>OZ010796.1:330031824-331231824 GCA_963932465.1 Maratus speciosus | reverse complement strand
GCTTCATCCGCCATTTTGTTTCAAAATGGCGGCCATTTAAAAATTTTAAAAAAATTTAAAATTTGAAATGTGGTACCAAAAAATTGAAAATGGGAAAATATTTTTTTCTTATGTATTTGACCTTTATACAAAGACTTCGTAGCAGTTTTTGTTTCGTCTATATCTTAAAAAATGGCTGAGTTATAGCATTTTGAATTTCTAGCGAAGCTGACATTTTGAAACGTCCTGAAATTTGTCACGCGATAAAAGGCGTATTTATGAACCGATTTGGATGTAACTTCGTTTATACATAGTACAGACCAATGTCTCGACCGAGTTCGTTGGCCAGCTTCATCCGCCATTTTGTTTAAAAATGGCGGCCATTTAAAATTTTAAGAAAAAATTTAATTTGAAATGTGGTACAAAAAAATTGAAAATTGAAAAAATATTTTTTTCTTATGTGTTTGACCTCGATAAAAAGATTCGGGAGCAGTTTTTGTTTCGTCTATACCTTAAAAAATGGCTGAGTTACAGCATTTTGAATTTCTAGTGTGGCTGACATTTTGAAACGCCCTGTTTTTGCCACGTGATAACAGATGTATTTATGAACCGATTTGGATGTACCTTGGTGTGTACATAGTACATACAAATAACTCAACCGAGTTCGTTGGCCAGCTTCATCCGCCATCTTGTTTCAAAAGGGCGGCCATTTTAAAAAATTAAAAAAAAATTAAATTTAAAATGAGATACCAAAAAATTGGAAAATGAAAAAGAGTTTTTTCGTATGTGTTTGACCTTAATACAAAGATTCCGGAACAGGTTTTGTTTCGTCTATATCTAAAAAAATATGGCTGAGTTATAACATTTTGAATTTCTATTTGGCTGACATTTTAAAACGACCTGATTTTTGTCACGCGATAACAGGCGTATTTATGAACCGATTTGAATGTAACTTGGTCTGTACATAGTACATACCAATGTCTCGACCGAGTTCGTTGGCCAGCTTCATTCGCCATCTTGTTTCAAAAGGGTTGCCATTTTTTAAAAAAAATGTAATTTAAAATTTAAAATGAGGTATTAAAAAATTGGAAAATGAAAAAGATTTTTTTAATGTGTTTGGCCTTGATACAAAGGTTCTGGAGCAGTTTTTGTTTCTGAAAATTTGTTCTTTTGTTTATATCTTAAAAAATGGTTGAATTATAGCACTTTGAATTTCTATCATGGCTAACACTTTGAAACGATCTTGTATTTGTCTCGCGATACCACACGTATTCACCTATTTCGATGGAAGAAGGCATGTGGATAGTATACATCAATATCTCGACCAAGTTCGCTGGCCAGCTTCATCAGCCATCTTGTTTCAAAATGGCGGCCATTAAATTAAAAAATATATATATTTAAAGTGAGGTGCAAAAAATTAGAAATTGACAAAGGTTTCTTTCTTAAGTATTTGACCTTGATATAAGGATTCAGGAGCATTTTTTGTTTGTCTTTATCTTAAAAAATGGCTCAGATATAGCAGTTTCAATTTCTAACGTGGGTGACATTTTGAAAAATCTGATTTTATGCCTGCGACAGCACTCGTATATATCAACCGATTCCGATGTGAGTGAGCACGTGCACAGCAATTACTAAGGTCTCGACCAAGTTCACTGGTTAGCCTCATCCACCATGTTGTCTTAAAATGGCAGGCACTTTAAGAAATCGCCGAATTTGGCAGCCAAATATAAGTTACTTTAAATAAAAGCAGCTTGGATAAAGCTGAATAATTTCGTGAAATTCTCATTCATAATGATTTAGTATTGATAAAAATTAGTATTGAATCTCCCACATTCGGTTTCCACTTAATTGAGCTTCGTGTGTTTGAATAATATAAGTTGGCTTTTTTAAAATAAGGAATATGAAAGCTACCTCTTCCTCCCGGCACTGGCCGGAAGGACTTTTCTAAGATGATATTAATCAATTAATAAAATACAGTATGATATTAAATTAATAACAAATCAAAACCCGGTTCGGGAATTTTTTAAACTTTTTTATGCTGGTGTTGGTATATAATTTGAAATACTAATAAAGTAGCAGCTAAATACTATTATACCCTTCTTAGCGAAAATTCTGCATGCCAATCAATTGTCATCGCCCATCTTAACGGCAAGGAAGCCCATCCTTTTTAACCCTTTCACCGTTTATTCATAATATGACTGGGAGATCAAGGGCGGATCCAGCCTTCCAGTTAGGGGAGGGGGGGGGGGTCATGGCTCTTTTTTTTTCTTGTAGGACTGAGGTTTACATCACTTCAGGATCAGTTTATATATTGAAGGCTACTCCCAAATTAAAATTGACGATTTTTCTGATACTTTCGCGAATTCATTTCCATTTGGAAATACAAAAAAATTGCATTAGTATTCGCAAAAATATATAAATTACCGATATCATTCAGATACCAAGAAATTAAAACGTTCCGTTTTCGTATAAAGGCAAAGAATGATTCAGAAATGCTGTCAAAGTTAGCATTTTAAGCAAATTTTCAGGACTTGATCGCCACAGAAATGTCATCATGGGGGAGCAATTAGCAGCCGCGTCCGGAAATTCAGTTGTGGAATTTTTCGAAAGATTCTTTGTTTTTATTGAAAAATGGAAAACACTTTCTGAACAAGTACACTTACAAATTTCTTGAGATTAAAAATAATTTCACGGATGTGTTAGAAATTACCTAATTTCGACTTGAGACTTTGAAGAGTTAGAAAGATTCGTATTGTTGAGCGGGAGAGAAATTGAAAGAGTTTAATATATATTTCATTTAAAAAATTATTTTTAGCATTGTTTTGTTCAAGAGAGGGGACGGGAGGGAGGGTCATGACCTCGTGACCACCTCCCTCTTGGATCCACCATTGGGGGAGATAGAGCAATGCTATGAGGTAAGAAAATTTGATCTCAACTTGAAGGAAAGATCGACCTCTTGCATATTGTCCCGTAGATTTTTTTAAGCCATTAAAGATGAAAAATGCCGTGTGGCCACAAAAAGCGCCGGCTGACTAGAACAAGGAGAGCGTGAGTAGAATAATTCTTCTATCTGGAGCTTTATTTAGCATAATCAAATAGGGGAAGTCGGGACAACTACACTTGACACACACACACACACACACACATATATATAATATTCTTTTGAATGAATAATATATAGATATCAAGAAAAGCCAAATATGTTTTCTAAATTTCCAAATTTCTTCATTGTGATATAATTATAAAATGTCTTAATTTAAAATGAAATTTTACGTAAAAGTGATTCACTATACATTACTATTTTGAGATTCTATTTTATTTTTTTATATTTTCATTTTTATTTTTTATTTGTCATATTAAAACACGTAGGCTGCTTTAATTCTAAGTATATAAGTCAAATAAATAACAAGGAAATATTTGAAATACAGAATTAATTTTTAAATACAAAAGAATATTTTATGACATTAGAAATTTTAACCTTTGTATGTTTAACCTATTTTACAGAAAAGTCATTCCTTTAACACTATTTCTGGGAGTGTCAAATGACACCTTTTTAAAATTTTGATTTATGTTTATTTTGTCCGCAGTTTCTTAATGTAATAAGCATATAAAAGTCTTAAATGTATTAAAAAGGATTTGTAATTGTTGCAATTAAAAAATTACAAATCTTTTAAACTTGTCATTCGACACCGGTAGAAATAGCGTTAATATTATTGTTACATGTAAAAAGATTAATGCAAACTTTTAAATAGTTTTTTTTTAAAAAAATAGTAAATTAAAATAATTATTAAAATAAAATAAAAAGTTCTAGTCTGTTCCAATGCACAATTTAAAAAATAATGTGTCTTTATCACAATTCCATGTTAAGAACCCCCCCCCCCCTTTTTTTTTAATATGTAAAATGCAATACATCTAAAATTGATGCGCCGTTAGATAATAGGATAAAATAAAGATTTGTAAAAATATTTACAGATTTTTTTCATTATTAATCACATAGTGTGCAAATTATATACAAATGAATACGTGCAGTGCATGGGCATTTGTATATAATAATTAAAGCTCGACTTATAAATGTTTTTAAATTGTCTGGACTCTATGATAGACTAAAATATGAGGAGCTTCTATAACACAGAACACTACCTTCCCCCACTCTTGAAAACTATTACTTCTACCATATGAAATTTGCATGGGGTGCTACAATTTGATTACGAGTTATAAGTGTTTGCGGTTTTCGGGCCCTTATATTCAGGTAGTACTAAAATTTAGAGGTTTTAGTTAAAAAACCCGATAATGTACTTCCTATTATAAAGATTATGTTTACCATACAAAATATGAGTTCTTTACGATAATTATAGCCCGAGTTATATTTTAATTTATCAGGACCTTATACTTATGATACACTAAAATATAGGAAAAGTCAACATAACTCCTACCCCCCCCCCCCCCCCATCCTGTGTTTTAAAACGATTACTTGCCATACGAAATTTGTGTGGTCTGTAATAATTTGAATCCGAGTTATAAGTGTTTGCTTTTTCGAGCCCTTATATTCGGGTTATACTAAAATTTAGGGGGTTCAGTTAAAAAATCCGATAATGTCCCTCCTTTTATAAAGATTACGTTTACCATACAAAATTGAGTGTTTTACACTAATTATAGCTCGAGTTATAAATGTTTTAATTTATCTGGATCTTATACTTATGATACACTAAAATATAGGAGGCTTCAACAAAAATAAACAGAGCCCCTCCCCTCCCCTCCCCTGCTTTTTAAAACGATTACGATTACCATAAGAAATTTGTGTGGGCTGCGATAATTTGGTTGCGAGTTACAAGTGTTTTCATTTTCGAGTCCTTATATTCGGGTTATACTAAATTTTAGGGGGTTCAGTTAAAAAATCCGATAATGTCCCTCCTTTTATAAAGAATACGTTTACCATACAAAATATGAGTGTTTTGCGATAATTATAGATCGAGCTATAAAAGTTTTAATTTATCAGGACCTTGTACTTATAATATACTAAAATATAGGCGGCTTCTTCCAAAATAAGCAGAGGCACACTCCCCCTCCCCCGCCTTTAAAAACGATTACGATTACCATAAGAAATTTGTGTGGGCTGCAACAATTTTGATCAGTGTTATAAGTGTTTGCGTTTTCGAGTCCTTATATTCGGGTTATACTAAAATTTAGGGGGTTCAGTTAAAAAATCTGATAATGTCCCTCCTCTTATAAATATTATATTTACCATACAAAATATGAGTGTTTTGCGATAATTATAGATCGAGTTATAAAAGTTTTAATTTATCAGGACCTTATACTTATGATACACTAAAATATAGGAAAAGTCACCAGAACTCCTACCCCCCCCCCTCCTGTTTTTTAAAACGATTACGATTACCATACGAAATTTGTGTGGGCTGTCATTGTTTGTAACCGAATACGTGTTTGCGGTTTTCGGCCATTATATTCGCATTATACCAGCATTTTAAGGCCTTGAGTTAAGAAACTCTACAATGTTCCCTATAAAATTGTCACATACTTCACGTGCACAAAATTTCAGCTTGCTGGAGATGGGATCGAAATGGCTAGGGACCGAAATGTCTTGGGACCGAAATGTCTGGGGACCGAAACGGCGGGACCGAAATGTCCTGCTTCCCAGCGGGGTAATTGTGAATACATGTGGGGCACATGTGAACATTTGGAAAAAATAACCTTTGGCAAAAATATCCTTTGGCATGATTTTTATTCTGTTATTCATTTGTCATCGTAATCATTAGCTATATTACTTGTTAAATTCACCATAATGAAAAAAATATATATATTTCTCTGTTTTCTGGGTAATATGTTTAAGCAAAAGATTATAAAATGAAAATAAGTAGATTTTGGGGCGGGAGGCTTAGATGATTCATTAAATATTGTTGCAATAACATAAAAGAAATAAAGAAGCAATTTTAAAAAATAAATTAAAACCTTAACCTTTTGCTTAGGGGTTTTTGTTTGGGGGAAATTTTAAGGAGGGGGCATTTACATACTATTTATCGAAAATCTGCCGAAATACGAAAGATTCTCACTTCTGTATTTGCCTTATTTACTTGTAAATTATAGATAAAGATGGGTTTTTTAATGATTAAAAAAATGTTGACTACCCCCCCCCCCCCCAACTCTTATTGCTTTTGAAAGAGGGAGGATTACAATCGGGATTTTACGGTAGTTATCAGTTTAAAAATTTTACTTTCTTCAAATATTACTGATATCTATCTCCATTCAAAGCATCATATACATGACTGTTTTAGAGATGGAAGTAAGGCATCATTGCAAGTTTAGAACAAATGTATTAAAATAATTTACAAAGTTGTTCAAGGTAATACTTTTGTATTAACAATGCATAAAAAATATCGTTCTAAACCATTTAGTAAAATAATACATAACACTTATTGCATTTTAGAAAACATTAAATTTATTTAAAGTACAATTAAACATAAACGAGCTTGTTGCTCTTTATGTATTTGCTGAAAGATGTGTTTGTGGAAGTTTCAATACAAAATCAACTTCCTGTGAGAAAAATATCTTTTATTTCAGGAAAATTATAGATAATGGAACTGACATTACTTCTCATTAAGTTAACTGAAGGGAACAGAATCACAGAATGATTATTGGGCACTTATGAACTGTTCATATCTGCCCCCAACTATTCTGTTCACAAGTGCCCCACATTGTTGCTTCTGTTAAATTGATAAATCATTAACATTTCTCAATTTTATAAGAAAAAGAACTTTATCAAAAATATGTGTTAGTATTCAGAGTATATGTTAAAAGGTTCAAATTCAAATAAATGAATAAATAAAGTTATTAGCTTATCAACTTGGAACAAAGATTTCCCTTTTGATATCTAAAAAGTCCTTCCGGCCGGTGCCGGGAGGAAGAGGTAGCTTTCATATTCCTTATTTTAAAAAAGCCAACTTATATCATTCAAACACACGAAGCTCAATTTAGTGAAAACCGAATATAGGAGATTCAATACTAATTTTTATCAATACTAAATCATTATGAATGAGAATTTCGCGAAATTAGTCAGCTTTATCCAAGCTGCTTTTCCTTAAAGTACCTTATATTTGGCTGCCAAATTCGGCGATTTCTTAAAGTGCGTGCCATTTTAAGACAACATGGTGGATGAGGCTAACCAGTGAACTTGGTCGAGACTTCAGTAATTGCTGTGCACATGCTCACTCACATCGGAATCGGTTGATATATACGAGTGCTGTCGCATGCAAAAAATCAGATTTTTCAAAATGTCACCCACAATAGAAATTGAAACTGCTATATCTGAGCCATTTTTTAAGGTAAAGACAAACAAAAAATGCTCCTGAATCCTTATATCAAAGTCAAATACTTAAGAAAGAAACCTTTTTCAATTTCTAATTTTTTTGCATCTCACTTTAAATATATATATATATTTTTTTAATTTAATGGCCGCCATTTTGAAACAAGATGGCTGATGAATCTGGCCAGCGAACTTGGTCGAGGTATTGGTGTATACTATCCACATGCCTTCTTACATCGAAATAGGCGAATACGTGTGTTATCGCTTGACAAATACAAGATCGTTTCAAAATGTTAGCCATGCTAGAAATTCAAAGTGCTATAACTCAATCATTTTTTAAGATATAAACAAAAGAACAAATTTTTAGAAACAAAAACTGCTCCGGAATCTTTGTATCAAGGCCAAACACATAAAAAAAAATCTTTTTCATTTTCCAATTTTTTAATACCTCATTTTAAATTTTAAAATTAATTTTTTTTAAATGGCAACCCTTTTGAAACAAGATGGTGAATGAAGCTGGCCAACGAACTCGGTCGAGACATTGGTATGTACTATGTACAGACCAAGTTACATCCAAATTTGTTCATAAATACGCCTGTTATCGCGTGACAAAAATCAGGTCGTTTTAAAATGTCAGCCACAATAGAAATTCAAAATGCTATTACTCAGCCATTTTTTTAGATATAGACGAAACAAAAACTGTCCCGGAATCTTTGTATTAGGGTCAAACACATACGAAAAAAATCTTTTTCATCTTCCAATTTTTTGGTATCTCATTTTAATTTTTTTATTTTTAAAATTTTTTTAAATGGCCGCCATTTTGAAACAAGATGGCGGATGAATCTGGCCAACGAACTCGGTCGAGATATTTGTATGTACTATGTACACACCAAGGTACATCCAAATCGGTTCATAAATACGCCTGTTATTACGTGACAAAAATCAGTGCGTTTCAAAATGTCAGCCACGCTAGAAATTCAAAATGCTATAACCCAGCCATTTCTTAAGATATAGACGAAACAAAAACTGCTCCCGAATCTTTTTATCAAGGTCAAACACATAAGAAGAAAATATTTTTTCAATTTTCTGGTACCACATTTCAAATTTAAATTTTTCTTAAAAATTTAAATGGCCGCCATTTTTAAACAAGATGGCGGATAAAGCTGGCCAACGAACCCAGTCTAGACATTGCTATGTACTATGTATAAACGAAGTTACATCCAAATCGGTTCATAAATACGCTTTTTATCGCGTGACAAAATTCAGGACATTTCAAAATGTCAGCCACGAAAGAAATTCAAAATGCTGCAACTCAACCATTTTTTAAGATGTAGACGAAAGAAAAACTGCTCCGAAATCTTTGTATAAAGGTCAAATACATAAGAAAAAATATTTTTCCATTTTCAATTTTTTGGTACCACATTTCAAATTTCAATTTTTTTTTTAAATTTTAAATGGCCGCCATTTTGAAACAAAATGGCGGATGAAGCTGGCCAACGAACTCGGTTTAGACATTGGTATTTACTATGTACACACCGAATTACATCGAAATCGGTTCATAAATACGCCTTTTATCGAGTGACAAAATTCAGGATGTTTCAAAATGTCAGCCACGCTAGAAATTCAAAATGCCATTTTTGAAACTCAGCCATTTTTTAAGATATAGACGAAACAAAAACTGCTCCGGAATCTTTGTATAAAGGTCAAATACATAAGAAAAAAATATTTTTCCATTTTTAATTTTTTGGTACCACATTTAAAATTTTTTTAAAAATTTTAAATGGCCGCCATTTTGAAACAAAACGGCGGATGAAGCTGGCCAACGAACTCGGTTGAGACATTGGTATGTACTATGTACACACCGAATTACATCGAAATCGGTTCATAATTACGAGAGTTACAGTGTGACATAGGTCAGATATATATATATATATATATATATATATATATATATATATATATATATATATATACATATATATATATCAATTTTGAACGGAGGGTGGTTTCGGGGTCTGGGGGTCATGATCGATGAAAATATACAAAATTTTTTTGAAATCGCTTTCCTCCGAACGGCTGCAATAGGTAGCTTTTTGTAATGAAAGCTACCTAAAAAATCTTTTACCCAACCTTTTACAAGGTAAAATGTACATTTCCCCTGGACTACGTCTTTAAACACGGTAAATTAAGTGACATTTTCCTAAGAGTAGCAAACGGAATTTCATTTCTACGCCAGACCAGCTATATGTCAATAACCGAAGTTCTATTTTTAATGGAAAGTGCTGACTACAAATGTTCGTGGAAACATATAATTTGCCAATGCATGCGAGTTCTAGAAATCACAAAAGAAAAGTATGTTAATTTATATAAGCATGAGAAATTGCAAGATGGTTTATCGGTTAAGAATGCAATATTTAAATGGGAGAATTTCGTGTTTAAAACCAGTTTGAGTCAAGCGTAGACCACACATGAACATCACTTTCAACTTGCAATTATCAAGACCAAGAGTAATTGCAATAGTTTTTTTTTTTTTTTTAGTTATAAAATAAATCTTTTGAGTTTCATCTTTTTAAGATTTTGTTTTGATATTTTTCACATTCCTATTGAATGCAATAATCATGCTTACGTTAGAAATGTGTTTGGTGACGTTCGTAATTATACGAGGGTCACTCTGAAATTTTTGAGATACAACTAGGTTATTAAAGTTATATTTACAAAATTTTAGGTGTGTTCAAAGTAGTCTCCTCCAGCATCAATGCACTTTTGTAGACGAATTTTCCACAGATTAAATGCCTCAAGCCATACATTTTTTGGAATCGATGAAAAAAATGCATTTATAGCCACACCAATCTCTTCTTCTGAATGAAAACGACGGCCGCGTAAGTTCTTTTTTAGATTAAAGAATAACCAAAAGTCACACATGGCTAGATTAGGTGAATACGGCGGATGCTCTATCACTTTAATTCGTTTTCGTTTAAGAAACTCAACTGTTAATCCGGCTGTATGTGAAGATGCATTGTCATGGCGAAGCATTAGTCCCTTAACATTCACTTCTTGTAGAATTTCTGGAAGACATTTAGTGGCATACTAGTTTGCTGTTACTGTCTTCTGTCCTTCCAACTTGATGGCTTTGACCAATCCTGTACTTCTGAAGAAAACGGCATACATCACTTTTTTGAGTGCGCGTTGTCTTTTCACCATTGTCGGCGTGGGATCATCTTCAAAGACGCATACTTTGCTTTCTTGACGTGTTGGAACGTCAAAAAACGGTATGTACGTTTCATCACCCGTTACAATTTTAGAAATGATGCGGTGGCCACCATCATTTAGCAATTTAAAATTTATTTACTGATTCTGACACGCTCCTCTTATTGGTGCTCAGTTAGATTATGGGGAACCGAACGGCAAACTACTTTTTTCATATGCAATTCTTCATGAATAATTTTGTGTATGGCTGCGGATCCAATGTTAAGTTCCTTCTGTATCGTTTGATAGGTACAGCGATTATCATCCATTAACATTTTTCGTATGGCAGACACATTATCCAGGATTACTGCCGACGGCGGCCTACCTGTGTGTTCTTCATCCTGAAGAAAATTGCGACCTCTGCTAAATTATTTAAACCATCTGAATACAGTAGCACGAGCTAGAGATTCTTCACCAAATGCTAATTTCAACCGTTTAACGCATTCTTCTTGATTTAATCCTGCTTTAAAATCGTAGAAAATCATAGCGCGAAAATGTTCTCGCGTCAACTCCATTTTCTCTTCTTTTTAAAATTTATTCTGTGCTAAACAAGTTGAAGTAAGTCAGTAAAAAATCGTCTGCTGTGTTAAAATACTTTGCATTTTAAAATTAAAAAGTTGTTTTTATTTTGTAAATTCTCGTCTGCGCGTATCTCAATAATTTCAGAGTAACCCTCGTATAAATACGTAGCACCTATAGTCGTCGTCTGGTCCGCCCGTCTGTCTGTCCGTCTGTCCGCATGTAACGGCGCAAAACTACCTAATCGAATGGTTTAAAATTTAATATATAGAATCGTTCCAGAATTTTTTGCAGTCATTTCAACCTGTTATTAAAATCGAATCAAAACTTAACCCCTTGAGGGGCAAGCAAATATGTCTCTAAATATTGAATTCTCACCGGAATAATCGAAACATTTTGTTGTCTCTCTATTCTAAAAAAAAAGGTAACTACCGCTGTCACCGCCGCCGCTGCCGGTTTTGATTTTTTTGTGACCGGGGGTCTTTCTTCGTTAATATTAAGAAAAATAATGCATACAAAAATATGAAAATCGGTAGTATTGTACAGAAATGTTTGATAAACACGCTGATGCAGACAGTTTTCAAATCGAAGAATTATTTTAAGAGATATTTAATGCTAAAGTTGGACAAAATCGTTCCACTAAAAAAGTTTTATAGGAGCAAAAACTATTCATGGCAATTTAATCATTTTTAGATCATTTTATACGTTTGAAGTTCCCGGTGTGCAGACTGTATTTTTTTTTTTAATTTGACTCATTTTTTGAGGTTTTTAAATTCAAATTTTCAGCATTTCGAGAGATATTTTTTACTTATTTCAGAAAATTGTATTAATTTAACCTGCTGCCAACTGTATAAAAAGCGCAAACAATAATGTTTGCTTCAAATTAAAAATTTATTTACACGTGACTATTATAAACAGGAAAAAAACTTTCAAATTAGAATTAAATAATTAAGTATAAAAAGCAGGAACTTATTGAAAATTACTTCATAAAAACTATATTTGCACGGGAATTTTAAGAGAGAAAGGAAATTGTAAAATAATAAATTCATTACCATGCGTTAGAAGTCTTAAATAGGAGAAATTACGTCATATTTACGTCACATTACAGTTATTGCATAAAATAAACACAAAATAATATTCCAAAACAGTTTAAATTTAGAAATTGCGCTAGACATTTACTTGATATTTTGAGAGGATACTTTTCAACTATTTTTGTTAGGAAAGCGCAAATAATATTTCATTTCTAACAAAAGTATTTTCACGTGAATATTAAAAAGAGAAAGAATAGTTTCGTCAAAATTACGTCAGATTAAAAACGATTAATTTAAAATGTCGTATTTAAAAGAACTTTCTTTTCGCTTTCTTAAAAAATACCGGGAGACAAAGACTCTGTTTACTTAATTCCTTTTATATTAGCTTATTTAGAAATTTTTAACTTATTTTACTTAATAAAAGACGATTGTATCTTTGGTAGTACTTAGTTATTCCGTCGACTAAAAATCTATCATTCGCCAAACTATAAGATTAAATGCCAATAGAGGTTGATCGTAAATGTCACATTAACTTGACTTTAAGCAAGTTACACGTGTCTACGTCATCAAGTTATCTTTATTTCGACGTTTTATTTGTATTTTTATTAATGTTGCACTAATTTATTTGTTCTTTCGTTATTTAAAATAAAAATTATGTCAATTTGTATAATTTGGCGTGTGGTTTGGCGATTTATATAATTTGGCTAAATTGGTCGACGGGATAATCAAGTAGTGCCGCAATGAATTTGACCTTAAAATTCCCCAATCAAAGAGAAATGAATAGAAATCCGTTTATAGGGAAATCCATGCGTTTTTAGGGAGATCCACTGTTTTTTAAATTATAATTCAATCTTCCGAAATCTTTTTAAAGCCGATCAAATTAGCGTACTTTTAGAGTCTGCGGTGTGTGAACGGGGGTTGACGAGCGTAGCTCGTAGGGGGCAGAGCCCCCTAGTTAAATAAAGAAAAGCAATTTTACAATGATTTTCCTCCAAAGTTAAAAATATAAAATTTAGTTAAAATTTTCTGGTGTGAATCTTGTTTAAATTAGGTGGGATATATTTTATCCCACCTCCCCTCAAGGGGTTATAAAGATATAAATAAAAGTTTTTTTCATTCTATTAAATCCTACTATACGTCATTCATTCAATGATATCCCGTCATAGGTAATGAATGATTCTAGATTGCCATGGTTATCATACGTCCTATTTAAGGTGGAGTCTATTATTTCCGTATTGCTGAATTTAATCTCTAGAATCATGATAAATTTTGTATTCATTCCTTTTTGCATATGAGTGCAACAGCTATTGCACCAAGATCTGAATATTTATAAAACGAGTTACAGTACAAACGCACCACATTTGCCACGTTTGAAGAACAATTTCCGACTTGTTGAAACTGGTTTGTTTATATTATAATTTTCTTTCTTTCTTTTTAACAGTTTCCAGTAGAGATGAAAAGCGTATATCCTCTTGAGACCTAAAGTAACACTACAAATACACATTCATTGCATTTCACAAACAAAATAAGACCTAAGACCTCATCCCCCCCACCTTTCCCCCCCTCCCCATTCTGACCAGAAAATCAGGTCTAACTTTTTATGAATGCTCTTTCATCTTCACTTCACACTTCCTTTATAACGGCTGTTTCATAATGATGGAAGAATGGAGTTATAAATAAAGAGGAGGAGACATATAGTGTACTGTCTACCAGTTGCGAGTGAAGTAACTGAGGAAGTTGTCACAAGATGGCGGCTGCTGTTTTTTAAATCTAATCAACAGTTTCTGGTTTGCCGGGGAAAACTTCCCACCAGTAAATTTGAATAGAGAATTTTGTCTTAATTAAGAGCCTTATTTATGTAAATATTTTCTTGCAAATATGCTAAAAATTCTATTTCTTTTTACTGGTGTCAGTTTACCCATGTATTACAATCTTTCTCATTGGCACTGACAAGAGTTTCTCTAGGTTGCCACAGTATGGCGGAAACGCAGGTTCTGACTACCGCGAAAGTAAACTTCCACCAGTAAAAATGTACAGCTGTTTCTGCCATTATTTTTGACTGAAATTTTGCATTAATAAGGAGTTTAAATAAGGAAAAATTTACTATTTAAATTAACTGGTGGAAGTTTCTTCTGGCAGTAATCAACCCCTACGAAAGCGGTTACAGTTGAAGCTTCACAATTTTAATTATATGTCAGTTCCTTTTTATTAATAGTTCCATAGATGGAAGCCACCAGTCCATCAGAAAGAAATAACTCGGTTAAGCGGGATTCGGATAATTGGGACTCTACAGTAATAGAACGTTTTTTAAATATAACCATGAATTTTATTGATATCTTATTTTTAAAAAAAATTATTATTATTAATTGAATAGAGCCGAGTGTTAAGAGTCTTATCTAACTTTATTGTGAATTCCAATAATACAATTTAATAAAATTACAAAGGAAAATGTAAGCCTTTGCCATTACAAATGAAAGTACAATCTCATTTATATGCATCTTATGGTGATTTATTGGAAGGGCTACGGAGTCGGAGCTGTTAAAATTCTCGGAGTCGGAGTCAGGCCCGTTTTTGAGCGAAAGAGTCGGATCTGTTAAAATTTTCGGAATCGGAGTCGTCCATTTTCCCACCGACTCCGCAGCCCTGCTTATAGGCATTAATATAAACCAAATTACTGTTTGACATTTTACATTTGTTTTAAAATGTTTTATACCCAAAAATGTCTTCCCAGTAGTGTACGTCAGAACAACTAAGTTGTGGATATTTTGAATATCTGTCATTGATTTCTTCAAAAATTTGGGCAAAACAAGTCTGTCAATCTGTTTTTGGCTATTTCTTGTAGCCATTTTATTTTAACAGCGTTAACGTTCTTCTTTTGCAGAGTTCAATTCGACAAAAAATCGAATGAAATTGAAAAGATTTTTAGAAATTACATTTATATTTTCAAGACACTAACGGAATAAAATAATAAAGGTATGCTAGCAAAGAATTTTAATTTGCAAGTCTTGATTGTAGATTTTTTTAAAAATCTTGATTGACTTGAGATAGTTATATGTCATATGTCATACACTATATGGCCAAAGGTGACCGGTCACTTGCGATTTTAGACGTTTTGTTAAATATCTAGAAAAATACATGAGCAATTAACCTGAAACTGCAGGTGTGAAAACAGTATAGTATATTTCATATATTTCTGCGAAGATTTTTTTCCCGAAACCCCATAGGGGGCTGCCAACAAATTGAAAAAGAACGAATATCTTTTGGATAACCCTGTAAAAACTAATGTAGCAAAAGCGTTCAAACTCGAGATTATTAATAAGTGGCATATTGTAATACACTGTATTAATTTGTATGAGGATAGCATGTATACACATAGAGAAATTAAGGTTTTTATAAAAACAGTCTCAAATTTCGCCAAGTTTTTTGCTTATAATTTTCAGAATTCTTAATATAAAAAAAAGTTCTTTTCTGAAAGTATGACAAACAACATTGTTCACAATACTCTGCAATCAGAATTAAAAAATAATAAAAACTGGATGAAAAATGAGCAGGTTTATTAAAAAATGTTTCGCTGCGCATGCGCGAATGCAATCAAAATATAATGTGCATAATGTATTAGCTAAGTAAATAGAGCAACTTTTGTGAAAGTCTCAGAATCATTAGCCTGAAAATTATCGTCGATAGAATAATCTCGAAATCCGTTGTTCTCAAAAAGAAGCAAAAAGATGAGGAGTTGTATCAAATATCTGTTGATTAGTGCCAAGATAGCGTAAACAATATTGCACGTACTACTATATTTGGATACAACCCCTCATAGGTGTGGTATCGCGTGACAAATACAAGATCGTTTCAAAGTGTTAGCCATGATAGAAATTCACAGTGCTATAATTCAACCACTTTTTAAGATATAAACAAAAGAACAAATTTTCAGAAACAAAAACTGCTCCAGAATCATTGTATCAAGGCCAAACACATAAAAAAAAATCTTTTTCATCTTCCAATTTTTTAATACCTCATTTTAAATTTTAAATTACATTAAAAAAAAAAAATCGCAACCCTTTTGAAACAAGATGGCGAATGAAGCTGGCCAACGAACTCGGTCGAGACATTGGTATGTACTATGTACAGACCAAGTTACATTCAAATCGGTTCATAAATACGCCTGTTATCGCGTGACAAAAATCAGGTCGTTTTAAAATGTCAGCCACAATAGAAATTCAAAATGTTATAACTCAGCCATTTTTTTAGATATAGACGAAACAAAACCTGTCCCGGAATCTTTGTATTAAGGTCAAACACATACGAAAAAAATCTTTTTCATTTTTCAATTTTTTAGTATCTCATTTTAAATTAAAATTTTTTTAAATTTTTTTGAATGGCCGCCATTTTGAAACAAGATGGCGGATGAAGCTGGCCAACGAATTCGGTTGAGTTATTTGTATGTACTATGTACAGACCAAGTTACATTCAAATCGGTTCATAAATGCGCCTGTTATCGCGTGACAAAAATCAGGTCGTTTTAAAATGTCAGCCACAATAGAAATTCAAAATGTTATAACTCAGCCATTTTTTTAGATATAGACGAAACAAAACCTGTCCCGGAATCTTTGTATTAAGGTCAAACACATACGAAAAAAATCTTTTTCATTTTTCAATTTTTTAGTATCTCATTTTAAATTAAAATTTTTTAAAATTTTTTTGAATGGCCGCCATTTTGAAACAAGATGGCGGATGAAGCTGGCCAACGAATTCGGTTGAGTTATTTGTATGTACTATGTACACACCAAGGTACATCCAAATCGGTTCATAAATATGTCTGTTATCACGTGGCAAAAATCAGGACGTTTCAAAATGTCAGCCACGCTAGAAATTCAAAATGCTATAACTCAGCCATTTTTTAAGATATAGACAAAACAAAAACTGCTCTTGAATCTTTTTATCAAGGTCAAACACATAAGAAAAAAATATTTCTTCAATTTTCAATTTTTTGGTACCACATTTCAAATTAAAATTTTTCATAAAATTTTAAATGGCCGCCATTTTTAAACAAGATGGCAGATGAAGCTGGCCAACGAACTCGGTCGAGACATTGGTCTGTACTATGTATAAACGAAGTTACATCCAAATCGGTTCATAAATACGCCTTTTATCGCGTGACAAAATTCAGGACGTTTCAAAATGTCAGCTTCGCTAGAAATTCAAAATGCTATAACTCAGCCATTTTTTTTAAGATATAGACAAAACAAAAACTGCTACGGAGTCTTTGTATAAAGGTCAAATACAAAAGAAAAAAAATATTTTTCCATTTTCAATTTTTTGGTATCACATTTCAAATTTTAAATTTTTTTTAATTTTTTAAATGGCCGCCATTTTGAAACAAAATGGCGGATGAAGCTGGCCAACGAACTCGGTCGAGACATTGATATGTACTATGTACACACCGAATTACATCCAAATCGGTTCATAAATACGAGAGGTACAGTGTAACATAGGTCATATATATATATATATCAATTTTGAACGGAGGGTGGTTTCGGGGTCTGGGGGTCATGATCGATGAAAATATACCAAAATTGTTTGAAATCGCTTTCCTCCGAACGGCTGCAATAGGTAGCTTTTTGTAAAGAAAGCTACCTAACAGTGTTTTGGCTAAAGAGGGCAAACAAAATGTCAAAGATCTTCAAAAAAATTTTTACCATATGTCTACAGGCGCTATCATCTTTAGTAATTTTTTTTAAATAAAAAAACTTATAATAACTGTTGAAAAATTGCGATGTTCACATCTGCCCCATATTCATATGTTCCCCCATCTCCCCTATAGACGAAGCTACCTAAAAACAACAATAGGTGGATTTATTGTTTTTAACTAAGTTTTGGCAGATTTCGCTTTTTAGGGTGGCCAGAATTAAAATACCCTCCATGCAAACGATTGTTTTGTCATATTTCTACATTTTTTTTTTTTTTTTTGTAATCTCTTGTTCTGGTTCCTTCTGCGGTTTATTCACAAAAGGATCAGGGGAATCAACAATGGGTCTGGAGATAAGGAGCTCAACTGCACTTGAAGAACATCAGTCCCTTTCCTTTTAAAGTCATTAAAGATTAAAAACACCGCGTGCCCACAAGAAAAGACGCCGATACCGATAACAGTTAGAAGGATGGTCTATTCGCACCTTTACTGTGAGTGACCTCTCTGTATAGCAAACTACGCAGTATAAAGGCTTCAATATTTGTACACATACTATTGAAGACATGGGGAAACGGATTGCGGGAAAAAAAATAAATCCGGTAACACCGATAGATTCGCTGTACAATTGAAAAAAAAAAAAAAAAAGACAAAAAATAATGAATAAAACAAACACATGAGAAATTATTTTTTATTAATTAGCCCCCGATATGCTATTTCTTTCGTCCAGCTATTAAGGTGTCGTCTCCAAAAAATAACATTCCGTTGTATAAGCCTACCGTAAAACAATGCAGATGTATCATTGTACTGTTAAATACTCTATTTTAATTTTTTAAACTTCTAAGCATCGCACATTTTCAATTTTTATACCGTCGTATTGAAGGAAAAAAGTACTTTCAAGTGCAATTTGTTTGAAAACTGCATCTCAATTTATTTTTGAGATATTTTTTTTCTAATTTTTAGCATCATTTGTCTAATTTTGGCAACTCAAGTACTCCATTTCTGTAGAAAGTAAAGGGAAAAATATTTGGAAAATAGTAATTATATCTTTTTGTTGCCATTTCCCATATCAACTTAAAAAAAAATTAATTAAAATAAGTGTTGTTTTGAAAACCATAAAAATGATTGATTTCTGATAAAACATAGAACTTGCTATTATAAACTGTATTTAATTTTAAGTATCTATATTAATATTACAAACAAATGAAGACTCGTGAATCGTTAGATAGCCGAGTTTTTTGAATGACGACATCTCTTTTTTTGGATGTCTGTATTATTTAGAGATTACGTCTTATGCATATTCTACTGTAGACGTTGTTTAAGACTAGATAGTAAATGAGGAATTCTTCCTCCCGATGCATGTGACGTCATTTTATATAAAATAAAAGCGTGTGTTTTAAGTCTTAAAACTGAAATATGTTTTGTACTATCTGTATTTAATTTATATACATTTTTTTTTTCATCGGGGGCGGCACTAAATTCTAAAAAAAGCTGAATTCCTGCTTTCTAGCTCTTATTATTTATTTTCCCCTTATGGAAAAAAAAGAAAATAAAAAATGTGAAGAAGCTTAAACTGCCATTTTAACCGCAATTTCGCATTGTAAGCACAAAAATTCGTATAAACCCATGGTTTGCAACCATGTTCTGGGTATTGAAGAATCAAGTGCCATCTCATCATCATACGCCACCTGGTGGAGAAAAGATATAACTTTTCCCTTCAGTAAAGTATCGTGTACGCTCAGCCCCACCAGTGGCTGAGAGTTTCTATGCTCGAAGCTGGTAGAACGGAGGTGCTGGGCTCGAACCTGTCGGCTTAACCGTTCGGAGTTTTCGTGGTTTTTTTTAACCTTGGGAAACCTTGCGTATATACGAGTTAATTTCCCTTAGAAAGACCCCCACTGAGGGCAGTCCCCCTAGGGCCCATATCCCTCGAGTAGATAATCGGCCCTCAAAAATCAACAAAACCCAACCCGTGTAAGCACAATGCATTACATGTATTTTTAATTTCTTCATAATGATTATCTTTTTGCACAATTTCAGATTTAATGGGATATTAGTGTTCTGTGTTTAAATGACAAGGTTAAAAATTATCCGAAATTCAATAGCTTAAACTTTCAAACGCATTTACAATAAATAATGATTTCAATTGCACTTTAGCATTAGTTAAAGAGTCAAATTTCCGAGGCCTTTTTTAAATCTCAATAAAAGAGGATAAAAACTGGGGTTGTCATTTTTATCAGTGATGGCTGTCACGCTGCCAGAACGTTCTTTTTGCTTCTGAAGGACTTATGAAAACAAACGAATTACAGCAGCTGCACTTCGAGAGCTTTCGAGAAAAATTTGCACAATGGATCATATTTTCCACATCCTCCCATGAGAAGAATCGCTTAATTCGAGAAAACTGGACATCCTGGAGCTCAGCTGGATCGAAGACGCAAATCGGTTCGTTCAGATGTCGTTGAAGATGGCACCACTGCTATTGTTGAACAGTCAATGGGTAATGTTGTAGGATGTAGTAGTGGACGTGTAATGTCACGGCACTTAGGTTCCCTATAGCCTGTAGCACAGTATGGAACTTTGGAACGTACTGGGGAAAATGGTGCATTGTTTCCCGTACAAAATCCGGCATAATCAACAGTTGCTGTCCATCGACAAGGAGAAGCAACTGCATTGACGTTCACTGCTGGAGTTGAAGTGGATGCATCGTGGCCATGGCAGATTGTGTGGAGCGATGTAGCCCATTTCTACCTCCGTAGAACAATGAACACCCGTAGCTGTCGTATTTGGGACATGGAAAACCACCGTACTTTCCAAGAGATTCCACTCCCCTCACCGAAAGTTACAGCCTGTTGGGGATTCACAGCGATATTCATTCTTGGTCCTTTCTTTTTCGAAAAGGCTACTCTCAGTGGACCAGTGACATGCACCGCGAAGTCCAACAGTAACAAACGAATGCTCAAAAATTGTACCCCATTGAAACAGCGGCAAAGTCTTGACGGAATTACTTATATGCAAGACAGAGCGCCTCACAGATAAGACTCTGTGTACAGCAGTTTCTTCGGCAAAGTTTCACTAATGACAGAGTACTCAGTCGTGCGTTTCCGACAACCTGGCCATCTTGCTCTCCGAATCGTAATTCGTGGGATTTTTGTATGTGGGGACACTTAAAAAATCTTTTTATAAAGGACGTCTTGTATCCTTGGACTTATTTGAAAGAAGACATCACTCTTCATCTATGAAGTATCTTAGTCGACCAGTTACGATGCGCTGCCGAACAAGCTATACACAGACTGCAGATTTTACATCTTCAAGAAAGGAACAATACTGAACAGCATTCCCTGCGTTGATAAGGCCCTTGACACATGAATGCTTAATACGCTCAAATAAAACGTGTTTTTTTTTAATCTTTTTGGACTATGTAAGGATGTACAGCGCTATCTATCTGTGATTTCTAGAACTAATGTTTTTGCATAATCCGTTTCCCCATGTCTTCAATAGTATTTGTACAACATTTTAAGCTTGTACACTGAGTAGTTTAATATATAAAGAGGTCACAGTAGGAGTATTTTAATACTGGCTACCCTGTAGCAGGGTGATTCATAAAGATCGAAACAATAGGCTTAACTATTACCCCTAGACGCATAGTTCCAATTGCAAAGTTTCATAAAAAAGGTTCAAAATTTAATGACTTAAGTTTCAACTCCATAAGGGGGGGGGGGGGGGTCTATTTGAGAAAATACAAAACTAAATTTTTATACGGCCCCCGTAGAATAAAATTTCCCGTTAGGAAAATTTTCCGTATCCATTCCTGAATTCAACACAAAAATATTCATCTCGATAGCTGCAAAACGCGCAGAGATATTAAAATCAAATTCGTGACTTACACTATTTACCCATTCCTCTATGACGGGAGTGACTATGACTCTTTTGACATCGAGTCCTTGGGATGTTTCCGATTGGAGTGGGGTGGTGGGGTTTTTCCTTATGGGAAATTTCAATTGCTGTATTCTGATAGGGGACTCCGTAGTTGCTTGGGGCTGCGCAATACAGAACTTGGTTTCAGCTAGGGTCCTTAGCCTCTCGCAGTTCACGTGCGTGCATGTGCTTCCCGAGTGGTCCCGTCAGATACTATACTACAATTTTTTATCGCAGGCGCTTGTCCTTCACACTCGACCTTCGCCAACTGACATGGAAATCATGTATCCTACCGTCCCTTCCGTGATTTTCTTTGACCCGGAGAAAATAGGGGATTGTTAAAAACTAAAATACCGAATAGAGATAAGGACCACCCTTCCACCCTCTCTCGCAGCATACGAACTTCCCACCCTCATCTCGAGTCAAAAAGGTTTCGGCACGGGAATGCTTGTATTTCGAATCACCATTATAGATAATCTTATTTTATGGAGATTCTAAATTTAAAAACAACTGTTTAACAATTATCAATAAAAACAATTCAATTCTAAAAGCCTGCATATTTTTGTATCTTTTTTAATGTGAATACACGAACTAAAAAAAAGGTGCGAATTTAAATTTTTAACACTCATTTAAGACTGTTCTCAAATCCAAAGGGTCAACTTTCTGACATAAGTTTTAATTCATGTTTGTTCCGAAACGCATGAACCTAGTAGCTGTTGTTATTCAGAAACTATGTCATCGCACTGGGTTTTTTCGTTTTCTTGTAAACGCAATAGATCTTTCAGAAAATACTGTCAAAGTTGGCATTTTCAACTGAATTTCCGAGCGAAAGAAGAAAATCCAGTCAGTAAGATGAGAAAAATGTCGTGTCACATGATCGAAATCGCTTATAACTCAATAGGTAATTTATTGATCAAAAAATGGAAAACACAGTTCGATTCCATATCGCTTCCAGGGTCAGGCTTTCCAATTTTATATCTTTCCGTTAAAAAATGAATTTCTAAATGTGTCAAAACGTTTTGCGCTTGTTGAGCAGAGCAGTTGAGATCAGCCTTAATACGAAATGATCATTCATACAGTTTTTAGTTTTTTTCTTCGCTATTTTACTACCGTTGTCTTTTTTTCGAAATTAGTGGATGATTTTCCCTTATCGCAGATATCTGTTATTTGTTTTCTCTGTTTTAAAATATCATAATAGCCGTTGAAAAAACCCCCAAAAAATCATTTACGTAAATTTTTGTTACGGTTTTGGATAGCATGATGCAAAAGATAAACCATATTATTGAATAATTACCTTTCTAAGAGAACCTAACTCACATTTACGCAAGGTTCAAAGAGAACCACCGACAACTCCGAACTATTAGGCCGACGAGCTCGTTTTGAATCAAACCCAGCATCTCCCGTCTACCAGCTTTGATAGAAGAACGTCTCGGATATTGGTGGAACCCATTCAGTCGTTAGAAAAAATCGCAAAATCCTAAGTCGGTTGTGGGAAAAAAAACTCAAGATTTCTCTAAAATGCTCGGGGGGGGGGGGGGGAACTCCGATACTCCGATAACTCCGAACTATTAGGCCGACGAGCTCGTTTAGAATCAAACCCAGCATCTCCCGTCTACCAGCTTTGATAGAAGAACGTCTCGGATATTGGTGGAGCCCATTCAGTCGTTAGAAAAAATCGCAAAATCCTAAGTCGGTTGTGGGAAAAAAAACTCAAGATTTCTCTAAAATGGTCGGGGGGAAAAACCCCGCAAAATTTGACAATCAGTAGAAGGTTAAAATAACAAAGTACAATATTTTACATGGATGTTTTTATTTATGCACTCTAAAAAACAAGTATGAAAATTTACGCATAAAAACAAGTATATCAATGATACAAAAACGATTTGCCTATATGGGTAAAGTGTTGCGTAAATGGACAAAACGCACGCCTAGTGTGTAAATTTCAAAATAAGCGTTTAAATGTGTAATTTGCTGATGACACTAAATGTGTAAAAAATATCTGATCACTCTTGAAATACACACTTGAATGAGTAAATAGACAGGATCGACTCAAAGACAAAACATTTTTAGTAATAAAAGATAAACAGCAAATTAGTTATTTTATAAGTTAGTAATAACATTATGTAATATTTTGTGATAATTATGTAAACCTATAATAACCCTTAACCGGAAACGTACGTCTGTGAGATGGTTGCGTCTACACATCTGCCCTTAATATTTTCTCCCTCCGACATTCGAAACTTATTTTTATGCAGTTATATTTAAAAATTGGTCCTGTTAGTGCATTACTATTAAAGATTAAATGTTTAAGTTCACTATTTTGTAAATTATTAAGTGTTCTGTTTGTGCACGGGGTTTTCACGTTTCCGGTTAAGAGTTAAGTACGGCAGACATTTATATTTATTAAAATTATTAATAACTGCATTTAATATTAAATTGTTAATATCTTTTGAATTAATAGTTATCAAACAATTAATTTTCTAGTTAGAACATTTTATCTTTTGATTAATAAAATTATAATTAATATAATTACATAAATAATAAAAACTGCAAATAAGTAATTTCATCAGTTAACACAAATAACAAATCAAACAATTGTGGCAAGATTTTTTGCATTTCAACTTATAAAAATTACAGTTAATACCACAAATCAAAACTTACAAGCATGTATGTGCATGCTAATCAGATCAAATACAACCATTAATTTGACACAATGCGACTCCTATATTATCCCTTACATTTACCCTTCTTAATGTTTTCGGGCTTAAACTCTACCCTGCGTTACCGCAAGACCAGGTTCTTAACTGGTGAAGGTCAATGAAAGACAAGTGTCTCGGTTAACAAAATAGACTGGTGTCTTGGACATCTTCCTAGGCTGAAGTATGTACGGCGTGGCCCCTCCTGGTGGTCCTCAACCAACCCCTTCAGTGGGGAGGGGGGGACAGGGAGCCAGGCCGTGAACGCTGTTGTTCCGAACCAGCCACCCGAGGGTGGAAGGTGACCGGAAGCAGGGTCCGATGTCGGGGAAGGGTCTCTGGGCATATGGGGGCGATGTTCCTCTCCCGAACCTTGGTGTCCTAAGGGTTTGTGTATGTGCGAAAAAAAATTGTTAATGAAATGAAAAGTATAAAACAAAAAATAAGGAAAACAAAAATGAAAAAAATGTGGTAAAACACATAAGAAAGAGTGATGTGACGTGTTGATGTTTGTTCAGGTCCATTCCTGAGTCAATGGGAGGCAAGTCTGGCCGTGTCGACTGTAGAAATTCTGGGAGCTTGATTCGTGGGCCCGCCGACATGTAGAAGGTGAGCGTCGGATGGCGCCAACCACGCTCTAGCGGAGGACGGCCCACTCGATAAGGTGTGATGAGGTACTTAAGATCGGTGTCGACTAGGCTGGCGAGGGTAGAAAAACCACGAAGCCAGGACAACTGGCAGGAGATGTGTGTCGACTGGATTACCAAGCCCCCTCTCGGTCTTCTCCCAAACTTTATGTTGTGATGTTTTATGTGTGTGTTGTGTTGCTTGGGAGGAGGGCTGCCGGAACTACGTCTCAAGAGCAAAAGCCAGTCCGGCGTGACTATTCGCAGACGGGACTTACTGCGTCCGTCGGTCGGATGAGCAGACTTATTTTTCTTTCTCTCCTTGACGTCACGTGGCACGGTGCCATGTTGTGGAAACCAACTGGTGTGTCTGGGTTTGGAGCTGCGATGCAGCTTGGGGCCCGACTGGAGATCTTGGGAAACGATGATCCGGCCGTTCCGTTTCTGTAGGCGCATAGCAGGGTGTCGACTTTGTTCGATATCTGAGGTGGCACATGGTGACCCTTGTCAGGTTCTGAGAAACATCTGCTATTAGAACTGAGGTTCTATATTATTTTTTTGCCTTAATATATTATATATTGTATGGGCTGTGTACTGGAATTTCAAAATAACAGTCTTTCCCCTATCTAAAACTGGATCTAAGCCGGTGAAAATGTATAGATGGTATGAAGGGGGAAAAGATAGTTTGAGAGGGGCGTGCCCAACCTTTTGAGAAGTCTGTGGAAGATGGGGAGACAATGGGAGCCAGGTAGAAAACTCCGGACGGGTTACGTGGAGAAGGAGCAAGGGGTTCCTGGAAGGCAGGCTGTTCTGCTGAGAGAGTTGGAGCGGAGCGCGCAAGGTGGACAGTCGTGCCTTGGATAGCTCTGAGAGAGTGCATAGGGTTGAGAGAGGCTCGTATAGCTTAGGCTTAGAGCCCATGTGTTGGGAGATCGAGATTGATCTCCGGAAAGCTAATTTAACGTGTGTAGAGTGAGAGTGAATTAGCGTAGTTTAACAGTACACAGCCAGCATTTACTGTATTCAATTTAATGTTGAACCGGATCATCTATATACGAGTTTGTAAGTGTAAATAGTGTTTGTTGTTGTGTAAATAGTGTGTAAATAAACTGTTAATTTAGTTAATTGAAAGCATTGGTTTTCATTTAATCAATCCTCTCAGTGCGTGACCGATATCACGTAATCATATCGGTGGTGGCAGCATGTAAATAATAAGGATTTTCTTCGAAGTTGTGCGGACTAAGAGGAAACTCCGACAAATTGATGGCAGCGACGGGATAGAATCGTCTTGGACCAGTGACCAACGAGCCGTGTTGCAGTGTGTTAGTGCCGGAGCAACCAGTGGAATTCTTGCGTGGAAATACCGGATCGTCGAGCGGAATTTTAGAGAGATAAAAACCAAGCGTCGAGCAGAAATACAGAGTGTGTGTGCCCTATCCTAATTACAGCGAACCGAACTAAAGTGTTGTGTCCTATCATCGGTACAGCGAACCGAACTAAAGTGTTGTGCCCTATCGTTGTTGCAGCGAACCGAAATAGTTTTTGTGCCCTATCATCGCTACAGTGAATCAAATTACGGTGTATTACAGCCTGAGTGTGGAATATCATCAAAGTGACTTTAAAGTGCGAAATATTGAATTCATCGTGAATGTACGTGTGAGCAGCGGAGTACCCCAGCAGATAAAGTATAAGGTAAGGTGTTTTGATCATTTCTGTCTGCTGACATTCTCGAACCAAATGTATTTGTTGTTGTATAATTGATAGTAATGTAAGATAAATTGTTTAGGTAATTTATATGCAATCAAATAATTGTGTTCAGATAGGTAGGAAACATTAATAGCATATTTACTATTGTTTTAAGAAAAGGTCATAATAGCTTGTAAGAATATTGATTTTCTATTTTTTTTTACTAATAATGCTAGTGAACAAAATTAATGCAGGGTGTTAATAATAGTTGGAAGGAATAATTGAATTTACTTAAATTTAAATTATTATTAAAGTAATATTTAAATGAAGCAATACTGTTTTAAGTTTGAAGAGTTGATAACATACGAGTAATGAACATTTGCTTAGAATTTTTATTGGCTAGAAGTAAATTTCGAGAGAAAAAAAAAAGGCTCACAGTGAGGGAAAAAAAATAGAAGGTTTTGATCTTATTTGTTTTAAGTGTGAGAACCAGTATTGAATTTGGAAATACTTTATTGAGGATAATTGTAGAAATTTATATGTGTATGTTATACAATTTTTCTTTATGTGGATGTTTCTATTGACATCAATACTTTTATTCAATTGCAACGTATCAGTATTATTATGTAAATTGTATGTTATTATCTAATTGTATAAAGTGGAATTTGTATTGCATAGTAATCAAATCGAAATTATTGTTTTACCTTTTGTTTTATTGGAAGTAAATTGTGTGATATAAATGGTTGAGGAAAATCAGGTTATATAGTAGGTTACTTTACAAATATAATACCTCGATTATCTGAAATGTATTAATTAGTAGAATAAGTGGAGGTAACTGTGCTAAAGTAGAAATTTAGGAAATATTAATTTGGTAGGTTTAAATATTATTGTAGAGTGGTAATAGTAATCGGTAAAGGTATGGCTTTCTTATTGAAACTAAAAAGGGTGGATCTTCAGATGATAGCCGAAGAGTTGGGGGTTGAATTCACGGGAGATGATACCAGATTTCAGCTTAAGAAAAAGATAATGGACAGCGAGGAATATGATGAGGGGGCTATTAAGGAATTATCTAACACTATTGTTGCGGAGCGATTAGAGCGCGAAGAAAAACGGGAAACATTAGAGCGCGAAAAGTTAGAAAAACAGGAAAAATTAGAGCGCGAAAAGTTAGAAAGAGAAGAGAGGTCTGAAAATTTGAGGATGGAACATGAATTAGAAATGGAGAGGCTAAGGGTACAAGGTTCGACAAATAACTCTAATGGGTCTAGGGAATCTAATAATGAAAGTAACATAGAAAAATTGATCAAAAGTGTTAAAACTCTGTCTATCAAAGTACCAGAAGGGACTGAGGGATGGAATTTATTTTTCAACAGTTTAGAAAGGGCATTCAAAACTAAAAATGTACCGGAAAACCAGCAGGCCGAAATTCTACTAAATATGTTAGGAGATAAGGCAGATAATTTGTTAATTTATACCACTAGGGAACAAATTGAGAGTTATGAGGAATTAAAGGAGTTAGCTCTAAGGGAACATGAGCCGACACCGAAGGCGTGTTTGTAAATTTTTTAGAAGGCTAGGAGAAACCAGAATGAAACTCGTGTATTATTTGTATCGCGTTTAATAGCAACATGGGAAAATTATTGTAAGATTAGGGGTGTGGACTCTTATGAAAAGGGCAATCAGTTAATAATTACGGATAAGTTATTAAACACGTTAGATGAAGAAACCGCATCATATATTGGGTTAACTCAGCAGAGTAAATGGTTAGAAGCTTCTAAAATTGCTAAAGAATGTGACAATTATTTTGATGTTAAACATAAGTCTTATGCCGTTACGTATAAAAGTTTTAAGGGTAAGATAGATATGTAAACAGTGAAAAAGTGAAACCGAGGGAGGATAGTAAATTTAGTGGTAATTGGAGGCAAAACAGGAGTAATGAGATTAATTCTTTTTCGGGTAGGAAAACTGATTTTAAGAAACCTAGTGATGATTCAGCTCCTAGATGCTTCAAATGTGGTTTAAGGGGTCATTACCAACGTTCTTGTAATAAAGTGAGTAATGAGGGAAATAGAAATAATAGGGAATGTCGAGAACAGAAAGCGGGTGTAAATAAGATTGTCGTGAAAGGAAATAAAGAGTTACCGAAGGGAGCTATTGTGGCGAGGATATCGGCAAAGGCCGAACAGAGAACTAATGTTATTGGTGAGAAATTAAATAAACTTGAGAAAATTGAAGTTAGTGTAAATGGGCAAAAAGAAAAAGGATTGGTTGATTCTGGATGTCAAACCAGTGTTATTCATAAAGATTTAGTACCGGAAGAGAAATTAAAAGGAGCTGGTAGTATTTATTTACAAGGATTATTTGGTGAAGCAGTAATCACCGTTGGTTAAAATACCGTTAGCTATTCCGCAATTCGGACAAACTAATATAATTCATCAGGAAGTACTTTGCGCGGTGACCGATAATATTAATGAGCAGGTAATTTTATATCCCGAGGTGATTAATGAGTTATCAGGGGTCAATCGCGAGGAGCCATTGCTAGAGGCACAAGAATTAGAGAGTTCGGAAATTAGCATGGATATCTCGAGTGAAAGGAAAGATATGAGTAGCGATAATTGTAATTTTTACGCAATAGAAGCGAAATCAGAAAATTTACAAAGTCAGAATGCAGAAAAAACGGAAGTGGAGGAAAATAATAAAGTTATCGTTAGCAATTCAGATATGTTTAAGAAATCCCAATTGGAATGTAAAGAGTTAGAGAGAGTTTGGGAATTAGCCAAAATGGATAAAGGGGATTATTATATTGTAGATGGTTTATTGTATCATAAAGATAAATTTGTAAAAGATGCTATAGCTCAGTTAGCAGTGCCTAAAGTCAAAAGAGAAGGAATCTTAAAGACAGCGCATGTGTCTAATGAGGGAGAACATCACGCGGCAAAGAAAACTTTACAGAGAATTAGGCAATCTTTTTATTGGGAAGGTATGGCTAAAGAAACTAAAAAGTTTTGTAAATCGTGTCTAGAATGTCAATTATCTAGAAAAGTGAAAGTGCGTGATAGAGTCTTAGTTGAGATGGCGGATGGTAGCAAAAAGTATGTATATAAAAATAAAGGGGAATTTATGGTCAGGTGTAACATAGTCAATATTGTATTTGAAGGTGATGAGGAATTTGGAGAAGTTGGGGAAATTCCTATTCTAAATCGGGAACAAGAGGTAGAACGGGACATAGAAAGGTTCGAAATAAAAGGGTTATCTAATAGCCAAGTCAAGGATATAAAGTCCATTTTGAGGGATAATAAAGAGGTATTTATGGGTCCTGTGCGACCAGCGGAAGTAGGGGAGCACCGTATTGATGTGAAACCGGATGTGGCAAGGAAAAAGCCAAAGTTATATAGTGTACCTGTTGCTTATAAAGAGGAAGTAGATAGACAGATTCAGGAGTTATTAGAATTAAATCTAATAGAAGTATCAAATGCAGAAATTAGTCATCCAATTGTTTGCGTGGTGAAAAAAGACGCAACTGTTAGGCTTTGCATTGATTATAGAGCTTTAAATTCAGTAACGCAGGTCCCAACATTTCCGATGAAAGATTCGCAAGAAATCATGTATACTGCGGGGGCAGCTAAATATTTATCTACGATTGATTTATTGAGGGGTTATTGGCAGATTAAAATGGCGGAGGAATGTAAACATTTGACAGCTTTTACAACTCATGATGGGACTTATCAGTGGCGTACTATGCCTTTTGGTTTATCAGGGGCGGCTGCTACGTTCCAAAACGATATGAATGAGGTTCTTCAAGGTCATCGGAGGTATGTACAAGCATATATTGATGATGTCATCATTTTCTCTGACACCTGGGAAGAGCATTGTGAGCATGTTAGGTCTGTTATAGAAGAACTTAAAAATAGAAACTTTACGATTAGGCTGGATAAATGTAAATTTGGAGAGAAATTGACTAAGTTTTTAGGTCATGTAATTGGGGGTGGAACGCATGCACCTGATGAGGAAAAAATAGGAGAAATAAGGGACTTAAAGAGACCGAAAACTAAGAAGGAAGTTAGATCTGTTCTGGGATTAATGGGATTTTACCGATCTTATATTCCAAATTATGCAGAAATTGCTATACCTTTAACGGAATTAACTAAAGGGAAAGTTAAAAATACTGTACCATGGGATGAAAGGGTAGAAGAAGCATTTAATACCCTTAAAGATGAGTTATGTAACGTGACGCGTTTGGCTACACCTGCCGTAGGCCGGGAATATCAGCTTCACGCCGATGCTTCAGACCTGGCAGTAGGATGTTGTCTTACTCAAAAAGATGAAAAGGGTCAGTTTAAACCGATAGCTTTTGCCAGTCAGAAATTATCAGGGGCTCAGCGGGCTTGGCCGAGTATAGAGGAAGAGGCTTGGAATGTTCTCTTTGGGTTGCGGAAGTTTGAAAAGTGGACCTATGGATCTCAAATTGAGATCATAACGGATCATAATCCATTAAAATTTCTCACTGAAACAACCCCAAGGTCCCCCAAACTCACTAGATGGGCTCTTGCCTTGCAACGCTGGAACCTGAGTATTTCTCATCGTCCAGGAGCGCAACATTTAAATGCTGATGCAATTTCCAGGCTACATAGGAAGAGCTGGGAAGAACAGCCAATTGCTAGCCCATTGGCATCATTGACTAAATAGTGGACAAACTTTAAAGGAGTGTCATCACGTTTCAATTTTTTTTTTGTATATGTGTAATTGTATTTGAATTTTGTGTTATAGTGTATTAGCATGTGTAGTTTTTCTGTTATAATAATAGTAGTACACGGTTCATTAGAGATGTCAGTAGAGAATGTTCAGACACCTTGATATATATATGTAATAATAATAATGAAGAAACCTGCAAAGAGACTATTGAACTCTTCGGTGATGTTACTATATGTTTGGAGAAAATTAGCCCCTAAATGGCATATTTTCTGCTAAGGTGGGGGGTGTCAGGTTCTGAGAAACATCTGCTATTAGAACTGAGGTTCTATATTATTTTTTTTGTCTTAATATATTATATATTGTATGGGCTGTGTACTGGAATTTCAAAATAACAGTCTTTCCCCTATCTAAAACTGGATCTAAGCCGGTGAAAATGTATAGATGGTATGAAGGGGGAAAAGATAGTTTGAGAGGGACGTGCCCAACCTCTTGAGATGTCTGTGGAAGATGGGGAGACAATGGGAGCCAGGTAGAAAACTCCGGACGGGTTACGTGGAGAAGGAGCAAGGGGTTCCTGGAAGGCAGGCTGTTCTGCTGAGAGAGTTGGAGCGGAGCGCGCAAGGTGGACAGTCGTGCCTTGGATAGCTCTGAGAGAGTGCGTAGGGTTGAGAGAGGCTCGGATAGCTTAGGCTTACAGCCCATGTGTTGGGAGATCGAGATTGATCTCCGGAAAGCTAATTTAACGTGTGTAGAGTGAGAGTGAGTTAGCGTAGTTTAACAGTACACAGCCAGCATTTACTGTATTCAATTCAATGTTGAACCGGATCATCTATATCCGAGTTTGTAAGTGTAAATAGTGTTTGTTGTTGTGTAAATAGTGTGTAAATAAATTGTTAATTTAGTTAATTGAAAGCGTTGATTTTCATTTAATCAATCCTCTCAGTGCGTGACCGATATCACGTAATCATATCGGTGGTGGCAGCATATAAATAATAAGGATTTTCTTCGAAGTTGTGCGGACTAAGAGGAAACTCCGACAACCCTCTCGGGGCGTAATACCATTTGATGGTTTGAGCTTCTTAGCTGGAAAACAAGCTATTTGAACTTGTTAGTTGAGAGACATACCTTGATATGTGTACAGCATACCGAGTCGTGGGCTGTCTCGTGGCTCTGAACCTGGTTTTTAGATATTGAGAAGTGAACCACCCTGTTCCTTCTTTTTGGGCCTCTAGGCAGGGTACCGAACTCGCTTCGGTACCTAAGGGGGCACATTGTGACCCTCTTGAGGCGTAATGTCTTTAGCGTTGGTGGTGGACTGATGTACGGATGTCGATGTTGGTAGACTGAAACACGGATGTCTAGTGTTGTCCCTGTAAGCAGGGTACCTGGTGCTAGTCACCTCGGGTACTTGAGGGGGTAGCCGCATAACCTTGAGGTTTGGCTAGCGACAATACGCAGGATCTTTCTTTGAAGCACTGCTTGTCGATATGAAGTTGTTGGCATGACGATATCGTCGTCACTGATGTTGTTGTCGGCTTGACGATGTCGTTGTCAGTTGCAGGCATTTTGCGCTGGTTTTGACTTTACTGGCCACGTTGTGATTAGCTTCGGCTCTGCCGTAAGTGTGCAGCGTCGCCCCTGGTGCAGGCGTTTTCTTGTATCGAACTCGCCATAACAGTTCACAGGGCGAACAAAATCAGGCTGCAGCACAGACTTTGCGAAGCTCTAGGTTGTGGTTTGGCCTTGTGTGTCCCTAGCTCAGCTGTTTCGACTTGCGGGTTGTTGTCGTGGCGACTGGGCATCACCTGGTGCCTTGAGGGATGGGGGATCGCTACGCGATCTCCTCTAAAGGACCGCATGGATCCATTCAGACCCGGATCCTGGAACTATTAGTTTTAAACATTCCTTTGAGCGACAAGTTATTGACTCAGTTTGAATGCAAGATACGGATCATTCACAAATTGTACGTTATTAAAAGTCGATTTAAGACAGTGCCTCTCCTGTGGACATAAAATAGCAGCGTATAGATTTTACGTTAAACCAGCTTTCAAATTATGCTGGAGGTCTGCGCGGGTCGAAATACCCAGGCCCGGTCCCGAGCCGACCCATAAAAAAAAGTTCGGCCCAGCCTGGAAAAAAGTCTTAGCCCGACCCCGGCCTGGCCAGACTGAATTTCTACAAAACGTAGTTTTTTTACGTCGGTAAGGTTAAAAATTGTTTCGTATGAAGGAGATATGACCAAATATACTTATTATAGCTTTTTTTCATGTTTATAATCTTCATTTTTAAAGAAGCGCCAAAGAGTGTGATATTTATTTTTTTAATGAATCTCTATTTGTATGTAAATGTTTCACTTATCATTTAATATCTTTAATCCATATTTCATGTATTGGAGACTTTGAAAAATGCTATACAGAAAATATTCTAAGACGGAATCACATAGAAGAGAAAAAAATGCGTTATAGACAAGTTCCCTTCTTTTGAGGTGTAAATGTAGTCTATTCTTTTCTCCGGTATGATTGTATTCATTTTGCATGGATAAGCACATTTTTCCATTTAAAACATGATTCCGTCATAGGCTTGGTTTTTTTTTCACTGGTTTTACTGTATTTTATTTTTTTTTGCCTTTAAATCTACTATTCTTTAAAAAATGAATTTTAAAGTTTAATTGTAAAATAATGGCGATTTAAAAATATATGTATTTTTTATAAAAAATTTTGGGCCGAGCCAAATTTTACAGATTTTCGCACGGATCAGGTCAGAGACAATGATTTTAATACGCGTTGGGTCGAGACAGGGACTAAAAACTTCGCCTTATGCAGACCTAAGAAGATGGAAACCAGTCCCGTTTTGGTATGAAAAAGTACGTTAGGCCCAGCGCAGTCGAGCCTTCAGAAAAAAGTAAGGTCAGGGCCTGGCCTGGTCCGGGTTCAGAATACAGACTTTTTTAACAGCCTCGCCAGGTCGATATAAAACCTGAAGTTTTGTGAGGGTTAAAATTATGAAAAACTCTTAATCAGCATGTTAGAAAAAGCCTTGTTTTAAATTAACTGACGGACATTTAAATACAACAGAAAGAAGATGGAAAGGGCAAAAGTTAAACTGAATCGGAAATTTAAGCTACAAGAAGGAGTTACTTATCCACCTGCAATTTTTTTAAAAGTATTGAAACACTTTATTAGGAGCCAATCTTTGTTTAAAGCCTTAACTCTGTTTTTCTATATGATGGGTTTTTTCACCATTTCTCGTCTTTAAATTATTGTAAATCGGGAACAGTTAAAGAAAAAAGATGCAAACTTGGAATATGTACTTCATAGTCCGTCGTCCGTCGAGTACGTAGAATACGCCTTGTATTAGTAAAAAGTTTCTTCAAACTTCTGACATAATTCGGATATTTAGTCCAGTAAATTTAGACCAAAAAAGGCTTCTGCCTGGAAAGTTTTGGAGGGTTTTTTCTCTTTCTGTCTTTATGTTACTACTTTGCCACTTAGTATCTGATCTGCTTAAAAAGTTATAAGGGAAAAACCATGAAAAAATCGGCGTTTTTCGGTTTTACTTTTGTATTCGGTTGAGGGTTACGTTTCTTGAAAATAATTATTACACCAAATTAAACTAGAGAAAATGGCCTACATTTTTCATATACAGTTATTATTTCTAAGATGTTTTGGGATACGAGTAAAAGGATTTCATCGACATACTGAAATTCCATCATCGGAGGAAAACGCTTAATGTATTGTTTTTGTGAATGCAAAACGAGTGGGATGGTGTCCTCGAAACATCCCCACACGCATATATCATAAGAATCTCCCTTCCCTCTCTCCCCCATCCCCTCTCCTTCAGGGCTTTTTTGACACGTGAAGACGTGAATGAGTGTAACAAAACAATCTAACCAAGAACTTGAGGATTATTTGTCTTACGAGCTCTCTTCCTGCCCATGGCCTCTTTTTGACGAATTCGGAATGCGAAAAACTACCAAATCCTCTTTGTACAAAGAACTCACCCACTCCCACCAGACATCACATATTTGGGAGCAGATGTATGTATGTCATAGATGGCGGGTATTTACTGCACATTGTTTTGTGGCGGGTGATCAATCATTTGGATCGATTTGTGACACCTATGCGGACTTTGTTAAGTCGAAATACGCAGCGAACGCTGCCTTTGATGGATACCCAGAAAACATTACTGAAATGAGTACTAAATTTGTTGAGCGTGAAAGACGATCTCGCAAAACGGTATCTAATGACGTTGATTTTAATGAGACTATGGTGCAAGGGTTTTTCAGGGGAAATTTCTCGCAAACGACAAGAACAAAAACCGTTTAATAACCCTGCTGATGAGTAGATTTGCCTCTAAAAATATGGTTTGCAAGTAGGCAAAAGAAGATGCCAACACACTAATTATCAACACTGCACTCGATTTGGTCCCTAACCATGAGAACGTGATAGTCATTGGTGATGATGTAGACCTTCTGGTAATCTTAATTGGGATTTGTATTTTTCCCAATGTTTATATCTTGAAACCAGTAAAAGGGAAAATTCCCCAGAAGATCTATTCACTATTGTGGGCAGTCGACAAATTAATTGCCAAACACATCCTATTTCTACATGCCATGAGTGGATGCAAAATCACTTCCGAATTGTCAAGGGAAAACAAAATACTTTAAAATATTAAAGAAATTTGTCGATTTACAACATGCAGTTTATATAGTTAAAAACCCTAGTGCTGTAACCAACAATGTTATTAAAGCTGGACTGTTGTTTCTGGTACACCTGTAAGGATTCAGTGGAAAAGCAACAGCTTGAGATGCGGGTACTACATAAAATCTGCATTTAAGACTGCTGCAAATATAGTATACCTCGCTCCAACAGAAGATGCAGCTTGATATCACTGTCTGAGAGTTTACCACAAAGTACAGCTTGGCTAGTTAACTATTAAAAAGCTGATGACTGGGAATAAAATAAAACCAAGAGTGGCATCATACCCATAACAACTGTCAAATCTCCCGCACCAGAAGCTGTTCTGCGAAAGATATCTTGCAAATGCAAAACAAACTGAAATGAAAAGTGTGGCTGCAGGAAAGCAGGTTTGTTTTGTTCGCTCCTCTGCCTGAACTGCGATGGTCATTGTGACCATAGAATTACAAAGTTCTTTGTAATTCTATGATTGTGACAATGTCAACTAGTTCATCGCTGAGGATGACAAGCAGATGTTGACGACCCAATACTCCAGGGTATTTTAAGTCAAGTGAAGACACAACCTGAGTGATCAAGTGATGATGAAGAAGAAGAAGATAACGATGAGCCACCTGTCGAAGAACATCGACCAAATTCTTCAAAGCGACCAAAACGACGTGAATTGAAGAACAATACTGCATTTCTATTTTTTCCTGTTTACAAAATTTGACATGTGTTATTATTATATTAAGCTTATAACAGTTATAATTGTACCTAAGTCAAAATTACTAGAAAAATAAAAATTGGTGCTCTCATTTATTCGAAAATGCAACTCCAAATAACTAAAGAGCTTCAAATTGGTGATTGAAATGGATGCATAGTGATTGGATCGCGTTTTCGTCCTCAGATGATGAAATTTCAATATATCGCTAAAACTCCTTTTACTCGCATGCCAAAAATATTCCTGTGAGAAAAAAACATTGTATATGAAGAATGTAGGAAATTTTCTCGAGTTTAATTTGGTGCAATAATTTTTTCAAAAAAGTTTTTTTTTCACCATTTCTCGTCTTTTAATTATTCTAAGTCAAGAATTGTTAAAGAAAAAAGATGCAAACTTGGAACATGTCTTTTTTTATCATTTTACATTAATTTTGTTTCGAATAATTCGAAAAAATATTTACTTTTGGAAATATGATTTTTCTAGAAGTAAGTTGCATCCGTTTTCAAATTTATATTTTTAATATTTTTAAAATTAATATTAGGAAAAATCCTAAAACAAAATTAAAATTACATTTTCTTCTTTAATTAAATGAAAAAAATTTGAAATTCGACAAATAAGGCTGTGAGTTATAACGATTTTAAATTACCCCACTTAAAAAAATAATAACCATTTTTAAAAAATTTAAACTTTATGAGAAATTTTAGGATGTGATTTTGCTTGCAAATTATATGAATAACCTTAACCGTCACAAACACACACAAAAAATCAAAATTCTAACTCAATCAGTATATTTTTTTACATGTTTCCTGGAATTCTTAAAGAAACATTGTTTCTTGAATTACATGCATTTTAATTTGTGTCTAATCCCTTAAAACCTGACGAATTATTTAAAAACCGGCATATCTCTGTGAGTTTTGTAGATCTCAGATGGACTTTTTTGTGTTTAATTCAGGAATGGATAAGGAAAAGTTTCCTATTTGGAAATTTTACCCTACGGGGGCCGTATAAACAAATTAGTCTTCGCATTCTCTCAAATAGACCCCTCATGGAGTTGCAACTTATCTCATGAAATTTTGCACCTTTTGTTTATGAAACTTCGCAATTGGAAGTATGTGAGGCAATATTTAAGGAATTAGCCTACTGTTTCGATCTTTATGAATCACCTTATATATATGAGTACAATAAACAAGTCGAAAGATTAATATTTATGGTAAAGCAGAAGAGAATAAATCATTTCAGCTAGATGTTATCTTTCAAAGTTTTTAGTAATGCTTAAGTTAGTATTTACTGATTATGTGAAAAAAAGATGAAAAACTGCTCATGTGGTAGTAAAAAAAAAATTTCTTTCCTTTTTTTTTTTTTTTTTTTTAATAATATTAAATTACATTTTTCCACTTTCCATACATTTCCATAAATTGGTATTATGGATAAAATTTTGCATATGACTTTTTATTTTTAATGAGAAAAGTAGAGTTTAATTATGAGTAGCTTTAGAAGTTAAAGTTTTTACGTAAGAAGATTGAACCTGAAATAAAAAAAAAAAAAGAGAAAAACGTAAGAATGTAGAGTGAACATAAAGAACATAGTATTCCAATAGATTTGCTCATCTCCCAATACTTTAGAATCTGTAAATTCAGACTGTTTTCAGGATGAAGATTGTCATAAAGATAAAATACAGTGACCTCTCACTTATACGACTCTCAGTTATACAACTCTCTCAGTTATACGCCGAATTCTCTCGGTCCCGTCCACGCTTTATGGGAAATAATGCTAAACTTCTCTCAGTTATACGACTGCTTCTCTCACTTATACGACGCTTTAAACGGTTCAGGCGATTTTACATTTCTCACTCTAGAATTAATTTTTATAAGCTTTAATGTACAAATCATTCACGTTTTCTTACATTTATCCTTTCATTATTGTTAAAGTGTTTATGAATAATGAATAACATTTCTTATCTACCTTCGTTTGTTATTAACGATGAAATCTATGACGGGAGGGTGATTGTATGGAATTCTCTTGTGTCTGTCATTTAACAAAAGCCAATTGACTACCTGCAGATCACGTCTCTGTATGGCACTGGTGGAGAAATCAGGGTTTTTGCAAAATGCATTTTCCTGGAAAATTTTAACAGCTTTAAGGAATGCGTCGTCTTTTAGGAATGAGGTTGTTTTAAGAAAAACAGACTTTTAATTTAAACTTAACAAATCGAAAATGGCAGTTCTTGAACATCACTAGAAAAAAATACTAAAGCGAGAACATATCGGAAGCACATCCCAAGCTATTATCATGCCAAAAGACCTATGCGCGTACAGCCCGCACAGCGAAGGGGAAAAAACGTGTATGTCGCAAATCGATACAAGCTTCCGTACTAGACGCGTGAAAGGTTATTCATTTCGCTGTAATTTTTTCAGTTTGCTGCATGTCGATACCTAAACTGAAAATGTCAAAACGTAAAGCATTAAGCATACAATTCAAAGTTGAAACCATTAAGGAATATGATAAAAATTTACTACAATCAAAGAAGGCATTAGCTGCTCTCTTCAATCTGCCAGAATCGACACTAAAAGAAATTCTGAAAAATAAAAATGTCATTATAAATGCATCAAAAAATGGCGATTCAAAGAGATCCAGGATACAATGTGGCAGATTTAAAAAATTGACATCAGCATTAATCGCGTGGTTTAACCAAATGCGAGCTTCAAATTTACCGATAGATGGTGTGATTTTAAAAGAAAAGGCTCGCACTCTTACTGAGAAGTATGGAATCGAGAATTTTTCAGCGTCTTGCGGTGATTCGAGAAGCTAAAAAAAAGACATCGACTTTTGCATCGCCGCATCACAGGAGAAAGCGCATGTGTTAATGGAAATGATGTTAGACAATGGTTGCAAAATCTATTTATGTTAATTAAGGATTAAGGGATCTAAAGACATTTTTAACTGTGATGAAACGGACTGTTTTTCAAGCTGATGCCAGATAAGACATTATCATACAAAGAAGAACCATGTCAAGGGGGCAGAAAAAGTAAAGAAAGATTAACTATCCTTTTTTGCACAAATAGTGATGGTTCAGAAAAAATAGAACCTTTAGTAATAGGAAAATCAAGAAAATCTCGATACTTTAAGAATAAAAAATAATTGCCATGTGGCTACAGAAATTTAAAAAAAGCATGGATGACATTAGAGATTTCCATTGATTTTTTAAAAGAGATGGATGATAAATTTCAAAAACAACAAAGAAAGGTTTTACTTCTAATGGATCAATGTCCATCACATCCCGATGTAAAAGATCTGCCGTTTCTGCAGCAAATTAAATTTTAAAATTTGTTTTAGGAAATTCAGTTTTCCCACAAGACCAAACTGCTAGCTCAACGAATGAACCTGATATTGAGAGCGTATGGAATCCTTTAATAATGAAGACTCGAATAAAATGTTTATGGACGAAGGTATTAATTTCAAAGATTATGTAGAATGTGATGATAAACGTCTTCTGTCAGAACTGAGAACTGCTGAAGAAATCTTTGAGGATATTAATAATGAAGACGTGAGCAAGGAGGATGACCAAGATGAGAGCAATGTTCCTGCTGTTGTAAATTTTTCAAAAGCAAGTACCGCTTTAAATAAATTAAAGAATTATGTCCATCAAAATGATTATTCCCAAACTAGCTTAAAAGCTTTATTAGACTTAGAGAAAGACATTTTCTATTTCCATCTACGACAGAAACAAACTAATATATCTTCATTTTTTGAGAAAATCTGATCTGTAAATTTTTAAAATAAACATAGTGGTAAATGAACAATTTTGTGAACTTTTTAAACATATTTTATGTTTAATTTTTTAACACATTTTGCAAATTTTGTTAAAACATGTTCTTAGTACTCAAAACTTATCGTTTTTAGTATATAGGTAAAATAATTAAAGCCTATAAAGTTTGAAACTTGTATTATAAGGCGGTCTCTCACTTATACGACTCTCTCAGTTATACGACTTTTTTCTACGGTCCCTTGAAAGTCGTATAAGTGAGAGGTCACTGTATATATTTTGTTCTAAGTTAATTGAACGACTTTAGAAATTGGAAACTCGTAGATTTTATTAACGCTTTGATAATTTTCAATATAGTAATAATTACAGTTAAATTTGAAAAAACGGCCAAGTGCGAGTATCACTCGCATACAGAGTGTTCCGTACAATAAATATATTAATTACTAACTGTATTGTTACATAAAAATCTTTGCTAAAAGAATAATAAGACTTTGTAAAAACTATACAACGAAGGTTTGGGTATTTATTAGGTCTAGTATTGTATATACTAGAAAAGTATAAATGGATATACCATGAAAGTTCAAAGAGATATGAATCCTATAAATATTATCAAATATTGCTATTCTGTACAGCTCTTTTTTTTTTAATCTTATCCTAATCTGTTTTTGATGAACTTAATTCGGTGCTGACAATAAAAGTGGTGCATGTTTAAACTTCATTTGATATTTCCCAAATTCAGCGGAGTAATAATCTTTTCTTTTTACAGTGTACCTAAAGCAAAACCTTTGTTCAATATCTAAACTTGGCATTGTGCTAAGCGCTTCGAAAGGAGGTGTCAAAGTTGCAACGCCGTCTTGGTCCGTGCCGCGTTTTCCAGATAGGTATTTAATTAACCTTTAAAGACACGGGTGGCGTATTCAGAGAGTCACTCAACGCAAACTAGTCGCAAATCCCTAATGTGATTGATTCTAATTAATTTAGTCAGTTTTTAACGATTTCACGCTTATTTCTTTTCTACTGCTACTGGGAATTGCATTACACAAATATATCATTAAAAGTTTTTATCTAGGCTATAAAAGTCGATGATGCATTGAGTACACAGCCCCTGTCTTTATGTATGTCCAAACCGTCCGTGTCTTTAAGAGTTAATATCTCGGCTAATTACCGACAATTTCTTTTGAAAATCATTATCAACAATCCTTTTATTCTTCTGCGCTTTTCTCAAAAACTATGTGACCTAGGATAATCGCTATAGTTTTCCTGCAAGGTTTAAATTAATTTCTGCTACCTCAAAATTTTTCATAATTTTAGTTTCAGTAGATTCGGAAATAGAGGGGGGGGGGGGGAGGGGAACATATTTTTACATTACATTTTCGACGATATATCTGAAAATATAATACCTAAAATTAAAAGAAATGTATTTTTGAGTTTGGCTGTACGAAAGCTTTCTCACGAAATCCCACACGATGTACAAAGAAAAGATTTTCTTTTTCAAGTAACTTAATTAGCCCCTCTACATTTTTCCTAAATATATTTGTGAATTTTAATAATCTGTAAATATGTGGGTTAATAGCCTTTATTACTTCCCCCGATTTGAACTTTCTGCGTTCCGTAGTTTACGAGTAAAATGGATGTGAGAGACAGTCAGGCAGACACAGGAGTGATCTTATAATGGCCGTTTTTACTTTTTGAGTACGGTACCCTAAAAACAATAAAGGTGGATTTTTGCATACACAACTTAGCATAAATTGTTTTATACTAAATTTTTTTAGAAGATTGTCTTCTTCTTCTTCTTTTTTTTTCTTCCAAAATTTGTTTATAAATACAGTTAAACAACTTTGAAGATCTATATTTAGGGGAGAGGCAAAAAAGAATATGTCGTTTCAGTTACATTACTTTTATTTTATTTTTAATAATTGTTGAATATTTCTATTGATTATGTGAAAAAATATATGAAAAATTGCTCATGTGGTAATAAAATATTTTTTTCAAATAATACTATATTACACTTTTCAACTTTACAATTTTCACAAATTGGTATTATCGATATATTTTTGCTTATGACTTTTTTTTTAATTTTTAATAAGAAAAGTAGTATTTTATTGTCATATTTCGCAGTTAATGTTTTCATATATAACACTGAACACGAAAAGAAAAATATGAAAAAACATCAAAATGTACTATTATAAAATTTTTAATAAATTATTTTATTAATATTACTAACTGACCCGCCCGACGTTGACCGGGCTTGTCATGAATGACCCTTAAATGAACCTCAAATTTGTATAATTGTATACCTGTAACTGCATTTTGTCTGAATTTATACTTTGAAATGAAACAATCGCGAAAAATGTATTGAATTGAAAGTTGCTATTTGGTATTTTATTTTCTGCGTAATTTGATTTTTGGAGACTGTGCATGCCGAAAGCAAGCGAAACCGCGAAGAAACATTTAGGTTTTTACTGATTTCGTCGACATTTTCACACATTTTATTCGGTAAAAAAAATATTTCTACCCGTCCGAACGTGTCAAAATATTTGCAGGTGTTGTAAATCTGGTCTATTGAGATGCTATAAAAATAAAAAGATTGTGTTAAAATACGGACGTTTAGTTACTTTTAGCTTACAAAAACTGTCGTCTCTGTGAGGTGCGAAGTGATCTGCGTGCGCCGGTACATTTGAAAAGGTTAAAATTCATATTTTTTTAAAACTGATTACGCCATTGATTAAGAGAAGGTTTCAGCTTTAAGAACATATTTCTGGTTTGTCGGTACCTTTAAAATTCCGCCATGGAGGGGTGTTGCAATAAGAGAGAAAACGTTTTTCGGAATTAACGACCCCTTTTGAATTATTTTTTCAAAAGGTTAACTGCGACATTTTTTCAAATTGATTGTGGCATTTGAGACATAAGTGTACGATCTTTCGGAATATGTCTTTCAATTTGAACTGTACCGAACGGTTTGTCAAGTTAGCTTAAAAAAATACTATTAATAAACACAAATAAAATCGAAAGTCGATTCTTCGTTAGCCTCCGATAAGTAAACGGTTTTGGCGCGCGCGCAAGCACTGACCTTGACTGGGGATAAAAATATATGAATTTAGATGAGCGTGAGTTGCGATGTTTAATTAATAACTCAATTGGTTATTAGAAATTTAAAATTCTGTGTCTCAGGTGCACCAGGAGACACTTTGGATTACAGTCACAAAAATTTTCAGCCTCGTACGTGCCGTATATTTCGCTAGCCATCGCATACACACACACACAGAGACAGACAGACACACAGAGCAGAACTTTCTTTTATTAGTATATATTTCAATTTTCCTAAAAGAAACAAACACCTTCAGAAAAAGAAAAGGTATTTTTCACAAAAATTTCTGTGTTATTTCAGAGCATTTCCATCTCTAATCATTTGACAAGATTATCAAATTTTATCAAATTTTCACTCTCAACATGCATCCTGAAATTCTTACTTCGGATATTTTCTGCAGTATCATGACAACCAACTTAAAGACATATTTTTCTATACCATCAAAATATACAGTGGTGGCAAAAATTGTGGACATTTTTTTTAATTTTCATGTTTTATAAGTTTGTGTGCTTCAAAAATATAATAAATTTCACTTAAATACAAATGTTTATATATGAAATGCAAGAAACTTTAATGTAGAATTTAATAAAAAAATAATTAAAATATCTGCATTACAAAAAAAAAAAAAGTTACGCTTACAAAAAGTGAGATCTATCGTAGATTTCATTGTATTTTAAAGTTACACATTCAATATTTAGTAGGATAACCCTTGTTTTTTTCATTACAGCTTCACAGCGTCTCTTCATTGAGAGAACTAGTATTTGGAGTTCATCCTTCTTAATCACATGATGCCAAGAATCAATTATAGTTCCAATAAGTTGCATTTTATTAGATAGACGCTTTTTTTGTAGAAGGATTTTCAAACGTCGCCACAAATTTTCTATAGGATTCAGACCAGGGCTGCTTCCTGGCCAGGGTAATAATTGTATGCTTTTATTTTTAAACCATTCTTTGCATACTTTTGCGGTATGACATGGAGCTGAATCCTTCTGAAAGATAAATGGTGCTTTATTGGGGAAGAGATCCCTGATGGAAGGTATCAGTTTTTGTTCCAGGAGAGTTTCGATGCATTTTTTTTGCATTCAGAACGCTATCAATCACTTGAAGGCGGCCCACACCATCTGCAGACACACAGGCCCAAATTATGACAATTGTTGGGTTCTTTGTAGTTGCTTCAATGTATTCAGGATACACTCTTCCTCTGCTCTACGTCTCACATATTTTCGCCCATCACAACCAAAGAGCAATATTTTACTCTCATCGCTCCAGATTATTTGCTTCCACTGATTTTCTGACTAATTAATGTGTTCTTTTACCCACTGAACTCGTTTCGTGCGTTGCTGAAGATTTAAAAATGTTTTTTTCCTCGGAATTTTACCTTTCAGTCCAAAACCTTCTTATTGTTCTTGAACTTATTGAAATACCGATTGCATTCATTTCACATCTAGCAGCATCTGATGAAATTCTTCTATCCTTGAGGCATATCCTTGTTATCTTTCTATTTTTAGAAGCATTTGTGCATTTTTTAGGCCTGATCTTGCCTTATTTATCACTGATTTAGTTTCTTCATAACGTAAGCACAAATTTCGTACCGCCAGACAAAGTGACTGATCCACCAACCTGTCTTGCAATTTCAGCATATGACAGACCATTTTCTCTCGATATGACAATTCTGCTTCTTTTTGTAGGTGTCCAATCAGTTCTTTTTGGTTATGATATTGTTTTAAATTATTTGCATTAAGAAACAAAATAGAAAAAAAAAACATTATTCAATTTAGTTACACTAGTATCCATACTACTGCAGAATTTATTCCAGCAAAGTACCGCTCTTACAAATCAAAACATACTACAGTTTAATTACTGACATTTGACTGGTTCTCAGAACAGTCATTGTGATTCGCTAGCAAGCTTTTATTACAATACACTTCAGCATTCATGACTAATTGTGACTATAATTGTATTTTAGACTAAAGCAAGTGTAACAGTTTTTGTAATGCAGACATTTTTATTCTGTTTTTTTTTTTAAATTAAATTCTACATTAAATTTCCTTGAATTATATGTATAAACATTTGTATTTAAGTGAAAATTAATATATTCTATAAGCACACAAAATTATAAAACATGAAAATTTCAAAAAATATCCACAATTTTGGCCACCACTGTATATTATATATATAAAATACATATCTCCATATCAGCCAAATAAAAATTAAATTATAAATAATTAAAAATCATGCATGTATATGGCTAATTCAATTCAAAGCTGGTGTTAGCCAATTCAAACCATGACTCAGCAATATAAAATGGCAAATCCCCTTGCCCCCCCCCCCCCCCTCCAGTATAAAGAGATATTGATTACCAATGCTATGCTAAGACAGGTAATCAATGTCCCCTATATTGAAAAAAAAAGGCATTGCCATTTTATAATGACGAATCGGCCAATATTGGCCGGTCCGGCGTTCACCGATATTGCAAAATCGCTGTTCCCGATATTGGTCAATATTCCTCTGCTACCTGGGAAGGTGCTAAAAGTAAAGGTGGGCAGGCAGCTAAATCAGGAGGGTTTGACAAAAGAGATAACTTGCTTAGAAATTCTTGGAATAAGTATAAATTTGATAGAAGTAAGCCCATTGTAATCGTGCAGAACACACCAGACCGGATTGTCTAGAGTTAAAATGTAAAGGTTCTGGAGATGTAGTTAATCATCTGGGTGTAGATGTGAGCAAGGCCGGTGACAAGTTTCACGGACCCCTGGGCAGGCAAAAAATACGGACCCTTAACGTCGCTTATTCGAATCATTGTATAATAGAATCAGTCATATTTTAGATTTAAGAACATAACGCTTATTGTCGTTTATTTGAATCAACGCCTCCCCTTCTAATTGAATCAGATTCAGTTTTACAAACAGGGTTAATTTAAAAGGTGATTATTAAATTTTGATCGAATTTTGTCATAAAACGACTTACTCGAAGGTATTCTGAAAATTTCCATTTTGTCCGCTTAACAATCCTAATGTCCATGACACAAAAAATTTGCAAAAAAAAAAACGACCAGTTTTAATCAATTATTAAATAATTAAGAAACGTGCCCCTCCACCTATAAATGTGATGAATCTTTAATTTTAATTAAGTAGCAAAATCTGCGGCTATGCACGCGTAGTTGTTGAAATATGCCAAGTAATATTTGTGCATTTGAAATTATAGTAAAATTAATTAATTAAAAATTTTTATATAAAATTCCATAGAAATCGTAATTTAGAACGTTTTTTGAAACGTTTTTCTGCTCATTTCATCATTTTAAATTTCGATTATTTATTTATTTATTTATTTATTTTTTTTAAGAAACCATTTTTAGAGAACCGGCATGCCAAATTTCTAGTTTCTAGTCCCGTCAGTATCACAAATATCGTAAGTTTAAAAAGTTTTTTCTCCTCCACTCTTTTAAATTTCAATTTTTTTAAAAAACTATTCTGTGCCTGCAATTTTATCTTAAAAGTAGCAGCCATGTAAATCTTCAAGTTTCTACCCTTAACAATTCCATATAAAAATCGTAATTTAAAACTTTTTAGAACGTTTTCTACTCATTTCATCCTTTTAAATATCGAATTTTTTAGAACCCCATTCTAAATTTCTAATTTCTAGTCCTTTCAGTATCACAAAATTCGCAATTCAGAACGTTTTTCTGGTGCACCATTTTAAATTTCGATTAAAAAAGAAAGACTATTCTGTGCGTGCATTTACATTGCGTATTTTCGAATTTTTAGCAGCCATTTCAAATTTCCCCCTGAACAATTCCATAGAAATTGCATGTAGAACCGTTTTAGAAAGCTATCTGCATATTTCACACTTTTAAATTTCAATTTCTTTAGAAACTGTACTTAGAGAATAGTTACATCTTAAAAGTAACTACCATGCTATATTTCAAGTTTCTAGCCCCTTCAGTATCGCAAAAATCGCAATTTTAGAATATTTTTTCTCATTCACTTTTCTAAATTTCAACTTTTTAAAAATTGTTTTGTGAGTACATGTGTGTACTTTACATCTTATAAGCAAAATTTCATTTTTGTAGCCCCTTCAGAATTACTAAATCGCAATTTTAGAACGTTTTTCGCTCCTGCATCCCCTTCGGAGTAGCGGCATCGACATAAAATAAAACCTGTTTTGAAGCAGAGAGTACACCACCAATTAAGCCGCTATCAGATTCACCAACTTTTCGAGCAATTTTTGAGCCAACTCTTGATTTCCTCCAACTTTTCGCGAAATGTTGTCTCGGCACCCAGTGTGATAGCAAACAGCAATATCCCCAACTTTTTATCCGCATCTCAAAAAAGTCTGTCCTAGCCGCAACTTTTCCTCCCACCTTTCAACATTTCAGCGAATCAGAGATAAGCGATTGATACGAAAATGCGATAAATATTGACGGCTGGTACTAGTAGTACTGATTTTCCCGGGTTTTCCTCCAACTTTAGCAAAGACAATTGTAACCTTTTTCTCCCTTTCAACTGGAAAAAGTTGGTGTTAAAATCGGCTGTAAAGTTGGTTGCTCGAAAAGTCGGTGAATCTGATAGCGGCTTTAGCCTCCATTGCTTTTCAAATCGGTTAGGTAGTTCCAGATTCCAGAGATTACCCTTACAAACAAACAAACGTTACTTGTTTATAATATTAGTGCAGATTACTACCTGACAACCAACTTTTCATAATTTTTATATCCCGAAAATGGCTTTCAAACAACAATTTTGAAACTGCGTTCGTAATTATACCATTTTTTCGAATACTAATGTCAAAGCTTATATTTCACACATAAAAATTGTTAAAAAGTATAAAAATCGCAATATGTTTAGGATGATTAATACTAACGCCACAGAATATTCAGTGTGAAAAAATAACTGTACATCTTTATAATTCCTAAAATACTTGGCTGAATAATTTCTAGTTTTATATCCAAAGTTAAAATTGGCTCTAGATTCAAAATATGAATTAAATCATGTTTTAGTATTGGAAAATTCAAGTTCTTTTACTATTTCAATACGGAGACGGCTCCCTAGAGCATATTTTTTAATAAAATTTTAAGGATGACTCATTTTCCAAATGAATTGCTATTTTCATTTGTCTCCGATAAAAATGTATGGAAGGTGATTTTTTCCCCAACTAATTATACATACTACACACAAGGCTTAACAGCAAAGAATATATAAATACTAGCTGACTCCCCCCATCCCCTCCTTCCCGGTGTTGCCGGTACATTAATAATAGCCTTAAATATGCCTAAAACAAGTGTTGAACGATTTTTTATTTTTAAAAAACAATCTAAACGATTTATATTTTTAAATGACAATCTAAACGATTATATATATATGAAACGATAGAAGCTAAGCCCCTTTTTAAAATTTAAAATCCCCTTTTTGCCCCTTTTAAAATTTGAAATCCCCGTTTTAAAAAATAGAAATTTAAATTTAGAAATTAAAGTTAAAACTTTTCAAATGCTTTAATAAAAGAGTCTCAATTGATCGAAGCTGACGTTGCCCCTGTTAAGTTAGTTTTTACGCATCGCATCTTATAACTTTAAAAGATCGTTTTGTCATATATCATAAAAATACTTTTGCTGAGGTAAGTGCGATTTTAAATTCTAGCGGCATCCCGTTGGCCAATTTGAGCCAACGCCTTTGTCCTGAGCAATCAATCATTCAGCTAGCGGCCAATTAAATTTTAAATACGCCTGCTTTGACTTCGACGACCCCTAGCAGGAATGACGCAAAATACTTCGTACTTATACCGCTGCACGGGTCTGAGGAGAGGGCTTTTTACCATCCAAATAATGCAATAACTTCATGCCACTCTGCTCTCCAGGGATCGCTTTGCGATACACTTAAATCCCGATGTCCAGAAAGGATTAAAGTAGCAGCTCTCATGCCAAAGGGGGCCGGATTTCTCAAAAGAATGTAAAAAAGACAAATAAATCAGGTCCCCCAAAAAACTGTGTCTTCCTTTGAGCACTCACGCATTTTATCTCACTTCCGAATAGCGGTCACGGCCTACGATTCCAGAAATATGCTAGAAGTTCAGAGGGAGCGATCCACCGGCACGGCAACGAGCGAGACCGCGACAGAGGACCCACAACGGGAGCTGTTGATCCTTACAGAAGTCTGCAGGACGGTTCGTCTGCACGGGACAAATCCCGAAATCCCAGCGAATGCCTCCGTGAAAAATCCCTTGCCTGCGTTAAAGATACGCACTTGAAGCAAAAAGAAGCAAGAACTCCATTGCGTATGTACTGTGTATTTAACCACGCAATTAATCCCAGCACAAATCACGAGGTGTGTAATAGAAAGTCCTAAAAAAGTTGCGAAATCTACTGTTTTACGGCAAAATGACGAGAAGAAATCTCTAAAAGAAAAAAAAAGAACGGAAAAACATTCATTTGCCCTTGTGATCAATTAAGAAGAAAATGATCTGTTACTGAAAATCAGTTCTTTTTCCCAGCCAACAAACGATTAAAACTGTTAGACAATCTTTTCAAGAAACAGAAAAGAAACACCCTTCGTTTCATCCCTGTTTCGTACAGTTATCGAAATGAAAAACGCTATCAGCCGAAAAAGTGGGTCAAGATCATGAGTGATTCATAAAGGAGATCGTCTTCTCTCGTTCAAATGAACAGCTGTGTTGAAGAAATTAGTTTCGTTTTGCGACCGATTAAAAAAAAGAAAACAAACATAGTGAGACTGTTTTTGCGTCCATCAGAATTGACGACACGGACTTAATCGGATTTTATAGAGAAGTGTTACATATATGACGCTTTTATTGCGCGATCGTAGTTTTGTAATGTGTAAAAGGATAAACGTGTAAATCAGGTAAGCGCTTGTTATTAATTAAAGAAAGAAAACAAGTAGCCGAGGAGCCGATTTTATGCATAAGTAGAATCTTTCTTTTTACTTCTGATAACTTGTTTTTTTTTTAAAAAAGTCTATATTTGTAACAACTTAAAAACAATTTAAATTTTAATTTATGCGAAAATTATGATGTAAAAGAAATTTTTTTGCTGCATTTTTCATAGCTTAGAGAGGACGACTTAGTTTATTTTTTAGTTATAAAAAGAAGAGTTTTTCTTGTGTTAAAAATTGACTCTTTTTAGTTGTTTGTTATTTTAATAGTAAGAATAGGATAAAAGAATGTATTATTTAAGGTTAATTTTATTTATTTTTTGTCATAAAAGAGAATAATCTGCTGAAATTTGGACATTATTTGAACCTTTGGAATTTTAAAACTTTATTTTAAAGTTCGTTTTTTTGTCTCAATTTGAAAAAAATTGAGTTTAATTTAGATTTAAGCCCATTTTTACAAATCTTGTGCTGCAATTTAAAAAAATATTTCATTTTTATTCTTATGTGTTTTAATTGTGCATTATATTTTGTATTTATATCCATCATGTGTATCTCACCCCCTCCCGAAGATCTGAATGACTTAGAAAACAAATCAGGTGACCCTGATAAGAGAAAAATCAGCTTCCGAGTAACGATGGTACTCCAGTTCATAGTCCTGAAGAGAAAGATAGTAAGAAGTCTAGTCAAGAGTCCGGAGGTGCAGCACAGACACGTAATGTAACAATATTAGGTGAATAGACCCTGTCAGTGGGTCTGGTGACAATTCAGTAACCTCTGGCCTAAAAATGTCAGTAGACCCCGATATCATTCTTTTTCGCCACTAGCTGGTATGTCTTGGGTACCATGGTTAGCCTATTTCGAGAGTGTCTGTATAGAACAGGAAAAGGACGACTGCTGGAAAATTAGGCATATACAGAAGTACTTAAAAGACAATGCACTTATGTTGTACATTAATAATTTCCAAATGTACTTAATTGGTGCGAATTTGTCACATTGTTCAACGAACACTACGAAATTCCTGACACTCTTTCGCTAACCGATTGTTCCCTTATTTGATTCAAAGTTGGAGAGGACCTGAACGAATATTATCAAAAAAGACTAAAATAGGGCGAACCTTAGGTTTAGAACAGAAACTCATCTTGAAAGGGCTAACAGAGGACTTGCCGTTAGAAATTCAGAAGTCAATTATTGCAAGAAATACCTCAACTACACATTCATGGAGTGAATTAGTGTTCAGAATTTGCAAACTGCAACTGGACAGAAAGGGAAATGAGAGCAAAGTTGAAGCAAGCCCGCAAACTCCAATCAGTATCGACAATGGCGACCCTTCCGAACCCCATATGAGACGGTACAGAATTATAACAGACAGTGGAACTACAGAGTTCCCTATCAAAACCTCCCAATTCGACCTTTTCCTTCAAATCAAACGCGAAGTCCCAAAAATACATTTAGGCCAGCTTCGGATGTTCAACCACGACCGAATGTACATCACCAGATCACTTTGCCACCCTCCCCATGCAAAGTTTGTCTTAATATAGGAATACCAAATGCGTATCATTGGGTGGGAGACTGCCCTTTTCGACAAGTTTTAGCAGTTCCAACCCCTAGTCAAAATATGACATTTCCGAACCCCAACCAAGATCATGTAGCTAATGAGTCATCCCAAAATACATCTAGTAATCAATGACGGTTTCTTATGTCCGGACACATACAAAAAGAAAAAGCTAGCTATAAAAAATCAAATAGAAATTGTCAAAAAGTTACTTATGTAAAAAGTGAAGGCTCACTACCTTGTTGGAGTTCAATCAGTGTTATTCCTTGTCATTTAGCCCATAAATTTAACCTATAAATATGTAAATTTCAGCAGAGTATAACGGTCACACAAACACAAGGTGTTCTTGCTTTGAAAAAAATGCCCTGTTAGTTTGAAATTAGGACGTATCTCTAAGAATATTGAACTTTTTATAATTAGTAATCAGTTACCTTATGCTTTGATTGGGCTGCTCCATTGTAAACTTTTTAAATTAAATATTGACTGTGTTAAAATGCAAATCACTTAAGATAATAAGAAAGTATCTCTCAAGGACAATATTTCAACAAATTCATCTCACCATACTTTACATTTATCAGAAGCATATACTAGCCAGCCAGAAATTGAAAATGCAGAGATATTCGAAGAAAATTTTGAGCCGGAGTTGTTTGAGACCACTGACCATGTGCCAAATGTTCAGACTGTCAAGGAGCAATTACCTGCTCTTCTAGCCAAATATGTCTGTATTTTGCTAAAGATAAATATGATGTAGGCTGCGTAAACATTGAACCCCAGAGAATACAGTTAACATCAGACCTCCCCGTTTCTTTAAGAGCATATCGCTCTTCCCCTAAGGAAGAAGAGAAAATTAAAGAACAAATTCAAAATTTATTGCGAGCCGGTATCATTAAAGAAATCTATTCCCCTTACTTATCACCCGTAACTTTGGTGTATAAAAGTGAAGAAGGGAAGAAAACCCGGTTATGTATTGACTTTCGAAAATTAAATGCCATTACAAAAACAGATACAGAACCCTTACCTAGAATAGACACCCATTTAGATAAATTGGCGCACACTAAAGTTTTTTCCACTCTTGACTTGGCCAGTGGATATTAGCATATTCCTATTCACCCTCGAGACACTGAAAAACTGGCATTTGCCACCACCTTTGGATTATATGAGTGGAATCGTTTACCATTCGGATGGAAAAACGCGCCTGCTTGTTTCAACCGTACCCTCAGAAGAATCCTTAATAAATACAAAATCGACTTTGCCTGTAGTTACTTTCGATGATGTTATTGTATTCTCCCAAAATGAAGACGAACATTTGTGTCATTAACGCCCGTATTCACCAAAACTGGTTTAAATCTCGGATCATGGAACTTCCGGGTCAGAGCTAACCGGGCGTTAACTCTGGGTTAAAAAATTTCGTATTCACCAACCTCGGATTTGCCGACCCGAGTGTTAACCCAACGAATTTGTAACAAGCGTTCTGATTGGTCGAAAAGAGGGTACGTAGTGTCAGAAATGCAAACAAGAGTTATGTGTTATTGATTTTGCTTGTTGATCGTCGATATACAGACATATGGTTTAAAGTAAATAATTATACATTTTTATTTGCTTTTTGATAATTTCATCACAAGTTGTATAATGATTACGATGTCCTCAGTTTAGAGTTATTATAGACATTTTCCCGATCTTTATTACGTACTTATTATTATTTTCAAACACAGTTTGTTACCAAACATAAAATTCAAACACATTATTTATATATATAATTATATTATATTATAATTATATTATATTATAATTATATTATATACATATATAATATCAACACACAAGCAGCATCGGTGTGTATTATTTCGGTTGGGATTCTCTATTTTTAAAAAAAATCAGGCTATAAACAGTAAGCATTTAAAAATTTATAAGTATTACTGTTATTCTTCTGTATATATATATTTTTTTTCAATAAGTGATTAAACTTTATTGAATATTACTTTGGATTATTCACGTTAAAAGAAAAAAAATCTTAATATTGTTGTTATCCCTAACATTGATGAATCAAATTCCTATAAAATTATGGAATAAAGAAATAGTGACTGACTATATGAATGATCACCCATCTTAATTTAGTTAAACAATAACTTTGAATGAATTTGTTTATTGATAGTTGAGTCAAAGAATTTCTTGAAAAATGTATATTTTATTCAGGTATGAAAATAGTCTACTGCATTTTAGAGAGGATTTTATTCTGATAAATATTAAGAAGCAATTTAGTCCGTTTTCAACACCCCCCCCCCCCAAAAAAAAGGAATAATAACAAAAACAATTTAATTTTCTAACGATAATTTTGTAAATTGATACAAGGTTCTGTTGTGTAATTTTTATTCCCCCCCCTCCCTTCCCCAAGTATGAGCTTGGATACTAGCGTGGTCACAAGATATATGGAAAAAATTTATTTTTATATTTTCTTATGGGGGACCCCTCTAAAAGTTGCCAATTAGTTAAAAAATAAGATTGGCAAAGTTTCAGCTCAATTGAATAACATTAACCCGTGCCTCATCGAGGTTGAATTCATGAAAAATTGTGATTTTTGCCGGAAAAATTGTAGTTTTTCTTACATTAAGTGAAAACTATTTGTCTTAGAAACATGGTTATTGTTTTATTTCATAGAAAATATTGTTGCCTTGAAATTTCACTCTCATCAAAACTTATGTTTAATGACATTTAGTATTTTTCAGGTCAACTCGTGAACCATACTCTCAAACTCTGCATTTTTGAAAAACAAGTGAAAAATGACAAATGAATGATTTTGATTACTTTTGATATCTTTTTTTGTATTATTTGCATTAAAAGGAAAAAGAAATTGAACAATATTTGTAACTTAAAAATATTTCATCAATTATAGGTAATTATTAGTTATCTAGCTCTGCGCCTGGAAAGAAAGAGCTCCTGAATTTATATTGCCATTGAAGCGCATTTAAACGGAACATCTGAATTTATCTTTTTATTACAGGGCATTACAGGGCTTCTTATTACAGGACATTATTATTTCTTAGGTTGTTTTTTTACCTACTAGCGTTACCTAGTTTTATTCATTCCGGCACATCCACCCCCCACCCCCACCCCTTTCGGTATGATGGCAGAAATACAAGATTTTTTTAAAATTAGCCACATGCCTCATCAAATCACCGATAGTAACATACCAAGTAATTGTCAAGTTTTAAGTATTTTATTTTATAATATTCGCCAAGTGAAACTGAACACCGGAGAATTACAGTACACCCACCATTTAACCCCATACTTTAATTTTAACCCGAGAGGATGCGCGCCGGGCCTGATAGACCCGGAGTGCGTACGGTTTTTACAATTGTTACCACTAACTTTTTAAAAGTAATCTTCAACTTCTTTTATCGCAAAATTGTCCCCGATTAAATAAGGTGACGATTATTATTTGTATTTATTGGTGGCAAAGTAAAAACCATTCATACCCTGCGTATGCACGTGTTCTCCCGGGTTAAATAGAATTGTAATATGACTCCGCAAACAACTATTTCGAAAACAAAGAGCTGAGCTCATTAAAAACATATTTAAAAATTTCGATTTAGAGGGAGCTGTTGTTCACTGGGATGGAAAACTGTTTCCTTATTTTTTTAATAAAGAAAATGTAGAGAGGATAGCAGTTTTGATTAGTTGTGGAGATGAAGAACAGTTAATAGGAGTTTCTCAGTTTGAAAATTGTATCGAAATAATTCACGCGAAAGCTGTATTTTCAACAATTGAAGAGTAGGAGGAACTTGGTAAAATCCAGGCAATGAGTTTTAATACCACTGCAGTAAAAACTGGTCGTCTCAGAAGAACTTGCATTCTGCTATAGCAATTATTAAAGGAAATATTTTCTATATTTACCACGTCGCCACCATCATTTATAAATTACCCTAAAAGCTGTTTTTGATTGTGAAGTGGGCACACTTACTGCCCCTCAGCTAGATATTTAAAAAAAATCAGATTGGGTGGTCTAAGTTAGTTCAGACTAAGTATAAAAATGCTATTGAAGGTGAAATATTAAATACAAAATATTTAATTCAGAAGAAATTTCAAGTTTTCTTGCAGAACACTTAAAAATGAATAGCACAGGGATGATTATAAAGAATTTATCAACTTTATGTAATTTTTATAAGACATCTTCCTCCAAAAGACTTTTTCAGAGCACCTGGTACTATTCATCATGCCAGATAGATGGCACTGGTCATTTATTCTCTCAAAATATATCTTTTCAGGGTAGAGACATTTGCTTATTTATAAGCAATACTTATTGTCAAATCACAGTTCAATGCTCCCACTTCCAATCAAGACTTGCAATTATTAAAATCACTTGTTGACCACAGAAAAATTGAAAAATAGGTTACAGACAAAGCATTCAATAAAATGATAAATTACCTTTAGGATCTTAACTAGTATCAAGTTGCTTTTTCATTTTTAAATGATACTTTTGGAAAAAAGTTAAAATTAGCATAGCTGTAAAATTAAAATCATTTGAAGAAGAAAATGATGATGATGATAGGAATGGAAGAACAACAAAAGGTTTTAACGAAGCAGATTATTTATTAATCAAAGAAATTGGTGTTTTTGTTTCATCTCAAACTGTAAATTTTAAGGCTTCATATTAATATGCAATTTTTAAATACCGATCCCAATGCATGATGTGAAAATAAACATTATTTGAAAGCAGAAAAAATAGTGAATGGTTTTAAGGTTGTCAATTACACAGCTGAGAGGGGAAAAAATTAATCTGAAGTTTCGATTCCTGTTTAACAAAAGACGAAAAACAAAAACAGTTCCTGCTAAAAGTTGTATTTGAATGTAGAAAACTTTTCAAGACTCTTCAAAAGCGACCTTATCTAAGCCATCACCATATTACTGGGAAAATTGTAAGGGATAATAATTTCTTTTTTTATATAATGCTTCCTTTCTTGTAACACAACTTTAATAATAAAACGCATTTGAACATTATTTATTTTCATTTTTATACTTTATTTGCCCTTTTTTTCTTTTAATTCTTTAAGTTTAGATTTCGATTTCTTTCATTTACGTTTGAATTTTTTTTAAATTAAACCCTTTTTTATGTACAAAATGAAAATAGAAAGGTGAAAAGCAGATAAAATAGAATGTTGCAATGTTTTTTCGCATTTTCATAAAAAGTCAATTTTTAGGATTCAGATCGAGTCTGATCCTGAAAAAATGCGCATATGTTTAAATCTATCATTTTTTACAAAAAAAAAAAATGGTGTGTGGTTCTTCAAGACAAAAACATTTTTTATGAAATGAGACCAGTACTATGTTTCTAGGTTCAATTGTATTCACTTCGTGAAGTAAAAACAGCATTTTTTTGCGAAAAATTACGTTTTTTTCAAATTTTGACCTCAATGAGTCACGGGTTAACATTATCCAAATGAGCTGAAGCTATGCCAGTCTCATTTTTTAGCCAATTGTCAACTTTTTGGGGGGTCCTCCAGAAAAAATTCGAAAACTGATTTCTTGTGCCCTATTGGTTACAATTAACCTGATTATTTTCAAGATTTGTGACAGCAATAATACAATTCACCTTCAAATGTAACCGAAAAAAATAAAGAGGCTACTGCATTTTGGCAGTTTTTAAGTGTGATTTTAAAACTATTTTTACGATGCACTAGGAAAGTGTTTTTGATTCATGCATTGATATTTTAACATTTTTTGAGTTATCAAAAATAGTCCTTTATGAAATTTTACTTTAGAGAAAAATGATAAGTTATTATTTTGATGTTGATATTTTCAGTATATGTATAAACTTTTATAAAATATTGCATATTTTCTTTTACAGAGGCAGTTTTTCAACTGGAGATTTTTATTCTTTGAATGGGTAATTCTTGCTGTGTATTTGTTGTTTTGAATCGTACACATAGGCAATATTCTTTCAAATACTGCTGATAATGAGCGTGGTTGACAACACTGCGATTGGATGGTGTTGACGGTGTGCGCATTGCTCAAGATATTGCACATTAGATATGACAACAGACCATGACAGATACTTGACTACTCCCTCTTAGCTCTAAAGGTGTATCAAAACTTGTACTATGCCAATTACTGAGGTAATCAATAACATTATTTTTGTATGTTTTCTTTCAACTTGAATAAATTTCAATTGATTTATCATATAATATGATTGTGCAGTATTTTTATGCAAATATATTTTTATTTCAGAATTTTTCATTTTAAAGCTTTTTAATATTTATCTTTCAAAAGGTGCAATAAGGTTTGTTAAAATTCTAATTCGATAGGAACCTTTCACTTGAGTATGAAAAACTGACATTGCATTGACAAATTTTATGCTTACAAAGTATGGTCGCTGGCAAAGGGGAGTGCAGTTCTGTCCCTCCATGAATTTTAAATTTTCATCAATTAAACATTTCTCGTCTCTGATGATTTAAAAAATAATTATATTATTTATTCTTCCCAAAAGCCTTAAAATAATTAAACCTCAAGAAAAAAAATTGAGGGGGGAGGGGCATTTTGCCCTACAAAATCTTGTGTACAACATTCATTCTTTTTTTATGTTAATGTATAATGATATCTCAGCAAATAATTATTGTTTTCCAGTTTAATTTGATTAAGTCATGATCCAGCTTACAATTTTTTTTTAATACACGAACTAACATAAAGCATCATTTTGATTGGATGAGATTTCCTGTCTATAATCAAATGTTGAAATGTCTGACAAAGTGTTCGATTAATGGACATTTTGGGTAATAAATATGATTTCAGAATGAATTATTTTTTTATCTGAGGTATCATTGTAATTAAACATTATCTTAAATAGTGTGTTTAAAGGGACGTCTCCCCATAATAATAATTAAAAAATAGTTCCTTACTATTTTAAGTTCCCCTTCTCCCCCCCCCCAAAAAAAAAAATAAATAAAATATTAATATTCCCTCATTGTTAACCTGCTATATTGCTTTTTATGTTGATATGTTTACAAGTTGTTGTATTAGTATGCAATTATAACAAAAAATTCTTAGTTTAGCATATTTAATGTCTGTATTCTCCATATCTTCCTAAATATAGGATAATTTTTCAGAAAATTCAAATTTGGACAGCAAACTTTTGTTCGATGTGCGAAAAATTGGCAATGATTTGCCAAATTTTAAGCTCAAGTAATGATGGTCACTGGCAGGGGACCTTTTCCCCCTCCCTTGCTTTTAACACTTATCTAAAAAATTTTACATTTGATGATTTAAAATATGAGTATAAAATTGGTACTACTTAGTTATTCCGTCGACCAATTTCGTTAAACCATTCGCCGAATTACACAAATTGACATAATTTTTATTTTAAATAACGAAAGAACAAATAAATTAGTATAACATTAATAAAAATACAAATAAAGCGTCGAAATAAAAATCACTTGATGACGTAAACACATGTAACTTGCTTAAAGTCAAATGAATGTGACATTTACCATCAACCATTATTGGCATTTAATCTTATAGTTTAGCAATAGATTTTTGGTCGACAGGATAACTAAGGTTCGATTTTACGAACTCGATGGGACTCATATTATGTGTTCGTAAAATCGAAAGTTCGTAAATGGGAGTAACATTAGTTCAATGGGATGCTGGTCGGGACCAGTACATCAGTTCGTAAAAACGAATAATTCGTAAAATAGAGGTTCGTAAAATCGAGCGTCTACTGTAGTACTATAAAAAATTTTCTTCAAAGTACCTTAAATAATTAAACACTAAAAGAAAAAGGACTAAATATGATCATTATGTTCTCTGTTTTTCTGACTTGGCTAAGAAACACTGATTTGTCTTACCTTTTTTTTTATATATATATACACAAATTAACATAACGCAGCAGCACTGCATTTTAATTGATTAGCAAAACAGTTTCAGTTCATGAACAATTTGGCTAACAAATGCAATTCCTTAATGAATTATTTTTGTTAGCCAAGGTATCCCTATATTTAAAAATTTACCTTAAATGGAATGTTCAGTGTTTTTGATTAATGCTTAAAGCGGCTCTCAAAAAAAAAAAAAAAAAAAAAAAAAAAAAAAAAATTCTCGCTCAACAATGCGAAACTTTTCTAGCTCATTTTTACAGTGTATAAGCATTCAATTCGTAGGCATAACAATTTCAGCAATTTAAAAATTAATACAATTTTTCATTTTTCAATAAATAGATTACTGCTTGAATTATAAGGCTTTGTCTTATAATGACTTTTCCCTTTATCGAAAAACAGAAAAGGCTATTCAGTTACACACATTTTGAATAAGAGGCATGTAGTGTAAGGTATATGGCATATACATTCTGTATTTTATTTTTTGAAGAAACTCCGTACATCCCCTGTTTCTCAAGTAAAGCTATAATGTATATCATTTGCATCAGAGGTTTGCCTGAGGCTTGTACCCAGTCTGGCAAAATCAAGGCAAGCTTTCAAACGAGCCGGACCGGAAAAACAAAATTGAACGAGCTTGCCTGGCCGATAAAAAAATTAAGCGGGCCTGCCGGCCCGATATATAAATTTTAACAAAGCCAATAAAATATGAGCCATTTTCAATTAATATGACTTTCACGGGAATAAGTCTAAATGTGCGTCATGAGTCAATATTACTTTGACAACATCAATACAGAAATGTAACATATCGAGTGTAGAGATCGGCATCAGACAGTTACATGGTGTCTGAGTCCTGGCTTAATTCTTTCAGCAGGCTCGTGCAGCCACGAGATCAGATTTGCATTTTTCTCTACATATTCGAGCCCGACCGGAACTGGACTTAATTGTTCTCAGAATGTGCAGGGCAGGCAATATGTTTTGTAAAAATATTAATGACGATAATGAACTCCTGTTAAAGGAATCTTTGGAAATATACCTCAAGGTGGTTATCAAATTGACAGCTCAACAACGCGAAACTTTCTGACTCGTTTTTAACTGTAAAGGCATAAAATTGACTGGCATGACTATTGAAGGGATTTGGAATCGAATAACATGGTACATTTTTGATAAATAAATTACTTATCGAGATATAAGAGATTCTTGTCACGTGACTGCAGGTTTTTCCCCTTTCCTGTGCTGTCGCTTCCGGAAATTTGATTCAAAACTCTAACTTTGCCAGTATTTTTTCACAGATATATTGCCTTTATCAAAAATTGTTAACGCCATTCGATTACATAGTTTCTGAATGAGAACACCTGCCAATCTTATATGTTTCCGCAGGGCCGAAACTAGCCTTTTTTGCACAAGGGGCAAACATGGATTTTGGCGCCCCCCCCCCCCCTCCTCTTCCGAAAAGTATGCTTACAAAGAGAATTTTACTAATTTTCTAATAACGGACTTATTTTAAAATTTAAAATATGTAATCATAAAATGTGTAATACGTAACTACAATGGCGGATCCAAGGGGGAGGTCACGGGAGTCATGAGCCCCTTCTGAACACCAACAAAAATATTCTAAAGATCCTTTTTAAAAGGAAATATACACTAGAGTCCCGATTATCAGAGTTTCCGCTTTCACCGAGTTATTTTCTTCTGATGGGCTGATGACTTCCATTATTATGAAACAGCCATTATAAATGAAGTGTTAGGTGAAGATGAAAGAGCAGTCGTAAAAAGTCTGAACTCTGATTTTCTGGTCAGAATGGGAAAAAAATGACCATAATTTTATGAAGAGGATCAGAAGAAAATGATCCATTCCAAAGGTATAATCCTTCATTTGGTGCCCGGGGCACATGCCCCTTTTGCCACCCCCACCTCCCTTAGTTTCGGCCCTGCGTTTCTGAAAAAAAAAATGAATTGAATTCAGAAATGTGTCAGAAAGCAGCTCGTTTAGATTTGAAAAAAGCCTTAATAAACGACAGAGAAATATTTTCAGAACTCTACTTTTTATTATACAGCTTCAAAAGTTATGATGTTTTATCCCTCCTTTTTTCTTTTATTCTAAACTACATTAATTGTTTAATGAATCCTTATTTGAATGTTTAAACGTCTAAGAATCTAAGCAATCATTAATGCTTCTATTGTGTATTTTCTGTCAGGCGAACACATAGTAATTTAAAAATATACTGCAAAATTATCCCATAAATATATATGCAGTATCTTTAAAGAATCTTAATTGTATGTTAAGAAAAATCTGCGAGTCGGGCCGGATTGGGCCTGATTTAACTGATTTTTGCACAGGCCGGGACAGTTTTCACTGATTTTTGTACTGGCCAAACTTTTAATTTTTACATCGGCCCAGGCCGGGACAAGATAGGTTTTGTTTGGTCCCGGGCCTGGAAATTCTGGCCCGTGCAGACCTTTTTCTACTTTACCTTAATGGTACCCTCTGGTCTTTTTACCACAGGCAATACTGAAGAGCACTTCCAAATGTTCCGAGATTAAAAGTGACTTTGTGCATGACTCAAAAAATAGCCATTTTGAATCACAGTCCAGTTTTACAGAGTAATGTTGCAAATTTCATGCATTTTCTTATTAAAATGACTCTTTGAGTATTAAAAAAAATTCATGTTGAATAGAGGGAAAAAAATTATAGAACTACTAATGTATGCATCATTTTAAAAATACACTATTCTTAGAAATTTTCTTCAATCAGAAAGGAGTCGTGACCCCCTCCCCCCCCCCTTCCCCTCCAATCCCACTTTTGTCCAAATGGCCCTTTTTCTTTTGCCTCACAGAGCATATAAAGTTTAAAATCTTTAATCGGTACTTTTCGGTTAGCCGGGCGCCAGTGTTATTTATACATATTTATTTACATACACATATGTAAATATACATGTACAGTGGCGATCAAAAGTTTCCGGCCACTTAGTTTCTTTGATTTGTTAGCCAGAACGTTTCAGCCAAGAAGAAGCACAATTGGTCCAAACGTTAGGGGTAAGCAAATGACCTCTGACCACGTGATCATTTTGATTGGATACTGATGATACTTGAAGCAAAGGGGAGGAATTCAAAATCTGCGTGTGCAAAAGTTTCCGGCCATTCGTAATTCGTTAGTTTTTCCTATCGGTAAAGTGTTTTTTCACCGTGTTTGTTAATTAATCAGCGTGAAAAACGTATTTGAAATTCAAAAATTAAAAGTTCATTAATTATTGTTCGTAAACGAGTGGTTTGTTTGTCACTAAATGTCCAATCCTCTCGTGAGATTGCGACAAAGTTATAGATCGGAAAATTTACCAAGAACAATATTTTTAAAAAATATAAAGATGGCCATGTCCTTCAGGACTTGCCACGGTCCGAGAGGCCCCGGAAAACCACCATTCGTGAGGACATATTTATCAGGAGAAAAGCAGTTGATAACCCGCATAAAAATGCTGCAGCAATTCCCCTCGATTTACGTTGTTGAAATACAGTTATAATAAGTCGGTCTACCGTGTCAAGACGCTTACGTGACGTAGGACTTAATGGAAGAGTCGGTGTTAAAAAATCTTTCATAAGTAAAAAATATCAAAAGGCCCGACTGGCGTTTTCCAAGGAACACAAAGACTGGTCAAACGTAAACTGGAAAAAAGTACCATTTTCCGATGAATCGAAGTTCAATCTTTTTGGGAATGATGGCAGACACTACGTCCGATGACTAAAAACAAAAGATAAGATTCGGGATATGTTATTCCTACAATGAAGCATGACGGAGGACACGTTATGATGTGGGGAGCATTTTCTGGAAGATATGTCGGTCCGTTAGTTGAAATTCGCTGCAAGATGATTGATGCAATGTATAAAGATATCTTGCAAGATCATTTGCTGCCTTATTAGAGGAAAAATTATGGTCGCAGCTATTTGTTTCAGCATGATAACAACCCAAATCATACATACAAGCTCGTCAAGCAGTGGTTTTAGCATGAAAAAAATTCCAATTTTGAAATGGACAGCCCAATCAACTGATCAGAAAACAATAGAAAATCTTTGGACCGAACTTGAAAAAGTGCGCGGAATTACAAATATTCCAATTCAGCAGAATTTTCCTAAAAATTGCAAAAACCATGGAAAAAACTTACCATAAACGATCTTTAACCGTTCTTTGAATCGATGCCACGTCGCTGCGCCGCAATACTTATTTTTAAATGTATGAAGACAAAATACTGATTGTAAATAATGTTGATCACTGTCATTTTCTGTTATAATACCATTTTTTCCCAAATTTGCCAAGATGGCTGGAAACTTTTGAGAACATGCGTTTTATTTTGCAATTAATTTTGTCAAGTAAATTTATTGATATTTATTTTTTATTCCATAAATATGTTCCTAACTATTATGTCAATAAAATGTATAAGTATCACTTTGGAATTCCTCTTTATAAGGGTATACTTACAAATTAACCAAAAATTTTATGTTGGCCGGAAACTTTTGACCGCCACTGTATATACATATATATATGTTGTATATAATACGCACATATACATATGTATATATTTATGTATAAATACATATATGTATGTAAATAAATATGTATATATAACACTGGCGCCCGGCTAACCGAAAAGTACCCTTTAATCATATTAACATGTTTTGCTCTATTTATTATTTTGTAATTTCAATAAAAATAAATAACCAAAAATCTAAATTACCCCTCTCCCCTTCATTGAAATCTATGGTTTGACTTTTTCTCTCCAAACATATGTTTAAAACCGCTAAAAGATTATGTAACTTGTATGAGAAATTTAATAAGGGTGTATATAAAATATTATATAACAGGTAGAAAGTGGTAATTAAGAAGTTGAAATATACAAAATCATATGAAATTTGGAAATGTGGCAATCATTCTAACTCTTGTATGAGCAATTAGCTGCCCTGAAAACAAACAAACAAATAAATAAAATAACTAGATACAGCAAGCTTGAACAGCATTTGCAATCCTTGGTGGTCCGCTGGTCTGAGACCACAAAAAATTCAATCGGATCAACTAATTTGAAAAATTTAGTGATCCGCAGGACCAGTAACTTTCCCTCCCTCTCTGACAGGTAAACGTAAACTTTCCCATCCCTGACAAAACCGCAACCAAGCACAAATCACATAATTTTATTTTATTTAAATTAAAAAAAAAATCCATTAAACCGTAGTCAGTTGAAATAATTAATCTGAAATAAAATATTTAATTAATAAATAATTTATAGTTTTTCTTTATATACTGTTTTAATTTTCAGCAAATTATAATTTTACATTTTATTACGCTGAAAATTTTGGATAACTGCAAAGAAAGTTTGGTTTATATTCTAGGAGGGGGAGGGGGGGGGGAGCACTCAAAGCGTTAAAGGGACTTAATAGATTTTTTATGTAGCGGGTCAGTGATGATGACTGCGGGCCAGTAAATTCTTATGCTTACTCAGGGGTCGATGCAGGTTTTTTTTCCTTGGGGTTCATCTTGTGAAAAGGAAAAGTTATTTTTGTGAATTTTATTAGATTTTTGTGAAAAATAACATTTTGTAATGAAAGTTGAAATCGAATAACTCAAATTCGAACTAAGCATTTATTAACAAAAACTTATTTAAACCCTTATGCTAAAGTTTTTTTTTTTTTTTCTGATGAACTGGTTTTATTTACAAATCACCCATTTTAAAACCTTACAAAATAAAAATAATAAATAGTAGTAGTAAGTTTTTATGGAAAGGAATTTTGAGAAGGGGCCTGTTTTATTAAAAGGAATTTTGTGAAGGGGCCCATTTTGTTAAATTGATTTTTATGAAGGGGCCTGTTCCCTGTTTTATTAAATTGATTTTTGTGAAGGAGCCCTAAATAGGCCCCAAATTTTGCCTGGATCGACCCCTGTTACTGGTCCTTGGGACAAGTGGCATTTTTATGTCAATTCTACCACTGTTGAAGAATCTCAAAAATACTTTGAACTTAATAATGTCGCATTTATCAGGGGTGGGGAAATACATCCTTTTACTTGCCTCTGGCGAGTGAACTTTTAGGTAGTCTTTGAAAACTGCAAAATATAGAGATACGGCCAATTTTTTTTTTTTTTTTTTTTTTTTTTTACTAGTAGCTATATTTTTCAACTTTCCAAATTACTGCGATATAAACATGGTAATAAGTTCAATTCTATATTAACTTTCCTCTTTTGTATATATTTTTTTATTTCATAGAAAAAAAATATGAAAATGCCTTGTAGCAATAGTAATCAACTATTTTTGCACTTGCGTAAATTTTGTCATAACAATTTTCATCTGTACATTTAATTTTTTTTGCTGGCAAGATTTTCTAGAAATTCCCCACCCCTGATCATTATATATGCATGTATAAGCATTTCACTCCCATGAAAAACAAACAAAATAAAAAAAATCACTGTATGCAGTAATCGTGTTTGAGAATATATCGTGAGAATCATGATATGGTTTATTTCCTACTTCATAACTATATCTAGCCGGCATTGGAGAGATTATTACTCATATTTTTAAATGGAGATTGAATGGAGCACTGGGGAGATTCCTAACCATATAAACAATGTGCTACTTTTTTTTTTTATCTACATCAATTAGACAGCAAAGTTATGCAAAAATAATTAAATCTGAATTATTATATTTAAAAAATATAAGAATAAGTACTTTTAAACATATTTCATTTGTTAAATAAGTTTTTGTTATTATATACTAAATGCACATCTAAAATCTATCCACTGTATATTTATAGACATATTTATATCTTAAGAATATAATGGCCAAGAAAGTTAACTCACTAAACTAAATTTATTCGAACATAGTGAATAATTTAGAAGTTGCTTATTTCAATACTGATTTTTTTTTAAACACACCTGGAAAACGATTTTGTTTATTTCAAGTATATTGCCTCAGATACTTTTGGCAATACTTCAGTGTTAGAAAGAGCTCTCATAAGTTAAATAAAAATATTCATAATGCAATACTGACTAAAAAAATAACCTTCATTACTGGAATAAATGAATAAATAACGATTAAAACAACTGACAGGGTACTTACTTGAAAAACTATTTAAATGTATGTGCTTTTATTAGAAAAAAAATTAGCAAGTTGTAAAAAAAAAGAGACAAAATTGCATTTTTCAAATAATGTAAACATTTATTGAGAATATTACCCCCACCCCCCTTTCCACCGCAAAAAAATCCTTTGAAAGCTGAAATTGTATTTCAGCAACGCCAAGCGTTATGGAATGAAATTCGAATACCTAAAAAAGAAAGGTTTTATTCTCGGTGACTTTCATCGATTCGTATATTTATTAAGATAAACAAATCAACGTTTGATATTATTCGAACATGAAATATAAGTTGAATCAATATAGATAGTGAATCCACAGGACACAGAATATGCCTGGACACACCTAAAATTTGTTATTTTTCCGTTTTAATCATTGTGATAGGATGAGATGATAAAATTTTAAGCAGCATCGGCATCCATTTTGTTTGTTTATACGTTACTACGTATGCGCTAACCCACGTTCACAGGCAATCCGAGAGTTAACTCTCCGATTTTGGAGGATTAAAAACATGGGTTTAAAACCAGTGTTAACTCGCGAATTTAGCTTGGTGAATACTGATTTTGAGATAATCCAGCATTTAACACTAACTCGGGAGTTAACCCGCGTTGGTGAATACGGGCGTTAGAGACATTATTTAATATCTGTGTCCAAGAAAACCTTAAACTCAAATTGTCAAAGTGTAATTATGTTAAATCCAAAATTAATTTTCTAGGATATGAAGTCTCGAACGGTTGTATCACACCTGACAACCCTAATATAGAGACAGTTAAAAAATTAACACCACCTACGAATGTAAAGGAATTACAACGTTTTTTGGGATCTATAAAAGTTTATCACAAATTTATTCCATAGTATGCTAACATTCGATGCCCTCTCAACAATTTGTTGAAGAAAAATGTCCCTTATGTGTGGGATCATAATTGTCAAAATTCTTTCGAAAAGTTAAAAAATGCTTTAATTGAAAAGCCAATCTTAAAGTTGTTTGATCCCAAAACACCTTGTCCTTTGTTTGTAGATGCATCAAGTCATGGAGTGGGATGTGTTGTGAAACAGGTTGATAAAAAAGGAACATTACATCCTATAGCATATCATTCTAGAAATCTTCGCGATTATGAAAAAAATTATGCAATTACTGAATTAGAATGTTTGGCGATTGTGGATGCTTTAGATAAATTTTATCATTATTTACACGGTCAAAAATTTGTCATACATACAGGCCATGCGGAACTTACCTAGCTCAAAAGTATTAAACATTTAAGAGAACGTCTTTCCGCTTGTCCCTAACACTTAGTATGTTTGACTATGAAATTAAATACCAGAAAGGCTCCACTAATGTTGAAGCTGATATGCTATCTAGACAGCCTGTTTCAGAAAATTTACCCCATATTATACATCTCCTTGACTTGAATGAAGTAAGAGACAATCAGAAAAAAGAAAATATACCAGTTGATAGTAAAAAGTACACTGAGATAAATGATGTTGTTGTGATTAAAAAGAAAAGTTTGTATAAGATTGTGGTCCCCATGTCTTTAGGTCTACCCCTCTTAGAAAAAACCCACACACAATTTGGCCACCCTGGAATTTAAAAGATGATAAATTTAATCTCCCCGCAGTATTATTGGACTAACATTAATCAGGACGCTGAAAATTTTGTAAAACACTGTCACACTTGTCAGATAAATAAAAAATGTTGGCAAAAAAGATTTGGCTTATTGCAGTCAATGCCCCCAACAGATATACCTTTTGAATAATTCGCAGTGGACTCTGTTGGCGAATTTAATATTTGCATTTAGTCGTTGACCATGTAACTCGCTATGTGTGGGGTTTTCCTTCAAAAAGTGTAACTACCGAAACTTATAACAAACATTTTGAAACAATTATTTCAGATACAAGTACCAGGTAGATTGTTAACCGACAGAAATGGAGCATTTACAGCTTCCAGGTTTAAGAGATTTCTTCGTGCTTACAATGTAAAACACAGATTGACGTGCAGCCATCACCCGGAAACGAATGGGAAAATTGAACGCCTCAATCAGACTACTGACACTATATTAAAATGTAAAGTCAATTCCACAATACCCTGGACTAAGCTTTTAGATGAAGTCTTATATGACTATAATAATACTACTCATTCTGTAACCCAATTCACCCCTAGTTATTTATTGTTAGGAAAATTAGCATATGATCCTTCTTTACCAATATAATAGTTATTATCCCTCTGTGGATAAAGCTAGAAAATTGGCTAAAGAGAGAACAATTGCTTACCATAAAAAGAATAAAGTCCGTTATGATGCTCGTTTCCTTCCTGTAAATTTTAAAGTTGGTGACATTGTGATGTATGAAGAATTTCATTATCCTAATACCCGTAAATTTACTTCACCATATTTTGGCCCATACACCATTTTAAAACAACTTTCTGATGTATCCTTTGAAATTGATAAACCCAGTCCACATTTTAAAAGAAATTCAGAAATTGTCCATTCATCCAAGTTAAGATACTACCACCCTCCTCAAAATCTTAAACTCAACCATGAATAAAACCCAATCTATCTCTTTCATCTGTTATTTTTTTATTTATGCTTTCCTATCGTCCCCTTTGCTCGTAGCATTTCGACGAGGACCCAGCTGGGCGTGTAACCCCTCAGCGGCCTAGAATGATGGTGACCGTTTAAAAGTACTGTTAGAATTTTTGTTTCTTTTTATGAGTATATTATTGTGATGATTTTGTGACATAAGAAGGAGTCCTCCGCTCCGTGGCCACCCGTCTTTAGCCGGAATGTTTTCCCGGATTCTCTTTCCAGGTTGAACGGAGAATCTGGCAAAGCTGCTTCGCTTCTCCTCTGCAGGTGAATATCGATTACCCACCTTCCTTTTTCTGTCGTGCAAGTGGCACAATTTTTTGGGATGATATTCGCCTCAGAGTATTAAAACCCATGTCGCACTGACCCTGGGCATGGTGAAAATTATAGCAAGTGTATATTTGTAGTTTTTTTAGCTATAGTTTTCCTGTTTAGACAACTTAGTTTTGTTTTTCATGAAGATAACCCTAAGGCTGCATCACAGAAGTAGCTAAGTCCCTACCAAAACCGAAAGGTAGAATAAGAAGAAATCTAATGTGTTTGTTGTTTTTATTAGTATTATAATGTATTTTACTTTTATTTTATCTCAGTGTGAAAATTCAGTATTTTTAGAAATGCAAACTTTTGAAATTGCATTTTGGTATACAATATATTTTTGTTGATAGTATTAGCGCATATTTTGCATTATTGAATATTTTATATTTTTGAATATTTTGTATTTGTGAACATTTTTTTGCATTTGAATATGTTGTATAGTTTTCAGTATGTTTATCTTTGAATATTTTATTATACTATATATTTTATGGTTGCAAATTTGCAATTATGCACAAAAAGGATGTTTCCCATAAAACTGTACCAGAGACTCTAAATCAAAAACTGGAAAGAAAAGGAAACATCAAAAACATCGTTGTTTCACAACAAAGTTTTATAATAAAGATATGTCTCGAGATATATTATTGTTTTGCTGCAGCACCATTGAAAGGATACCAATGTGTTAACCAATATTTTTATGTAAACTTGATATATAAATGTAAAAATAGGTCCGATTGGTTTGAGAGCTGGAGAAAATAAGAATCTAAAACCGATGAAAAAAAACACCCAGGGTTAAATTCACGAGATAAGACCCACAGGTCTTGCAGGCGAGCAAGTGGCCCTGTGGCTCTAGTTTTAGTGGGGGGGGGGGGGGGGATATGAAACGATAAAAGCTAAGCCCCTTTTTAAAATTTAAAATTCCCCTTTAGCTCCTTTTAAAATTTGAAATCCCCGTTTTAAAAAAATAGAAATTTAAATTTAGAAATTAAAGTTAAAGCTTTTTAAATGCTTTAATAATTGTGTCTCAATTGATTGAAGCTGACGTTGCCCCTGTTAAATTAGTTTTTCCGCATCGCATCTTATAACTTTAAAAGATATTTTTGTCATAAGAATACTTTTGCTGAGGTAAGTGCGATTTTAAATTCTAGCGGCATCCTGTCGGTCGATTTGAGGCAACGCCTTTGTCCCGGGCAATCAATCATTCAACTAGCGGCCAATTAAATTTTAAATACGCCTCCTTTGACTTCGACGACCCCTAGCAGGAATAATGCAAAATACCCCATACTTATACCGCTGTACGGGTCTGAGGAGAAGGCTTTTTACCATCCAAATAATGCAATAACTTCACGCCACTCTGTTCTCCAGGGATCGCTTTGCGATACACCTAAGTCCCGATGTCTAGAAAGGATTAAAGTAGCAGCTCTCATGCCAAAGGGGCCTGATTTCTCAAAAGGATGTAACATAAGACAAATAAATCAGGACCCCGAAAAAAACTGTGTCTTCCTTTAAGCGGCCACGCATTTTATCTAACTTTTATTAACTTCCGAATAGCAGTCACGGCCTACGACTCCAGAAATATGCTAGAAGTTCAGAGGGAGCGATACACCGGCACGGCAACGAGCGAGACCGCGACAGAGGACCCACAACGGGAGCCGCTGATCCTTACATATATATATATATATATATATATATATATATGTATATATATAAATTTATTTATTTATTATGTGTCATTCCATGTCAGTTCAGGCAGGCATGTAACCCACCATCACAGATTTTGATGAAACTGCGTGTGTTTGTTCCTATTAATAAGATATGATCACCAGTATTTTTTTTTCTCCTTGGTCAAATTGTTTCTGAGAAAAAAATTGTCAAAATTTTGAAGAACTGCCGTCAGTTGGCATTCTTGACTGCTCGGTTTTCAAATGTAGCATGATATAAATATGATCAGATTTCTATATCTACTCTACAAATCATCTTCAAATAATTTATGCATAATATATAGGGTACGCAGTTTATGAAAAAAAAATACTGTTACGCTTATAACATTTTAAGTGTGTCTAAAAAAATGTTTAAACTTTGAAGTCATGAATTTTTTATGAAAAATAATGCATTAACTAAAAAAGCATTATCAACAAAAGGCGGTATTTTTATTAAATTTATTTTTTGTGGGGGATATACTTAAAGGTGTCCTTTACCTGATTCTGAAATAAAAATAGTGGGATTTTGGGTGTTTTTAGTAGTATTTCCTATTTAAAAATATTTTGAGGCGTATTTCAAATCAAATCAAGCAGAGTCATTCCATGTTAGTTCGCCTAAGACATTTAATTCACTGTCACAAATTTCAATGAAACTGGGTATGCTTATAGCTCATTTTAAGAATTAATCACCTTGATCCTAAGTAAAATATTTTTTAAGATAAAAAAATATCTAAATATTGAAATTTTTTTAAAAAATGTTTTTAATGACGGATCTATATTTAAAGACTGCGTAAAAAAAAAGTCATTTCAATATAAAATCACTAAATAAGTTTCAAATAATGTATATGTGACAAATAACGTAGACAGATTATTATTTATTGTTGTTTGTCATGTTTAAACACTAAGAGTGTGTTTAATCTTGTGAATTTTTAAAATCAAGAATTTTATGAAAAATAATGTGTTAATCAAAAATTTATTATTAACCGAAGGCAGGCTGTTATTACTTTTTTTAATTGTACGTAAAAATATCTTTTCAATAGTTATAAAATAAAAATAGTGAAAATATGAGCAATTTTAACAAAATTTTCATAAAATGTGAATGTTTAATGATAAATATTGAAGCTTTTTATGCTAAGATGTACTATAATGACTACGATAGCGTGTATTGCTACTCTTGCTTAAATATAATTACATACAATAATAAAATAACAAATATTATTTACAGCAATAAAAATTAAATTAAATAGTACCAGTTCCTTTACCAACACTACACTGCTCAACAGCCGACTTAAAATCAACAGCCCACTCTTATTGAAAAATACTTTCAACTGTTCAAATAATAAATAAACTAAATTTAAAAATCTTAATACCAACTAATTATCTTAAGACGATAATAATAACTAAACAACATAATGAATTTATAAATCAGCTTTTAATTGAAAATTCATGAAATGGTCACTTTAAATGTTGCTGTTCATCGAGTCAACCAAAATAACTTCAAAAAAAAAAAAATAATGAACCTAATATGCTGACTGCAATGGCACTTCTAACAAAGCTAATTAATTCATTTACATCCGAAATCAAACCCGAAAGATTAAAAAGAAAACAAGTTGGAAATTGCTCGTCAAACGTGCAAATGAGGTGCGTTCGTACTATAACTAGTTTTAAAATTATTTTTTGCACCCCATATTGTACTGAATGTATAATTTTTTGCACTTCATAACGTGCATAGTCTGATACATCATTAAAATGCACTTCCAATAATTTTTTCGGAACACTTTTGACTGTCCCTGTAATTAAACTATACATCCGATTTTCCTAAAATTTGAAATGGCTCGACAAAATTTTGCAACAATTATATCTTTAAAATTTCAGATCATTCGGAAGGCTCTAATACCATTAAAATCCACTTGCAATAATTTTTCCCATTGGCCGTAATGTAAAGAAAAACTTTTGACTGTCCCTGTAATTAAACTATACGTCCGATTTTCCTAAAATTTGAAATGGCTCGACAAAATTTTGCAACAATTATATCTTTAAAATTTCAGATCATTCGGAAGGCTCTAATATCATTAAAATCCACTTGCAATAATTTTTCCCATTGGCCGTAATGTAAAGAAAAACTTTTGACTGTCCCTGTAATTAAACTATACATCCGATTTTCATAAAATTTGAAATGGCTCGACAAAATTTTGCAACAATCACATATTTGAAATTTCAGACTATTCGGTTGGGTAGTTTTTGCTCTGTTACATGCGGACAGACGGACAGACGGACGGACTGAACGACGACTATAGGTGCCACGTATTTGTATAATTACGAACGCACCTAAAAACAGCTGTAGTGTGAATGTGACATATTCAGTTGTTGTTGAGATAGGAATGTCTTTGTGACATTTTCACCTGTACTTCAATAAAATATAAACATGTACGCTTTTTTCATTCATCCAAATTAAGTAAAACAATTATAAAATTTTGTTGTCATTACACCAGATGTTAAATTTTTCGTTACATACTATTAGATAAGTTCTTTACTTTTAGATATTATCGACATAATATCATAAAATTTACCATATGTATTTTCTATAAGTGTATAAACAATATATATGCTTTATTAAACATAAATGAATAATTTTTAAATAATTTGTTTGAGAACAGGGATATATATATACACACACATATATATATATACACACACACATATATATATATATACATACAATATATGTTGAAAATCCATCTTTCAGCAATATTGTGATGAAATATATCAAATTACATATCATTAGAAACTGAATAAAGTTACAAAAATTTGCAACTCATTAAGTTTTAAATAATTTTTTAGATATAGTTATTTGAAAGATATAAATTCGGATTATGCATTTTTTGCATATATTTAAAGCACAATATGTCAAATTTTCTTCAAAGGAGTGAAATGTGGTATTTTTTTCAATATTAGCAGCTCAATGCTAAATTTTCAATATTAGCAGCCAAGTATGAGTTTAAAGATTAGGAGTGTCATTTTGAAAATTTCTATTGGGCGGTGAGGAGCTAGTGATTTTTCTCTTTTTTGGAAAGGGATAATTGCTGTTCGCCCTAGAAGTTTTACTAAAAAACAATATTGCTTATTTTTTTCCTTAAGAAACGAACATAAAAGATAATTTTGAAAATAAAATAAATATACCGTAATTTTCGGTGTATAGCCCGCGGATCAAACAATCGTGTTTCGACACAGAATTTTTTTTAAATAAAATGTAACTTTTTAGATCACTGTAAATATTGGTCTTCAAATACTGAATAAAATTTCTTGGTCCAAACTGAATTGTTTTATCTCCGGGCTATACACCCGAAATTACGGTATAAATAAAAATATTTCCAGGAATGATACATTGGATAGATTTTACATCTGAAAATATTGATAATTTTAAATATGATTTAAATACTACTAAAACCAACCAAAATCCCACTATTTTTATTTCAGATCCAGTTATAATGTAGTATTATGTACAATTTAAAATTAAAAAATTAGTCATAGGAACTCCGCCTCTGATTCATAAAGCTTTTTTAATAATTTCATTATTTTTTGTAAAATATTTTTGATTTCAAAGATTATACAATTTTTTAGACACATTTAAATACTTTTTAACATTACAGCAATATTTTTTTCATAATCTACATACTTTGTTTACCTTTCTTAAATTAGTTCAAGAAGATTTCTTTATTAGTTATTGAAATGTGATTTTATATATAAAATGAGGCCTTTGAAACAATAATTAATGGCAACTCGTGGCAGTTTTCCAAAACTTTGATAATTTTTTTCTCATATTTTCACTATTTTTATTTTATAACCTTTTAAAAGATATTTTTACGTAAAAAGCAATAACACCCTGCCTTCGGTTGATAATAAATTTTTGATTAACACATTATTTTTGACAAAAGTCTTGATTTAAAAAAGTCACAAGATAAAACACTCTCAACAAGATACACACTCTTAGTGTTTAAACATGACAAAAAACAAGAAATAATAATATGCCAACATTGTTTGTAGCATATACATTATTTGAAACCTATTTAGTGATTTTATATTGAAATGAATTTTTTTAATGCAGTCTTTGAATATAGATCTGTCATTAAAAAAATTTAAACAATTTTTCAAAATTTTGATTTTTTTTATCTTAAAAAATATTTTACTTAGGATCAAGATAATTAAAGGTGATTACGTCTTAAAATGAGCTATAAACAAACCCAGTTTCATTGAAATTTGTGACAGTGATTAAATGGCTTAGGGGAACTGACATGGAATGACTCTGCTTGATTTGATTTGAAATGCACCTCAAAATATTTTTAACAAGAAAATACTACTAAAAACACCCAAAATCCCACTATTTTTATTTCAGAATCAGGTAAAGGACACCTTTAAGTATATCTCTCATAAAAAATAAATGCAATAAAAATACCGCCTTTTGTTGATAATGCTTTTTTTGTTAATGCATTATTTTTCATAAAAAATTTACGACTTCAAAGTTTAAAAATTTTTTTAGAACCAATTAAAATGTTATAAGCGTAACAATATATTTTTTTTCATAAACTGCGTACCCTAAATATTATGCATAAATTATTAGAAGATGATTTGTAGAGTAGATATTGAAGTATAATTACATATATGACATGCTACATTTGAAAACCGAGCAGTCAAGAATGCCAACTGACGCCAGCTTTTTAAAATTTTGACATTTTTTTTCTCAGAAACTATTTCACCAAGGAGCAAAAAAAATTACTAGTGATCATATCTTAATAGTAAGAACAAACACACACAGTTTCATTAGAATCTGTGATGGTGGGTTACATATTGGTATTTTACTGCCTGATTTGATGTGGAATGCCCCTTATCTGATAGCTTTGATATTTTTATGAGTTTATAATGTATCCGAACCCCGTGTTTTGAGCCGATAAATTTCTAAATCAAGTCGATGGCTATTAGGGTAAAATTACATATCCTCTTGACTTTAATATACTCATATTTAATGTATTGTACTAAAATCCAAACTGCTTATTTTATGACTCATTTGTAAATTCATTTTTGCTCTTAAACGCATCCAATAGGCATATTCTCTTATTCAGAAACTATATAATGTGCCGTATTGGTCGATTTTTTGATAAAGGCAGATTATTCCAAAAAATTGCTGCCAAAGTGGGAATTTTAAACCGAATTTCCCGAAGAGATAGGGCTCGAAACGAAAAAAAATGGTCGTTCGGAGAAAATAATTGTTTTTAAATCAAGTTCTAATTAATTGAACTAAAAAATAAAAATACAGGTCGCTTATAAATCTCTTCAAAAATCACATCAGCAGGTTTCATTTTTTTACTTTTAAAAATCAGCCTGAAAATGTGTCAGGAAATTTCGAGTTGTTGAGCGTGGAAAAATTATTTTGAATACTGCTGTAAGTATAATTATGAAAGTAATCTTCACATAATCGCGGAACTGGTAGGACCCCAGGGTCATATTTAACATATGTGGGCTAAACAGACCAGGATCTCCATTTAAAGTGAAGTCCGACCCACTACACATACATGCATGATTGGGATTCGAACTATGCACCTCTTGTGCAGTAGCCAGCGCGGAAATCACTATAGACAAGTATGTGGCCTTGAATCTGATCGAAATACTTTGAACAACGAGTCATTTTAACATAGGAAATCAATAGGTGTCTTTATTTTTCATTCTGAAATAAAGTTTTAAGTTTGTTGCGTTTTAAAATTTGAACTCTAAATTAAACTATGGAAAAATCTCCAAGAAAGTACGCTTTTCTGGAACCTAATTTGAACAAGGGGAGATCAGGCCCCTAATCCATCTTATACTGCTTGGACATATCAGGCACTTCTCCGCACACTCACATTAAAACATCCTTTCCACTAAATTAATTCAGTTTTTGTGCAAGAAATTTATACATCGGCATTAATATAATTATTAATAGAATGGGAAGAATAATCTGTTTCTAGGTGGGGGCCCGTGTCGTTTTTTCACCATCAGAAATATGGGTCAGCAGAAAAACGTTGTCAAATGAGCTAAAGGAAATTTGGGAAGTAACTTTAATATTACGTTTCAATTTTTATTATAAGCAGCAAATATGACCACCAAGATTTGATTTTTCATTAAACATAGTAGGTACAGGACTAGGGACCAGACATTTTGAGGGAAGGTGGTAAATTATGAATATCATTTTAAATTTTACGTGTAGTGAATTTCATGTATAATGAAACTGTAAGTGAGTAAGTGAGTTTTATATTTTAAAACATACTAATAAAAATATATTAACGTATTTCTGTTTTCAGAGTTCTTTCTTTTTTGTCCTCTCATAATATTGGTTTTAGTTTAAACTCGCTCGCCAGGACTAGAAGCAAAAATTGGAGGCCTGGAACAGAGGTGAGATGGGCATGTACCCTCTTGCATATAATGGGTCCTATACTTAACACAAAATCGTTCCTCACGGGGCCCTTTTCAGCTTAGAGCCCGATACAACTGTACCCCCTGTCTCCCATTGTGCATGTCCCTGTCACTCGCACAATAATATTTTAGCCAAAATAATTACTGAAACCTACAGCCTAGTACCAATACAATACAATGCCCAATGAGATATGGGGTTTGCAACGAAACATGAGAGACACATTGAACTAAGCGATGACCCTTTTTTGCCTCAAGGCATAGGCATGGCGGCCGGCTATCTGAGAAGAAGACAGGAAGTTCCGGAATATTTGTAACAAGAATCAACTATTTCACACGTTTTATAGTCCTCTCAATAGGAAGTTTCTGTACCTTTGTTGGAAATCTTCTAAATTACACTTCTAGGAATTTTTTTTCAGCTTGTAAAAGAAGAAAGTATGACCAAGTTAAGATTTGGAACAGTATAAAATTCCTGTGTTTGTTCCATCCGAAACCGGGCCCTGGGCAGTGGCTCCCTGTGCCCCCCCTTTTGTCAGCCCTGGATGTGAGTTTAAGAGATTGTTTTACACCATAGTCAGGGCCGGTGAGAGGGGGGCACAGGGGGCAACTGCCCAGAGGCCCGGGAGCAATAGGGGCCCGCACTGTACCGAATGAATATAGAGATTGCATAACATTTCAACTTGCACTCACTTTTTTTTCTTTTACAAGCTAACTGAAAAAACGTTTCCAGGAAGCGTTTTACCAAAGACATAGAAAACTCCCTAGTGAGACAGGTCATATCTCTGGTCTCGTACTGAGGCGAGTACTAAGCTAAGCTGTCACTTCGTTGACCATTCTTCTTTTAATCAGCCGGAACTTCCTGTTTTCCTAAGAAATTTATAAAGGACTCTTCTCTGACCACAGGCCGCCATGCCTTTGCCTTGAGGCAAAGAGCCTGTGGACTACAACAGGTTCATCCGCCATGTCTGTCCTATTATACCTATGTCTCATTAGGCATTCTCATTTCATCTGACACTGGTAGCAAGGCCTGGGCAATCATTGGGCGAACGGGGCGGCTGCCAGGGCCCGCGCCGATTGAGGACCCCGAATCTCTTTATACATTTCGAAATAACGTTTCCTCTGTATAAAATAATATTTTTGCCCTAGATCTGTTTTTACATACATCTTTTGAGAATTTCTGACAGTCAAATGTAATAAAATTGTCGGATTCGACGATCTCGAAAGTATCCTTTAACGCAAAAAATAAATATTTAAAATAATGTAAAGGATAGAAGATTTTGCAAAGTAAGAAATAATTATGCACATTAAATGTGAATGGTAGGGTAGACCGGGGCTAGTTGGCCCGCCTTTTCTTCTAATATTTAAAAAAAATTACAATTCAACATTTTAAATTTCTTTTTATGTTACCACTATCAGTGTACTTTCAGGAAGAAGTCTCAATAGTAAAGCTTGAAAATATTAACTATAAGTATTAGTTTAGAAGCTAAAATTGACGCCAAGTCGCTTGGGCCAACCTGCCCCGATTGCGGAGTAAGTTGACCCATGTTACTTTTTAATGTTCCAATAATGTAGAAGTTTAAGAAATGATCAAAATTTTACTAAATCTTAATTTTTATTTGTTACGAACAAAAACACAATATAGCCTCCTAACTTAAAATAAAAAATTTAAACATTAAAACTGTGAGTTATTCAAATTATTAACTTCGACCAAAAATTGCTTTAAAAACTGCTTTTATTTTCTCATAAAAAATGTCTTTAATACATTACGGAACAGTAATAAATTTTAATAAATGCATGCTAAGTGTTAAAACACCGGAAATCTTAGAGTACAGTAATTTAAGAAATCATTCATCCTCAATTAGGTGATTTATTATAAACACCAGATGATAAATAGATTGTATCAAGGCCTCTGTACATCTGTTAAGTGCAATAATTATTTTCTTTGTTGGGCAAGCCAACAGGGATTTTTCTATAATTATGAAAGTTGTAAATGTTTTTGTACAACAGGAGCAGCTGATTTAATTCGGCGAGGAGGTAAACAACATTATAACTTCATTTTTAAAGAACATTGACTGGAATAATCAGGAATTCAATTCATAAAATAACTCTTTATTATTAATTAATAATAAATTAATTAAAATAATAGTAACTGTTTATTAAAATAATTCATTAAAACTATCAAAATTCCAGTACCCCAGAGCCAAATTCCTACGGGGAATGTTGGTCGGGCGGGCCAACATGCCCCGTGCCAAATGGGCCAACTAACCCCGTATCGCCATTTTTGTTTTTCATGACTGTAAGGAATTATTCTGAAAGTATTTTAATAAAAATCATGCCCTACAATAACCACGAACAATTATTTTTCTGAATTATTGTATATCAAAATCTAAAATGTAATCTACAAACAAATAAAAAACGATTATTTATAAGAGAGGAAATTTACTCACCTTTGCATTATTTTGAAAAATCTCAATAATTCTTTAACGGACGCTCCGATTTCAATGCTGCTGATGTTGGAGGAGGAAAACGAAGCAACTCATACTTGGCTGGACTGGCAATGTCATCTAACGCAAAGTTTAAAAAATATCGCGACTGGGCCAACATGCCCCTATGGCCAACTAGCCCCGGTCTACACTATTTTTTATACATTTTATTATAATGTATTATTTTATGATATACACATATTTTTTTTATTAGCCCATATTTCATTATACGTTGGGCCCCATTTTTTGCTTTGCCAGGGGCATGCGCGACATTGCTCAGGCCCTGTCTGGCAGTTGCTTGCAGGAATTGCCTAACTGCTATTTTCTTTTTCTAAATTGATGGTACATAATATTTACTTTATATTTATGCTTAATATTGTATAAATTTCTGCGGGTTTTTTTATTTCTTATTTCTTCTTATTTTTTTTTTAATAAGCTATATCTGTTATAAAGTATAGACAGACGTATAAGAGAAGAAAAAACAATAGAAATAGAGTAATTTTTCATCTTGGCGAAAATTACGAGCACATATAAAGAAAATTATCTAAGTAAAAATAAAAATCTTATGTGTACACACACACACGAAAAAAAAATACCCATTTTCAAATTAGAAACTAATTGATATGAAATGTTACACAAATCATCAAGACTCGGTGTAGAAAATTAGACGCCTAAAGTGTAGACACTCTTAAGAGCCCTTTGCTAAAACTATCTTTCAAAATCGGCTTACTCAATTATATGATTCCTTCGATTAATATATGAGATACCAGAAAATTATTTTGGCTAAATTATCATTATGCAATTAATGGAGAGCAAATACACGGAGGGCACAAATAAGGGGATAAGGGGTACAAATGAGACACTAAGCTGAAAAGGTCTCGTAAAGATCAATTTTGTATTATCTATATGCGTATACTATATAAAGAATATGCAGAGGGTCGGGGGCCCCTTCACCTCTGTACCGGGCTCACAATTTCGGAGAATGCCTTTGACGAGCAAACTTAAACTATTTTTATGTGAGGGAAAAAGAAAAGAAAGAAAAGCTTTGAAATCATAAATAATATAGTACATTTTATTATACTTTTACAAAGTCTAATTCACTTAACTTCATTATACATGAGATTCATTATGCAGAGAATTTAAGTTCATATTCAAATCTGTAGCCACCCATTAAAATTTCTGGGCTCTAGCCCTATACCTACTATGCCAAATGATAATTGAAATATATACTCATGTATAATCTTGTCTGATGCTTGCATAAAAGTAAAAATTGAAGCGCGATATTAAAGTTGTTTTCCAATCTTTTATTTTCCTCACTCAACGACGCGTTTTTTCTGACTCTCTCATCAGACTTCTGATCATGAAAACCCGCCCCGGGCCCCTATTCATTCTAACCAGGGCCCCCACACAGAAAGAAAATATTCTTCCCCTTCTATCACAAATTATAGTAATACTGAGTTATAAATTTCCAACACAAAAACTGAAGTAATTTTAGTTGAAACGGTATTTTATTGTGAGAGCATAGCAAAGGATTTTTTCAAGCGATATAAGCGGGTCAGGCAGGGGCTTGAGCCCTAACCAATACTATATGTAAGCTGAAAGCTAATAGTCCCGATTATGTGTGACAGTAAGGAATTTAGATTTGAGAGCAGCCTAGAATCCGACAGCAGGTCGGGTAACCAGCTTTTACCTGAATCAGATTATCCGATCGCGTCAACCCAATCCTCGGATAGGGCTGTCTCCTACTTTTTTGTTGCGTCTGTTGACTTTCATTATTTTGGATTCGAGACGGTTTCAGGTTGGGTTTTGATTCTAGTGGGTCGGATTAACCCGATTTTTCAAAGAAATGTCCAAAATATTTTTTCAGGTGAAAATTCTATTTATAATAAAATATCCATAACGGTAACTCCGGAATAGGAGTGTCACCAGCATTTGGGAGACACTTTGAATTCCTAACGCTTATTTATTTTTAATCTTTTACCTCCGAATAGTGGACACCTCCGAGTATACACACATGTAACATGTGTGTGCATAAACTATCACAAATACAACATGGGGTTTTGTATGCATCAAAAACGAAACGCTGGTATTTTTTTTCATTTTCCGAGAATAGAAAAAAAAGTTCTTTACTGTATCATATTAGAAAGATCTATGGTGACATTTCTTATATGTATTTTATTTCTAACGCAACAAATTGGACATATACTCATTCATATTTATATTTCTTTTCACCTGAAACATACTTCTCATGCTTTTTGTCAACATCTTAACGATTTCCGAAAATAGCTTTATCTCAAGAACTAACAAACGGATTTTCGTCAAACTTCAGATTCAGATATACCTTAGTTTAAATTAGTGCTGATTGTTTTTTGGTATAAATCTTCCAACAGGTGTCGCTGCTATGCTGTGTTTTTCATGATTTACGCAATAGCTCTATCTCAAGAACTAATCAAGAGATTTTCATCAAACTTCAGATTCAGTTAGACGTTGACATATAAGTTCTTGCTGATTAGGTTTTAGTATTAATTGCCCAATAGGTGGCGCTGCTATCTTGCAATTTTCAGAATTTTGACAGCTGTATCTCAAGAACTAATGCATGCATTTTCATCAAACTTCAAATTCTGTTAAATGTTATAAAAGTTGTTGCTAATTAGGTTTTGGTGTAAATCACCGTGGCCCTGCTATACTGCATTTCTCAGGATTTATTTAATAGTTTTAGTTATAGACATATCTCAGTAACTAATGCAATGGAATTTCATCAAACTTCATATTCTGTTAGATCTTGACATAAGCTGGTGCTGATTTGGTGCTCTTGTAAATCGTATAAAAGGTGGCGCTGCTATGCTGCATTTTTCACGATTTTTGATATAGCTATATCTAAAAAACTACTACACGGAATTTAATTAAACTTCATATTCTGTTGCACTTTTGCACAGATAGATCCTTATTAGGCTTGGATGTATACAACGCGGCAGATTTCGCTTTTATGTTCTTTGGGTTGGAAACTTTGGTTGCAGATCTATCTAAGAGGTGAAAGATGTGATGCTCATACCCCTTTTTTAAATGCACACAATTCAACGAGCCAAACCTTTAGAATCATCATGATGGGCATAGATTGTCATTTAATTTCGGCACTATGATAGCGAATTTTGAAATATTAACATGCATGAGATTTTTGGGATTGGCACATATGACTTAGTCTACTTTCAGATTTTGAAGGAAAATACAAGTGGACGATACTACCTATAGAGCTATCGGTAAAAGAAAAATAATAATATCGATAAAATCGAGTTGGCCATAGTATCGATAAAATCGATTAAAAATATCGAGATCGCCCATCACTATCAGTAATCCCTTAAAAAATCGTTTGTGAATCTTTCTGCTATGTTTAAAAATTGGCATCAGTTTCGAAAATCAAAAACGAAAACTACCAAACCATATCTACGTTCATTTTCCCTTTGAAAGCCGTAATCCGCTTAAAAATTTCTTAATAATCACCATTTCAAAAAAAAAAAAAAGTATTTTGCGAAACTTACTCTGGTAATTTTTTTTTCTTTCTTGTTTTCTTTTCCTTAATTTTTTTTCGAAATATTTCACGTTTTTCACACTTAATTTTTAATCTTAATATAAAAAGGCAAATTATGCACGCTTAACATTCAGCACATTCAGCTTTAAAAAGGCGTATTCGATTTTACACAATATTAATATTTAACTTTTCAAACAAATTCGTTTCTGAAAGTTATTTCAGGATTTTTTTTAAATTGCTCGCTTAAATCGTTAATACGCATGTAGCTTTTACTGTCGATCTGCACCCCTTTTTCCACTATAAATATGAACATTTTAGCACGAAAATTAAACACGGGGGTTTGGAATCATTATAGTATAAAATAGTTCAAATTGTTGAACTATTTTATTTTAAATATATATAAGGCTATTATTACTACGCCAGAGGGCAGCTACTATTTATATGTTGTATGTTTTTAAACATAGTATGTTTTATGCATAGGTTTTATGTACAATTAGTTGAAAAGAAAGCAGAACCCTCCCCACATACATTTTTATCGGGGAAAATAAAAATAGCAATTCAATTAGAAAATAAGTCTTCTTTAAAATTTTATTAAAAAATAAGTTTGAGGGTTGTTTCTGTATTGAAATAGTAAAAGGATCTTAAATTTCGAGTATTGAAACAAGATTTTACTTTGTATTTTGAATCTAGAGCAAATTTGAACTTTGGATATCAAACTGGAAAACATTCGGTCAAGAATTTTTGGAATTATAAAGATGTGACTTTATTTTTTCACACTGAAAGTTTTGTAGCATTACTATTAATCATCCCAAACATATTGTGATTTTTATACATTATGAAAAATTTTATATGTCAAATATGAGCTTTGACAATAATATGCGAAAAATTTATATAACTACGAATGCAGTCAAAAATGGTGTTTAAAAGTAATTTTCAGGGTATGTTATAAAAGGTTGGTCGCCAGTTAGCAATTGATTGTAATTAAAGATGTGTCACATTTATAGGTGGAGGAGAACATGTTTCTTAATTCTTTAAAACCTGATTAAAATTAGTCGAAATTTTAATTGTTTGTTTCCAGATGTGTCAGAGATATATGGATTGTCAAGCTTGTAAAATTTCGGAATATCCTGGAGTAAATTATTTTGTGGCAAGATTCGATCAAAGCTTACTAAGTACCTTTTAAATTAACACTGTTCGTAAAGCAGAATCTGATTCAATTAGAAGATATGGCGCTGATTCAAATAAACGACGATAAACGTTATGTTCTTATTTTTTCTCAAAAAGACTGATTCGATTATACAGTGATTCTAATAAGCGGCGGATTTCCGTATTTTTTTCTTGTAGGTGGGGGTAGGGGGGTCCGTATTTTGGTCTGCCCAGGGCCCTGACCATAGTTCAAGAAGCCGTGATGGTATTAATAATTGCGACCGTGGTTGGATTGATAATGAGAGTTTAATAGGAGAAGTCACTTAGATTAAACAACCGCTGGATAATGTATGTAATTTGTGCCATTTAGCGAGAGTTACAAATAAGGGAAATTTTGAAACGGTAGTTACTAAGGCAGCTGTAAAACCCATTGAATTGGAACTGAAACAAATATATTATTTGTTAGGAACCAAAGAGGCTGAGCTTATTCAGAGCTCAAGAGACAATCCTATACCGGTGAATGCTGCAATAAAGTGCAGCGAGATGCGGGAACATCAATATGAGAGAGGAATGTCAGCAGAGCACGTTGAGAGTGAATTTGGTTCGGAGGATGGAGAACAGGATGAGGTGGAATCTGGTAATGATGGAGAAGAGGAAGGGATAGTTATTCGGATAGGTTAGAGATAATAAAGTCGGGTTTGGGGAAGGTATCTGCGGAGAAATTTAAGGAAGGGCAGATAAATTGCCCTTCACTTATGCAGTTGTGGGAGAAGGCCAGTAAACCTAATGAAAAAGAATTTTGCATTACAGATGGTAAGCTTGTGCAGGTATCACAGTCAAGTATAGGTGATGAAAAAGTGCAGTTATGCATGCCGGAAATTTATCGTAGAGAAGTGTTAGAATTGTGTCATAAGCAGGTGTCAGGGCATTTGGCAGGGCCGTAGCAAGATCTTCTGAGCCCCCCTAAACATATTTTTCGCCCCCCCCCCCTCTAAGATTTTAGAGAAATATCTATATTTAATTTTCGAGTTCCATTTTATAACAACACCAGCGGAGTTTCGCTGGTCGGATTTTCCAAAACGAACTTCAAATTGAACGAATTTGTATTTGGGCTGCACTGCTTTCGGCAACGTACACCCATAGGGGCTATGCCCGTTCCGATCTCAAATCATACGAACCTTGAATTATTGTAATTTTTTTATTTCGATCCAGATTAAATTCAAATTTTCAACATTTCGTTCATGTTGCTATAGGAACAGTTTTGATATTCTTACAATGTGAATTTAATCAAAGGACTTGCAAAATTTACCTAAGAATTCTTCCATTTAGGGAAAAAAATGTCAAAAAAATCGCCGAAGAACGCAAAAGAACACCAAAAATTGCATAAAAAAATTCGAAGTTCACAGAAATTGTGGGCTAAAAGATTGAAACCGGGTTTATTTTTTTTTTACGAATATTAAAAAAACTACCAGAAAAGTGAAAAAAAGCTAAAAATCACATAAAAATTCTCGAGAATTTTAAAAACAGCAGAGGACAAAATTTGGCCAAAAAGTTTGAAGCTGAATTCCTTTTACAAATGTTATAAACCGCTAAGTATTGCTCATACATGGTTCGTACGCATCAGGGGATTCGGGGGATTTTAGCTGCTTCAGTACCAGAAATTTTGTAAAGAACTGGTCGCTATATCTGAAGATAGAATTTTTTTTCATTAAATAAGCCAAATGTTTCTTTACAAAAATTCTGGTAAAAGGTCCTTGAAGCGTACGAACCCTGTCATAAACAAAATAAATAAATAAAAAATATGGACGTAGTTTTCGTATTTTCAATTTTCTCTTTAGTTTGACAATGCCATCCACGTGGCCCAGACAGATTTTCTTTAAGCAGAAAATATTAACTTATAACAATTTTTTTCCTGCTCGGATTGGTGCCTTTTATTATATATATATATATATATGTACAGATTTACTAATTAAAAAAAAAATTACTTTTGGAATGTCGTTTTCATACATTCCGGTTTTCTCCAGTTTAAAATTGTCACCCAAGTTGAAATTTAAAAAGAAAAAATAATACCTTCGGATAGAAGGTACCTTTCTGTAGGCAACGAAGACGGGTTTCCTAGTAGATAATAATAAAGACAGATGTTTGTCTGTTCAGAGTTTTTCTTTGTCTGACCAGATGTTTTTTCTGTTCAGGACAAAATCTGACAGGAAGGTTACTTGTATGCCTGAAGTTATGCACCTCGAAACAGGTTTTTAAATTTTTTGATTCGATTTTTTTTAATTTAATTCTTTACGCTATTTTTTGTATTTTTTCGAGTTTCGTGTTTTTTTCCCCACATTCATAAAAGGAATCTATTTTCAATCCATCTTTCCATTTTAGCCGAATATAGTAAAGTAGTCTTCTTCGATTTTTAAATATTTCGCGAATTTTTTATGTGATTTTTAATTTCTTTTTAGCGTTCCGAAGTGATTTTATGACATTAGTAAAAGGAATCAGGTTTCAGTCTTTTAGCCCGATGTACTAAATTTCGTCCTTCGCGATTTTTGAATTTTTCACGAACGTTTTTTTTTTTTCATTTTTTAAGACCCCTGTGATTAGAAGAGATTTTATCTCACATTTGAAGAAATTTTCGTCTTTAGAAAGGAAAATTTCTAGAAATTTTGATCTTTGACTCGCGACTTCTTCGTGTTACGCAAGAAAAAAGTCATGCGTAAAAGTTCAGCTTCTAATAGGGAAAAGTACAATGCAGCAAAGTAGGCGGAACACTCCTGTGATTTGATTTGACAAAAATGCATCTTTATATATAGTAAGGATGTTAGGCAATTTTTACGTTAGATTGGTGAGTTTTCTATATTTTCGCGGAAAATGAGCAAATCAAATCAAAGCTTTTTGTGTGTGTGTGTGTGTGTTTGAACAAAAAAAAAAAAAGTTACGGAAAAAATCCTTCAATTCATAGCTTTTTTTTTTTTTTTTTTTTGAGAGAGAGAGAGTGTTGTGTGTGTAAAAGGAACCCAGTTTCAATCTTTTATCCCAATGTAGTAAATTTTACCATCTGCGGCACGGATTTTTGATATCCCTAAAAGGAATCAGGTTTCAGTCTTTCAGCTCAATATAGAAAATATACCCATACAAATTTCTGAATATTTTACGAACATTTTATGTGATTTTTAGCGTATTTTTGCCTTTCACGGCGATTTTTTAACATTCCAGTTTCAATCTTTTGGCTCGATATAATCAGTTTTCTCTCAGCGATTTTTGAATTTTTGCCCAATTTTTTATAAGATTTTTACACTTTTTTCCGCGTTTTCCGGAGATTTTTTGACACTTTTTTCTGAAACCAAAGAATTATCCAGTAGATTTTGCTGCTGTAATAATTAAGCTGAAGTGGAAAAATAACAAATTTGTTCCTGTAGCAACGGGAGCTACGATGCTGGAAAATTTCACATTCTATCACTTTTATCGAAAAAAAAAAACCCAATTATTCAATGATTGTTTGATTCAAGATCGGAGCGGGGGTTTATGCTGCGGAAGGCAGTGAAGGCCCCCAATGGAGAACTCCAAAAAAATAGGTTATTTTTTTTAAAAAGCAACCAACGAAGCGGACGAAGCGCTGCTAGTAGATTAAATAAATACACAATATAATTTATGTATAGTTAACATAAGTAATTTATCGAGACAAGAGAAATGAAATGTTAAAAATGAAACAGGTCGAACATAAGGTGATAGGTGGCATATGCAATGCACATAGATGCCCACTTATTGGGGTCCCCAACGAGATTAAGAAGCATATATTTTTTGAACATTTGAAAAAAAAATGAGGCTTAAAAGTTTTGAATCTTGAGTTCCGAATTTTGCTCACTTTTAAGAGCGACCCCAAAAAAGAAAATTTATAAAGTATTTAGAGCCTGCAAAATTTCTTTCATCTGGGCACCTTTAAAAAGAATGGCAGCTATAGAAAAAAAGGGCATGTCTGTTTTGGTTAAAAGAAGTAATAGTATTAAGAAAGTTTTTAACCTTATTGGGGCCCCCAACGAGATTAAAAAGCATATTTTTAAAACACTTGAATAATAAAAATTGGACTAAAAGTTTTGAATCTTGAGTTCCAACTTTTCCTCACTTTTATAGGGGGCCCCCAAAAAGTCAATTAAAAAAGTATTTAGAGCATGTGCAAATATTCTTTCATCTGGGCAACTTTAAAAAGAATCGTGACTGTAGAAAGAAAGCACATTTGGTTGAAGGAAGTAATAGTATTAAGGAAGTTTTGAAACTTATTGGGGCCCCCAACGAGATTAAAAAGTATATTTTTAAAACATTTTAATAAAAAAATGGGGCCTAAACGTTTTGAGTCGTGGACTCCAACTTTCCCTCCCGTTTATAGGGGCCCCTAAAAAAGACAATTCAAAAAGAATTTAGAGACTGCAAAATTTCTTTCATCGGGGCACCTTTAAAGAGACTACTGGCTATAGAAAGAAAGCTCATATCTCTTTTGGTCAAAAGAAGTTGTAGTATTAAGGAAGCTTTGAACCTTATTGGGGCCCCCAACGAGATAAGTTTTGAATCTTAGTCTCCAACTTTTCCTCACGTTTATAGGGGGCCCTAAAAAAGGCAATTCAAAAGAATTTAGAGCCTGCAAAATTTCTTCCATCAGGGAACCTTTAAAGTGAATGTTGGCTATAGAAAGAAAGCACATTTGTTTGAAGGAAGTAATAGTATTAAGGAAGTTTTGAAATTTATTGGGGTTCCCAACGAGTTTAAAAAGCATGTTTTTTAAACATTTGAAAAAAAAAATGAAGCCTAAAAGTTTTTAATCTTGGGCTCCAAATGTTCCTCCCATTTATAGGGGGCCATAAAAAAGACAATTCTAAAAGAATTTAGAGTCTGCAAAATTTCTTTCATCTAGGAACCTTTAAAGAGAATACTGGCTATAGAAAGAAAGTGCATATCTGTTTCGGTCAAAAGAAGTAATAGTATTAAGAAATCTTTGAACCTTGTTGGGGCCCCAAACGAGATTAAAAAGCATATTTTTAAAACATTTGAATAATAAAAATGGGGCCTAAAAGTTTTGAATCTTGAGTTGCAACTTTTCCTCACTTTTATTGGGGGCCCCAAAATTTAAAAAGTATTAAGAGCGTGCAAAATTGCTTTCATCTGGGCACCTTTAAAAAGAATAATGACTATAGAAAGGAAACACATTTGGTTGAAGGAAGTAATAGTATTAAGGAAGTTTTGAAACTTATTGGGTCCCTCAGTGAGATAAAAAAGCATATTTTTAAAAAATTTGAATAAAAAAATGGGCTTAAAAGTTTTGAATCTTGGGCTCCAACTTTTCCGTACTTTTATAGGGGGCCCTAAAAATGACAATTCAAAAAGAATTTAGAGCCTGCAAAATTTCTTTCATCTGGGCCCCTTTAAAAAGAATGGTTGCTGTAGAAAAAAAAAGCGCATATCTGTTTTGGTTGAAGGAAGTAATAGTATTAAAGAAGTTTTGAACCTTTGGTTTCACCTTTTTCACCCATTGATAGGCGTACTCCAAAAGTACTAAAATGCCATTTTATTTTTTAAGTAGAACTTACAGCCTTCAAAAACTTTTTACAAAGAATGGTGTATATAGTAGAAAAGCACATATCTGTTTTCTATTTCTAAATCTGATCAAAATCTTTAACAAAAAAAAAAAAAAATGAATTTCGATAAAACAAAATAAATGTTATTAAAAATACATAAAAAATAAGTTTAAAAGTAAAAAAATCATTCGGCTGAAAGGTACAATAGCTCACTGGTGGGCCCCTGACTTTGTCCAGTCCCTCCCCTCGAAATGAGGGGGTATGGGGGGCGGTCGCTACGGCCCTGGCATTTGGGTACAACTAAGTCAAAGGATTAGATGTTACTTTTGGCTAAACTGTAATCACGATATTGAAAATTATGCTAAAACTTGTGATCCATGCCAGAAGGTGGGTAGTAATTGAGATATAAAATAAAAACCATAGGCATTTATTGACAAAAAACTATCATGGAAAGATAAATGCAATCTTGAGTATTTGAAGCATAAAAACTAAAACTGCATTATCTCATCGTATCACTAATCTTCATTTCCACTTACATGTTGAAATAATTACGTATGTGCGATTGCATTTAAACATTTATGTATAATTATTCTTATTACCAGATTTGCGATTTCTGCATTTTAGACAGATGAATGGAAACAGTTATGTAAATAATATGCATTTTATAACAAAAAGAAGGCCATAGAAAGGAAAGTGCAAACTTAAGTATTTGAAGCATAAAACTAAAATTTTCTTTTCATATCACTTAATCTTACAACAATCTTAAGAATATAAAAAAAAAAAAAATCATAGCCACAAGGATATTCACTTTTAATAATTAAATTAATCTTTATAACTGAATATTATTAAGAAATGTCGATGATATTTTAGAACTTCCAAAGTATTTCCCCTCACTGTTTCAAAACAATGTACAGGGTGTTTCAATAAAGCTATATGTCAGAAATCTAAAGGCAGGTAGAGGGGACCTAAGTAAGAAGATTTCGTATAGGAGTGTGGGCGCGGAAATGCAGCGTTGAGACAGTAGAGAGCGTTGTTGAGTTCGGGGGATAAAATCACTTTGCTGGTTTGAATCGTCTCTCTTCGCACGGATTTCGAGTAACATGCGTCTTACACCAATGTGAAGCTTACCGACATGCATTTCGTGTATGGGGCTGCGCAAGGAAATGGAGCGGCTGCTCAAAGGATGTACATGGAACGATTCCCGGGTAGGAATCTGCTAGATCACCGGACATTTAAGCGTCTTCATATAGGCAGTTCTGCGCGAGTGGATCGTTTTATACTTCGATGAGTGATACGGGCAGTGGACGATATCGCAGAATTCCTGCAGTGAAAGAAGCAGTATGAGGCACAGTAGAGGATAGTCATAATCCTTCGACAAACTCGAAAGCTGTTGAGTGTGCACCATTTCCTTACGCAGCTCATACATGAAATGCATGCTGGCAAGCTCCGCATTGGTGTAATGATGCACGTTGCTCGAAATCCGTGCGGGGAATGACGATTCAAGTCAGCGAAGCGCTTTCGACAGCGGAACTCAACAGCGCCCTCTACTGTCTAAACTCTGCATTTCTGCACCCTCATTCCCATATGAAATCTACTTATTTAGGTTTGACCTTTACATTTCTGATATATAGTTTTGAATCACCCTGTATATACAAGCAATTTATTTTGTTATATCCATTTGTTTGCATTCCCTTTTTGTTAATAAGAAAAGAAAAATGAAAATTTAATACTCATAAATCAGCAATAAAAATTACTTACTCGAGATTGTTTGGTTTGAACATACTACATTGTTTAGATTGGATGTTTAAGCTATCTTAGACCGCCAATCTTCAGGCGGTACCCTCTCGGAATTGAATGTCTGTTTACATCTCAAAACTCATCTAAGATAACTCAGTGAACATCACTGTGTCTGAGATCTGAACAAATGCAAAGTATGCGCATGTGCATAAAGTAAAACCGGTTGCAACAGCTAATCATTTAAAGCGAGGCTTTATAGCCAATCAGAGTGAATGGTAGTGCCTGTATCTAGCCGAAGAAAGTTGAAACTCACTGAGAGAGTTTGTGGAACTCCCTCAGGGAGTTCGGCGACCTAAGATATCTTAAATATCCGATCAGAACAGGGTATAGACGGGTTGCACATGACGTTACATGTCTGACATCGCTTCATATGGCGCCCAAATATAAGGCGAATGTGGTGCTCTCAATTTGACTTATTAGGCTTATTTGCACTATAATAATAAAAATAAGATAGATCTAAATTAAACAGAAAGATAACACGTGCTTTTAACGGCAAACGAGCAGTTCTGTGCTCCACGTGTGTGCTGCAGATGCAATAGTATCAGTCGTTGCTAATAGCAACGTGACGTCAAAGCAAGGGGTCTATAATCCTTCCGTTGAATAACAACAATCCATATTTTTACACGCGGATCAGGGGAGTATTTATTTTACACACTGCGCATGCTTCGGATCTCCGCTCGTGCTCTGACTGGCTCACTAGATTCCGACCAAACTGATTTGTTATGTGTCCGAAGTGGCGAATGACTGCATCATGCAACCCGTATTTTTGATGCACACATTTTAATAATGATTTTGAATATTTAAAAAAGTATGTAAATATGTACATAAATAATTTACGTACATTTATCAAATTTTTTTTTTCAATTTCTACAAACGTAATAAAGCAAATTGCGCTCATCAAGCGCTTTTAATATTGTTAGTAATATTTGTGCGCAGGATTGTAAGCTTTGTAAATTAGTATTTTTTTTTTGCCTTGTATGAAAGACAATGAAAATCACGACAATGAAAAAAAAAATCAAGGCATGCATCAACCTTGTCATGTAGTTATCTCAGAAGTGCATGAAATTCGTTAAAGCCGCTCTCACCAACGCATGTATGAGTGCTTTGCGCCAATGAAAAAAAAATCACTGCATACATCAATCTCGCCGTGCAGGAATCTCAAAATGCATGAAATTCGTCAAAACAGTGATCACCAACGCATGTACGAGCACTACGCGCCCAAGAAAAAAAATCACTGGATGCACCAGCCTCGAAGTGTAGAAATCCAAAAAATGCGTGAATTCTTTATAATTGCAATCCGTTTTAGAAATAGTAAAAAAAAACCCTTTCATTGTATAACTTGCTAAAATAGATCAGTTTCAATCACGTGACCACTTACCCCCAATTTTCCACTAACCAACCAACATCACCGATTTTTTAGCCTGTACTATCGCTCAACCAATCACAGAGGTGAAAAACCAATAGGTAAATAAAATGTCCACTAAGTTCGAGGTTGTTAACTTGGTTACTAGGGTGTGACCTCGGTTGAAACTGATCTATTGTTTAAAATTATTTTTTATAACATAATTAAATATTGAACAGTAAAAACTTTCGACATTTTTGTAACTTAAACATTGAAAAATGAAATTCCATGTTTTCAAACATTCCGCTGCTTTGTATTCGAATTGGAGTTCTACAGTACTGAAAACAGACGACATACCACATAGCTACTACGTACCCACTCCGAAGTAGCTTAGAACAACGGTTCCCAACCTTTTTAGTTGTACGGACCACCAATTTTGTGAAAATAACTTTGAGGACCACTAACTACTTAATATACAAGTTAAAAATATAATGACAAATAGACACCTATATAGTACATACACATGACGAATATAGATATATATTATGTCAGTAACTATTAAAAGATGCTGTACATGAAGAAAAAAAATATTTTTTATAAAGAAAATAACTTTATTTATTGTATTTAGCTAATACAATTATATACAAACTCAAACTCAAAAAAAAAAAAAAAAAAAAAAAAAAAAAAAAAAAAAAAAAACAGCGATAAAGAAACCCCTTAATGGGATTTTTGACATTGTTTGTCCTCGACGAGAGTGTCAATATCTGGATCGAAACTGGATAGTTTTAGTCTCAACATTCAATTTATTCCTATATTTATTTTTTTAAAACTAAAGTTGAAAAGGCTCGTTCACATAGATAAGTTCTAGAAAAGATCATCAAGTGTCTCAGTGCAATTTTGGCAACAGCTGGATAGCCTTGCCGAACTTTCATGCAAAATGAGACCAGTGGTATTGTCTTAAAAATCGATTTTAAAGTCTGGTCACATGATAGTTCAATTAATGAGTCTTCTTCATTTGAATATAATTTTACATTTTTTAAGTAATTTTCTTCAAAGTGGTTTCTGATCCATTGTATTTCATCTTCAATTTTAGGGAAGAAGTTCCTAAGAAATATGAAAAGGTTTAATTACTCCTTCAGTTAGTGTTAGTAGATTTCTCATTCATATGAATGATTATTAAAAGTATAAGACAAGTAGCTAAAATTTATTAATAATTTTAAAAAGGAACTATTTGAAAAATTTACTAATTTAAAAAAAGTTTCCTTTTAGGAAAATAAATGTTTTTAATTACGCTTATTAAAAAATAATAGAATAAAATTAAGAAAAATAAATAACTTTAAATTAAGCTGAGGTTAGAGGCTAAAGATTCGAGGTGTTCTTTTATAGTTGTAGCTGTTGTTTTATCAATTTTGACTTCGTTGGTTTCAAGAAAATCATGTAGGAATAGAAATGCGTCGAAGGAATCTTGCTCCATTTTTTGAGACCATAGTCGAAGTTTCTTTATTACTGCTTCTATCTTGTCTTGCACAAAAAACTTAGGGCGTCCTTGCCCTGCAGAATTAAGTTAAGAACATTGAGAGAACAAAAATATCTGCCACATATGCCTACCGTTTCAATCAGTTTTCATTGATCACACAGTCTAAGTAGGAATTTGCAAGTTTTCCATCATAATCTTCCTCCCTCAGGAAAACCGTGACTTCATCTCGGAGTTCGAACAATCTTCTCAACACTTTGTCTCTCGACAGCCACCGAACTTCGCAGTGAAGTAGAAGCTGTTTCTGTTCACTGCCCATTTCATCACACAAAACACCAAACAGTTTGGAGTTTTTTGGTCTTGCTTTGTTAAAGTTAACTGTTTTTACTACATCGTGAAGAGTTTTTTTAAACTCTCTTTTAAACCTTTAACTGCGAGAGCTTCTCTGTGTATGCTACAATGTGTCCATTGAACCAAGGTAGCAACTTTGGCGAATAAACCAATATGAATTCCAGACATAGCACGTGCGCCATCCGTTGTTAAACCTACATACTTAGTCCAATCTGTTTCATTTTCTTTCATAAAATTGTCAACAGATTTGAAAATCCCTTCGCCAGTTGTTTTTGTCGGCAAAGATTGACAAAACATTTCTTCTTCAATATTACCATTCAACTCAAAACGACGAAAAGCTAATAAATTAGCTTGGCCAGCAATGTCTGTACTCTCATCAAGTTGCAGCGAAAAATATTCGCTTTGTTTCAAATAAGTAATGACAGCTTTTTTCACATTTTCCGGCATTTCATCAATTCTTCTTTTAACGGTTGTATTTGATAATGGAATTTCGTTTAATTTTTTTGTACATTTTTCATCAAACAAAGCATTAGTTATTATTTTTGCTGCAGGTATAATAAGTTCCTCTCCTATGGTGTGAGCTGAATCATTCTTTGCGATTAACCAAGAAAGATCATAAGAAATTCTGGTGCTTAGTTTGTTCTGTTTTGAAGATTTTTCCATGGTAGATTTAGTCATCAAAAAATTTCTTTTCTTGATTTCAAAGAAATCCAAAGACTTTTCTACACATTCAGGATGTTTAGTTGATAAATGTCTTTCAAGTTTTGAGAGTTTCATACAGCTTTTCGAAACAAATCCCACAGTGAGGCATAGGCTCTTCCTCAGAACCAGAAAACACAAACCCACATTTAAAAAAAAAATCAAGGTTATATTTACGAAAATATGTTTTAGTTTTCCTAACTATTTTTTTACAACTTAGACTGGATTTCACCTTCATTTCAAACTCACTACTTGTAGAACCATATGTAGAAGTCCCTTCATCACTTACCAACATCGTCTTACGACAAGACCCCGTCCCAAACCAAGCATCCATATTGACGTGAAGTAATAGTAGCTCACAGCACACACAACGATATGACACATCAACAGAACACCACAGCCACTGCTGAGTCAACAATAAAAGTGCGGAATGCAGATGTAATGGGGAGAAGGGTGAAGAATGTCGGAGGGAGGAGAGCGTTGACCTTGATGACTGACAAATGTAACCCCAGCGATCAGCAGCCAGAGCTTCTGTAGTGAATCGTCCCAAGATTCCAGGGCCCAGTACCACTGTGCTCGCGGCCCATGGGTTGAGAACAGCTGGCTTAGGACATAATTTTAATTCATCGACCACCGTTTCGAAGACATTGAAAATCAGGATGGTCCGGATATATGAATCTGGCTAGCCAATCGAATCGGTTCGGGATCTCGTCCGAGAGATCCGACGCATGCGCAGTGTGTGGAATCATTACTTTCCCGATCAACTCATTTTTTAAAAAATTCTTCCTTTTTTTAAAAGCCACATCTTGTCCTTACAATAAGGTACAACACGAACACATTCATCCATAATGTTAAAAAGCACGATGAATTTACCAAGCCAATTTTGTATAATGGTGCGAATGCCAAGTATCTTGTCTCCTTTGCGAATGCGTACACGTTGGGTGATCCATAAATACATCATTCAATCCAGTAGGGTTCCTTTACAGGAGCCTTACAATCCAGTGTTGCCAGTTCTGGGGCATTATCTATAGGTAGTGTTGACTCAAGTCAAGCGCGATGCATACTGCCATCTTAGGGACAGAATGGCGATATAAGGATAATTAAATTTGATTGGTTGGTATAATTTTGCACAAAAACTTGGTGAAGCTGTTATTGTCGGCAATTAAATGTTTATTGCCTTGTCTCATTCGTTTGGGCGAATATCGCCAAGTTCTGGGATGGGGGTTGCTTTGTGCATAAAGACATTCTTTCGAAAATGTCCTGTTTTACATAAGTATGGCACACTTATTTCACTGTCATTTTCTGTCTAGCGGCATCACTGGATTTAATAAGTTTGGATGGATATAAATATTGTTAAAAACAGTGTTTAGTCTTTTCAGTAGTTGACCCGCATGTATACTGTCTGTGACCCATTATTAGGATAACTCGTCCACGCGAGTCCATTTTTTTTAATGTTGGTTTGCCATAGTTTACACAAAAACTTCAGTCTGAGCATGCGCTCCATGCGTATGTCTCCACTGTCATGTGCAAGCACCCTATGACCCAGGGAGTTTACCAGTATATATACGTTCCAGTACTACATGAGGAGTATAAACGTATATGTACGTTGTACTTGAAGAGGTTTATCCAAAGACTTTTAAGATACATAGACCTGCAAACTGTCAGTTTAACTGAGGATTTTTGATCACAGCTGTTGTACTGCAGTATATATGCTTTATATTTTAATTTACCTAAGAAAATGCTTTTATCAGCGTATTTTTTCATTGCGGATCATTAAGTATTAGTCTAACCTATTTCATTTAATCCTTTTTTTTAAAAAAATACGTTATCATTCATCAATTTTTTTGTTTTTTTCTTATAGCAAGTAAGTATTTCAATAAACATCCTCCAAGGATAAAAATATAATGTTACTTTCGTTAATATGCATTTTTTTAATTACCTTTTTGCATAAAAATTAGTTTAAAAAACGTAGATTTCTTTACAAGTAATTTAAAATTTTGTAAATTGCTATATTATGTTACAGTTGCTACCTTTAATCTGAACTTCCCTACCAGTTACTTTTGTAAGTCAAACTTAAAAAAAAGTGGAATTATAATCTTTAACAATATGTTTCCATATAAATTTCGCCTTTATTTAGGTTTATAAGGCATGTTAAAATTAGATACTCTTTCCCAAACATGCCATCCATAAAATTATTAATAAATCGCTTTATTTAACTTTATTACTGAAAATTCAATATTTATAACGCATATTTAGATATAAAAAATAGCTTCATGTAAAAAAAAAATATGCCATAAACTTCATATATATTGATAAAAATTAATTTTTAAGCTCATTCTAGCCATAGCACTTAATGGTAAATAACCACAGCTGATGTACAAACCTCGTGGTTCAGGTGTTTCAATTTACTTCAGATGGCTGCCATGATTTCGCATACTTTTGAATGGGAATTGCCGGTCTATGTATCTTAAAAGTCTTTGGGTTTATCAGAGTGCGAAATGGAGGATATTCCATCTGCGTTTTGATCACGTGATCAAGGTAAAAACTTCCAGCGTAAAGAAAGGAAGGCTCCGTAGACGTGTAATGTAAATCCTCGCTAGCCAATGAAACAGTTCATCAGGAAAAGCAGTAGCATCTTCCCTTCTTATCAGTTTGAAGTTCCTTGGGTAAATTACCGGTATCACGTGACTTTTTCAGCCTCGAACCCATATTTGGAATACCCTCCATTCTAAAATGGAGGGCCAAATTCACAGTCAGGTGAAATCCAAGCACCTCATTGGTCATTGAGTCGCGTCCTTTTTAGAGAGTAATCTCTAGCGCTAGGGGAAACGTCGAATACACCCTTTTCCGAGTAAAAAATCATGTCGGCAATTTTGAACCGAATTTTTTCTGTTTCATTTAAAATAAGGCATCGAAATTAACTCAAGATATTTTTATGACTTTTTATAAAATGTGAATGAAAGATTTCGATTTTAAGCTGCAAATTTTTTTAAATAATATGACAAGTACTTTTTTAGTCAATGAAAATTAATGAAACTTGCATTTTTTTCCCTTATATTACTTTTAAAATCCAAAATAAAACAAATATTCGCACTTTTTTATAGAAAAATTTAATAACTAACGTAGAATACTAAAAACTTTCAATTATTTTTGCCTAATGGAAAATAATTTTAAAAAATAATGTCAGTTTATAAACCGATTTTAATCATTAAGAATAAACAGAAAAAAAATATTACATGAACAATTTTGTAAAAGTAATTTTGTTTCCTAGTTCATGTATTTAAATCTGGAATTTTTAAATCGATTTTACACCCACTTCCTGGTAAGCTAAGGTTATTAAAATTATGAAAGCAGGTGTGTTTTCGATGACAGTATAACATTTTAATATTTTGAGAATTTAATTATGTCAGACATCAAAGGTCAGACATCATGTAGCTCTCTGATGCCGATCTCTACACTGGACATGTTACATTTCTGTATTGATGTTGTCAAACTAGCATTGGTTCGTGACGCACATTTATACTTATTCTCGCGAAAGTCATATTCATTGAAAATAGCTCATTTTGTCGGCTTCGTTTAAATTTTTATATCGGGTCGCAGGCCTGCTAAATTTTTTTATCGGCCCGTCTGGCACGTGCAATTTTTTTACCGGACGGACCCCACCCGTTTATTTTGTTTATCGGCCCGGCCAGTTGAGAAAATTGTCCTAATTCTGCCCGTCCGGCCCGTGTCGACCTCTAGGCTGAACTACGTAATTATTCTTGTCAAATAACGAAATCGAAGCAATCCGAAACGAATTCCGCTTTATACAGGTTTCCGTCATAGAAAGTATAATTGTCGGTATTCTTTCTTTTGGGAATATCGAGGGCAACATGCAATGTTTTTCATTGAAAATAGGATTCCGTTATAGACAGATTTCATTTTCACATATTTTACGGTAGTTGTAAAAATACCGAGAAAAATGCAAACAAAGGCGAAGTACACTCGTATATATAAAAAAAAAAATGCAACGAAAAAGCAAAAACGCACAACGGTAGCTATCGACGCATTGATTTCAAGCAACATTTATGAAAAAATAAAAATTCAAGTGAGAATTCTGTAAAGAACTCTCCCATAGGTTTAACATTAGTGTGCGAGTGTTTTTCAACCCTTTCAGTCACTCTGACAAACTTGAATGCTAATGTTAAACCTATAAGAGCAATCTTTAGATTTCTCGAAATATTTTTAAATTTACTGTTAAATTATCGTATACAAAATAATTTCTTTTGTATACGATACCCGAGGTCGATACCCATTGTCGTGTTTGTTTCAATTTTGATTAGTTTTTTTAAATGAGGATAATTTTATTTTCAGAACCGGTTCCAAAAATGACAGTATTTGCATATGAAAAACTAATTAAAATCGAAATGCAGAACGATGGGTATCGTTGTGTGACTAGTCACGCAAAGAAGCTGGAACGCTGATGTTAAACCTATGGGATAGTTCTATTTAAAATCTCTCGCTTTCTTTCAAATGTTTTATTTTTCTGTCTTGGAAGAGCTATGAGGTTGGTTTTTAATAGTATTTACTTTTTCGATTTTAGTTGCATATTTATATATATATAAAGTTATTTGTCACTTTCAGAACAGATTGCGAAAAATAAATCTTCTAAAATCGAAAACGTACAAACTAGAAACATTAAAGATCAATCTCAGATAAACTAAGAAAACAAAATTATTTAAAGATATTAAAATGAAGTGAGAAATTTGAAAATAACGCTCTCACAGATTTAACATTGGCTTGCGAGTTTCTGCGCGTGCAAAGTGTAAGATCATATGAACTCAAAAAGCAGAATTTTTTTGCCATGTTTATTCGATTTAACATGGAAAAGTCGTATCCTGTATAATAAGCAGTTAAGCTGTCTATCGATAAGTTCTTGGCATTTGTTTGACGCTTGGTTACTTTTTATGGCTTGACTCGGCAGACAGTTCCGTAGCCAGGATTTCTTTTCGGAATAGGTCCAAAACTTGTCACAGATTTAAAAAAGAAAAAAAAAAAACCCCTATGAAAACAGAACCTGTAATGTAATCCTGTCTTAAACAGAAAAATTCATTCTCCCGATTGAAGAGTTACTAAACTTATAAATATAACTTATAAAAGGGAAATCTGTATAAACGAATTTTTTTAGATATCTTACGATTTTGTTTTCACAAAGGAAGAATTTCGTGGTCCATTCTCAACGTTTATTTCTAAAGACAAAAAAATGTCTGAAATAGAATTTTTTTAACTGCCCCTTGCTATTCCGTTAATACAGACTTTCTTTTACATACACAAACATGCATGCACACACACACACACACACACACACACACACACATACACACACACACACACACACACATATATATTAGAATATTTGTGTAATAACAGAATTTTAATAAATTTTAAAATTGTATTTCCTTATTTATACTTTACAAAATAGCTTATGAAGATAAAGAGTAAGACCAATCTCTGTAATTGAATGTATTACTAAAATAACTTTGTAGATTAGAAAAGGATTTTAGAATCGCTATAATATAAAAAGGCTGAGTATATACACCGTTAAAAAAAAAAAAAAAAAAAAAAAAAAAAAAAAAAAGTGAAAGGTTTTCTACGGAATTAAAATGTAAATAAATGTTAAATAAGCTAGATTGTTTCTTAGTAATAACATACCATGTATTTCAGCATTTAACACACAGCTCATATTTAAATCCAGAATATTTGTTAATGCAAATGTTACTTATTATTGTAACTATTTCAGTTATTTATTAAATAAAATTTTTGTGTGTAAATATGTTTATTTGAGCTTTGCGATATTTGCTAGAATATACGGTATATACAAGTATGCTCCCCAGATGTGTATACTTTAAAGTAGAAAACTATAACTGTTTTAGAAGTTATTGCAAAAGAGAAACTATTTATATATTACAAGCTTTTATTTAACTTAAAACTTCATTCCCCTATACATATACACTGTATACTCTAACCCTGTGAAAAATGAACCTGTCTATAACGGAATCTTGCCTTAAATGAAAAATTTCTATAATCTTAACGAAATAAATACCATACAATTATGAAAGCTAAGGCGAAAACCTGACAAACTAAATTTTTTATCAATCTTTGCGGTAGTCAACAGATTTGACCGGATTTGACGGTATGTATATGATTGATTCAGTAAACTCGTACCTCATTCGGGAAGGGAATCCAGACCCCCCCCCCCCCCCACACACACACACACACACGCACTTCCTTGTCTAGAGCTCAGTGTGTGTAACAAAAGAAAATTTTATCAAAGTCATCTTTAGACAAAGATTCTACGATTTTAAACAGATCAACAAACTTCAGAAAATTCGCCTCCTGTTTCTTGTTTGCTGATTGACAAAAATTTCACAGAGTTGAAATAATATATCGATCATTTGCTTCAACATCAGAACTCAAAAATCGCGATTTTTGAATAATGACGTTGTTGCAGCAAAGAGCGTATCAGCATGTTTTAGAACAGAATAATCACATTCGGGTTTTTACAGGCATTTTGAAATTCGCAACTTCGAACAAAACATCGCAATAACTAATCCGAACGCCCCAATAACTAACACATTCAATAAAACTCCACAATAACTTGTCTAACAATGACATTACTTTTTTCTATTTCAAGTAGCAGATTTAAAGCTATTGGTGATAATTCTCGATATAAAATTATAAAGTAAATTAAGATTCACAAAATTATGTTAAGTGTGCCGCTTTTGTATTCATGTAAACTCTTTTTTTTTTTTTTTTTTTTTTTTTTTTTTTTTTTTTTAACCAGGTCCGAAACCAGCCTTTTTTGAGCCCAGGACAAATATGGATTTCGATGCTCTCCCCCCTCCTCACTCACAATAAAAGTTTTCGACCGCAGATACCCTTATGCAAAAGAAAAAAAATTCTTTAAAAATAAAAATCATTTAATAATCATTAAAATGCTACAAGGAAATTTGTAAACAACGCTCCCATAGGATTAACATTAGCTTGAGAGTTAAGGGCTTACACTATTCACACGAAGAAACTGGATAGCTAATGTTAAACCTATGACAGCGTTCTTTTAAAAATTTCTCTCCTGCATATTAATAGTTTCAAATGATTTTATTTTCTTCTATAAATAGCTGAGATTGAATTCTAACCGGGTTAGTGTTTAATTTTTCGATTTTGACTGCAGATTTTTTTTTTTATAAAGTTACTTTCACTTTCACAAATTTGAAAAGAAGGCTCCCATAGGTTTAACATTAGCTTGCGAGTTTCTTTGTTTTTCATGTATATATATATATAATATACATACGTTTTTGTATGAAATGAATCTTCATTTGGCACCTCCCCCCACCCCTCGCCTTTCGTTCTGACGCTTGGGGCAGATGCCCCCTGTGCATCCCTCTAGTTTCGGCCCTGTTTTTTACTGTACATTTTAGCAACACTGGTCCCATCAAAATCTCCGTTGATGAAGTTTTACACTTTATCTAGTTACAATAACATCTCTGAAAACGGAATTACTAGAGGTCGGGAAAATACCGTTTTAAACAGGTATCCGCTTTAGCCAGAGTATTTCTATGATTACCCATCCTTTCATCATCGGGATCATGAAATGTTTCTGTTTTTTATTTTCACAGGCTTTACTGCTGCAAAGAAGGAATCGCAAAAGTCTGGATAAAAGTTCCATTTTATACAGATTTTTATATTAGCGGGTATAAATTGTACAGTGTTAGTTTCGTCAAACTTTAAATTTCTTCCATTTATGGCACGCTTCGTTACAGACATGTTCTAATGTCGTAGATTTAACTATAGTACATTTATGCTCTCAAGCGGTTATCAGTGACGGATCCAAGGTAAGGAGACGGAGGTCATGACCTCCCCCCCCTAAACAACAGAAAAATGCTAAAAGTTATTTAAAAAATGAAATATATCTTAAATTCTTTCAATCCCCCTCCCCCAAAGTTTGTTCAACAATGCGAATCTCTCTGACTCTTTAAACCACTACTCTAATCAAAATTAGGTAATTTCTGATACATCCGTGAAAATATTTTTAATTTCAAGAAATTTGAAAGTGCACTTATTCGGAAACTGTTTTCCATTTTTCAATAAAAGCGAAGAATCTTTCCAAAAATTCCATAAAATTTGGCATTTTAAACTAAATTTCCGGACACGAGAATGCAAATTGCTCTCTCATAACATTTCTGTGGCTCTCAAGTCCTAAAAATTGGCTTAAAATGCTAACTTGACAACATTTCTGAATCATTCTTCGCATTTATAAGAAAATGGGAAATGCTACGAATTCTTGGTATCTGAATGAAATATATATATATATATATTAACAAATACTAACGCAAATATTTTGTATTTAGGAATGAAAATGAATTCGCGAAAGTATCAGAAAAATCGTCAGTTTTAATTTCAGAATAGCCTTCACTATAAAAATTGATCTTGAAGTGACCCCCGCCCCCTCAAAAAAAGAGCCATGACCCCCTCTAAATTGAGTGCTGGATCCACCCTTGGTTATTACAGAGTGGATAAATTTTAGAGAATACATGTGAAATCATAACGTCTATAATGGAATCCTGTATTAAACGGAAAAAAAGGATGGTTCCGGCGAAAGAAACACTTTAAAATTATACCTGCTAAAACGAAAAATTTCGGAATTTTTGCCGTTTTAGCAGATGTTACTACTTTTTTTACTCATGATTTAGTGTACGGGCCCAACAATGATAGGCAAATCACCGTCCTGCTTGATAAAAAAAAATGCTGTTTTAGCAGAAGTTACTACCGTATTTTATGGGAGAAACGCCGCACCCGTCGTAAGCGTCGCACTCCTTAAATTGGCTTCAATAAAGCTAAAAAACATCGTAAACGCCGCAACCGTGGGAAAGCTACATTGACCCAACTTTAATCAAAGTTTTCTGGACAATGTAAGGTGCCTCATTTTTAATAAGTTAAGAAGTCTAAAATTTTATTTAATGTTTTTAAATATTATTATGTAATTTTAAAACTAAGCAGACGTCCAACAAACTATGTAATCGCAAGGTTTTTTTCTATTTTTTGGTAAAGATAGAAGATCTTTCAGAAAATACTGTCTAAGTGGACGTTTTAAACTGAATTCCCGCTCCGGCAGCCCGAAAAAGGCAAAAAACTTGTCGTCAAATGACCAGAATTTCTTATAATTTGATAAAAAATTTATTTATCAAAAAAGGGAAAATGTATTGCGATTTCTAATCGCTTCAATAGTCAGACCTTCCAAATTTATGCCGTTACGTTTAAAAATATCAGAAAATGTGCCAGAAAGTTCTGCGTTGTTGAGAGGAGGCTTGAAGAACTGCCTTAAGGAATTTTTATTTTATCCCAATTTCATGCGCGCGAAAAAAAAAAAAATCATAAACGCCGCACTTGAAAAAAAACTAACTTTCAAACTCGTAAACGCCGCGGCGTTTCTTCCATAAAATACGGTACTTTTATTATTCAAGATTTAGTGTACGAGCCCATCGTTTGGGCTGGGGTGAGATTCAGACCCCACCCCCTTAGCTACGCCACTGTCGGCAGAACGGTGGTAGGCAAATCACCATCCTGCTTGATACTATTTTCTTATTTTGGATAAATCTAAAAAGTTAACATGTAAAAAAAAGAAAAAAAATTGCCGTTTTAGCAGAAGTTAATACTTTTATTATTCATGATTTACTGTACGAGCCTATTGTTTGGGGTGAGATTCAGACCCCAATCCTTAGCTACGCCACTGTCGGCAGAACGGTGATAGGCAAATCACCGTCCTGCTTGATACTATTTTCTTATTTTGGACAAATCCAAAAAATTAATATGTAAAAAAAAAACAGAAAAAAACCAGATGTTTGGAAGGCAGTAAAATCGAATAAAACTGTTAAATCATAAATTTTAGCAATTTAATCACATGTAATCAAAGTGTAATCACGTATTTCCCAGCGAAATCAACTGTAATCAAGTGTAAACAGCTGTAATCTATGTGTAATCAGGTATAATCACATGTCATCATAGTAATCAGCTGAATCAGCTGTAATCATGGTGATTCCGTAATCTCGTACACAATTTCTCCCATTGAGAGACCCCTCGGCGTTATCGGAACTATCTTAAACCTCCGAACTCTCTGAGGGAGTTCCACAAACTCTCTGAGAGAGTTTCAACTTTCTTCGGGTTAGAGACAGTTACGACCATTCACTCTCGCTGGACTGATTGGGTGTTGCGGGCGGTTTTATGTTAAGCACATGCTCAAACAACACAGTGACGTTCACTGAGTTATCTTAGGCGAGTTTTTCGATGTGAACTGGTTTCCAATTCCGGGAGGGTACCACCCCAAAATTAAGAGAGTTCGGTGGTTTAAAGCGCATCCCACACTGAGACGACAAGCGACATGGAGCCGCAACATGTAGCGCAAAAAACGGTCGAAACAAAGAAGGAAGTTGTTTCAAACCTGTTTTAAACCAGTTTTTCCAGCGAATTCAAGCGAGATGTCTTATGTGTCGCCTTAGTGTGGGATGCGCCTAAGACAGGTCCGTTATCCCAGTGTGAACATAGTATAAGGCTCCTATAATCCGGGCTGACTCACGCCGCAATGGAGGATATTCTATCTACGTTTTGATCACGTGGTCAAGATAAAAACTTCTAACGTAAAGGAGGGAAGGCTCCGTAGACGTGTAACATAAATCCCCGCTAGCCAATGAAACAGTTCATGAGGCAAAACAGTAGTATCTTCCCTTTTTATCAGTTACAAATTCCTTGGGTAAATTACCGGTATCACGTGACTTTTTTCAGCCTCGAACCCAGATTTGGAATATCCTCCATTTAATCGCCGGTAGGAGAAGAACGATTGGCCACGCCGCGTGGGCAACAATCGCTCATTGGTCAAAGTGGGAAACAAAATCAGAGTGCCAATGTTATATATTTGGAATCCTTTAAATCATATTTTGTAACATAGTTGAGGCATAGCGGGTCACAAAATTGCAGGTAATTGCACAATTTGAACTTCAAAGAAAAATTCACTCGGTACTCGATGGAATGAGAAAACCAAAGGGAAGGTTAAACTTCTTAGAAAAGGTTCTTCTGATAACGTTAAACTTGTAAGCTTTTCTCTGATTGTGTCTGCATATTTTAGTTTTGAACGGACTTTACCCATATAACGTCAGCCGCGGGTATACAGAACCCCATTGTCCAATCACAGATATAGTAAAATAATTACTAATTATTTTACTATATCTATGTCATTTTTAGAGGCTATATACCCGCTGAGGCGTGGCTGTTGCCATTCATGATTCACCTATTCAGTCGCTGCGTCCATTCACGCGCTTTGCTACTCAGCTGAAAAAAAAAATATTCAGAAAAATGCATCGAAACCATTGATGTTTTTTTGGGCGGATAAAGTGGATAATTTCCTCAGAGGCTTTGAAATTCTGTACATTTTTCTCTGATAAATATGCCTCTTTGGAACAGCACTTATGGAGACATATTTAATTTGATAGAAATATTGACTAGAAATAAATTCATGTCTACCCTTCCCCGGTTCGTTTTATCCGATAAAAAAACATTTGCAGTTTAAATTTTTCATTTGCAGAGCACTCTGGCCCTTTTTCATAATCCAAAAGCTGAATTTCTTCTTTTACTCCATGTTTGTTTATCTTTGTGCTCTTCTTGCATTGTTTGGCTCAGGTGGTTGGAAAGAAAACAGCTGAAAGTGGTTTCAGTTTCAGCCATCTAGCGATGTGAACCCAAGGTGGTCGAGAGTTATAATACACGACTGAATGGTACGAAGGCGTGATCGCAGACAGTTATGCTGTAAATTACAGCAAATATTTATCAATTTATGCTAGTTTAAGACTTTCTTGTTATCAATTAAAGAGAAATCTACAGCTCGTTGTTGTATCTCAAGAATATTATCAGTTATGAAATAGCATTTAGTTGAACTCTAATCCGAATGGACCGGCTTCTGTATTGCCACAGTAAATATAAATGACCAGTGTAAATATACATGCTTAGCATTAGCAAAATTAAAAATTGAGCGCAAAACGTTACCAGGGACACTATGATCAATGATAATTTTTAGACTGTGTATAAAATTTTCGTAATTTTTCGAATGAATAGTATATTCTGAAGGCTATGGCAGAAGTTTTGTTTGATGATGTTTACGATCTTTGCGAAATTATTGGGAGGTAAGCGTTATTTTATATCCTCTGAATCCTGAATATTTTTTAAAATAAAAAATATAAAATTGCAGTTTTTCACCCTATATTTGCATTTGCATTAAAATACTCTTTTTAATAAATTTTCTGAGCTTATGATTTTATAGCGGGTAATCGGTTTTTATTTTTTTTCATGTCGAAAAAAAAATGTATAAGTCTTATAGTATTTGTTTTACATTTGTAGAAAGAAAATAAAAATAATTTTCTACCAAATTAATCTAACAGTCGAATATTTTCGGATTATACATTATTTACTTTTTAATTTGCACTATGTGAAGCTTTAGCTGATGAATTTGCAAATGTTAAGTGTACAACTGTTAACAATAGTATTGAGTAAAGAAAATTCAATTCCTGATGAATTATTTGATCATAAAGTTTTCAACTGATTTGCAGAGCTGTGATTGTAAATGAAGATTTTATTCACCCCATCCAGCTTTACTACTTGGTATACTGGAATGTGAAAGCATGTATTTTTATATTTTCAGTCTTAGCTGGATATTGCTCATTCCATCTGTTAAATTTAAAAATAAGGATTGGTCTGTATTTTCCCAATTTCTTCGTCTCGTAAAAAAAAAAAAAAAAATAAATAAATAAAAAATAAAATACAAAATTCTATTTTTATATTGTGTCCAATCATGGGCAATGCACTAAAAATTCGCTGTGTATGAAATGTTCTCTATGGATTTTTTTTTTTTTTTAAATAGTAAATAAAAGTCTCCACTATTTTCTGAGCAATGTTCATATTATGATGGCAAATTCTGTAATAAATAAATATTAATTTTTTCTGATTTAGGAAATGAATGAGGTTGCTTTATTTATGTTTGCTATCTTCAGTGAAGTATATGAAATTATTTTGGAAAATTTATAACACTTTCCATTTTCCAGCACATTTTTCAGGGATTTTGATGTAGTTTTACTTTAAATACAGTTTGCTGTGATCTGGTTTATGGCAGGATTTCAGTAATCGATGTGCCTATTTAAATGGCTGAAATTAAAGGTCATTTTGAATTTCTATCAGAGATTGTGCTATAATTTATTTGGCACAGATGTCATATGCACAATATTGGCCCCATATTGGCACAATTTTATTCTAACGCCAATGTCATATATGCAACGGGTACTTAACTGGCACCAAAGTGTCGTTATTTTGCTTGATATGGTAACCCGGATGTTGTTTATGCTGTTGATGTTTTCGCCAAATTGACATTGGAAAAAAATCGTGCCAATATGCGGCTTATATGACATCTGTGCCAATTAGTTTAATATAAAAGTTGCATGCATCATGAAAATGTGCATCTTTTTCCATGTAATGCAAAAAAGATCCCATTATTTTGTTACAGACCTGAAAACTATTATGACACAAATGGTGTCTACATTAATGTTCAATATTTTTTGCTGAGTAGAAAAGTACCTTATTTAAAGTGACAAGTGAAGTAAAATACAATACAAAAAACAGAAAAAAAATAACTAAAAAATTCTAAAATATCTAATGAATTTAAATAATGGTAAAATTGATGTCCAGCTTTTCATTTAAAAAACTGTGATCAAAGAGCAATATTTTAAAAATGTCCGACAATAATAATAATGTCAGGTTTACAATATGTTAAGAAATTTATGTATTATGTAACAACAGGTTAACTTTCTCTAGATCATTTTATCGTTATTGAACGATGAATGGCATTAAAATTACTCAACAAAGATATAGTCATTTTCTTGTAAAATCTTTTTCCTTGACATAGGTATAAAACTTAAATAAATCTCTTAAAGTCAGATATGTATGATCTTGTGCAATATTTCTTATACTTGCTATCTTTTAACTTGTGAAGATAAATTACACAACATTTACAGTTCTTGCTAAAAAAAAGATGTATACCTGTCTTTATCCACAGGTTAACACACACACACACAAACCAAAAAAATAGAAATAAAAATATTAAAAAAAATAAAGGTGTCTACTAGACTTGGAATAATGTCTTGTTTCAAATTATTGTTATTTTTTAAATAGTGCTCATCGGCCTAATCCCATTTGATTCTGCCAATTGGTGGTTTTTAAAAGAGATGACAAATTGGCAATTTCTTCGTTGTTTGTTTGACATTCATCATACTATAACCCTGATCAACAAATATAAGAATGTTGGCATTCTGGATTTTTAAATTCAGTGTGTCTGTAAAGTCATGGTGCACTTTTGACTGGTCATAGGAAATCAACAAAGCAAGATCAGGGGTCGATGCAGGTTTTTATTCTTGGGGCCCATTTTGTGAAAAGTAGAAGCTATTTTTGTGAATTTTATTATATTTTTGTGAAAAATAACATTTTGTAATGAAAGTTGTAATCCAATTACTCAAATTCGAACCAAGAATTTATGAACAAAAATATTCTTTAAATCTCTTTGCTAAAGTTTTTGTTTTTCGTGACCTGGTTTTATTTACAAATTACACATTTTAAAACGAGTTTTATGAAAAAGAATGTTACGTAGGCCTATTTTATTAAAAGGAATTTTGTGAAGGGGCCCATTTTATTAAATTTATTTTTGTGAAGGGGCCCATTTTATGAAATTTATTTTTGTGAAGAGGCCTGTATTATTAAATAGATTTTTGTGAAAGGGCCCTAAATAGGCCCCAAATTTTGTCTGGATCAACCCATGAAGATGGAAACATGAAATCTTCGCCAAATGAAAGAAAAACTCTCCAAGTCTCATACATGTTCAGTGCAGTTCGATGTGGCCTCCATTTGTTGCCCTACACACACCTAACCAATATTTAAGTTCTTCCCACACACAGTTAAGGAGGTCTGGTGTAACAGAGTGAATAATTAATCCATTTGAATTCCCTGTTTCAAATGGAGGCCACATTGAACCGCACTGAACAGGTATGAAACTTGGTGAATTTTTCTTTTATTTGGTGAAGATTTCACATTTCCATCTTGTTTCGTTGATTTCCTATGACCGGTCAAAAGTGTACCATGATTTTACAGACACACTGTAATTACAGGTAGGAAAATTAATGGATTGAGATAAAAACACCTGTAAAAAATTAAATTTAAGAATTTAAATGCAGAGTTAGTAAATTAAACAGTAAAGAAATAGATTATTTTACATATTGCATTTATGAACAAAATATAAAAAATTTATTTAACAAATTTAATAATATGTATATAAAAAACATAATGTAAGCAGTAAGAAAAAATGTTTTTGTTCATTTCATCAATATTTATATACGATAACGCTAATTTCTAAGTTGAAAAAGTCAATTGCAAGAAATTTAGTAATGCTGCGATCACTAAAATGCATGTATGAGCACTTCGTGCACCTGAAAACAAAAGAAGAAAACATCACTGGATGCAACAACCTCGTTGTCTTGCAATCTAAAAAAAATACAAGAAATTAGGTAATGCTGCAATCACTATAATGCATGTATGAATGTTTATGCACATGAAAAAAAGAAAACAAAAATCTTTGAATGTTGTATAGAAAGTGCAAAATATATAAGAAATTCAGCAGAAATTTATAATATATTAGGCTGGAAACTGAAAAAAAAATCTTAGATATTTATTTACTGACATTATTATAAAAAATAACCGGTCAAGTGTGAGTAGTATTCGTGCACACAGGGTTCCATACAATAAATATATAACTTAGTAACTTGACATTGCATTACACAAATATATCATTAAAAGTTGTTATCTAGGCTTTAAAAAGCTGATGGTGCATAGAATACGCTGCCCATGTCTTTGTATGTCCAAACCATCTGTGTCTTTTACGGTTATTATCTTGGCTAATTACCAACATTTTTTTTCAAATACCATTATCAACAGTCCTTTTATACTTCTGGAATGATAGGCTCCTCCAGCGCTCCTCAATGCCTTTGCTGAACGCCCACAAATTAAAATTTGTGTGTAATGGAAAAATACAATTTTCTCAACAAACTATTTGACCTGGGCTAATCGCTATAGTTTTCTTGCAATGTTTAAATTAATTTCTACTACTCTTCATAATTTTAGTTTCAGTAGATTTGGAAATAGAGGGGAGGGGGCATATTTTTGCATTACAATTTCAACGAAATCTCAGAAAATATAATACCTAAAATTAAAAGAAATGTATTTTTGGGTCTGGTGTTACGAAAGCTTTTACAGGATACCCCACACGATATACAAAGATTTTATTTTCTTCAAGGAACTTAATTTGCCCCTCTACATTTTCCCTAAATATGTTTGTGAATGCTTAATAATGTATAAACCAGTGGCGCAGCCAGAATTCGGCTCTAGGGGGGTTTTGAGATGTTGATAATGGTGATCACAGGTTACTTGAATTGCCGGTTAATCGAATCAATCTAGTTAATGAATGAAATCATACTGTTTTTTCTCGGTTAACCAAATCAGTTTTTACGTTGGTTATGATTCATTTAAACAGTGTTTACAATATTAGAGTTACAAAACATAAAATACACCAATTAAATAACAAAACTACTATGTTAGATTTATATAAAATGTTTAAATTAAAAATGATGAGGCAAACTGTAGAAGATGGAAAAGCCTGCTACAGCAAACAATTTTTGTACGTAAAATCCGGAATCCATTTATCAGTCAAAAATACACACGTTTCACTCCAAGACAACCCCGAATTCTTGTTCCTAACTTAAAAATTAATGAAACAATTTTAGCAAAATTTTCAAAAGACTTGCTTTGTGTCAGATGAAACAATATCATGATAACTGGTGAAATTTATCATCATCTGTGTCCAAACAGTGCTGAATTTTAGAATGTAGTTTACATTATTATATATCTGTGCAAAAATTAATAAAATTTCGCCTGGCCGAACAATTTTTGCAAAACTTGTATATATTTTTAAATTTCCATTGTTCTACAATTAAAATTAATTTATTCCTTTTAAAAAATTGTCATTTTCTAGGCAATAAGTGTAAAAGATGATAACAATTTCTAGGCAATCAATACATGTATGTAACGTTTGAAAAAGAACCTGCCTATGATGAAATCTGGTCATAAACGAAAAGAATGTGTTGATCTATGCAAAATGAATATATGAATAATAATACGTGTGAAAAGAATTTAATACATTTACACCAGATGGTGTACCTGCTAAGTAGGGAAATTGTCTATAACGGACATTTCTGCTCTCCCATGAGATCTCGTCTTAAAAAAAATGTACAACATAGCTGGGGGAGATTCTGTTCTGAATTTTTCGAAAATTAAAAAAAAAATCGGTCAGCAGTCCAAAAATTCGGACATAAAAAATATCGCGGATTTCGATAAATGGTCGCAAAAAAAATCCATTTCGTCAATCGTTCGCAGAAAAGGAACGTGGGGAAAACGCGAATTTTGTCCAAGAATCGCTGAAAAAACAAAAATGTTGTCCAAGAATGGTGAAAAAACACACATTTCTTGAGAGGATTGCAAAAAAAACGCAAATTTCACCGAAGGATCGCTGTAAAAACACAAGTTTTGTCTAAAGATCACGGAAAAATGCAAATTTAGTCAAAAGATCTCGAAAAAACGCAAATTTCTTCAAAAGATCACGAAAAAACGCAAATTTCGTCAAAGGATCTTTTAAAAATGCAAATTTCATCAGTTTCATTAATTAAAATGCAAATTTTGTCAAAGGTTTGCGAAAAATCAAAAGATCACGAAAAAATGCAAATTTCTTCAATGGATTCTAAAAAATTATCTAAAAGAAGCAAATTTCATCAAAGGATAGTGAAAAAAATGCAAATTTTGTCAAAGGATTGCGGAAAAAAATGCATAGTTAATGCCGGGAGGGAATTTCGCCCTTCTGCTGTAACCTTTCGGAAAATTTACTGTGAATTTCAGGATTTTTTTTCTTTTTTTACTCAGAATTACCCCTAGACATAGCCTTTTTCAGATTTTTAAGTGTACAAACCCTGGAATATGGATTAAAGATATTAATATTAACCGAGTTAATTACATACAAATAGAGACTCATTAACAAAATAAATATCACAGCCCAAAAACTTTTTTTAAAAATGGAGAATACAAACATGAAAAAAGCTAAAATAAGTATTTTTTTTCAGTGAAAATCAAATTTCAAAGTAATTGCTTAAGAAGCACAAAAGCCAACATAGTGAAAAGGATTCCATGCCGGGACTCGAACCCGGGCCATCAGTACAGCGCACTGACGTTCTACCAACTAAACCATATGGGACAATACCCAGTCTGGAAAATTTTTCACTGTTATATGTTGGCAAGGCTACAAACGCAGCACAAGATGGAATATTTATCGTGAGCCACCAACATGGGGCAAACACGAAGTAAAATTAAATCGAGCATCGATAAAAACTATATTAATACATGGAAATTATTCCAGAGAGAAACATTCGCCTTGCATATAATATTTCAAATGAAAATCAAATTTCAAAGTAATGGCTTAAGAGCTGCAAAGGGCCAACATAGTGAAAAAGATTCCATGCCGGGGCTCAAAGCTCGAACCCGGGCCATCAGTATAGTGCACTGACGTTCTACCGACTAAACCACATGGAATGATACCCAGCATGGAAAATTTCTCACTATTATATGTTGGCAAGGCTACAAACATAGCACAAGATGGAATATTTATCGTGAGCCACCGACATGGGGCAAACACAAAGCATAATTAAATCCAGCATCGATAGAAACTATATTAATACATGGAAATTATTCCAGAGAGAAACATTCGCTCTGCATACGATATTTCAAATGAAAATCAAATTTTAAAGTAATATCTTAAGAGGCACAAAGGCCAACATAGTGAAAAAGATTCCATGCCGGGGCTCGAACCTGGGCCATCAGTATAGCACACTGGCGTTCTACCGACTAAACCACATGGAACAATACCCAGCCTGAAAAATTTCTCACTATTATATGTTCCAGAGAGAAACATTAGCCTTGAATACAATATTTCAAATGAAAATCAAATTTCAAAGTAATTGCTTAAGAGGCGCAAAGGGTCAACATAGTGAAAAAGATTCCATGCTGGGGCTCGAACCCAGGCCCTCAGTATAGTGCACTGACGTTCTACCGACTAAACCACATGGAACGATACCAAGCTTGGAAAATTTCTCACTATTATATATTGGAAAGGCTACAAACGTAGCACAAGATGCAATATTTATCGTGAGCCACCAACATGGGGCAAACACGAAGCATAATTAAATCCAGCATCGATAGAAACTATATTAATACATGGAAATTATTCCAGAGAGAAACATTTGCTTTGCATATGATATTTCAAATGAAAATCAAATTTTAAAGTAGTTCCTTAAGAGGCACAAAGGGCCAGCATAGTGAAAAAGATTCCATGCCGGGACTCGAACCCTGGAAATCAATATAGCACACTGACATTCTACCAACTAAACCACATGGAACAATATCCAGCCTGGTAAATTTCTCACTATTATATGTTCCAGAAAGAAACATTAGCCTTGCATACAATATTTCTAATGAAAATCAAATTTCAAAATAATTTCTTAAGTTCCCTTTCAAAGTATTTGCCCGGATTTGAGTCCTGGCATGGAATTTTTTACACTATGTTGACCTTTGCGCCTCTTAAGCAATTACTCTGAAATTTGATTTTCATTTGAAATATTGTATGCAAGGCTTATGTTTTTCTCTGGAATAATTTCCATATATTATTATAGTTTCTATCGATGCTGGATTTAATTATGCTTCGTGTTTGCACCATGTCAGTGGCTCATGATAAATATTCCATCTTGTGCTGCATTTTGTAGCCTTGCCAACATATAATAGTGAGAAATTTTCCAGGCTGGGTATCGTTCCATGTGGTTTAGTCGGTAGAACGTCGGTGTGCTATACTGATGGCCCGGGTTTGAGCCCCAGCATGGAATCTTTTTCACTATGTTGGCCCTTTGCGCCTCTTAAGCAATTACTTTGAAATCTGATTTTCATTTGAAATATTCTATGCAAGGTGAATGTTTCTCTCAGGAATAATTTCCATGTATTAAGTATTTTTTGTCAGAACTCCTCGTACAAGACAATTTTTTAACTGTATTGGCCTAAAAATCTGTATTTTGTAGAAATTCAGTCGAGCAGGGTAAGGCTAGTTAAATTTTTGTACGGGCCAGGCTGAACTTTTAGATTTTATACTGAGCCGGGACAGTAAATTTTTTGTGTGGGCCGGACCGGACTGAAATTTTCGCTTTTTATACTGGGGCAGGCCAAAAAAAAATTTCTGCGGGTCAGTTCGCACTCGGGTGTGGAAATTTTGACCCGTACAGACCTCTAACAAGAAGTTTGATACTGAAAGTGATCTATAAAACGTATGTTTTGTTTGGAAGTCTAAGTTCTATTATCGTTTCGAACGGAGCAGAGACAGAAATGCAGTTAAAAAACTGTACACTGTGCAATACGTAAACTCAAAACATCTATACGGCAGGAAGTGATCATTCTCTTAGCCTAAGAAATCTCGAAAATGTGATCACAGCCCTCTTCAAAACAAATGACTAGTTCTCACTTAACCAATGCACATAATATACACTTTCACAGTTTAAATACAATAGTCGATATCATTTTGTTGAATAGAATTTGATTCAGCATAGCCATGGATTCCAAATAAGCTAAAAAAATTAATATTAATTTTAGTTTTGATTCATAAAAATGTCAATTTGTTTAACTAGTGATTCATATAAGTGGCAATTATAGTAATTTTTGTAGCTCTAGGAGGGGTTTTAACCCCGAAAACCCCTCCTTCACTACACCAGTGTATAAATATGTGGATCAAATAGCCTTTATTACTTCAGCCAATTTGAATTTTTTACGTTCTAAGAAAAATGGCTGTGACAGACAGACACAGGAGTGATCTTATAATGGCTCCATTTTTATTTTTTAAGTACAGAACCGTAACAAGTGTGCGCATTATGTATGTGTGTGTACATCTATAAAGGCCAATTACATGAAAACTTGTTATGTCTGTCTCATACTATGATTTTTGGCTACCAATATTTTAGAACGGAAAAATGTGACCTATTTTATCGGAGATATCTCATCAATTGAATAAAGCAAAGCAAACTTTTCGAAAATAATGGTGGCCAACAAGCATAGCAATTTTCAGCTGTGTGACAGACATGACAAGTTTTCATGGAATTAGCCTAAAGTAATATATATACTTGCATGTATATAATGCATTACTGTACCTAGCTATACATCACAACATTTTTCTCTTTTAATATAATGAAGTCACGAATTAATGACATAGTTATTATTTTAATTAATGAAAAAGCTGATAAATCGATATAAGAATGCTAAAAATACAGATAAACATTGAATGAAAAATCACTTGATGTCGTAAGAAACATGTGATCACAAACAGAATATGTATCATTACTTGGCCTTTCCAACAATAGAAAAGAGCTACATTTGGCTTGTCAAATGGTTGAATCAAATAGGATCTGACTGGGGTCATTCTACGTCTTAAACCAACTTTGTGTTTTAAAATTTTAACTCCCACTTTTGAACCCCATATTTGAGTTCCTTAGATCAAAGCAACCCGGAAATAAGCATAGTTTATATGCTTTTTCTCAAATCTTCATGAGTTAGAAAGAGTCAAAAATTGGAGTTGCTAGTGTTGAATCCATGTTACAAACCTTGATTTATATCTTCCCTAAAAAAGTTCAGAATGAAATGTTCTTTTTAAAATGAGATACAATGAGTAGTAAAAAATGTAATCTTGGCATTTCTTTTTTATTTCAAAAACATGTTTTTAATTATGAAAATTAAGTCATACTAAGCAGCGGTAGAATTGATAAAAAAAAAAAAAATCATTGGTCTCAAGGACCAGTAAGCATCAGAATTTACTGGTCTGCAGGCATCATCACTGGCCCACTACATAAAATTCTATTAAGTCCCTTTAACACTTTGAGTGACCCCCCACCCCCCCTCGTAGAATATAAACCAAACTTCTTTTACAGTTATCCAAAATTTTCAGCATAATAAAATGTAAAATTATAATTTATTAAAAATTAAATAGTACATAAAGAAAAACTATAAAAATATTAATTAGATATTTTATTTCTGATTATTTATTACAACTGACTAAGGTTTAATGAAATTTTTATTTATTATTGTGTGATTTGTGTGTGGTTGCAGTTTTCTCAAGGATGGGAAAATTTAAGTTTACCTGTGATAGAAGGGGAAAAGTTACTGGTCCTGCGGACCACTAAATTTTTCAAATTAGTGGTCTGATTGAATTTTTGGTGGTCTCTGACCAGCAGACCACCAAAGATTTTGAACGCTACTAAGAAAATATATGAATTATGGCTTACATTAATTTTTACATAAACAGAATGAGCAGTAAAAGTTGATTTGCTTTTAAAAAAATCATAGGTTTCAATTCCTTTTTTTTTTTAATTAAAAAGTGTATGTATTTTCAAAATTAAATAAAAAAATATATTTTTAAAATTAATTTTTGAAAAAAATATGAATTGTATTGTAACCTATGAAATTTTTGTAACATATCAATTTCTAGAAGCTTCATATGTAGAAATCCAAAATCTCAGCTCATTCTGCTAAGTAGTTTTTGAGTTATGCTTAAAAAACTACCTGCATTGCAATCCATTTTACAATGATTAAAAATGAATTTACATTGGAAGTCTTCCAAACTGTAAACTTGCATAATTCCTAAGTTACTTATCCGAATGACTTCCCATTAAGTGAAATTTACCAAAAAATCCAAATATGTCAAAATAAGATGTTCATATTGAAAATTTTAAGTTTGCTACAATTTCTATATGTAGGGGTGAGGGGGGCACATGTGAACAGTACATATTTCACTCCGTCAATTTGAAATAAAAAAATTCAAAAAATTACCAATAGCTGGTAGTACTGGTACCATCTTTTGGTTGAATTTTCAGAACAATAAGCCATTTTGATTTCTGGTAGTTGTAATTTGCTTGTTTTAGAAGGTGTGAAGTAAAAAAGTCTTCAAAGTTATTGAAGTAAAAATTCATTCAAAACATTTTTTAAAGTAGAATATCAGCATTGCATTCTATAGTGGCATTAATTAGGTAAGTCTACAAAAAGTTTTGTTTATTTATTTCAATTAAAAATATCTTTTCTTTATAAGTTAGGCTGAAGTTGGTAGATGGGGCACTTGTGAACAGAGAACATATGGGGGCAGATGTGAACAGTTCACAAGTGTATTTTTTAAGTCTGTGAATGCATTTTTTTTTTTTTTTTTGTTTAAAATTTAATTACCCTTGTCGAACATTGAGTTATAAATTCAATGTTTGTAGGATTGCTTCACAGTTTTAATTTACTGGAAGTTAGATAACAATTAAAAGTGACTCAAAAGGAGTGGGTATATTAGTGTACAATTTTACGAATAATTTCTTGTATCTATGTTGAAACATTTATTGATTTATTCACACAACTAGAAAGAGGACATCTAATTAGTCTTTTTATTCACAAAAATTATTTTTGTCTTATTTATGCATGTGCTCACATGTGCCCTATGTTCACAACTACCCCTCTACCGGGGCACATGTGAACAAATTTAGACAATTTTTAGAATGATGATATAAGTTAGAAATTATTAATAAATGCATCCAAAAGTTTCACCAAAAGAACAAACAAATTGTAAATATTCAAGTAAATCAATTTTTCATTCAATAACTCACAACAATTTTGAGAAATAGCCAAAAATGTAAAAATTGTTCACATGTGCCCACCTCTCCCCTATATGATTCTCTAAGCAAAATTTAAGAATAGCATTAATTAGTAGACGTTATTACTAATCGATTGGTACCTGTCACATTTTTAAAGGATGATTTGTAGCAGAGTTAATAGGGGATGGTGAGGTTCTTTTCCCAGAACTGTACATTTTTTAATATGCAGCTGGCCTATATTTCAAAAATTGCATTCATATTCTGAAAGAAGACGTTATTTAGAGTCTAATAATACTTTTGTAATAATAATACCCTTATAATAATTTTTATTGTAAATGATCTGCGAATAAAAGTAGGCGTATCGATTTTTATTTATTTATTTATTTATTTATTTTTTTTGCATGGAATGTACTTTAAAAATGAGATTTACAAGGAGAGTTAGTAAAGTAGTACACTCCAATTTTTTTTCAAACTTTGGTGGTTTGAAGGTCAACCTAGGTATAAAAAATCCTGTATAAAATTTGGTCTGATATGCATAAAAAAATACTTTAGCTGGTTGAATTTTACGGTATTTTAGTGATTTTATAAGTTACCTTATTCACTGAAATAATCTATGCATTTTTGTTATAATGTGTCACATGACTTTACATTGGTGTTCCTTCTTCAAACCTGTTGTTAATTAAAGCCGTCTCTAAATTCTTTTACTCATATTTATTACAGATTTGAAAATTAATCAATAAAGAAAGAAGGGAGAAACAACATTTTTAATGACATTTATTACATTTAAGATTTTGATATTAAATGTTAACTTTATTACTGCATTATCAGTGCACTAGTTAGTTATTTATTATTTAACTCTATTAAAATCAGTGAAACGCTTACATATGATACTAATATTAATGTACAGGTTTTGTTATTTCTATCTCTCATAATAGTGCTTTAGATCTTCAATTAGTCAAAATTAAGCATCATTAGAATAAAATTTTAAAGAAATGAGCAAAAAAGGAGGGAAATACTTAAAAAGGTCCCTAGGGTCCCAATACAAATAAGGGTATTGGCCCAAGGACAGGAGTCCAAGACTCAACTTTAAAGTTATGCAATGTAGTCCAGAAGGGAATTTTACCTAGTAAAATTAATGGTATTTCTTGAAATCGGCTTACTTTGTTTTTTGGGTCGCTGAATCCGAATTTGTAACTTCCCATCAAAATTTCCCCCGGCAACCCCCCCCCCCCCTAAATTTTGGTAAAAAGCACCAAAAAAAGGTTTTTATTAAAATAATCAATTTTTTTGTTGTTTTAGGGGAAAAGTATCTAGAAATTCAGAAAGTAGACAAAATTTGCAACAAATTAGATATATGAAATTATGACTTAGGATGAAGGGAAAAGGGGGATCTGCCTCGGAACAAGCGCGCGGTGCTGCATGGACTAAGTTGCGCAATTCCACTTAACCACTCACACGTTTACATTCGCCCTCCCATCTCCCCTCCGAACTTCCCTTATAAGGTTTACTTTAAGCTTTTTGGGTCGCTGAATCCGAATTTTTAACTTCCCCCACAAAATTTCCCCTCCCCCCCGAACCCCCCCCAAATAGTTGTTATTAACTTAAATTTCTTATTGTTTTAGGGGAAAAGCATTACGAAATTCAGAAACTAGACAAAATTTGCAACAAATAGGATATATGACATTATGACGTAGGATAAACGGGGAGAGAGGGGACTGCCTCGGAACATTCCCCGCGCGCTTTTCCCAAAAACCAAATTTTTTCAAAAAATCAATTTTTTGTGGGGTTGCCGGTTGGAATTTTGATGGGAAGTTACAAATTCGGATTCAGAGACCCAAAAAACATAAAGTGAGTCGAAATCCAGAGCTAGTATTAATTTTTCCAGGTAAAATCCCATATTGCCTGGACTTCATAACTTGGTGCACGTAGCGCCGCAGAGCATGTTCAGAGGCAGCCCTCCCCCTCCCCGTTCTTCCTACGCCATAATGTCATGTATCCTATTTGTTGCAAATGTCTAGTTTCTGAATTTCGTAATGCTTTTCCCCTAAAACAATAAGAAATTTAAGTTAAAAACAACTATTTGGGGGATTTTGGGGGGAAGTTAAAAATTCGGATTCAGCGACCCAAAAAACTTAAAGTAAACCTTATGGAGAAAGTTCGGAGGGGAGATGGGAAGGCGAATGTAAACGTGTGAGTGGTTAAGTGGAATTGCGCAACTTAGGTCACGCAGCACCGCGCGCATGTTCCGAGGCAAATCCCCCCTTCCCCTTCATCCTAAGTCATAATGTCATATATCTAATTTGTTGCAAATTTTGTCTACTTTCTGAATTTCTAGATACGTGTTCCCTAAATCAATAAAAAGAAATGATTTTTTTTAATAAAAAACCTTTTTGGGGGGCATTTTACCAAAATTTGGGGTGGTTGCCGGGGGAAATTTTGGTGGGAAGTTTAAAATTCGGATTCAGCGACCCAAAAAACATATAGTAAGCCTTTTTCCAGAACTACCATGAATTTTGGTAGGTAGAGCCTCTATACGGTCTCTATTGCCTGGACTAATGAGAGGGTGACACAATTAGGGAGGTGAAAAATGCATGCCGCACCAAAAGTTCAAGGGGCTCCGCACTGGGCTCTAGGCGGCCAGGGTCGTAACCGGTATTTTAAAACAGGGAATTAACTAAATGGAAAAATGGCCTAAAAAAACGAAGATCGGATTAAAAGAAGGGAAATTTATTAATTTATTTGCACAAAAACTTCAAAGGGCCAGGTTCTTAACTGGAAAGTAGAAATGCGAGAATAACTAAATGGAAAAAAGTCCCCATAAAAAAGGGGTAAGTTATTAACAATTTAGGGCATAAAAACTTAGAGGCCCGGGTCTTAAAAAAAATTACAAATCTCAGTCTCGGGCGCATCAGGACCTACTCTGGACTGGCCTAACCCAAATTTTCAGACTTGTACGTGCGGTAGATTTCGCTAGCCATCGCACGCACACACACAGAGACAGGCATAATTCAAATTCAAGCACAATTCAATTTCAAGCATAATTCAAAACTTTTTGAATTATATAATCATTGAAAAAAGAATGTTATGAAACGTTTAACAAATGTAACAACGATGCTAATTATCTATGTAAGAATATTTAAATTATTTACGTATTTTTTGTAACACTTCTCATTGAAAAGTATGCATACAATTTTTATTAAATTTTTGAATCTTAAAATATCGATCTTCACTTCTGAGACGACTATGTAAGTTTGCCCCATTTCTAATGTTGAATGTCTTTGGAATTCTCCATAGAAACTTCATGCAAACTCACATCTAGGCTAATTTGAGAGCCAGGAATCGTATTCTGGTCTCAGAGTTAAGTATTGGTATTGGAGATTTCAAAACTTTTGAATATTTCAATATGGTGACTGTCCCTTAAGCTTCCCCCCCTTTTTCTTTTATATTAAGAGGCTACTTCAGTCAAGTGAAAAGACCCGTTCGCTAATGCTAATCTTATGGAAGAAATTTATAGCGATATCTCGGTAGCATTTCAATATTTTTAAATGATTTTTTTTGCATTGGATAGCTGAGATCGATCTGTACAAAGGTCGTTTTTTAATTTTTCGATTTTGTTTACAGATATTTTTAATGAGGACGCTTTCATTTTCGGAACCGGTTTCGAAACTGAAAGCATGCTCATAAAAAAAATCTGTACTCAAAATCGAAAAACTAAAAAACGGCCTGCATACAGATCGATCTCAGCTATCCAATGCAAAAAAAAAATTTAAAAATATTAAAATGCGACCGAGATATCGCTATAAATTTCTTCCATAGGATTAGCATTAGCGAATGGGTCTTTTCATTTGACTGAAGTAGCCTCTTAATTGCAACAAGGCATAATTCCCAATCGAATGGCTGTTTTCGTTTCTCTGCGACAATTTGGATTGAAACGCATAGAGATAGTCCTATATACCGGGTGTCCCAAAAAGGACTGACTGATTTTAAAATTCAATAACTTGTAAACGGTGACAGATATTTAAAAAATTCTTGCAGGAGGGTTATGCATAAGGTCAAAAGTTTTTTTTACAATGATTTTCAATTTTAGTTCGAATTACAAACAATAGATGGCGCTGTAAGCAATAGTCGCTAAATACAGGCTCGATTTTTGGTCCTTTATCTTGTTCTATGCGGAAAAAGGAGATGGAAATGTATTATCCGGGCCACGAAGTACCAAAAGTCGAGCCTGAATTTAGCGTCTATCGATCGCAGCGCCATCTATTGTTTGTAATTCGAACTAAAATTGAAAATCACTGTAAAAAAACTTTTGACCTTATGCATAACCCTCCTGCAAGAATTTTTTAAATATCTGTCACCGTTTACAAGTTATTGAATTTTAAAATCAGTCAGTCCTTTTTGGGACACCCGGTATGTTCTCTGTCATGATTTGTGTGTGTGAGTGGACACAATAATTCCTAAACGCTTTTTCCGTTGTCAGACCCGTAACTTGGAAGAAAAATGTGAAATTTTGGATTTCCATAAAGCAGGACTTAATAAATCTAAATCCATCCAAAAAATTGTAGGTTACAATTCATAATTTTTTCAAATATTAATTTCATAATTCATATCATTAAATTATAAAAATTGCAAATTCAAAGTATTTATGTTTGGGTATATTAGTATTATTGCTAGACAAAAAATTAGCACATTAGGAGCATAATTTCAGGAGATATAAATAAAAATATGAAAACGTAATTTAACATTAGAAGCGTTAAATTTTGAATGTGTATAATTCAAAAACTTATTATTCAAATGACTTGAAATTTGGTGTCTAGGCATAGTTTGAACCAAAGATTTGAAATATCTCGTTAAAAATGGGTATTGCTATTGAAAAAAAAAAAAAAAGAAGTTTGGATTCGTTTTAATATGTAGATGGCCCCCTAAGCAAATTTTATATACGTCATTTAAAAGTATACTTTATTTCCAATCGTTCGGAACCAGTAACTTTCGTCTACGATAATTTGTTGAGGAATTAGTAGGGGGTGTTTACTTTTTTTTTTTTTCACGACTGTACGTAAACAATGTCTTTGACACTGTCAGAACTTAAAGAACGCATTTGTGCAGAATTCAGAACCATTGACAGAGTGATGCTACAAAATGTTTGGGACGAACTGGATTACAGATTGGACATATGCCATGCAACAAGAGGGTCGGTCACACATCGAACATTTGTAACTGAAAAAAACTTGGTATATTTATCTTTAAATTCATGTATCACTTATTGTAATATGTGCAGTAGTTTCGAAAGTATGATTTTTTAAAATCGGGCCCATCATTTGTAATAGCCCTGTATTTATTATTCATTTACAGAGACACACAAAACAATTCAGTTACTAGATTGACTCTGATCGATAATTGCTGGAGTGTGTTTGCAGCTGTGGTATGCATTTTTAAACTTAATTCATTTTAGGTGCATTGCGTGGTGTGTAAAAATATTATAGATCCTACACAGGGCTGCACGAAATAAGTCTCATGCATTACTAGATATGGACAGCAATTGCTGGAAATGGATTTTTACAGCTTTGTGTGTTTATTTAGATATGTCATTTCATTGTGTGGTAAAGGGAAATTTCTTAACAATATTATGTTAGTATTGGACAATGGTGGATCAAAGGGAAGGGCGATGGGGCGATCGCTCCTACCTTGGTCGATGATGAAACGTTTCCAAGTCAACATATTATCTGAACGAGTTTTAAGACATTTTAATCTAAATAATTAAAACGATTACATTTGTCTTTCTTATTCTTTATTACATGAAAATTCTAAAATATGACTAATACCAGAAAAGCTGTATAGAAATATTTTATCTATAAAAACCTAACATTACGTATAAAATATTTTGTTACAACTTTATCGGTTATATATTGGATGAAAATTAAAGACTGCTATTGTGTTTGACTGCCCGATATGACCTCTTAACCCTAGAACTACCGGAAATTTTACTCAAGTTTTATAAAAACATTCTACACCAGAATTTTTACTTAAAACTATTTAATTTGTTTATTTAACTTATTATTGTCTGATTTATACATTTAGTTTGTTTTGAAGAAATTTTCTGGTTTGAATAGATATTTTGAATATACATGTCGGGTCCATTGGACCCTTCTGGTAGACAGAGGGTTAAAAGGGTAAGAATCCAATTTTCAGAAAGCTAGCCTTAGCTGCTGAATAAAGGCTTTATTATTAAATTTCAAAGTATTCTTTAAGATGTATTTTAAAAATAAGGAAACAAGTTGTTTTATATACAGTAAACCTTTTTTAAAATACCTGTTGCAATAATTCTAGACACAGAAGGTCCATTGTGCTCAAAGCATGTATAGAAGACAGTAATAAGTCTTAGAAATACTTTTCAACCACGAACGTTAGGAAGAATCGATAAATGTAAGAAGGAAATGAAATTTTTTCTTTTTTTTTTAAAGACTTAAATTTAAAAAAATCCTCAAGCTTTTCTAACACACACAAAAATATTAACTATTGCTAGAAAAGCTAGAAAGTCTTTTATATTGGAATGCTTGGTGTAATTGGTCGTTCAATTGGATGCAAATTAATTCTGCATGAATGGTTACATAAAGGATTTTTTCGATCGGTCGTTATAATAAAAAAGTTGCTATAATGAATATCGAGTGTCTACCGTATATGTACTGCGGGGTTACTAATTGTTCAGGAGAGTGTAAACCCATCCTAATGTGAAAACCCTTAGTTTGTAGTATCGCCCCTTCATTGGTGTCTTTCTAGATCCGCACTCTGTATTGGAGCTATGAGTGGGATGTATTAAACATTTTTTTTATAGAGTCAAAATTTCTTCGCATAGCATAATGATTTATGTTTTTCCCTCTTAAATATAATGCGTTGTTAGATTCTTTTCTTTTTTGGTTAAAAAAATGCGATATCTGAATTTTGTCTTAATATAATTTATTTCCATTTTGTCTTAACATTTTGCGTAAGAACATATTTATTTATTTCAGATTTATTTTACAGTTCTAATGTAACTAACTTTTATACTTAATTAGACACCCCTCCCCCCCGAAAGATCTCATACATTGCAAATATAAGTTGTCACTTATTTAGTATGTATATATTATTGATTCTTTATTCTTTGAACATTTTACAGGAATTGTCTCAATTCTGAATGATCCAGTCTTATCAAGAATATAAAAGAAAAAAAAAAAAAGAGATTTTTAATTGGTTTTTTGTTAGTATATATTTCCAAGAAAATGGGTTTCTTTGTCAAAATCAGATTTTTCACTAGATGATTTCCATTTAGAATTAAAGGAAATTATGATTGATGAATGCAGTGCGGTTCTTTGATGTTTTGCACTTATTTGAATAAGTGCAACATCAAAGTACCCGCACATTCAGTCATTTACTATTCTTCAAAAGAATAATTATTTTCTGACCTACTTTTGAAACGACACTTATTTAAACACATTCAGTCACTTTCCGTTCTTTAAATGAATAGTTATTTTCTGACCTACTTTTGATGCGGCACTTATTTAACGCGTTCAGGTATTTTTCATTTTTTGAATAAATAATTATTTTTCGGTCATTTTTACCTTTCGTACTCTTTTACATCTGTATAATCAGTTACAGTTTTTTATTGTTTAAGTTACTGCTTAGAAAGTTTTTAATATACTATTTAAATTTTTTTTCACCAGTTTTTAGTTATTCTTGGTCGATACAGATATTCCTATCGTATTATTATTTTCTAAAGTGACATAGCTAAAAACAGTTATGAATTTTGAAATAAAGCCGGTGTTCATTATAAAGACCGTTTTCGTTCCTGAAAAAAAGTGTCTTACTTTCTTGTATAACGTAAAATTAAATTGTTTAAAGAGTTGCATGCAGGTGTTAATACTAGAACGCCGAGCATGTGTCAATTCGACACCTACCTGTAGACTAACTGTCCGTTCGAACCAGAAACTTCTTCATAAAATGACTTAAAAATAAATGACACAGAAATAAGTTAATCAATTACGTTAAATAATTTTAAATAAATTTTCTGGTTTAATGTATTTTTATAAAACTTACGTAAAATTTCCCGGCGTTCTACTGTTAATATGCAATTTTCTTAACTAGATAAGAAAAGCTCTTCTATTACAGCTGAAAAATATACTGATTTACAACTCTCCCTTTTTATAAAAATTTTTTGTCCCCCTCCCTTTTTTTTCAGTGCCTTTTTTGTTCGGAATTCAGAGACGCGTGTTTTATTTTTTTTATTTTTAAAACGCTACCCTCGTGGCTCAAGACAAATACAAAATAAATAAATAATAAATAAGCGTAATAGATGTAGCTACACTTACTACTGTTTGCATTTGTACTGAACCAGGAACGTTGCGTTATAAAAATAATTAAATAAATGAAATAAAACTCGCGTCTCAAATTCCCCACCGTCCTCGATTTCTCCCCGTTTTACCGTATAAGGTATTTTTTTCTGTTTTTGAAAACTTCTAAAACAATCCTGGCACTTAAAAGATATAAAAATTTTAGTAGATAAACTGTAAACGATCGTTATACTGGAATGTATAATCCTAATCTTTCGTTCCATTCAGGGCATTACCACATGTGTAGACAGGACACTTGCCCAGGGCCTCTAGATTATAGAAGCCCTGATATTTATCATCTTTTAAGTATGTAATTGAGCATTAATGCAACTTACAATCTGATCGAGATTTTGTTGCCTCCTTTTGCCCCAAGGTCCCGGATTGTCACGATCGGTAATAAAAATAAAATCAGGTTAATTTGTATTTTTTTAATTTCTGTGTAGTATTTATAATTATTCTATAGAGCCAGAGAGAAATTAAAAAACATTCTGTATGAGGGGTTACAGATTGAAGCGCTTTCCAAAGATGCTATCTATTATCCACTTGAGCAAAATTGCGATATGCTGAATGGGGTAGACCATACCCGACCCGAACCCCCCCCCCCTCCCCCCCCCCCAAAAAAAAATAATAATAATAATTTTCGTCGTCCCGACCGAAACCCGGCGTATTCCAATCTGAAACCGAAATGAAAGAAAATTAATCCATATTTTACTGCAAGTCTACAATTATATTTCTAATATCAATTTTATATTTTGTTAGAAAAATAAACATGCAAAGTGTCCTAAAAACGTTGAAACGCTCTTTAATTTTTTTATGTGTTAGAGACAGTAGGCAACGTAAATTGCACGTGCGTTCAAAAAAATGTAGAAAATTAGATTATATTAATGAAATACTCCTACCAGTAATTTTTGAAAAGTTACACTTTTAAAATTTTTATACGAAACTTTTATACAAAATTGGCCAATTAGAAAATTTTTCCTTTTGTTGCAACATGATTATTACAAAAAAGGTCATATACGTATCTTTAAAATTGAATCAGTTATTCTTAATTAAAAAATGACCGTGTGAACGGAGAACATATGCCAAATTATAAATGTAAATCCGTGAGATATTGCGGGACAAGTAAACACGGACGATAATACTTAAGCGGTAAAGATAATCTATACTTGCAACAATATTAGTGGCAAAAAGCGTCAAAATATTTTTAGAAGCATTGTTATAAGAGTTTAGATATGTATTGGATATAACAGAAAACTCTTTGAAAAAGCTTTTGTGCAGTGCTTTTTTTCAGTTATGTTTTTAGAATTTTAAACTACATTTCTCTCTTCATGGGATGACTACCCGTGTAATACCTTATTTAGGTGTAGGGGAGAGGGGGGCACATGTGAACAGTACATATTTTACTTGGTTAATTTGAAATAAAAATATTCAAAAAATTACCAATAGATGGTAGTACTGGTACCATCTTTCGGCTGAATTTTCAGAACAATAAGCCATTTTGATTTCTGGTAGTTGTAATTTGTTTTAGAAGGTGTAAAGTAAAAAAGTCTTCAAAGTTATTGAAGTAAAAATTCATTCAAGACATTTTTTAAAGTATAATATCAGCATTGCATTCTATAATGGCATTAATTAAGTAAGTCTACAAAAAGTTTTGTTTATTTATTTCAATTAAAAATATCTTTTCTTTATAAGTTAGGCTGAAGTTGGTAGATGGGGCACTTGTGAACAGAGAACATATGGGGGCAGATGTGAACAGTTCACAAGTGTATTTTTTAAGTCTGTGAATGCATTTTTTTTTTTTTTAGTTTAAAATTTAATTACCCTTGTCGAACATTGAGTTATAAATTCAATGTTTGTAGGATTGCTTCACAGTTTTAATTTACTGGAAGTTAGATAACAATTAAAAGTGACTCAAAAGGAGTGGGTATATTAGTGTACAATTTTACGAATAATTTCTTGTATCTATGTTGAAACATTTATTGATTTATTCACACAACTAGAAAGAGGGCATCTAATTAGTTTTTATCACAGTTTTTATTCACAAAAAATTATTTTGGTCTTATTTATGCATGTGTTCACATGTGCCCCAGGTATGTTCACAACTACCCCTCCACCGGGGCACATGTGAACAAATTTAGACAATTTTTAGAATGATGATGTAAGTTAGAAATTCTTGATAAATGCATCCAAAAGTTTCACCAAAAGAACAAACAAATTGTAAATATTCATATAAATCCATTTTTGGTTCAATAGCTCATAACAATTTTGAGAAATAGTAAAAATTGTTCACATGTGCCCCCCTCTCCCCTATTTGATGCAATTTATGAATTTGTTTTTGATTTAAAAAAAAAAATAAAACGCTATCTTTAATTTGTTTATAGTCCCTATTTTTACTGATGAAATAGCCTTTTAAGCCAGCTTTTTTCCTTTACCAAAATTCAATAAATTTTAAAGATACAGGTATGCAGTTTTTTGTAATGATCTTGTTGGAGCAGAAAAAAAAAAAATCTAATTGACTAATTTTGTCTACGGGGATCGTATGAAAATTCAAAAAGAGTAACTTCTGAAAATTAAAGGAAGAACGGCTCCATAAACATTCTTATTTTTAATACCTTTGCAATTTACTTTGTCTGCTTATCTCCAACGAATAATAAAGCTCGTTTCAGACTTTTTGAGATCCGTGTATACATATTCATTAATATTCTGTTTTTTCACCCGAAAGAAATATACTGGAGTTTTTTTAAGAACCGGTCAACGCGAACCCTATGCGTAACAAAAATAAATTAAAGCCAACCCGACTCACAACGAAAAAATTAGAGCCAACTACCCGAAAGGCACCTCGGTCGGGTTCGTTTAACCTTTAACTGCTGTGACAGAAATTATCGCATAACTACTGTGAAGCGGTTTGTGAGACCGTTCGATTGAAGCATGAATTAAAAGCTCTGTTAATTCAAAAGATACCGTTTCTGTACTAAACTTTTTCTATCGAACTATTATAAATAAAATTTACCTATTTAAAAAGCCTCTAGCGGTAATTCTAGGTTTCCAAACGAAACAAAATTCCACTAGTTAATGTAGTTAAACTGGAAATTACAAGTTAAATTGAGAAAATTAGAAAAATACAGCGGTCTGTGAGACCTCTAACATCAGTTAAAGGTTAAAATGGGGCGACCAAGTGCAGAACTCTGGGTGGAGTGAGTAGCTTCTACAATTTTTGTACAGAGCCCTAAAGAAATATTCGAATGCACATACTACATAAAATGCGAAACTCTTTCACATAATAATGGAAGTATTTTATTATCTGTGTATGTGGTACGATTGTTACTTCTTGTTAATTTTTTTAAGCATGCGTGGCGTGATCGTGAGACCGTATGTTCTCTGAAGCTGAAGAAGAAAATAACAAGTAAGAAAAATCATGCGTACAGCATAGATTATGAAACACTTTCCAACTCTCCCTGAAAGCATTAACGAAACTTAGAGAAATAAAGTAAATAAGATATCTAAGTAAACATTTAAAAATCTGATTTCAGTAGTTACCGCCCATAGCCAAATATGTATTCCAATTCTTTTGAACAGCCCTGTATTCGATCTGTATGTTGATATATATACTATATAATGGGAAAATTCAGTTTAGCAAGAAACTGCATAACATGTTGAAATTCATCTTTCAGCAATTTATACTAATAGATGGAAACATACTTGAATACGTTTGTACAGCCCTGTAGTTTATCTAGTACCTTTATTACATGCCATTATTTAGCTAACATTTAATTCAAACTAAAACACGCTTAAAACTACTGAAATTACATTTCCAGAAATTATCACCCATAGACGGCCATGTATCCAACTCTTTGCGTAGCTCTGGATATCATTTTATCTATATTCTACAAATATTTCTTAGTACACTAAATTCAGTTCAGCGTAAAAATGCATAACTCCTTTAAAACCCATCTTTAAGCAATTTATGCTCATACTCAGTAACCTTTACGAATTCATTTCTGTAGCTCTGTATATGAACTATAGCATTTATACGCACTGTATTGTATGCATAAATATAGTGAACAAGTAGGTAAGTGTGATCACAGATCGCACAGATGGCTTCGTTTAATATTCCTTTCAAAAGACTTTATCCTTTTGAAAAATCTGTTAGTTCCACATTTCGCAACCAGGGGCGCACTCCATTCTAAACAAACCTCTATCCGAACGAAACTCCGTTTTATATACTATCCGTAGATATATTCTATTAGTCGAGGGTCGATAGCACCCGAGATAAGTAGGCGCCCCCTGGCTGTAAAAAAGTGTAACTAAAATATGTAAGGCTATGGTCCATAATATGAAAGAATGGTCAATGGGGCGTCGGCAAAAGTTGGAAAAGGGCGGAGGTTAGAAAAATTGCTTAAAATATACAATTTAGAGTCCGGAGGATTAAATAATATAAGACTTTTTGAAAATTTTATGATTTGCCGTGTGGTCTGAGGTATTCAGCTATACGTATGAAAAATTCATGTCTCCAACTTAATTAGGGGCACTCTTAGAAAGAATTGCTTAAAATATATATGTGGTAGCTCAAAGAGTTAAACGTAAGACTTTTCAAGATTTTATGATTTGTCGCCTGGCCTCAGGTGTTCTGCTATAAGTATGCAAAATTTCAAATCTCCAATTTAATAAGGGGCTCAGTTAGAAAGAATTGATTAAAATACGCATGTGGGAGCCCAAAGGGTTAAATGTACGATTTTTTTCAAAATTTTATGATTTGTCGTATGATATGTGGTATTTAGCTATATGTATGAAAAAATTTCACGCCTCCAACCTGAATAGGGGCTCACTTAGAAAGAATTGTTTAAAATACACATGTGGGAGCCCAAAGGGTTAAATGTACAATTTTTTCAAAATTTTATGATTTGTCATTTGATGTGAGGTGTTCAGCTGTAAGTATGCCAAATTTCACGCCTCCAACCTAATTAAGGACTCACTTAGAAAGAATTGTTTAAAATACACATATGTGACCCCAAAGGGTTAAATGTACCACTTTTTCAAAGTTTTATGATTTGTCGTTTGATGTGAGGTGTTCAGCTATAAGTATGCAAAATTTCACGCCTCCAACCTAATTAGGGTCTCACTTAGAAAGAATTGTTTAAAATACACATGTGGGAGCCCAAAGGGTTAAATGTACGACTTTTTCAAAATTTTATGATTTGTCGTATGATGCGTGGTATTCAGTTATAAGTATGCAAAATTTCAAGTCTCCAACATGTATAGTTTCTGAGAACGGGCTCTGTGACAGACAGACAGAGGAGCGAGACGAATAGAGTTTCGTTAGATGAACGGAACCCTAAAAAAGCACATATCATAATTAAAAATGCATTTCGAGTAATCATTACTAATATACAGTAATTCGGATACAATATAGTATCTGAAATCTTTTCAAATACACCGCAAACTATTTCCCCTATACCATTATGAACGGAATTCTTTTGTCTAGCCCTGTAAATGAACAATAACTATTCTTTGCACCGCATATTCAACATAATGCATATTTTACTGGGCTTCATAAATGAATATCAATTTTACTATGTTTGAGAGAGTGTAACACCATTAAAAATCATTTGAAACGATTTTCCCCATTGGCCGTAATGTAACGGAAAACTTTTGACTGTCCCTGTAAATGAACTAAACATGCTACAAACTTCATTTGCAATAGGGAACGTGCTATGGTAGAGGTCACTAACATCCAAAAATTTCAGAACGATCGGAGCATATTTACGAGAGTTAGAGCGCGGACAGACGGCCAGACAAACCGAATAAACACTTTTCAACTTTGTTGGAAAGTGTTAAATAAGCGTAGATGGAACCACTTTCATTTATTTTCATTTCGTGTGTTTTAGCTAGAGTTTCATAAAAGAAAAGAAATCTATTGTTTTTTAACGTGTTATCAGCAATAATTGCGTCTAGGGGGAAAAATAAGGGGACAGATTTTTGTCATTATTCCAAGAAATCTGTCTTTAATGAATTAAAAATCACGTATAGTCATACTTAAAAAAATATTTAAAAAAAGTTTTGGGAGATAATATAATTCATCGGATGAATGAGTTTGGCTCCTTTGCAATTTTCTTCGTTTATTTACCCGCCTAAAATATTTCATTATTTTTAATTTACAAAAATTCAGACTTCACTTATATAACAGCGAAAAGGAAATACTGTGAACATAAAGCGTCGCCTCCGCCAATTTTACTTTTAAAATACTTGTACAGTGCTGGAAAAAAGTTTAGGACAGCCAACAATAACAGTAAAGCTGTTAGTTTAATGAAAAAACAATATGATTGCAAAATTATACACATAAAGTTGCATAAATTTTGTTATTTGTTTTAAAGTACAATAAAACATTTTTTTTAAATAAACAAAAATTAATTTTAAGATAATACAATTTCGTGGAAAAAAGTTTAGGACCAGTATATTTAAAATCTAAGTTACAGATTAAATGATTTGTACATTAATTTTTAGTACTTTTTTACTATTCTTTAACACTGACTTTCAAAACATGCTTTGAGAAAGATTTGGCCAGGTTTTCACATGTGAAAATGGGTAAGGTAAGGTTAGTTGGGGTAACTGGACCCACGAGGTAACTGGGACATAGACTATTTTATAAAAAAAACTGTTGGTGTTTTTTAAGTTTTAGCTTTTGTGAACAATGCACCTTAATCTCTACTTCCTAAAACAACGTGTGTCAACTCAATCATAACTGTTACTTTGCTGTGATAGGTTGTGAAAAATTTACGTTTCTTTTTTTTTAAACAACGTCAATGTGGTTGAACTTCCTCGGCTTTTTATTAAAATACTGTAAGTACTTTTATTAAACAATCTTTTTTTTTCTAATATTAGGCATATAACTACATTAATATTAGGTATCTATACATATTTACTTCATGTTTCAAATGTAAGCCCGGTGTCCCAGTTACCCCATAAATTTTTCAAGAATGGGGTACTGGACCATGCCGGATCCAGTTACCCCAATAGTTATAAATAGTTTGAGTTTCTCTTACTATGGGAAGTGAATTTTTCCATTGTTTTTTGATCACAATAAAGAAAATTATGGAATACCTTATTGAAATTACGTAATAAAATGTAAAAAAAAGCATGTTGGATGGTATCAAACCAAATTTCTTGACCCCTTGAGAGGCGATGGTGCCGTTATGGCATCACATAATTTTAATACCTAATTGCCACATTGGCACCAGAATTTTATAATGAAAATTTCATATTTATTAAGTACGCGAAAATATACTTTTGCTTGTTTGCAAATAGATTCTCTTGTAAATACTGGTGTAATTAAATTATTTCAATATTTTAAGAATGCGAGTATCTTGCCCCTGAAAATGGGGTAGCCAAACCTTGAAATTGTACGATACACAGGGGTCGCATTCTATATTGAAACTTTTATTGTTCCTACCACTATTTAGAAAATAATATCTTCATTGCACCATTCTTCAGAATCTGTTAAATAAAATGATCATGAAGGCAACTCATTAAGGGTTCTGGTAAGAACAATAAAATTTTCCCTATATAATGCAACCCCTGAATACAGATAAAGTACTTACGTAGCCGTTTGTTCATAGATTTACGTTGCTGGTTTTTTCCTCAAAATACCCATGTGACTTTTATACTTATTACCTATACTAAAGTACATAAGTATTTGCTTAATTTTTATGTTTTTGGTATAAATAAATCTTAGAGGAGGAATTGAATAGAGAGCGCGAATCCCATTGTACTCTCCGTCGAACCCTGATGCACTCATGTCGGAGATCTCATCGCCAAAAGGGTGTCCTTTTTTAGCGGTGATCCCTTTCTCGTCAATTTTCTGTTTTCATTCTCGTGATAAAAGAAACGCTCCAAAACGAACGCAGACGAAATAGGTCTTGGTGGGATGCGTGAAAAACCGGTTTGGCGCGCATTCTCCCCACCATCACGTGATGGTGGGAAGCATGATATGTGCCTCAAGAAAAGGTTGCCATTTCTGCGTCCAGTTATATTAGAAGTCTATGAAATAAATCTAACATTTTCACTTTTAGTGCTTTTTTTAGATACATTGACAGCAAAGGTTTCCCTTCCCTTACAACACTCTTTAGTTGATATCTAATTTACATGATCTGCCTGGTTTAAATTTTTTTAAGTTGTTTACACTTTTTCAAACAGGACCTGATATCCCATATTAAAAAATATAAACGCGTGTGGAACAAAGACCCTCCTGGTCCACTTACCCCATTTTTATGGGGTAACTGAACCCATCAGGAAACAAAGATGAAATATGCATATTTTTATATTTTTAAATATTAAAATGTAATTTTGAGCCTTTTTGTCTGATAGAGGGAACCTAACTGAACACATTTACTGAAGTTCAGACTTTAATTCAAATGAACATTAACATTTTGAAACTAATTGTCAGAAGCTCCAGAGTCGCATTATAAAATCATGGCCTAGATGGCACAACTAACCTTATTTGTTTCCATATTTCCAAAATCGCTGCTTTCAGTTCAAAAATCGAATCAAACAGCTTTCTGTTGGCATAAAATTGACGAACCAAGATTCCCCTCATGTTTTCTATAGGATTTATCTCACAATTTTTAGATGGAAATTCTAAAGTTTTGATGTTGTTTGCAGATAACCAGTCTGAAGTTGACACAGACTTGCGAATAAAAGCGTTATCTTGAAGCAATACTAAAGCAATCTGATCCATAAGTTCACTTTTAAGTGGAACAAAATTATTACCAAGAACATTTTGGAGTTCATCTTTGTCCCGATGAAAGCCAAACTTGTTCTTTCTTTTGCATTAAAGCCTGCCCAAATCATGACTAAGCCACCACTTTGTACATGTTTTGAAAGCAGATATGGCTCACTTAGTAAATATGCCAGTAACGTCTTAAATCATCTGGAGCATCAAGGGTGAATATTTATTCATTAGTAAAAAACAATTTGCGCCATAGATTGAATTTTAAGACATTGGAAGATGCGGGTTTTAGTCTTGCATCAATGTGATGCTTTTGTAGTTTTGACTTGGCTTTTAATTTAGCATAATTCAAACATTTGGCACATTTTAACACATTTTTAATAGTTGTGGACGTTACTGAGCGTTCTAGAGCGGATTTTACATTAGAAGAATAAGGATAATCTTGAACCGCCATTCCAATAACGTTCCGTGTACACCGGGTTGAGAGTTTATGGCGATCTGCATCTTTTATTTCTTACATAATTCATTGGATCATAAAGAAAATTGTGCACAACAGTTTTAAATTTATTTATTTATAAGGCAATTTGCCTTTCATTCAGCCCTTAATCTGAAAATGCCCTTATTTTACCCTTTTCTTCAGTCAATGATTTCTCGCGAACTGCGCTCAAAGCAGCAATTGCATATCCCGAAACTTCAAATATAGCCACTACTAACCTATAAACATCATCACAAATCTGTCGCGCATAAAATACTACAGTCATGACGTCATCTCATTGTGCTAGATTTAAAAGAAGATACTGGTCCTAAACTTATTTCCATTTGTTAATATTACAAGATTTTAAAACATGTAGAAAAAAATATTTTTTAACTTTTACAATTGAATTAAATTCACATATTATATCAGATATTTGTTTTTAAGTTCAAGTTATATAACTCTTTTCGGAATTTTATTCTAAACATCAAAATTTGCATGTGGTCTTAAACTTTTTTGGGCCATTCTCCTGTTATGCACGGGACATTTTACAGACTTTTGAAGCACGTAAAAATAGTAAAATAAGATATGTATTAATTTCTTTTTTCAGTTGAATTCAACAGCAGAGCTGATTTTCAAATTTTAGGTAGAAAACAAAACAAAAGTTACAATTTAAATACTTAAAAACTTATTTAATATGCTCGTTATGCTCGGGACTCAGGAGAAAAAAAAAAAAAAAAAGTCCACCTTGACTTATATATCTCATAAACTTTCTGAAATTAGAACTTATATATTGTCATTATATTTTTTTCCTAACAGCTGAGTAGTTATTCTAACCAATTATGCTAAATTTTCCTCAAATACCATTATTAAGTAAAATTAAAAATTTATTTAATTTGTGTTATGCACGGGACATGTCTGAATTTTACTCCATCTGAGCTGAAGTACTTCAAAAATTATGATGTTAATTACACTCCTAATGAAACAAAAATTACTACATTACATCAATATAATTCAGGTAGCATTTTGAAGGATAAAAAGTTATCTATTTTATTTAATTATTATTATTATTATATTTTTAATAATGTGGCCATCTTCATATTTACTATTATTATTATATTTTTAATAATGTGGCCATCACATAATGCATCAGGCACCAGAAGATCAGTGCAAATGCATGATATGTGAAAACTTCTTTCTCCAGCTAAAAGCATTAAAAATTCCATATGATTCAAAATTATTTTGGAAAGAAACACTTTGTGATGATTCCCTTAACTCTAAATGTTGACAAGGAATTTGCGAAGTTTGTTGCAAAGGACAAAAATTAAAATGCACTGAAGATCTTACCAATAATGTTTACTGGAAAAAATGAAGACGCAAAAATAAATTGCCAAGTAAAAGAGACGTGCATTGGGGAAGTTTTGGATTGTATGCGTGACAACTTTTCAGCAATAAGTTCTCATATATACGGTCAATCTCCGAGGATGCCTTGCGGAGATCGGGAAGGGACTCCGCGAAAGTCTTATTTACAATGTCAGCACTATAAAGCTGACATTGGCAGCACTATAAGGCACTACTAGGGTGGTCACAAGAAATCGATTTTCGAATTTTTTCGGGGGGAACCCCCAAAAAGCTGCCAATTGGCTAGAAAATAAAATAGGAAAAGTTTCAGCTCATTTGGATAATATTAACCCGTGCCTCATTGAGGTCAAAGTTCGGAAAAAACGTGATTTTTCGCAAAAAATGCTGTTTTTTTCTTCGTGAAATTAATACAGTTAAACCTAGAAACATAATGTTGATCTCATTTCATAAAAAATACGTTTGCTTTGAAAAACCACTCGCTACATTTTTGTAAAAATTTATAGATTTAACCATATGCGCGTTTTTCAGGACCAGGCTTGACCCGAACCCTAAAAATATACTTTTTATGAAAATGCGAAAAAACAATGTAACATTCCCTTTCACCTGCTTTCAACATTTTGTTTTTGTTTGTTTGTTTGTTTTTTTCATGTTGTATATAATAAAGGGTTTAATTATGATAAAAAATGAAGTTTAAACTGAAATATTCAAAAGAAAAAACGGGCAAAGAAAGTATAAAAATTGGAACAAAAATTTTAAAATGCTTTTTATTGTTAAAATTGTGTTTCAAGAAAAGAAGCATTATAGAGAAAAGAAATTACTATCCCTTACATCATGTACCACGTTGTCATGTTAAGGTGGCAATGGTTCAGATAAGGCCTGTCTTGAAATGTTTTTCTACATCCAGATACAACATTTAGCATAAACGTTTTTGTTCTTCGTCTTTTGTTAAACAGGAATTGAAATCATCGATTAATTTTATTCCTCTTTCAGCTGTGTTACCTTAAAATCATTCAGTGTTTTTCTTGATTTTAAATAATGTTTATTTTCACACCATACATCGGGATCAGTATTTATAGGAATTGTATATTAATATACAATTTAATAAAAAAAATCAGCTTCATTTTAAACAAAAACATCGATTTATTTGTTCAATAAATAATCCACTTGGTTGAAACCTATTGTTGCTCTTATATTCCTATCATCAGCATCATTTTCTTTTTCAAATAATATTAATTTTACAGCCATGTTTATTTTCACTTTTTTTCCCCAAAGTATTATAAAAAATCAAAATGCAACTTGTACAGAGTTCAGATACCAAAGGTGATTTATCATTTTAGCGAGTGCTTTGTCAGCAAGCGATTTATAAATTTTTCCGTACTCAACAAGTGATTTTAATAATTGCAGGTCTTGATTGCGGGGAAGTGGAAGCGTTGAACCATGCTTTTATATAAATATTGATTATAATTAATCAAATGTCTCTAACACCTTCTTTTTCTAAATTTGTTAATGAGGACTGATCCCTGAAAAGATACATTTTAAGAGAATAAATGACCTGTGATACCCATCGTCGACGAATTGAAATTGGACGTCTTTTGGGGGAAGACGTCCTGTAAAAATTAAACAAAGTTAGATAAATTCTTTATAATCACCCATGGGCTATTACTTTTTTAAATGTTCTATAAAAAGCTTGAAATTTCTTCTAAATTAAGTATTTTATATCTAATATTTTACCACCAATAGCATTTTCAAACTTAATCTGGTGCAACTTGGGCCATCTAATCTGAATCTTATTTTAAATAACTGGCTGAAAAAGGGTTTTATGTTAATTTGTAAATTATGGTGGCGACATGGTAAATACAGAAGATTTTACTTTAAAATTGATATAGATATATGCAAGTTTCTCTGAAGCGACCATTGTTTACTGCAGTGGTACCAAAACACATTGCCTGGTTTTTACCAACTTCCACCCACTCTTCAACTGCTGAAAACAGATTTTTGCTCGAGTTATTCCGATACTGATTTTTAAGGTGAGGAACTCTTATTAAGTGTTCCTCACATCCACAACTAATTAAAACTGCTATCCACAATCAACTGCTATTTCTTTTGAATAAATAAATTGTAGACATTTTCTTTATTCAAAAAATGAAGAAACAGTTTTCCATCGTAGCTAACAAAAGCTCCCTGTAAATCAGATTTGTGAAATTTGTTTTTGATGAACTCCGTTCTTTATTTTCGAACTAGTTGTTTGCGAAGTCCTATTACACTTCTACTTAAAATTAAAATTTGTTATTAACTGGTGGATGTACTGTAAGTCTAGCAGCTTCTCTGGTGTTCAGTTTAACTTGGGAATATTATGAAACAAAATACATAAAACTTGACAATTACTTGATAACTTACTGCCGGTGATTTGATGAGCATGTGGCTTAATAAAAAAATCTTGCATTGCTACCATGATACCGAAAGAGGGGGTGGGGGTCGGAATATTTCGTGGATTTAAATAAATAATGATAGCTGGTAATAAAAACAGCCTTGTAATAGAAAGAGAAATGCAGAGGTTCGTTTTAAATGCGCTTCAACTGCAATACAAATTGGGAATTCTTTCCATGCACGGAACTAGATAACTAATAATTAACTATAATTCGTAAAATATTGATAAAATTACGAAAATTGTCTAATTTATTTTGTCTTTTAATGCAAATAATAAAAATAATAATATCAAATTTAATAAAAATGATTAATTTCTCCTTTTTCACTTATTTTTCAAAAATGCAGAGTTTGAGGATATGGTTTATAAGCTGACTTGAAAAACACTAAATGTCATTAAATATAAGTTTTGATGAGAGTAAAAGTTCAAGGCAACAACATTTTCTATGAAATAAGATAATAATCAGGTTTCTAAGACAAATAGTTTTCAAATAATAAAACAAAAACTAGGTTTTTCACCAAAAATCGCAAATTTTCAAGAATTCAACCTCGATGAGGCGCGGGTTAATATTATTCAATTGAGCTGAAACTTTGCCAATCTCATTTTCTAATTGATTGGCAACTTTTTGAGGGGTCCCCCGGAAGAAAATGTTTAAAAAAATTTTTCCCCATGTTGCTTGTGACCACCCTACGCGCCACACACCAGAGAGACATGCGACAATAATCGTGAGACATGAGGCAAATTTTGCTGTTCAAACCGGTTTTTTCTTTGTTAACAGGGTGAAATTGTCGCATGCCTCACGCTTTACTGCCGCATGTCTCCCTGGTGTGTGGCGCGCCTATCGAACTTCAAATTCCATAATATTTCGAATGAATTCGGCAGCCGAAAAAGCATCCTTAACTCGTTCGGGACCATGGGTACATATATGTACCCTCAAAAGTGCTTACAGCGCTTGAATTTGATACCAGTAAAAAAGAAAAGAAAAATTCTTTTTATTTAATTACGACATTTTCGTGATTTATAAAGTTAAGTCAAATAATTAACAAAAAGCGGCGCCAAACTGAATAAAATTCGTGTAAAAGATGCTGGTCCTGAACGGGTTAACTGGGGCCGAATTGCTTAAATTTTAAGGATGAGAAAGGGTGTGTGTGTGTGTGGGGGGGGGGGGGGGCGTGGCGACTTTATGTCCAATGGCTGCTTCCCTAAAAGATTGGGAGGTATCAATTTTCCTATTGGAGAAAGTATGATTAGAATCTACGTTGACAACAGTTTGCTTATTATTATTATTAATTTAAAGATTTTTGCCTTTCCTGGGGGGGGGGGGGGTTGCTTTAGGGAACTTTGGTCAGTTCCGAAAGATTGCGGGGTATCTCCATCACAGTGGCAACACTGACAGGGTTCGTCGAAACTTTTCGCACACTCTTTTGGTATATGGCCTCCAGTGCACTTAAGGCGCGCCACACACCAGTGAGACATGCGACAATAATCGTGAGACATGAGGCAAATTCTGATGTTCAAACCGGTTTTTTCTTTGTTAACAGGGTGAAATTGTCGCATGCCTCACGCATTTCTGCCGCATGTCTCTCTGGTGTGTGGCGCGCCTAAGGCACACTGGAGGTAGGTTGCACGCCAGAAATGAGTGAAAGACCCCTGACAGTTGTGACACTGTGCTGGACCCTGGGCCTTCTCAAAACTGACCTCTGTATCCATTAATTCCGTAATTTCGAAGACACGGTCAACACTTTCTTGTTTCGGGATCGATCAGTAAAAGAGGGGCATGAACGTTTGTTGCTCACGGGAGCCTTGTACATTTGGGTCACCGTGACACCCGAGAATTCTGTGTCCAGGGTTTCTTGAATCTCTTGGACGGAGGTGTTGACGGGTAGACCCCGAAGAACCACTCTTAGTGGTTTTGCGTCATCGAGAATATAAGAATAAAATTTAACACTAATTTTAAGCAAGTTACGATGCACAATACGATAATCATCAACATTGTCGAAGGTCAAGTTAAGGTACTTGTCTTTTGCTTTTGAGCGGGTCGAGGGTGCCATTCTTTTCAAATTTTCCAAAAGAAGACCACCTTTCAGGTAGTATAATTTTGATGGAGGAAAACCTGCCTTTTAAATTTTAACAGTAGTTTCTGATACTTCCATATGATCCACTATCAGAATTAAGTTGCTTCTTACTGTTTTTGGAAGCAACTAACTGAAAATTTTCCTCATCAGGGAGGCTTGAATTTTGGGAGTCTGCCGAAACTTCTAGCCTTCTCTTACTCGACTTTGGAAAGAATTTGGTTATCACCTGCCGCAGCAGTTGGCGTCGCCTCCCTCGCAGAGCTCGAGTTAGCTGGTGAATCAGCAGTCTGGCCACTTTTCGAATTTGGGGAATTTTGCTTATTAGCACATTATCATTGGCAATTATGTAATCTAAAAGATTGATATCAGTATTACTCTGAATCGTCATCACATCTGCCCATAGTACATTCATTCTATCCTTTATGGGTTGAATCTGATGAAATTCATCTTGAGAGGCTTCACCATCTCTTTTCAATTGAGCAGTGGATTTTCTCAAACTAAACACTCTGTTCTTTTCTGCGTAAAAGTCAGAAAGAATCTTACTTCCCTGGGATTAGCTGCTCAATACAAAAAAAGAACGCTCGTCAGGCTGTTACAATCAGGATCAGCAGTCAATACGCATGCGCACACTCACAACCAATACGAATACAGCACGAAAATAAACCATGCATACACACGGGAGCTCAACGAAACACGATTGGTACATTTTTTACGATGAAAAAGGATAAAAATGAAGCTAAAAGCATGTTTTCCTTATTAGCGTGAATTACTTTTGCGCCTCACATACTATTTTTACGCATTTCTTGATACGGCTTACGGCTGTGTGTACAGACGTATGCAGCGTATAATTCTTAAATCCATTTTGCCTAAAATAATCGGTGAACCGAGCTTGTACTTCAAGAGCTGTTAAACATTTTAGGGAAGGTATTTGAGGCACCCTGAAAAATTGTGCAACACTTCTTTTGTAATGCCTGAATACAAAATCGAAAGTCTGGCTGAAGGATCGTGGCCCAAAACCTGTGCCAGACAAAAAATGGCACTTGACACGTGTCTGGCACAGTTTTTGTGCCGACTAAAGTGTCTGTCATTTTCAAAATATTTTTTCTAAGCATAAATATTATTGTGCCTCAATCTCAGCGTGCCTCAAATACCCTTTTTGGGTAGTCAAAAAAATGGCACTTGACACGTGTCTGGCACAGTTTTTGGGCCGACTAAAGTGTCTGTCATTTTCAAAATATTTTTTCTAAGTATAAATATTATTCTGTTTCAATCTCAGTGTGCCTCAAATACTTTTTTGGGGTAGTGTCAAAAAATGGCACTTGACACGTGTCTGGCACAGGTTTTGGGCCACGATCCTTCAGCCAGACATTCGATTTTGTATTCAGGCATTACAAATGAAGTGCTACACAAATTTTCAGGGTGCCTCAAATACCTACTCAAAAATGTTCAACAGCTCTCCTACTATTGCTACAACAACGAACGAGGTGTCTAATAATAATTATTTATTAGTTACAGTAAAACGGGTATGTGCTATACAATGATGTACCTGGCGGCAGCCCCTAGCAGCAATCTTCGGAGTTAACGGTCCTATCTCGAAAACGGCACTAGATACCGGAAAACAGTACAAAGTTGTAGAGCGTCCTTGATTTAGTATAAAATGATGCAAAAACAACTTTATTTAGGAGCTTTTGAAATGTATTTTTTTATACTTAGTCACCAACTTAAATATGTCATTAACTACAAGTGTGACATTATAAAACACACACGAAACACAGTGTCATTTCGGTGTCCCTTTTCATTCGAAAGGGATTTTCTAAATTCGACATACCCAGAAACTGACCAATATTATTCCAAGGAGTGGCTCAGTTGACTTATCATATATTTCATTAAGCAGATTTTTTATGTTCCCTATACATATAGTTCAGATATATGTAGTATATATGGTTGTTAAATGCTCATTTAAATGGCTGTTTTCTAACCAGCACACCACAAAGATGTAAGATTAATTAATAGCCTGTTGATCACATATTCATATTTCCGGATTAGATAAGTTTCGTGAAATAGTGCGTGTATTTTCTCTTGCACTCTAGGCTAATTTACCTTGCAAAATAATAATAAATTGCAATGTAAAAAATTGAAACTAGGAATTAGGGGACCCATTTCTCATTTTCGGGCCTCTTCAAAATTTTCTAAGAGAATATCGTGCGTATTCGATAATCAGGTCCTGCATTGAGTATGCGTTTCGATGGTGGACATATGATGGGCTCACAACCATAGTAGACTAAGTCCATATTGAAAAAAAAAGAAAGAGATAGTCCATTTAGAAGGTTCATAAAATCTATCAACTTCTACAGTGAACCAAGTCTGTAAACAGATGACATATGAAAAAATATGTGAAAACAGACTTGAATCACTGTGGGAGTGCATAAAACAAATTTTATGCACCTTCTAAATGGACTATCTCATTTTTTTTCAAAATGGACTTGATCTACTATGACTGTGAACCCCTCATATTGAATATCCTTTATTTTCCTTTAAATAATAGAGTAGATGGGGGCAAAGATACGCACTTTCCATACATTTTAATTTTTAACACACACATTGGTCTAAACTTATGTAATAAGTGATTAAAATGTTATATTAGAACCTTAGGCAAGTGCTAACATCAACCGACATCCTGTCAAATTATAATTCTGAGAGAAATTGCAATTTTTAAAAACCATTGCTCTGCGTATCTTTGCCCCATCGGTTGGGGCAAAAGTACGCAGTCGTGGGGCAAAGATACGCAGTGCATATTTTTGCCCACTTACTGTGGGTTTTTGTCGCATTTCCAATAAAACGAATGAGTTATGCAAAAGCATTAGTAAATTTCACTACTATTTATAGTTAAACTGAAAATTATAAGTTAAACCACGAAAAATAAAAGAAAAAAACTGTGGGGCTATGTGAGATCGCAAATAGCAGTTAACCTCAAACTACTGTGACAAAAATTGTTGCATAAATACTGTGAGCGGTCTTAAAGACCCCTTGATCGTAGAATGAATAAAAGGGTTGACTGACTCATAAGATACTGTTTTTGCGCTAAACTTTATGTAAAGGCCTATTATAATAAAAGTTCTCCTCATTTAGAAGTCTTTAGCGATACTATTAAGTTTCCAAATGAATCAAAATTAAACTAAGATCAATAGCTAAATTGAAAATTAAAAGTTAAGCTATGAAAAATGAATATAGCAGCAGTCTGTGAGATTAACATGAGTTAAGGGACATACATGACTTTAAAACAAAATTGTTTTATGAAACAAGAATATTGATTTTTAAAAGTAGGTAGGTAGATACCTACGTTCTATATTTAAAAAAAAACTGAACTAGAAAAAGGAAAATGTAGTTAACTAGCTTATATTAGTTAAGTAGCTATTATATTTTATACAATATAAAAAATAAACTTACCACAACGTAATTGTGGAAAGCTTTGCATCTAGCGAAAACGATAAGGCAAAGCCCCGAATCTTAAACTTGTGCGTATCTTTTTCCCAAGACGGATGCGTACTTTTACCCCATTCTGCAGCATTTTACTTAACCGGCTACCTACAAGTTTAAACAAATGCGATCGAGATAAACTATACGGCATTTAGAAGCTATAGAGCTTCCGTTCTCCACTGAATTTTTGGATTTGTAAAAATTCGAAGTATTGTTAGCTAAACAATAAAGTGAAAATTAAAAAATATTAGATCAAAATTCGAAAATTTAAACTTACCTCATTTTCTTGGCACGGAGTGCTACTTTTTTCATAAGGTTTGAACACACAACTACTACACATGAGACCAAACTACTACGTAGCGGTCATGATTGTAGAAATGTTTCTTCATATTAAGAGGCTACTTCAGTCAAATGAAAAGACCCATTCGCTAATGCTAATCCTATGGAAGAAATTTATAGCGATATCTCGGTCACATTTTAATATTTTTAAATGCTTTTTTTTGCATTGGATAGCTGAGATTGATCTGTATGCAGGCTGTTTTTTAGTTTTTCAATTTTGAGTACAGATTTTTTTATGAGCATGCTTTCAGTTTCGAAACCGGTTCCGAAAATGAAAGCGTCCTCATTAAAAATATCTGTAAACAAAATCGAAAAATTAAAAAACGACCTTTGTACAGATCGATCTCAGCTATCCAATGCAAAAAAAAAAAAAAAAAAAAAAATCATTTAAAAATATTGAAATGCTACCGAGATATCGCTATAAATTTCTTCCTTAGGATTAGCATTAGCGAACGGGTCTTTTCACTTGACTGAAGTAGCCTCTTAAATCAGGCTTCAAAAATGCATTTTAGAGCTTTGTTGCAATGCCAACTAGAAACAATTTATTGCTTAAAAAAAGAAAGGAAAAAATAGAAAAAGTAATTATTCCAATTCACTTCAACGGAACTACGTAGTGCTTGCAGCTAAACAGCTGATGTATAGAACACAATGCTGTAACCCTTAAAAATAAATAAAGAAATAGTAATTGCACCAGCATTTTTTACGAAGAAAGAGAAAAAAAAATGAAACTAAAAGCTTGTCTTCCTTATTTGCGCGAATTACTTTTGCGTCTCACTTACCTGTTTTTAATATGATTACCTATTTCTTGAAATGGCTGATCATCGTGGATGTCAGTTTCTAAAAATTATAAATTGATCTCATTCCAAGGATCATGATGTCGTTGGAAAACATCGTATTTTTCTTAGAAACGGTACTTTTCTTTGTTGGTTTCAGTTACTTCTATCTCAATAATTTTTATTTTTGTACTGAAGTCAAAATCTCGAAGTTAAATAGCCTCTTCCCCCCCCCCCCTTTATTACTCTACTGCAGAGCATCACATTCTTCAGTAAATGAAGCAAAGAATAAATATAGGTAAGACCCCCCCCCCCCCCTCTAACTTTCGTTTTGGAAGACTAACCTTTGATTTGATTAGCAATACAATTGCTTAAGAATAGTCCAGTTTTGTAAAATACATAGGGAAAGTAAAGTTACCTGGAGTTATTTAAGAATTCTAACGAAAGTATTGTAACAATTAGGCTTTAACATAATTCACGATTACAATGAATGATACGAAACTATAAATACGATTATTCAATTTTCGTAATTTGATATTCTGTATTATCCTGTTATTAGTTTCTCTACAGGGTATTTCTAAAAGGGTAAGATTAAATTTAAGAGGTTGTAGAGTGCACTACAACTAACAATTTTTGTCTCATTCAGTCACAAATACAGGGTATCTCACTCCAATCAAAGCCTGATATTTGCTCATAACTTTAACAGTAATAAAAGTATTTTAGTAAAATTTTCAAAATTACCTTGTCTTGTGTGGAATATGGTGACATCACGAAAAATGCTGGAAGTGAAATGAATATGACATTGTGTCTGTGTCAGTGGTGCAGTCCTGAAAAAAAAAGTGGGCGGGACGCTCATTAGTCTTAATCATTAGGATCTGTATAACCCATAAGGCAAACTTGATGTTGAATCTTGCTTTTTATTTTAAATTCCTGAGAATACTAATTAAAAAATTAAAATTTAATTAAAGTTTCTTGCCTGTTGGTAGTTAAATAACGTGCCAAAGAATTAAAAAATAAATAAAAACCTTATTTCCTGTCTGAAAATTTCTGGAATAGAAATCGTAATTCAGTAACTCTTAATTTATGCAGCGAGATTTTTGTTAGAATTTGTTTTGAATTATTTATTTTGAAAATAGTAATAGAGTAATTGTTGTCCCTGAGAGCATTGAAAATTATTGCATTTTTACTTTACGGACACGTATGGTTTATGGAAAGTATAGAAATCACGACACTAAAAAAACATTGTGAAATTTTGGCATATCTTTAATTTTTGAGGTCCACTGAATCGGCTTTTCTAGTTTTACAACGATTTTCTATGCATGTGCGTATGCATTTCGCCTCGCCTCGGTTCCGTTAATATAACAAAAAAAAAGTTCTTGTCCGAATTCTCTGAAATTTTAATGGATTATAAATATAACTATATCCGAGCCTTTTTTAAATTTTCATGATAGAATGTGTATCGTGAATCGATGTAGTCGTGAAAACTTGAGCCGAAGGTGAGCGAAACCACGAAGAAAAATTCCTGTTTTAAGCGTTTTCGTCGAAATTTTCACCCATTTTGTTTTCTAAAAATACTTCTAGTCGTCCGAATGTTTCGAACTTTTGTAGGTGATGTAAATCTGGTCTGCACAGATGCTCAAAAACTGTGTCTGAATAAGGACTTTTAGTCACTTTTACATAGAAAAAAAGAACGTCTCTGTAAGTCGCAAAGTGACCTGCAATCGCTAACTTTTTTAAAGACTTAAATTTTGAAGAGTAATTTTTGAAAACCGACTGCATCGTCGAAGACAAGGTTTCAGCATACGTATTTTTTTTAACCGCTACCTCTGAAATTGGGCCCTAAGGAAGCGTGCCGTACGCAGAGGCCGATCCAGAGATTCGTTTTTTTTTTGAAGGGGGGGGGGGGGGGAGCAGGCGATACCGAGTGACATATAATCAACACAGTCATAGCTTCTGTTCGTTAAATCATTCTTTACAGTATGAAATAATTAATGGGATTTAACAATACTATAGACTCTCAGTTATCCGACGTTCAATTAACCGACACACTCGGTTAACCAACCGTCTTATTATATAATCCCTCCTCTCCTCAAAATATGGCTTATTGTTACTTAATGTGTCGAAAAATTAAAAACGTAACAATAGAAATTATTTATTAAATATCTTATTTTTATTCTTTTCTTTTTTACTCTTTTACTAAGGTAATTATTTATCTTATCGGTTTATTCAAAGAAGGGGGCTGAATAAAAATCTCAAGGGGGCTTAACATCCTTGAAAAAATAAAATGTTTCATCTAAGCGATGCGTATACCTCTTCATAACCTGCTCATTATTAGTCCATCAAAGTTAACATTTGTCACAGAAGCTCAGATCTGTTTCCACAGCTTCTCTGCAAGAGGTACAAAGTCAGCGAAAAATGATAAACCAAACAATGAACGGTGGGTGACAGTAGAGCGTCATTTTCTATTCAAATCACCTAGAAGGCCTTTCATTAAGTAAATACATAAGGGAAGAACTGGTTTACCAAATTGGCTTTAAAGAAATTAACACACCATAAGCATTTTAGCTTATAACTGACTAGGACATAATCATTTTGTGTTCATTCATCAAATACCCCTTAAAATTCACCAATGTGGGTGACAATAGCAGTACATTTTTTTTTACACATTAGTGGCTTTTTCCAGGCAATATTAAGATGCTTGAAGTTTTAAATGGTCCTTTCTTTTTCTTGTTTCTTTCTTTCTTTAAAAAAAAATCATACATGAAAATTACACAACTATGGCAAAAAAAAAAAAAGAAAAGAAAAGAAAAAGAAATGCAAAAATAGTTAAAGGACTGGGATTCATGGTGTTTTTCAGAGAGTTTTATTTAAAATATATATTTATGGCAGGAGAAATCATGCATTAAAATTAAACAAATTTAGCAGCAAGTAATTATAAAATTTCTTTGAAAAATAAATATGCCTTAATTTAAAATTGTAAAGATCTTGATTGATATTACGTAAACTCATAAATAAAAATATTAATTTTTTTAACGATTAAAACAAAAATTCTGTTTATGAATTAAAATTAAAAATTTCATAGTGTATGAATAACTTAAAATACATATTCTGTTGATAGGTATTACAACTAAAAAAGCATATTTCACTAATAGTATGTACTTTCAAATAATTTACAAAAAATATGGCATTTAATATTTTCTCATGGAAAATAATCTCACTTAAACACACAATATTAAAAAAGATGAAGTATCATAAAACTTATCAATGACGCATACATGTTTGTTAATACAGATCATCTTCTTTTACTAGAAATGAATTTTCCATTGTCATTTTTAACTTTTGTATAGTTATTTAGCCAACAATTGATCTGACAACATAAAGTTACGCTTCATTCGGACAAACTAATTTTAAAGTTTTATCTTTAACTAATGTGATAATGCACTCGCAACATTTTAATTTATGTGAAACTTTATATCCAATGTAACTAAAAATAAAAATCAATATACAGATATGGTTTATCATAGTATCTCATCACTGCTGCTAAACACATCGTAAAAGAAATCTGGCATGTTTAATTCTTCAATTTCATCAACAGTTGTATTATAATTAATGTATTTCAATTGAAATTGTCCATTTTGCTATAAATGTAAGATAATTAAACTCAAAAATTTTAACTTTCTTTCTGCTTCCAAGACTTGCATACAATAAATGTATAATTTCCTCCATTCATTTGTAAATATTGTGATTTCATCTTTATTATATACTAGGAGGCTCTGCCCCCTGCAAGCTACGCTCGCCAACCCCCGTTCAGACAATGCAGAATCTAAAAACATACTAACCTGATGGGTTTTAAAAATATTAGAGAAGATTGAATTATACTGAAAAAAGCTGTGCAGATATCCCTGTAAACGGGTTTCCATTCAATTCCCTTTGATTGAAAAAATTTAAGGCCGAATCAGTTGCTGTTAAGACATCCAATGGTTGCTTTCGTTTTTGATTATAGAGGATCAGTTAAACATTTGAAAAGAAGCTAAAATAAAATGAATTAAGTACACAGAGTCTTTGTCTCCCGGTATTTTAAAACAATCTCTATAACAATAGCCTAAGTCATGTGACTATCATCAACAGTTCCGGGCGGACCACTTCGCTTTTTATACACTAGGTGCCATTTTGGTACTTTAATGTTAGCCAGGCACAGGTGATAAGTCACCAAATATTAGTCTAAAACCATCATTTTATCTATATTATAATAGTTCAAGTCATCAACTGCCATAAACAAATACGACCTGATCCCTTCGCCTTTCATATGAAAGTTTGGCGCAGATGTCATATACGCCAATCTGAGGAAAGCATCAACAGCATAAACAACAACATCCGGCTTACCATATCGAGCAAAATCATGATACTCTGGCGCCAGTTAAGTACCCGTTGCGTATATGACATTGGCGTCAGAAAAAAATCGCGCCAATATGGAGCCGTATATGACATCTGTGCTTAAAGTTTTCCGTTTTGATTAAAAAACCAAATTTTTTTTGGAATAAAACTACATAAAAGTTGCCATGGTCGCAAATAATTCTTGGTATTAATACGCTAGCCGGGTGAAAATCTCGCCAATAGTTTTTTTTCAACTCGCCAGTTAGCATTTTTTTTTTCGAGTGGTAAATTTAAACATTGATTTGAAGTCGAAATTAAATGTTATGGTTTGTTGCATTATTTAATATTTAGCCAGATGTCATATACCGCAGGTTTGGCGTGATTTTTTTTTACGAAAATTTGGCGAAAACCTCGATTTCGAATACCAGTTACATATGTATTTTTGGTACTACTTAGTTATCCCATCGATCAAAAATCTATCGCCAAACTATAAGATTAAATGCCAATAATGGTTGATTGTAAATGTCACATTCACTTGACTTTAAGCAAGTTACACATGTTTACGTCATCAAGGGATTTTTATTTCTACGTATTATTTGTATATTTGGTACTTCTTGGTTATCCCGTCGACCAAATTACTGTCGCCAAATTGTAAGATTAAATGCCAATAATGGCCAATAAAACCACTAATTCGACGTTTTACTCGTATTTTTATTAATGTTTTACTAATTTATTTGTTCCTTCGTTATTTAAAATACAAATTATGTCAATGTATATAATTTGGCGAGTGGTTTTGGCGATTTATATAATTTGGCGAAATTGGTCGACGGGATAACTAAGAAGTACCGTATATTTATTAATGTTATACTAATTTATTTGTTCTTTCGTTATTTAAAATAAAAATTATGTCAATTTGTATAGTTTGGCGAGTGGTTTGGCGATTTATATAATTTGGCGAAATTGGTCGACGGAATAACTAAGTAGTACCGTATTTTTTAATTATTTTCTATTATTTGCCAAAAAAAATAACAAAAACAAAACAAAAAAAATTTGAAAACTATAGAACAAAATAATTTATATAATTTTAAAAAATAAATAAAAGTAAATAAACATTTATCAGGTTGTAGCGGAGACTTGGTCCCTTTTTCAGTTTTTAATTTTTATTTTGGAAAAAACAAAAAAAAAAAGTTTTTCCAGTTATTATTAAAGGCTCATATGTCTTTCTTGTTGCAATATTTGTTTTATTTTTGAAAAACCATTTTTAAAATGAAAATAAATTGTTTTCCAAAAAATAAAAAAAGTATCATGTCTCCCCAGTTGCAGGGAGACTTGATCCCTTGCCAAGGGAGACTTGATCCTTGAAACAGATGCATTGAAATGATTCAAATTAAGTAGTAGAAATCAAATTTATTGTTGACTAACATGTAAAAAGTGAGAAAAACACAATTAATGATTCAAAAACATTTTCAAAGTTTGAAAAATCAAATGTAAATATTAAAATTATTGCAGTTCGAAGAATTCCACCAAGCATGGTTGATTTTGGTACTTTTTTGACAATGTCACCATAATCCACAAAACTATTATCAGCATTTTCTGGATAAGTAAATTGGTCGAAATTAAATCCTCGTTTTCTTAGAAAATTAATTTCACATTCAGATGATAAAATCTTCTTTTAATTTTTTCCTACGAAATGACTAATTTTCTTCTTTCCCAGAAATCGCACAATGTATAGGTCAAAACTGGGAAATTTCATTAGCGGCCACTGGCCGGTAAGACTAGTTTTTTAAGTGGCCACTTTCTTTAAACTAGTGACCACTTTTTTATTTAAAAATACTAAACAGTAAAGTTTCTATAAGTATTAATCTAAAACTGAATAGCCCAAATAAATATGTTAATATAAATATATTAGAACTAAAAAAAGTAGAATCCTTGATGAAATGTAAGAAAATTTTATTCTCTCCTAGTAAAAAAGTGGCCGGAAGGTGGCCGCTGATAGAGAATTTTGCACTAGCCACTTTTTCTCCTTTACTGGCCCTGTGGCCAGTACTGTGGCTAATTTTGACCTTTAACACAATGACAAAGTCATTTTCATCAATCGACAAATTTTTTGGATCTTCAATGATTTCATCAGAATGTTCATCAAGTGGATCTGAGTCGGTCGAATCATAAACACTATAACTGCTTTTATAACATTCTGAAGATTCGGGTCTTTCATTTTTAGTGTTTTTACTTTTTTTCTTGAGATATGAGTTTTTTCGATTTTTGTTTTTTATTCAGGTGGCGATCTTGTATTTATTCTTCATTCTGTCTTTTAGCTGTGCTTGTCAAAATTTTTGAAGACCCTTTTTTCATATCTTTAGATTTTCCCATTTTTGGTAATGAAACTTTACAGAAGGCTTTTATTTCTTCTGATGTCACCATGTTTGGTTTAACTGCAATTTTTTTACTGCTTGTTGGAGTTAATGGTTTATTAGCGACGAAAAATAATAAAAATCATCTTCAGAAATTCCTATTTAAGGAATATATTCCAGTGATTTTAAACCCATTTATTATGTTAGTTGGCACCATGGCTTTAGGACTGGCAATTCCAATCAGTTCAGCAATTTGATAAATTGTCTTTTGAGCAGGATGATTAGTCATCCAGTCTTGAGCAGCCACGTTAAAATATCTTTTAAGTGGTCCATATACAGTACGATCCAGAGGCTGCAACTTGTGAGAAGTGTGCGGTGATATTTTTAAGAAAATTATTACATTTTCTTTGGCATAATTCAAACTCTCAATGCTTATATAGTTATCATGATTATTTTTTATGATTAACATTTTACTGTTTTGATTATAATATCTTGCATTCTTTACGAAGTGCTGTAAATTTTTTTTTTTAAGTTAGACGTATGTCTCACATGTGCATTCAACCACCATGTGCTTGCTAACCATCATATGCAGCCACATATTAATTTTCTATCTTTGTCAACCATCTAAAATCAAGGCAACCATATTCTAACTAATACAGATAATATCTAAATGTCACTATGGGAAGTAGGGGATTAATCGAATTTAACATTAATTTAGCTTAACTTTGGTTTGGGGACACTTGATCCCCAGGATCAAGTCTCCCCATAAAACAAGGATCAAGTGTCCCTAATGTTCATGTTTGTGGAAAAAAAATGCTAAATCAAAAATAAAGAAACTGTATTGGATTTAAATAACAACATTTAAGCAGTGAGGAATGTTAGTATATTATATCAATGAAATGAAGTAATTTAGTTATATTTAGCAAAAAATATGAAACTCAAACTACCTTCTCAAAAAGAAGTTTGATTGTAAGAAAACAGAGATTGCTTTCTTGCAACAAAAATAAAAATGACTGAATGAAATTATGTTGCTAGATCTATTGATAAGGAATCGCTTTATTAATGCTTCCAGTTTCAAAGACTTAATTGCATTTTTTCTTCGGTTTTAGACCTAGGGATAGAGTCCCCCTAGGGATCAACTCTCCCAAGTCTCCCCTAACGGAAGTTTCCCGCCACAGCTAATACGGCCTGTGCAAACAGTTCGCGTTGACGTGCTTGCTCATATTTTGTCAAACGATTTTTGGCATTTGAAAGAAAGAGACTTGCTTTATAACACTGTGTTGTGAAATTTGTAAAAAAAAAAAAATAAAAAAAAATATCGTTATCATTAAGTACAAGTTGTCTGAAATGGAACTATCACGTTACCAGATTAGAACCATCTTTACTTCCAGTTCTGTTGCAAAAAGTCAGCTACAGAATGTCACCGAAAAAAGTGTACAACCTTAGGTACTAGTGTTGTATCATATGACACTGTGAAGGTTTGGCGGAATGGTGGTTATATATAAAATTACAGTTAAATTATATATATTATAATTAGTATTATGTAATGGTGATTTGGCGGAAAACTTTCGTTACAACCTAATATTATTAAATAAAGAACAATAGCCGGGTTACCATGTCAATGAAAATAATGCCATTTTGGCGCCAATTAGGTACCCCGGTGCGTTTTGTATTTTAAATAAAATGAATGAAAGGATTATATTTTAAATGAAATTAATGAAATATAAAAGAATGCGACGGGAAAAAAGTTTGGCGATTTATCACCTGCGTCTCGCTAACATAAAAATACCGAATTCTTGATTTCTCTAACAGAATCTTTCGACGAATTGAATATTTCCAACTGAGCGAAAAAATGCCCAGGCCGGGAATCGAACCCAGATCCTTGGCTTACAAGGCCAATGCTTTTCCGTTTAAGCTAACTGGGCCGACAACCAGCCAGCATATTTCGCTCAGATAACCTTATTGGTAATAACATCTGGTCTGTCATGTAGACAGCTCAACAGAATAAACCGCAGGTAAAGGAACTCCATATAAACGATGGATACGTAGATGAACTATTAATTTAACACAATCAAACTGATTGGTAAAGTTATCATACGAATTGAATATTTCCAACTGAGCGAAAACCTGCGGTTTATTCTGTTGAGCTGTCTACATGACAGACCAGATGTTATTACCAATAAGGTTATCTGAGCGAAATATGCTGGCTGGTTGTCGGCCCAGTTAGCTTAAACGGAAAAGCATTGGCCTTGTAAGCCAAGGATCTGGGTTCGATTCCCGGCCTCGGCATTTTTTCGCTCAGTTGGAAATATTCAATTCGTATGATAACTTTACCAATCAGTTTGATTGTGTTAAATTAATAGTAGAATCTTTCGATTTGGCGAAAGATTGTTCAAGTAAATTAAATTATGAATAAAAGTAACATGATACATTTCTTAGCATACATTTAAGGGAGGCCAAACTGGTCGCCAGATTAGTTTAAAATAATAACCTTTTCTGAAATATGAAAAAAAATATCTATTATGATTAAAATTTGAGTTGCCATCATTAGAAAAATGTATTAAAAATTAGAAAAAATTAATATTTCGAAAACTAATTCAAATTTAAAAATTATAATACCAGTTTTGAGATCTGCGTATCAATATAGATTTTTGGTGTTAATTTCATCGCAAAGTATTCCATATTTTAGGAGAAATCGCCGTGAAACATAATCAGTTGGTTTAATCAGTCGTTTCAAAGAATCGTTTCATAAATTCGTTACATTTCAGCCGTTTCATAATATCCGTTTCATAAATTCGTTTCATTAGGATTATATATATATATATAGGGTAGATATATATAAATTTTTGTAGATTTTATTGGATTTGATAGATTATCATTTAGGTGTACGCCTTTCATAGGATCTGATAGAATTCGGCGCATAGCATTTCAGGGATGAGACGCGAAAGGCAGATTTCTTTTATGACTCACGTCTCCTGCTTGCGATCTCAAATGAGGCCCGTAAGAGAAGAAAGTTGTTTCGCAACGGCCCCGATTCCAATACTATATGTCATTTCCTTTATATTTAAAGTATATTATAACTTCTTTAATGTTTATTTCGAACAAGTTCCTTTCATAAGCCGTAATATAAAAGAACTCCTTTCTTGTTCTCTCGTAAAGGAAATATTGATGGTCTACAGGTCATTTACAATATTAATAGTACTACAGTGAACTTCAAAAATGTGCATAACATTTTGTCGCGATTTAAACTTTCGGAAGTTAAAATACGAACAGATGGAGACAGGCAAGCGATCCGACACCATAAACACTTTTCATTTTCATTGGAAATATTAAAAATCAATGCCTTATTTCTTAAGATTGTCAACATATTGGTGTGCTCATCCTTAAAAAAATTAATTTCATTCAAAAGTCTGCGTCCCCCGTGTTTCGAGCGTCCCCCTTGAAAATAAAAAGTAAGGGGACGCTCTAGATAAAAAAAAAGTGAGGGGACGCCGTCCCCCCGCGACTACACCACTGGCTGTGTGTATTGTCAACTGCATCCTGAAATACAGAGCGTCTACTTCAGCGCTGTTTGAAGTGGATGGTGACCGCTTCCGTCATTTTTCGTCCTGTCGTGACACTTCACACAAAATAAGGTAAGTATGTACCCGAATTCGTTTATCTTAATTATTGTTAAAGTTATGGACAAAAATTCGACTTCGGGTCGGAATCTTGTAGTTTTGACTGAATAAATGGATTACGACCTTAGTTCCCTATACAAAAAAATTTATTGTACTGCGTTCCACCATTTTAGGTAGATTTCGTAAGAAACAGTACCTACTGTAAAAGCATTTATTTTCGCGAGCCGTAATTTTCGCGAAAATGGAGATATCGGTGATTTCGCGAGCTGAAAATTTCGCGAATTTTATATGAACTGAACCGAAAGGTGAAAAATTCCGAAACTACCTAAATAGAACCCCTTTTGCATATGACAATTTAAGAAACTTCCTTTTGTCAGAAAAGTTCTCCCCCCCCCCCCCCCCACCCTCTCCTCATCGCTCTAAAAATGACTGGCTTCAAAGAAGCTGGTATAAATATTGTAAGTGAAAGATCTGCATTTTATTAGTTGTATTATTGTTTTTATTCAAAAAGTAGTTGTATAATATTCAAGAAGTAGTTGTATAATATTCAAGAAATAGTTGTAAGTATCCAAGAAATTTTTGTACTTATTTGTTATTTAAGTAACTATAATCATTAAATTTCAAAAGTGAAAATTTCTGATATTTCATTATTATTTGAGGCGAAAAAATATATATATTTCGCGAGGCTTAAATTTTCGCGATTACGACGGGCTCGCGAAAATTAAAGCAACGCCAAAATAAGTGCTTTTACAGTATTACATTCTCCCCTATGTTGGAATTTCTGAAAAAGTTTTGCAGATCTACGCCGATCATGACCCATAGAACCCTAAACTACTCCCAGTTCAAAAGTTTATAAAACCATTATAAATTACCTACAAAAATTGTGAAAGTATAAATAATAAAGGAATTTATTCAAATTAAAAATGATATATAAACCACCATATAAGTCTATAAAACAAATTCCCTTTAACATTTGCATATATATATAACCATTATAGAATATTACAAGTCATCATTTTTAAATGAAATTTAAAAATTGAGTATCAAGACTTGATACAGACATTATACATATGTATATATATATATATATATATATGTATACGTTAGCTTCCATAATTTAGCGCAAATCTCATTCAAACTGATACGATAAAATCAAGGGGCAGAAAATTTCGGTCAAAATCGTTAATGTGCAAAATCGGACGAAGAAGGTGGAAATGGGGAGTATTTTGGTGAAAACAGATAAAACCCCCATAACTTCTTAACTATGATACATATCAAAAAAGTTATTATTACTTCTAGGAAAAGAGCCAAAAATTTATGAATGACAGACTTTTGATATAATTAAAAATGGCCCCAAGTTGCGAAAAAAATAGGGTTTTAAGAAGAACAAAAATTCATAACTTCGTCTATTCTCAAGAGATCAAATTCACTTAAATTTATTATAAATCTTCTTAATATTATCTACAACTTTTATATTGACAAGTTTTTGATCGGATCAACTCTTTCAGAAAAAATAAATAAAATAAACGCGAAAAAAAAAAGAGTGGGAGGGTTGAAGAAGAAAAAAATTCATAATTTCGTCGATTCACAATTAGCTTAAATTTATTGTAAATCTTCTTAATATTATCTACAACTTTTACATTGACAAGTTTTTGATAGGACCAACTCTTACAGCAAAAAAAAAAAAAAATTAAAAACAAAAAAAGAGGGGGGGGGGGGGGTTTGTAGAAAAAAAAATAACATTAAATAATTCTGGTAAAACCAACTCTTACAGAAAAATGAAATTAAATACTGATCGAAAGCGGCCAGATAAAATTGTTAATCTGGGTTTATCTCTAATCTTGATTTAGTTTTTGTTGGTGAAATTAGTGCTTAACTTCGAAATCTACCTGTGCCTGTAGGCCGAGACGGCAGGGATTTTTTCGAAATGTATCCCATCTTTTTAACACAGGGTGTTTCGAACACTCTTATAACTTGTTAATTTTAAAATATGCATTTCTCTCTTTATTAATTATTTTTGAATGTACAAAAAAATTAAAATTTGACATTGTGTATTTCAGTACGTTGATATACCGTCAACTCAGACGTAGTAATTGTTTTAGCAATTAACCCCGCTGCCATATTACATACCAGCATACTATTATATACTAGCATATAAAAGCCTTTTTAACAGTCCTTTTTGTATTCAGCTTATAGATTTGCGATTCATAGAAATTCTTTAGATAACTTCTTAAATCGGTTTTCTCTTTTGCCTGTATTGGAAAGGTTCGATTGGAAAGGTTTTTAGAAAAAAAAAGTTGGACGTGAGTTAAATATATTCTCACTGAAAATACGTGCATTCTAAATACTCGTATTCTTTTTTATACTATGAGAAATGCATTATTTCTCCTTATATGAATAATTGAGTTTGTATCTCCACTTTGGTAGCACATACATCGAGCTTCCTAAACTGCGAAATGCCGATCACACATTCTTTCGTCTTTCGATCGAAAGTTTAGAATAATCAAATGTAAACTTATTAATTAAATTGGAAATAAGCGTAAATTAGTAGTAAATAAGTACGAGTACATGCAGAGATAATATTCTTTAGTTTGAAATGATAAACTGCGTTGTTTGCTTTAATTAACCACCGAGTTAGTATATGTTTAATTAATTAATAAATTAAAGGCTAAAACTTTACTATTGAAAGATAATTCAAATAAAAAACAACAGCGAGTTAGATTAGTACGTATGCGGTATAGGTATAGTGGCTCTTAAAATACATTACAGAATGTATTAAAAAAAAGGGGGGGGGGAGGGTTAGATAGTATGCATTTAAGAGGTGGTATTTTTTTTTGGGGGGGGGAGGCGGAGGGACCAAGGTCACTTATCCATTCAAGATTATACACTACTAAGAATTTGCTGTAAACTGTTCGTTTTTATTGAAAACGTTTGCGTAACCGTAATTTAATTTTATTGTGACAATAATATGGTCAGATGTGCTTCATAATATACACTGTTAACACTTTGAGGTCTAAGCCCGAGTGTCACTCGGGGTGCCGTTTTCGGTGAAGCGAAGTAAGCCCGAGAGTATCTCCGGGTCAACTTTTAACTCTCCGAACTATAAAAATACCTATTATATACATTCGCTGTCTTTTCATATAATCTACAAACCTTTTATTTGGAAAAAAAAAAAAAAAAGAATAAATAAAAGTGGCAGCACTAAACAGAAATAAGTATATGAAAATATCTAGGATCGGAGCTTAATTCGAACTTGTGAACATTGTGGTGTTGCTCTTTGTGCTTTGAAATGTACCACACAAAATCAAATTTTACTAAATAATGTTTACATACAAATAAAACCTATTTCCAGATATTTTTACAACAGTTGGGTAACTTTTTTATTCAAGTCTATGTAAAATTTTATGTTAAAAAATGTTTTCTTTTGCGGAACTTTTAAAAAATATCTGAAACATTCTTTTTTCAGTAATTTCTCATGAAATATTAATTTTTAGTACATTTAAATAGTTCCCTTGATTATGAATAAGAACAGTTTGAAGTTTATAACAAAAAATAAAAAATAAAATAAAATAAATAATTAAAAAAAATAAAATACGTATCTTCCAAGTACTTTTAAAGAAATCATGAAAAGTACCAAATACCCTCAGTCTAGATGGAGATATGCGGTTGAAATAGCTCAGACCTCAAAGTGTTAAAAATCTGCAGCAAACTGTTCAGTCATTCGAATAACGTTTACTTGACGTATCTGGCCATATTATGGTCAGAATAAAGTTAAATTACCTTTATGTAACCGTTAAAAAAGGTCGAATGACTGGACAGTTTGCTGCAAATTTTCAACAGCCGTAGTCAAGTAATCGTTATCTTTAAAAACGGTCGAATGACTGGGCAATTTGCTGCATATTTTTAACAGTGAGAGTACACTGTTAGAAGTTTGCAGCATTCTGGCAGGTCATTTGACCGTTTTTTTCCGAAAACGGTTACACAACCGTAATTTTAACACTATTCTGACCATATTATTGGCCATTTTATGGTCAGAATATAGTTAAATTATGGTTATGAAACCGTTTTTTCAAAAAAAAAAAATAAAATAAAATAAAATAAACGGTTGAATGACCTGCCAGAATGCTGCAAAATTTTTAACAGTGTAATCTCACTCCAAGCTGACTCTAAATGTTTTTTCTTAACTGTAACTATAAAAAAGACATTTTACCGGAATTTTCAACATACACTGTTAAAAATTTGCAGCATTCTGTCCAGTTATTTGACTGTTTTTATCGAAAACGTTTACACATCCGTAATTTAACACTATTCTGACCATATTATTGGCCATTTTATGGTCAGAATACAGTTAAATTATGGTTATGAAACCGTTTTTTCAAAAAACGGTCAAATGACTGGACAGAATGCTGCAAATTTTTAACAGTGTAATAGCTTTTCTTTTTGGGAAAAGTGATGATGGAATTGAGAAATGCCAGAAGTGCGCTTTATTTCGATGAGTGGTACCGTATGTATTCTCTGCTGTATTCCAAATTATGGAGCGTCTAGCGCATTTTTTAGACATAAATGGTAGCCATTTTTTTCCAAGCACTTATCATCATATATAAAACGCAAAGGTAAAAATTTAAGTAAGATCAAAATCAACTCATTTGCGCATGCGTCAACTCTTTTTCGAACTTTTCAATTTAAAGGATTTAAAACGAGTTCCTGCTGACGTAGCGGACTAAAGCAGCAGTTTAAAGCTGTGAATTTTTGTAGAGGACGCAGGTTCAAGCTTAACGCCCGGCAAAGTGATTACTGTAATATTTTGGCGACAATTCATTTCAATAATGACATATTTTATTACGATTAGAAGTTATATGATTATTATTATTATTATTTGAATGCTTTATAATTAAATAAAAATTAACACTCAACAATATTTAAATAATAATAATAATAATAATTTTATATTTAAAATATTTTGCATGCAATTATCAATTAAATAAATTGAGCTGATCTACGATTTTTGTTATATTTTCTGACCGTTATCAAGAATATATGCATGTGTGTGTCAGGAAGAAAAGTTTCCCATTCTTTTCTGTAAAAAATAAAACGGAAAGAAAGAAAAATATTGATATAAGAACTGTAAAAGAAATTACTTTAATATTCAAGGTTTAATATTTTTTAAAAATGTAAAATAAAATTCAAGTAATAAAAAAATATATTTTTTAAATCGTTACTGCATGGAGTTTCAAATTTAGCCTTTTAGAGAATGAGACTGATAAAATCCAAATTTACGACAGCTTTTAATGGTCGTGCAGTTAAAAAAAAGTAGAAAATACTAAATATTGTTTAAAAAAAAAGAGAGAGAGAGAGAGAAAAAGACCGTAGTAAGTAATTATGAATGCTCTACCTAATATTTTTCGCTAAACTTCTGATAAAAAGCAAGCATAATTGGTTATAAATTATAAACTTAACATTCTTTCACTTCATTGAATGGGTTAGACTGTCAGCACCATCTATCGCCTTAAATCAGTAGGAATCACTTGTACAATATATCAATTTAACACAATTTCAATACTTAATTTAAAAGCAACTAATTAAAAGTTCAAGTATTGCTCTAATGGAACATTGAAGTTATTTACCTTCAAATCTTGACGGACACAATCTAGTACTATCATCATATTCAACATAAAGCAGACTAAATATGAAAGTGTTACAATATCATTATTATTGGCGAAATTAAGAATAAAAAAGTCAAGTGCGAGTATTACTCGTACTCAGAGGATTCCGTACAATAAATATATGAATTAATAATTGTATTATTTAAAAAAATCATTGCTAAAAGAATAAGACTGTGTAAAAAAATAGAGTTGTGTATAGCTGTATATACTAGAAAAGTAAAAATGGGTATACCATAAAAGTTCAAAGAGATATATATGAAGCGTAAATAATATCAAATATTGCTATTCTGTATAACTATTTTTTTAACTTATTCTAATCTGTTTATGATGAACTTAATTTGGTACTGACAATAAAAGTAGTGCATATTTAAACTTCATTTGGCATTTCATAAAACTAAATTCAACTTAGTAATAATCTTTTCTTTTTACACTGTACCAAAAACCCTTGTTCAGAGTTTAAACTTGGCATTGTGATAAGCGCGCTTCGAAAGGAAGTAGCAAATTTGCAACCCCGCCTTGGTCCGTGCAGCGTATTTCCAGATAGGTTTTTAATTAACTTTTAAAGACACGGGAGGTGTATTGAGAGAGCCCCTTTATGCAAACTAGTCGCGAATCCCATAATTTTTATGTGATTAATTCTAATTAAACTAATCTGTTTTTAACAATTTGACACTTATTGCTTTTATACTGCTACTGGGTATTGCATTGCACAAATATATCATTAAAAGTTGTTATCTAGGCTTTAAAAGGCGATGGTACATAGCATACGCCGCCCCTGTCATTAAGTATGTCCAAACTATCCGTGTCTTTCAGGGTTAATATCTCGGCTAATTACCGACGATTTTTTTTTTTCAAAAATCATTCTCAACCATGCTTATATACTTCTGCTGCTATAGGTACCTCCAGCGCTCCCCAACACCGTTGTTGAATGCCCGCAAATTGAAATTTGCGTGTAACGGAAAAAAGACGATTTTCCTAAAAACTATATGACCTAGGGTTATCGCTATAATTTTCCTGCAAGGTTTAAATTAACATCTACTACCAATAATGTTTTCATAATTTTAGTTTCAATAGATTCAAAAATAGATGGGGTGGGGGTGGAGGACATATTTTTGCACTACATTTTCGACGATATCTTTTAAAATATAATACCTAAAATTAAAAGAAATGTATTTTTGAGTTCAGCATTAAAAAATCTTTCACACGATATACAAAGAAAAGATTTTTTTTTCAAGTAACTTAATTAGCTCCTGTACAATTTTCTTAAATATATTTGTGAATGTTTAATAATCTGTAAATGTGTAGGTCAATAGTCTTTATTTCATCCCCCAATTTGAACTTTCCACGTTCCATAGTTTACGAGTAAAATGATTGTGACAGACTGACAGACAACACAGGAGTGATCTTATAATGGTTCCGTTTTTATTTTTTAAGTACGGAACCCTAAAAAAATAAAATAATAAGCTTAGGGATTCGGCTCCATTTTGAAATTAACATACTTTAAAATTTTCAGTTTTCAGTTTGAGTAAAATTTTGAGTTCAGCCTTACGAAAGCTTTCACGCGATAACCCACACAATGTACAAAGGTTTTTTTTTCTTTTTTCAAGCAACTTAATTAGCCCTTTACATTTTCCCTAAATGTCTTTGTGAATGTTTAATAATCTGTAAATATGTGGGTCAATAGTCTTTATTACTGCATCCAATTTGAACTTTTCACGTTCCATATACGAGTAAAATGGCTGTGACAGATGGACAGACACAGGAATGATCTTATAATGGTTCCGTTTTTACTTTTTAAGTACGGAACCCTAAAAATCCAGGTTCGACTCTGATTGAGACACACCATCTTGTATTTCTGACTGAATAGGTGGATCGCGACCTTTGATTTCCTATTAAAAAAAAAAAAATTAAAAAAAATGAAAAAAAAAAAATGTGGTAGTTGAGTATACTTTCCACCTCTTAAGTTTTGTCTCATCTTTTCTTCAAACACTCGGTGTGCCCTATTCTAACTTTCTGAAAGTTTTAAAAGAATTTATCTAATCGCCATTTTAGCTTTATATTCCCAAGGATGATAAAATACAATTTAAGATGTGCGTTAGATTAGAACAACAACGACCTTAGCTATCGCGGGGCTCCGGGCGAATAATTTTTGCTCAGGCTTGTTCTTTAAAAAGTTAGGATTTTAAGATTAGTTTTGAATTCGTAAAATACAAGTTGCAAAGAGCTTCACGATTTCATTTAGCTGAGGAAGTGCTGTGGCTTGATTGTTTCGGATGCTTTGCGTGGCGCCCCAGGCGATTCTTCGCTTTGTCTATCTTTAAAGCTGCAGTTGAATTAGAATAGAAGAATGAAATTCCCTTAATATTTTACTTAATTTACTTTCTTTCTTTTTTTTCTTAAATCTAGTTTTCAAAGTCTTAAAATTAAGGCCCTTTATTTATTATTTTTTTTTTTTAAGTATTAATGTTTCCTTTATTTTAAAAATTTATTCTCTTATTGACTCATGGCATTTTTTTGTGGGAAATACAATTATTTAAATCACAAAATTAAGCTACTTTATTAGAAAAAAAAGCTTCCTTATTTAAAAAAATAAATGTTAATCTTTAATTAACTTATGTTATTTACTATTTCGTAGGTATTTTATTTTTTAATTCATTTATGCTTAAATTAACTGATCACATTTACTTTTTGGTATGTCTACAAAATTAGGCAATTTATTTATTATTTTTAATGCTTTACCTGATCTACCTAAATGCAATAGTGCCTCCCGTTATTATTATTTTTTGAAGATTTTATTCAAATAACTTACGACATTTTCCTTGTAAAAACTCAATTTTCGAAGTCACAAAATTAAGGCACTTCATTAAAAAAAAAAAAAAAAAAAAAAAAAAAAAAAAAGCTTACTTCATTTTTAGAAATAACTGACAATATTTTACTATTTCTTAGGAAACAAAACTGTTAAAAAGGAGCTCTATATTGGAAACATGCATTTTAGATGACACACGTGTAACTTTAATTCAAACGATTAAAGAAAATCAATATTAACATAAAATTGTGAAGAAAATTTATACTAATGGCATGCATATTACGCAATACTTTGTCAAGAAGCCTAGAATAATTCAAGAATCTAACGTATGCAAAAACTCGTTCATCAATCAATAATTAATAATTATTCGAATAGTTACAGAATTAAGAGCAGAGAATTATTGGAAATATTAAAGGGAATTTGTTTAAAAATATGTAAATCAATAAAATAACATGTTAAAACTTCGTACAAAATTAAATACAATAGACTCCCTTAAATCCACAACCCCAAAATCCGCACATCATCGCAGATGTAAATAATGAAACTTTCAGTTCAGATATAAGGACAAAATTACAGAATATTTTAGATTTATATCATTCTGTATGCATTTCTCGATAATATGACTGAACTCATAGTTTTACATGAAGGAAGTATAAATTTATTTACGAAAGAATCAGGATATTGCTGATGTCACTTGTAATCACAATCTTTTCACCAAATGTAATTATATATTAATCAAGCTTTTTTAGTTATTAAGTCTCGCTAAACCTGCGATAAAATTTCCTTATTTTACAATTTCGATATGAATTAGTAGTGTTCCTTTATGAGGCTAGTTTTATTGAATAATTCAAGAAAAATGTATCTGATCTTTATTATAAATATTTAATTATACTCTATTAATTATTTACTCGCCCTTTACTTTTAATAATTTAATCATTTTTAAAATTATCTTACTTTTTATTATTTTAGTTCATTACTTTACTTAATTATTTTAATATTTTACTATATTGCAAGAATCCATTATAATTTCAACTGCATTATTACATTCAAATTACTAAAAAGCAATGACCAATGAATAGCCGCACATGAAAAGCAATGAACTATCCTCAAAATTCTGAAATTCGCACATCCTCTATTCCCAAGCTGTGCGGATTTGAGGGGGAATCTACTGTATATCTTTTTTCAAATTTTGAAGAAAATAGACGTTATTTAGATTTAGAGCAGGGGCGACACAGATTCGGCTAAAGAAAACGTACATATTGATAAGATGATTGAATAGTGGAAGTTCTGGAACTTCGAGAAATTGTCTAAACAGAAAATGCGACTAATTTAACAATCTGTAAATATTTGATAAAGTGGACCAGGATAATGTTAATAATAATAATAAGTTTTGAGTAACTTGCAGCGGATTCAAAGAATTTTTTAAAGGAAAATATAACTTGCGCGCATATTTGCTAGATATATAAATCCTGATTCGACAAATTAATATGCGTACGATTTCGTCATTACACCAGCATTAAGTGCAATACGATTATATGGGCTATCCGTACTAGGGTGTCAATGATTTTAATCAGTTGATTTAAATCAGCGATTAAATCATGATTTTAATCAACCGTTTTTTTTTAAATCATTGATTTAAATCAAAAATTTTCTAAATGTTTAAAATGTTTAAAAAAAGTATTAAAATGTAACATGAACATAATTTGAAAATTTCTAGAGGTATTTTGACTTATGAATAAACAAAAAAAGAGCTTTAAATAATCGTTTCTAAGCTTAATTCATGAGTATTGTAAAAAATTAAAAACAGTTGAGTTTGTAAAAAGCATTGTTTTTAAGTTTTTATCCAAATTCAAACAGTTTCATATAAAAATTATATTTAAATCTAATATAATTTGCAATGTCATAATTTCCTTTAGGTAATCAATTTATGCATTATTTTATATAAAATACACATAGCAAGTGTAATACATTCCTACGAGTAAAAGAATAAATAGTAAATAATAGCAATCTCAAGTTAAAGAAGAATGAAAGAATGACATCTGCTCAGCAGCTAAATTGGTAAATGAATGCATAAGAGAAAAAAGAAATAATTGGTATAAAAATGCTAAGCACAGTAAGAGCTTCTTCAGTATAGGTTGAATAAATGTTTTTTTTTTAAACTTTGTAACTCATATATACTAAATAAAAAAAAATAATTAAGGATTGAAAAAGCAGCAAAACTTTTCTTAAGAAAAAAAATTGAACCATTGAAAACTAATAATCCGCACTGAGAGATAATAATGCTGTTACTTAAATATTTTGAGGATTTCAGATATAAGTGACTAACTTATATTTATTCTATATGAATGGGTTTAACTCATTTTCATAATTTTTTTTATTAGCATACACATACATGTGTGTAAGTTTAGATTTTGGTGGTTTACAGTAATTTTCCCAAATACAAATGCAAAACGAGCTGCAAATACTATTTGTTAGTTTTGTTATTTGTGCTACTAACTAATGAAATTACTTATGTGCAGTTTTTATTAATTCTGTAATAATTATACTGTTTCTTGTAGGCCATTTTTTTAATACTGCCGCCCTTTTAAAATTGGCAAAATGCACCCTGCCTTAAAAAAAAAAATAGTTGAAATTCACCTGTAGTTGTAGCCAGAGATTTCTTGTAAAAAACTTCCCCATTCAACAGTATTTCTAAATTCATGTGGCCAAGATTTTGCAAAAATAATAGAACTTTATTTCTTTAGAAAAAACAGGATATTATTAAAATATGTTATTTAATTGTATTTTTCAATTTCTTATTCATAAAATTATTAAAAATTAAGGACACTTTATTTATCATACTAAAAATTATTCTTTTATTCCCCTTATATCATTACTAAACACATTACTAATATCTGTACCTTGGAACAAAAAGGGCCAATGTCCAAAATTGAGAAATTTGAGTTAAATGCACGAATGAATTCAGGATGCGATATAAAGTAATTGTTAAAAGGGCCAAAGTCCTCCCAATATTAGATCATTGAAAACAAAATGTTTTGTAGAGGTACATCTGCAACACAAGCAAAAATTACTGTCATAAGTAAAATATTAAACAATTAGTAGATATTGTAATCTCTTACCTGCCGAGAAAAACTTACGAGATTCATTCCCCGTGCCACAGTTTTCCAAACAGGTGCATGTAGTTATGCGGTGTATTGGGGGAAATAAGAGACAAGCTTTTAATATAAACATTGTGCACTTCCACGAAAATATAAAAAGAAACGAAAATACAAAAATTATACCAAAAATGTAAAATTATAGTGTAACAATATGATAAAAAAGATGTTAGAACTTAGTGGCCGTGTGATATATCCTGAAACATGGTTGGACACATAAATCAACATCACATTCAGTGCATTGATAGCGGGATTCACGGCGAATTTTTTTCTTTGAACAAACCGCACATCTTCTCGATGCATTTTTCTTTGAAGACGTTGATGTTACTAAGTCCGGAAAATGACTAGCAGAAAGTCGTAAAGGACAGCCACTTTCTAATTTCTGTCGTTTGGCAGGTTGTGGAGGAGTAATATGAATTTTCTCAAATAGATGTTCCACCAAATTCATGCGAAAGTTGTAATTATCAACGTTACGGAGTTGTTTCTTTTGTAATGTGAAGGCATTCCAAATAGCCATATCTAATAGATGGCGAAATATTGTTAAATAATACCTCTTCTGTCTTTTTCGTGTTGTTGAATAACAAACTAATGCATGATCCGCTCTATCAACCCCACCCATCTTCAAGTTATAATCTATAACAATAGCTGGCTTCATGACATTTTTTTCAGTTTCAGAGCAATTTACTGTATGGATAGAACTAAGAAGCGAAACATCTTTTTTGTCACGCCATCCCAACACGGTGTAACGGAGACGGTGTTGTAAGGTGGTGTGGTAGCGGGCAACTTCAACGGCCGAGTCTTATTTAAAGTCGAAGAAATATTTTATTGCATTACAAACAATTAAATGATGTTTTCTAGATTAAATAAGTCGTATGTACAACATTCTTCATAAATGGGTTCTATTTCAGCTGTCAATAAAGTATTTATAGAATCAAGTCCAGCCCTCGAACGGCAGATTGCTTTCAGTGAGAATGTCTCTATTTATTTAAATTTCACAATTCTTGAAGATGAGAGTCGGTGATACGCGACAGGAATGTCGCCCTTTTTGTGAATGTCCGACAAAGGTCTAGGGACCTCCGATCTCTTCTCCGGGTTGGAGAAATTTTACCGCCACGCCTGGCTACCTCTTTACTGTGCTTCGGAAAATGTTCCTAAGCCAACCCGTGAGAGAATTCTCCTCTACACGACTAAAGTCTACGTGGAGCCTTAGCTTCCAAAAAGGAACTGAAAAAAATCTCGAGAATGCTCCTGCATCTCCCTTTTATCAGTTTCGTTTTTCCGTCTAGGACAAAAGCCACTCCCATTAGCCACTCACCATCCGTGACCCATGAGCTCATAAACAAGCCCTTTCTCTATAGGCTGCAGTCAGGAACCTGACGTCAGGTCAATATGTAGTTTCACTATCTAGTTTCTCACGGGAAAGAGATCCTCGTAAATATCAAAGGAATATTTCTCTCGCTAAATAAAGGAGTACCATTCACACTAGTGTCACTTGTAAAGATTGATTGAAATTGATATATTTGTTTCATCTTTAGCGACATTTTCTGGGACTCTGAAGAAATTTGGAGGCTAGGTGAAAATACATTACTTTCCCTATGCTGGCTTCTGCCTTGTAAATTGAGAGTTTTAATGTGAGATATCGTCGAATTCTCACAACACCCCTCCCTCAAATCATATTTCGGCTACAAGACGCAACATTCTGTAAGGGTAATGGTTAGCTCATACATTTTAAGTGGCCCATTTTTAATTATATCAATTCCTAAAAAAAACCTTTTCCTGCATTTTATATTTAGCTTGCAAATGCTGGATACATTTGGTTACGAACTTTCTCTTTAACAGATAAAACACATTTATATTTTACACGATTACATTTACACATAATAAAATGAATATTAATATATACATATACTTATGTCGATTTTGACTCACACAATCCCCACTAAATCCTTAACTGCTAAAACATGTCACTTGAAAGTTTATCTCCGAATTTTGCATAGTGTTTGGGCCGCGAAACTTTTCTTGTCAAAACGTTTCTATTCTCCACGCCTTTTTCATTAGATTTCGTTTTGTTTACTCTATAAACTTGAGACTTTTCGCGTCTACTCAAGACGTTCGTGAAATGATTAGTCGCGGAACTTTTATAATCGATTCTCCCCTGATTCATTCTTCTCATACCCCTTTCATACGACTCACGTCCGGTGGAGCCTAATCCTGCGTCTCCTGACACTGAATTTCCTTTTAACGCATCTTTATCGCGCCTAGATTTCCTGTTGTTCCTGTTCTGCACATTTCTTACCGGCTTATCTCTTTGATCGGCCGTTAAATCTGTTCCTATACGGGAGCCACCTGACTTCTCGAAATCCCCATAATTACAATACGTCTTCTTTATTTTTGACCTTCTAGCTTCGCTTAACGACTCGTCCGCATCTTGTTCTCTTTTAAGCCTTTCTTTCCCAATCTTGCTTAATACTACGTTTAAATTCCCCTCTCGATCGGGTAACAAAAGGTCCCCTCCGTCTACATTAAAATTCTCATTCATCTTCCTTGACCAACGTTCATCCTCGCTGGATTTTTCTCCCGTATTCGCGTCAATCATTTTTGACTGGGGGTTTCTCTTTTTCGACTCCTCCCCTTTCGTCGGATCGGACCACTGTTCTTTCAGTTTCGGATTGGCCTCACGGTTCTCCCGGCGTCTAAAATATCTGTCTTTCCCTTCTTAGTTTTATCAATTAATTTTTGAGTTTCGTTTCCCAATATGTAATATGATAAGTCTGATTTATTCTCTGCTACTATGGCCCTCGTTTTTATATTCCCCACTCCTTCAATTTCTAAGACAACGTGGGCGGTCGGTAAACAACGCGTATTATTCGTCAATGGCTGCCTAACTCGTATGGCACTCCGTCTAACTGATTGGAGTTAATTAATTGCCTGGGCGTCACATCAAATCGAGTTCCTGAATCTCTTAAAGTCGTGCATTCCTTTCCGTTAATTAGAGCACGGCTAAGATAAGGTTTGAAACTTTCTTCAAAATTCGTACCTACGCTAATGTGGTGAACGCTAGTAATAGGTTCTAAATTCCTTTTGTTTTCCGGACAATTGGCTTTTAAATGCCCAATTTTGGAGCAAATAAAACACTTATTCCAATTTTTACGTTCGAAGATCTTTTCTCTTTCTTTTTCAGTGTTTTTCTCTCTCCAATTAGTTTTGGTTTCCGAATGCCAACCTCTCGTTTCGTCCTCATTTTCCGTTTTTTCCATTCTCCTATCCCGTGAATTTCCTTCAAATTTTGGTTTCGAATTCCACGATTTTTTTTACTCTCCTGTTATTGCCTCATATTCGTCTAGTGCTGTCGCGAGCACCAAGGGGTCTTTATAATTCGCCCACGAATCAATGAAATGCTCTTTCAAATCGACCGACGCGCGTCGTTTGATCTGATCAGTGATCAACAAGTCTTTTAATTCAGAAAATTGCGTAATCCCCAAACCGTTTATCCATCCTTCAAGAAAACTATTCAATTCGAATATGAGATCTCTCCACGGGTTTCCTGGATTACGTGCATGTTTATTTAATTTTTGACGGTACGCTTCCGCACTCAGTTTGTACCGGGCTAATAAAAGCGATTTTACAGGTTCAAAATTGTCAATTTTTTGAGTTGGTTCGCGTAAGATCAATTCCGTAATTTCTACCGGCAATAATGCTAACAGGTGTGTGACGTATTCGTTCCGGACCTATTTGCCTTCCGTTCGAACAAATTCAGGAATAATGTTATATCGATCGCTCAGGATCAAAACGATGCATAGTAGTTTTAAGGGGTAATTTAACGAATCTTTCGGAACCGCTGCTAGCCGTAGAATTTCGCCTTTCTGAACTCTGCGTTAATTTTAGCTGTTCTAAAGTAAACGCCCTTTCTTTTTCTTACTCTCTCTCTTCCCTAACTCTCTCTTCCCTAACTCTCTCTTCTCTCTCTCTCTCTCTCTCTCTCTCTCTCTCTTTTTCCCACCTCTCTTTCTCTTTTTCTGCCGCGATTCGGTCCCTGCCTGCACTAAAGTTAGTTCCTCGTCGTATTTTTCTGCTGCTTCAATTTTTTCGATTATCGTTGCCATATTGTCTTGTTCATCTATTTCCACACCTAAAACTTCCGCTAGATGCTGTAAATCCGCTTTCCGGCAGTACTTTAGTGAATTAAACTTCGACATGACTACGGTATGTTGAAATAATACAAACGGAAACAATTCGTTTTGTTTATCAATTTAAAAGTATATGAACCTTACACCTCACAAGAAATATTTTACCCCTAAGCACACAATATAAATAAACATTTCAAATGCATAACCAATATGTAAAAATAATTTTATGATTTTGCAAAAGATTTTCAGATTTTCTATACTTTTGTGCCAATCGTAAAGCAAAAAATAGAATTCCAAATTTTAAAGCTTTAGAGTCCCTATACATACAATATGAAAACAATAAGTAATTTTTCAAATACTATAGGCAAACCACCTTCCCAGTATCTCTCAATAACTGAACACTCACTGCAACCTTTATCAAAATGCCTCTATACTATTTAGGATAAAATTTAAAATTTTCTCATTTGTCATTTAGCAATCTCCAACATGCATGGAAATTTCTCTTTATACAATCACTCATCAAAATATATTTCTTACACAAGTTATTTAAGAAAAAAAATTTACTGGGCTTTTTTTTTTTGAGTAGTTATGAATTTAGCCTAGCTAATACTTTCTGCTTTCCAAACATTAAAAATAATGATAAAGATAACATAACATATAAATTTGCATTAATCGTTAGATTTCAATTAATTACACATTATCGATTTATCATAATCTTAATATTTTCATTTTCCTCAAAATCAAAACGTCCCTCTTATTTTTATCTAAACAACATTTTAACATCCTATCATTATGATAAATAATAGTTTAAGAGCCACTCAAAATGAAATGAGCTTACCTGTTGCAGTTGTTGCTTGAAGTATCTTGTCTGGGGAACGGTTCATTATGGCACTCCGCGGGTGTCGTCCACTGTAGCTCAAGGGCTCGTATCGGGCATGTCGCGTCCCACTGTTTGTCGTCCAAGGTCCACGTTGCACTGTCTCGAAGCACTGTCTAGTTGATCTAGATTAACTGTCTCATTGCCGTTGTTCTGGATGAACAGTCTTTCGTTCTGGACGAACTGTCTTTTGTTCTGGGTGAACTGTCTTTTGCTCTGGAAGGGCTGTCCGTCTGTCTTCCTCGGAACTGTCGTTTCGATTCTTTCGGCTGCCTCTCGAGTTGTTGTCAGAAACTCCGGGTGTTCGCCGTCTGTTTCCTCCCGGGCTTTCCTCTAATAACAATTATTCTTGCTGTAAATCTTCTAGCTGCCACCAAGTTGTAACGGAGCCGGTGTCGTAAGGTGGTGTGGTAGCGGGCAACTTCAACGGCCGAGTCTTATTTAAAGTCGAAGAAATATTTTATTGTATTACAAACAATTAAATAATGTTTTCTAGATTAAATAAGTCGTATGTACAACATTCTTCTTAAATGGGTTCTATTTCAGCTGTCAATAAAGTATTTATAGAATCAAGTCCAGCCCTTGAACGGCAGATTGCTTTCATTGAGAATGTCTCTATTTATTTAAATTTGAAAATTCTTGAAGATGAGAGTCGGTGATACGCGACAGGAATGTCGCCCTTTTTGTGAATGTCCGAGCAAGGTCTAGGGTCCTCCGATCTCTTCTCCGGGATGGAGAAATTTTACCGCCACGCCTGGCTACCTCTTTATTGTGCTTCGGAAAATGTTCCGAAGCCAACCCGTGAGAGATTTCTCTTCTACACGGCTAAAGTCTACTTGGAGCCTTAGCTTCCTAAAAGGAACTCAAAAAAAAAAAACTCAAGAATGCTCCTGCATCTCCCTTTTATCAGAGCCCCACCAGTGGCTGAGAGGTTCTGCTCTCGAAGCTGGTAGACGGGAGATGCTGGGTTCGAACCCAATCGCGCCCGTCGGCCTAACCGTTTCGTAGTTTTCGTGGTTTTCTTCGAAACCGTGGATTCCCATGCGTAAATACGGGTTAGGTTCCCTTAGAAAGACCCCCACGAAGGGCACTCCCCCAGGGCTTATATCCCACGTGTTGATAATTGGCCGTCACAAATACAAACCAAACCAAACCAAACCAAACCCTTTTATCAGTTTCGTTTTTCCGTCTTGGACAAAAGCCACTCCCATTAGCCACTCACCATCCGTGACACATGAGCTCATAAACAAGCCCTTTCTCTATAGGTTGCAGTCAGGAACCTGACGTCAGGTCAATATGTAGTTTCACTATCTAGTTTCTCACGGGAAAGAGATCCTCGTAAATATCAAAGGAATATTTCTCTCGCTAAATAAAGGAGTACCTTTCACACTAGTGTCACTTGTAAAGATTGATTGAAATTGATATATTTGTTTCATCTTTAGTGACATTTTCTGGGACTCTGAAGAAATTTGGAGGCTAGGTGAAAATACATTAGTTTCCCTATGCTGGCTTCTGCCTTGTAAATTGAGAGTTTTAATGTGAGATATCGTCGAATTCTCACAACACCCCTCCCTCAAATCATATTTCGGCTGCAAGACGCAATATTCTGTAAGGGTAATGGTTAGCTCATACATTTTAAGCGGCCCATTTTTAATTATATCAATTCCTAAAAAAAACCTTTTCCTGCATTTTATATTTAGCTTGCAAATGCTGGATACATTTGGTTACGAACTTTCTCTTTAACAAATAAAACACATTTATATTTTACACGATTACATTTACACATAATAAAATGAATATTAATATATACATATACTTATGTCGATTTTGACTCACACAATCCCCACTAAATCCTTAACTGCTAAAACATGTCACTTGAAAGTTTATCTCCGAATTTTGCATAGTGTTTGGGCCGCGAAACTTTTCTTGTCAAAACGTTTCTATTCTCCACGCCTTTTTCATTAGATTTCGTTTTGTTTACTCAATAAATTTGAGACTTTTCGCGTCTACTCAAGACGTTCGTGAAATGATTAGTCGCGGAACTTTTATAATCGATTCTCCCCTGATTCATTCTTCTCATACCCCTTTCATACGACTCATGTCCGGGGGAGCCTAATCCTGCGTCTCCTGACACTGAATTTTCTTTTAACGCATCTTTATCGCGCCTAGATTTCCTGTTGTTCCTGTTCTGCACATTTCTTACCGGCTTATCTCTTTGATCGGCCGTTAAATCTATTCCTATACGTGAGCCACCTGACTTCTCGAAATCCCCATAATTACAATACGTCTTCTTTATTTTTGACCTTCTAGCTTCGCTTAACGACTCGTCCGCATATTGTTCTTTTTTAAGCCTTTCTTTCCCAACCTTGCTTAATACTACTTTTAAATTCCCCTCTCGATCGGGTAAAAAAAGGTCCCCTCCGTCTACATTAAAATTCTCATTCATCTTCCTTGACCAACGTTCATCCTCGCTGGATTTTTCTCCCGTAATCGCGTCAATCAATTTTGACTGGGGGTTTCTCTTTTTCGACTCCTCCCCTTTCGTCGGATCGGACCACTGTTCTTTCAGTTTCGGATTGGCCTCACGGTTCTCCCGGCGTCTAAAATATCTGTCTTTCCCTTCTTAATTTTATCAATTAATTTTTGAGTTTCGTTTCCCAATATGTAATACGATAAGTCTGATTTATTCTCTGCTACTATGGCCCTCGTTTTTATATTCCCCACTCCTTCAATTTCTAAGACAACGTGGGCGGTAAACAACGCGTATTATTCGTCAATGGCTGCCTAACTCTTATGGCACCCCGTCTAGCTGATTGGAGTTAATTAATTGCCTGGGCGTCACATCAAATCGAGTTCCTGAATCTCTTAAAGTCGTGCATTCCTTTCCGTTAATTAGAGCACGGCTAAGATAAGGTTTGAAACTTTCTTCAAAATTCGTACCTACGCTAATGTGGTGAACGCTAGTAATAGGTTCTAAATTCCTTTTGTTTTCCGGACAATTGGCTTTTAAATGCCCAATTTTGGAGCAAATAAAACACTTATTCCAATTTTTACGTTCAAAGATCTTTTCTCTTTCTTTTTCAGTGTTTTTCTCTCTCCAATTAGTTTTGGTTTCCGAATGCCAACCTCTCGTTTCGTCCTCATTTTCCGTTTTTTCCATTCTCCTATCCCGTGAATTTCCTTCAAATTTTGGTTTCGTATTCCACGATTTTTTTTACTCTCCTGTTATTGCCTCATATTCGTCTAGTGCTGTCGCGAGCACCAAGGGGTCTTTATAATTCGCCCACGAATCAATGAAATGCTCTTTCAAATCGACCGACGCGCGTCGTTTGATCTGATCAGTGATCAACAAGTCTTTTAATTCAGAAAATTGCGTAATCCCCAAACCGTTTATCCATCCTTCAAGAAAACTATTCAATTCGAATATGAGATCTCTCCACGGGTTTCCTGGATTACGTGCATGTTTATTCAATTTTTGACGGTACGCTTCCGCACTCAGTCTGTATCGGGCTATTAAAAGCGATTTTACAGGTTCAAAATTGTCAATTTTTTGAGTTGGTTCGCGTAAGATCAATTCCGTAATTTCTACCGGCAATAATGCTAACAGGTGTGTGACGTATTCGTCTGGCTCCATTCCGTACATATTTGCCTGCCGTTCGAACAAATTCAGGAATAATGTTATATCGGATCGCTCAGGATCAAAACGATGCATAGTAGTTTTAAGGGGTAATTTAACGGATCTTTCGGAACCGCTGCTAGCCGTAGAATTTCGCCTTTCTGAACTCTGCGTTAATTTTAGCTGTTCTAAAGTAAACGTCCTTTCTTTTTCTTTCTCTCTCTCTTCCCTAACTCTCTCTTCTCTCTCTCTCTCTCTCTCTCTCTCCCCTCTCTTTCTCTTTTTCTGCCGCGATTCGGTGTTCCCTATCTTTCACGATAAACCCTGCCTGCACTAAAGTTAGTTCCTCGTCGTATTTTTCTGCTGCTTCAATTTTTTCGATTATCGTTGCCATATTGTCTTGTTCATCTATTTCCACACCTAAAACTTCCGCTAGATGCTGTAAATCCGCTTTCCGGCAGTACTTAAGTGAATTTAACTTCGACATGACTACGGTATGTTGAAATTATACAAACGGAAACTATTCGTTTTGTTTATCAATTTAAAAGTATATGAACCTTACACCTCACAAGAAATATTTTGTCCCTAAGCACACAATATAAATAAACATTTCAAATGCATAACCAATATGTAAAAATAATTTTATGATTGTGCAAAAGATTTTCAGATTTTCTATACTTTTGTGCCAATCGTAAAGCAAAAAATAGAATTCCAAATTTTAAAGCTTTAGAGTCCCTATACATACAATATGAAAACAATAAATAATTTTTTAAATACTATAGGCAAACCACCTTCCCAGTATCTCTCAAGAACTGAACACTCACTGCAACCTTTATCAAAATGCCTCTATACTATTTAGGATAAAATTTAAAATTTTCTCATTTGTCATTTAGCAATCTCTAACATGCATGAAAATTTCTCTTTATACAATCACTCATCAAAATATATTTCTTACACAAGTTATTTAAGAAAAAAAATTTACTGGGCTTTTTTTTTTGAGTAGTTATGAATTTAGCCTAGCTAATACTTTCTGCTTTCCAAACATTAAAAATAATGATAAAGATAACATAACATATAAATTTGCATTAATCGTTAGATTTCAATTAACTACACATTATCGATTTATCATAATCTTAATATTTTCATTTTCTTCAAAATCAAAACGTCCCTCTTATTTTTATCTAAACAACATTTTAATATCCTATCAGTATGATAAATAATAGTTTAAGAGCCACTCAAAATGAAATGAGCTTACCTGTTGGAGTTGTTGCTTGAAGTATCTTGTCTGGGGAACGGTCCGTTATGGCATTCCGCGGGTGTCGCACACTGTAGCTCAAGGGCTCGTATCGGGCATGTCGCGTCCTACTGTTTGTCGTCCAAGTTCCACGTTGCACTGTCTCGAAGCATTGTCTAGTTGATCTAGATTAATTGTCTCATTGCCGTTGTTCTGGATGAACAGTCTTTCGTTCTGGACGAACTGTCTTTTGTTCTGGGTGAACTGTCTTTTGCTCTGGAAGGGCTGTCCGTCTGTCTTCCTCGGAACTGTCGTATCGATTCTTTCGGCTGCCTCTCGAGTTGTCAGAAACTCCGGGTGTTCGCCGTCTGTTTCCTCCCGGGCTTTCCTCTAATAACAATTATACTTGCTGTAAATCTTCTAGCTGCCACCAAGTTGTAACGGAGCCGGTGTCGTAAGGTGGTGTGGTAGCGGGCAACTTCAACGGCCGAGTCTTATTTAAAGTCGAAGAAATATTTTATTGTATTACAAACAATTAAATAATGTTTTCTAGATTAAATAAGTCGTATGTACAACATTCTTCTTAAATGGGTTCTATTTCAGCTGTCAATAAAGTATTTATAGAATCAAGTCCAGCCCTCGAACGGCAGATTGCTTTCATTGAGAATGTCTCTATTTATTTACATTTGAAAATTCTTGAAGATGAGAGTCTGTGATACGCGACAGGAATGACGCCCTTTTTGTGAATGTCCGAGCAAGGTCTAGGGACCTCCGATCTCTTCTCCGGGATGGAGAAATTTTACCGCCACGCCTGGCTACCTCTTTATTGTGCTTCGGAAAATGTTCCGAAGCCAACCCGTGAGAGATTTCTTTTCTACATGGCTAAAGTCTACTTGGAGCCTTGGCTTCCAAAAAGGAACTCAAAAAAAAAAACCTCGAGAATGCTCCTGCATCTCCCATTTATCAGAGCCGCACCGGTGGCTGAGAGGTTCTGCTCTCGAAGCTGGTAGACGGGAGGTGCTGGGTTCGAACCCAATCGCGCCCGTCGGCCTAACCGTTTCGGAGTTTTCGTGGTTTTTTTCGAAACCGTGGATTCCCATGCGTAAATACGGGTTAGGTTCCCTTAGAAAGACCCCCACGAAGGGCACTCCCCCAGGGCTTATATCCCACGTGTTGATAATTGGCCGTCACAAATACAAACCAAACCAAACTCTTTTATCAGTCTCGTTTTTCCGTCTTGGACAAAAGCCACTCCCATTAGCCACTCACCATCCGTGACACATGAGCTCATAAACAAGCCCTTTCTCTATAGGCTGCAGTCAGGAACCTGACGTCAGGTCAATATATAGTTTCAGTATCTAGTTTCTCACGGGAAAGAGATCCTCGTAAATATCAAAGGAATATTTCTCTCGCTAAATAAAGGAGTACCTTTCACACTAGTGTCACTTGTAAAGATGGATCGAAATTGATATATTTGTTTCATCTTTAGCGACATTTTCTAGGACTCTGAAGAAATTTGGATGCTAGGTGAAAATACATTAGTTTCCCTATGCTGGCTTCTGCCTTGTAAATTGAGAGTTTCAATGTGAGATATCATCGTATTCTCACAACGGTAATTTTGCCTCTTTGGAAAGCGGCTATTTCGCCTTTCTTCAAAGTAAGTTTGTTGAAATTTTCCGGCAAATCACGTCGATTAGGACGAAGAGTTCCATATACGTCAGTTGAATTTTGGATAAGAATGTCTGCTAATTCTGGTGAGAGATAAAAATTGTCCGCAATTACACAATAACCTTTTCCCAAAAAAGGTTCAATAAGCGTCATCACTGCTTTTGTTGCGACTCCATAGTTCTCATACTTTTTATCAAAGATTGTGCTCTGCCCTGTGTACACGATCGTATTGTGAATATATCCTGTCTCTGCTTCAGCAAGTACAAAGAGTTTTACTCCAAAGCGAGCTCTTTTCATTGGTATGTATTGTACCCATGATAGCCTGCCTTTGAAAAAGCATTAAGCTCTCATCAATGCTCAGGTCCCTTTCAGGTGTATTGAGACTTGAAAATTTCTTCATCATGTCAGAAAAAACAGGCCATATTTTACTTAGTTTTGGATTTGGATGTGAATTTTTATCAAAAGTACTGTTATCAGAAAAGTGCAGAAATTCATGATAAGTTGAAAGCGATTTCTGCTTATAAATTTCCCATCGATCAATTTGTTTTTAGACCAGTAAAGCGCAACGTGAGGTTTTACAAGTATTCCTTGCAGAATAAGTATACCTAAAAAACATATATTTCTTCTAAAGTTGTTGGACGCCACAACTTCGTCCTTTATTTCCCTTTTCCAGGATGCTGGCTGTTATACTGATCGGCAAAACGGTTAGTTTCTGTAACAATATGAAGCACCAGCTTCTGATCAAAAAATAATTCAAAAAATAAAAGTGGGTTCGTAACATCTGTTACATTTTTATTTATTCCTGGTTGTCCCGAAAATGAAAACCGTGAAGGTGGCATAGGTAATTTTTTTATATCCAATCGTACCCAGTTTCTGGCATCTTTCATAGAATATTCGTTATCTGAATCCTCTTCATCTGACATATCATATTCTGACGTCTCTGATCCAGAAGATGACGGAAAGTCGTCATCCAACTCACTATAAACAGTATCGGACATACTCCTACGAACTTCGAGAAAATTCGAGAAACTGCACGGCTAAAGCTATGAGACTGAGGTAGTGACATCAAAATAGCAATGCGGTAGAAAGCGGAAAAGTGAACGGCAAACCAAACAATATTTTCTCTGAAATATTAGTGGTGTACAAAAAGGGCGGAGCCTTGTCAAATATGGAAAAAAATTCGCTTGTATTTTCAGGAAACTAGCTCAGTGCGATCCGATAGCCTTTATGAAGGTAGTTCCTTCTACCCCTTCTCCTCTGAAATAGCTCAGTCTTTCAAAAACACCTTCAAAGTCTTTTTTCTTTTTCTTTTTTTTTTTTTAAATTCCAAAGCCGTGGGCGTTGTTTTACTGGTACAGCGCAGTATAAAGGACAATATTTTGGACTGACGTATATATACGTCAGTGGCACTTAACGCATCGACTATGCGCGACGGATATATACGTCTGTGGCACTTAAGGGGTTAATAGGAAAAGATTGATCTGATTAGTAAAAAAGAAGGAAATATAAAAAGAAAAGAAATGACTACATATGTACTGTTCTTATTGTTTGGAAAACATTTTTAATGTAAAAAGTAGTTATTTATCTCTTTAAAATATATCAAATCTTATATTATAGCATAAGTGATACTATGAACTTTTTAAAATATATACTAAAGCAGTTTTATCTATAACCATCAGGCGTAAAAAACACTTTATTTCAATGCTTAAATATGTTTTATTTTCTAGTGCCAATAATTTCGTGTATCAAAAACGTAGAAAATGCATTTACAATAGAAGGAAATTTAATACCTGATTCAGAATGCCTATAATTAAAAGTTGTTTAGAATTACAAACAGGAAAAAAAAAAAAGAAAATCCCTGCCGGCCCGGCCTATAGGCAGAGGTAGATTTCGAAGTCAAATATACTAATTTCACAAACAAAAACTAAATCATATGATTAGAGATAAATCCACTTTAACAATTTTATCTGTCCGCTTTTGGTGAGTTTTTATTTCAATTTTATAAAATAGCTGGTTTTATCAGAATCATGTTAGGGCGGTATTCAAAAAAATACTTTTCAATGCTCAACAGCTAGAAATTTTCTGGCATAATTCCAGATTCATTTTTAATAATAATAATAATAATATATGAAACTTGCTGACGTGATTTTTGAAGAAATTTATAAGCGACCTGTGCTTTTATTTTTTGTTCAATTAATAGTCCAGGCAATAGAGACCGTATAGGGACTCTACCTAGCAAAATTGATGGTAGTACTGGAAATCGGATTTCTAGATGTTGTTTGGGTCGCTGAATCCGAATTTGTAACTTCCCACCAAAATTTTCCCTGGCAACCCCCCCCCCCCCCCAAATTTTGGTAAAAAGCCTCCCAAAAAAGGTTTTTATTAAAAAAATCAATTTTTTTATTGTTTTAGAGAAAAAGTATCTAGAAATTCAGAAAGTAGACAAAATTTCTAACAAATTATATATATGACATTATGACTTAGGATGAAGGGGAAGGGGGGATCTGCCTCGGAACATGCACCATTTTTTGGGTCGCTGAATCCGAATTTTTAACTTACCCCCAAAATTCCCCCCCCCCGAAAACCCCCCAAATAGTTGTTTTTAACTTAAATTTCTTATTGTTTTAGGGGAAAAGCATTACAAAATTCAGAAACTAGACAAAATTTGCAACAAATAGAATATATGACATTATGACGTAGGATAAACGGGGAGAGAGGGGGCTGCCTCGGAACATTCCCCGCGCGCTTTTCTCAAAAACCAAATTTTTTCAAAAAATCAATTTTTGTGGGGGTTGCCGGGTGAAATTTTGGTGGGAAGTTACAAATTCAGGTTCAGCGACCCAAAAAACATAAAGTGAGTCGAAATCCAGAACTAGTATTAATTTTGCCAGATAAAATCCCCTATTGCCTGGACTTCAAAATTTAGTGCACGCAGCGCCGCAGTGCATGTTCAGAGGCAGCCCTCGCCCTCCCCGTTCATCCTAATTCATAATGTCATATATCCTATTTGTTGCAAATTTTGTCTAGTTTCTGAATTTCGTAATGATTTTCCCCTAAAACAATAAGAAATTTAAGTTAAAAACAACTATTTGGGGGGGGGGGTCGGGGGGGGGACCTTTTTGGGGGAAAGTAAAAAATTCGGATTCAGCGACCCAAAAATCTTAAAGTAAACCTTATAGAGAAAGTTCGGAGGGGAGATGGGAGGGTGAATGTAAACGTGTGAGTGGTTAAGTGGAATTGCACAACTTAGTTTACGCAGCACCGCGCGCATGTTCCGAGGCAGACCCCCCTTCCCCTTCATCCTAAGTCATAATGTCATATATCTAATTTGTTGGAAATTTTGTCTACTTTCTGAATTTCTAGATACGTTTTCCCTAAAACAATAAAAAGAAATGATTTTTTTAATAAAAAACCTTTTTTGGGGGCATTTTACCAAAATTTGGGGTGGTTGCCGGGGGAATTTTTGGTGGGAAGTTACAAATTCGGATTCAGCGACCCAAAAAACATCTAGGAAGCCGATTTCCAGTACTACCATTAATTTTGCTAGGTAAAATTCCCGATTGCCTGGACTATAATTAAAACTTGATATATAAACAATTATTTTCTCAGAAGGACAATATTTTTCGTTTCTAACACAATCGCTTCGGGAAATTCCGTTCAAAATGCCCACTTTGACATCATTTTTTGAAATATATTCTGCCTCTATCAAAAAATCGATCATTACGGTACATTATATAGTTTCTGAATAAGCAAATCTACCAATTAAATGCGTTTGAGAGCAAAAATGAATTTAAAAATGAGTCAGAAAATAAGCAGTTTGGATTTGAGTGCATCCTTAATACAGTGATTTTTCCAACACAATCCGCTTCGGTAAATTCGGTTCAAAATGCCCTTTTTAACAGCATTTTAAAAAATATATTCTGCCTCTATAAAAAATCGACCATTACGGTACATTATATAGTTTCTGAGTAAGAAAACGTACCAATTTGGAAGCGTTTGAGAGCAAAAATGAATTGTAAAATGAGTCAGAAAATAAGCAGTTTAGATTTGAATACACCCTTACTAAGATGATTTTTTTCTTCAACCGCTGTGTATTTTTAATTTGTTTTTGCTGTAAGAATTGGTCCTATCCAAAACTTGTCTATATAGATGTTGTAGACTATATTAAGAAGATATATGATAAATTCATGGGGATTTTATGTCTTTTGAATTGACGGAGTTATGGATTTTTTTCTTCTTCAAACCCCCTTTTTGTTTTAGTTTATAATTTTTTTTTGCGGTACGAATTGGTCCTATCAAAAACTTGTGAATATAAAAGTTGTAGATAATGTTAAGGAGATTTATAATAAAATTAATTGGATTTGATATCTTGTGAATTGACGAAGTTAGGAATTTTTTTCTCCCAAAAACCCTATTTTTTGCGCCCCTTGAGCCCATTTTTAATTTTATCAAAAATCTGTGATACATAGATTTTTGGCCTTATTTTTAGAAGTAATAAAAACTTTAAACTGATTTGATATGTACAAAAATTAAGAAGTTATGGGGGGTTTTCTTTTTTCGCAAAACCCCTCCCTATTTCCATCCCCTTGGTCCGATTTTGCCCATTAACGAACCTGACCGAGATTTTATGCCCATTGATTTTATGTATGAGTTTGGAAGAGATTGGTGCAGAATTACGAAAGTTATCGTGTCCAGAAGAAAGTTATATATATATATAGATAGATAGATAGATAGAAAGTTTTTTACTGAGGGTGGTTTTGGGTTCTAGGGATCATGATCGGTGTAGATCTGCAAAAATTTTCAGAAATTCCAACATTGAAACGATCCCAATAGGTAGTATTTCATACGAAATCTACCTAAAAAAAATGCTTACATACAATTTAAAAAAATAAATATACCAATCAGAAAAACACTAAAAATAATAATTAGTATTTTGTAATTGTACTATTAATCAACAGCAAACTAATACTATAGATGAATTAAATGCGTTATTAGATTTAACAATTTCTCAAGAATCTTACCATATGTTATAAGACATTCCTATTTTATAAATTTAGCAAATGTTAAATCTGAAAACATTGGTATGAAGATTTAGGATTTTAAATAAAAATTTAAAATGTTAGTAGCAGTAAAAAAAAATCTTTCAAAAGTTTCGCTACTGTAATATAAAAGTCATTTTCCCAGTATAATATTCTAATCTGAAACCGTTTCGTAATACCATATTTAATTCCAAAATAATAATGACGATAAATACTGTAAGTGTTAGTATTCAGAAAACAGTAAAAAAAGCAAAAAAAAAAAAAAAAAAATAAAAATAAAAATGAAATAAAATAAAATAAAATAAAAAATCCAAATCACTGCCTGAACACATTTTCAATCTTAAGTAACTGCAATTTAATGTTTACATTCTACTATGAAAGTAGGCATTAATCAGTCTCTGCATCAACATTTTGTTTTCGAGCGATGGCAGATTAAGATATTTTACATCACAGTATCGAATACGAAAAAAATTGCTTCTGAAAACAATTCCAGACGAGTCTTTTTCTATATAACATAAAATTATTTAACTCATGATCATATCATACAAAACTACAGGAATAAAAGATTAAAATTAAATAAGACTTACATTTACGTTCCATAAATAATCACTTTAATAATATCCGTGTATTTTAATCCTAAAATGGTGGACGTATTTCTCTTATCTTAAAAAAAAAAGTTGTAGACTTGCTGTTCTGATTGGCTGATGGGCAATACCAATACATACAATACTCACTCTTTCTTAGAGTGACCTCCTATGAAGGTGGTAGCGGGAGCGGTTCACTTCAGAGGCATAATAACCAATAATTTTTAGATTGAAGAAATATGAAGGTTTTATTTACATTAAAACAAACAATGCTTTCTCTGGGCTAAAATACTGGTAATTATAATACACAACAAAATAAAGTTGAAGATGAGAATTGATGCAAGTTAAATTTTTAGTCTTTGAGAGGTGGCAGTTTAATGCATGAGTCCCATTAACATAACTGAGAGTTCCTATGGTCAGAATCACTTTCGATTAGAAGTAATCGACTTTTCAGATTGTTCCTTTTAAAAGGTATGGTACCTCTTTACTGCTATGGCAATACCGCAGATTCCTTTTGCTTAGCTCTGGCCTCGTTCGCCGTCAGAGTGCCGCAAGGCTGTTTCGCCTTCGGGCGGTCTATCCGCAAAACCTTGAGTAAAAACCCCGGAGAGCTGTTTCTCTCCTACAGATCCAACCTGTATGTTTACTCTCTCGAGTCTAGAAATTAACTAAAATTATCTGATCTCCTATATATTCACAATTATTTATCCTGGAAAACAATGTGGAGTCCTTTGGCCTTCCTCTCAAAAACCTTTGACAGCTGCTCTCCGTATGGCTGGACAGGGACCGCCTCCATCTCTGAACACGACACCTACGCGAGGAAATGCCTCTTGGGAAAGTATTTCAGTTACTTTCGTTCTTGGCACATGAAAGTCAAGTCCGGGTGGTCTAATGCATTAGCGACTGTTACTACCTGTCACACGTCTAAGATCGATTGGGATTGAAGATCGACTGCTTATTGTCATCTTGCCGGCAGGATTTAGGAATTTAGCCGTATTTTCACTTTGCCTTAGAAATACATTAGTTTTCCCTATCTAGTGAATCTGTATCACTATGGGGTTTTCCATAGGGAATATTGTAAAACAGTCTAAGTCTTTACAGATGATTAAACAAGACGGACGACGAAGGAAAGAAATAGTTACAAAAGTGACCACTAGGAGATATGTGGCGCTGTTTTTTTTCGCCGAATCCTTTGTTCCCTGTCTTGTTTAATCATCCTACAAAATTTGAACCCATTCTCGCCTATTAGATCGCGCTGAGTACTGTCAGTTTAATTATGGTCCCTTTGTACACTACTCAAAAAAATTAGGGAAGCAAGCAAAAAAGCGAAGATAACCGTGCAAGACAGCCATGCATGGACATAAAATGGAGAGTATATGTGTATCAATGTGCAATGCAGAAAAAAAGACGCAAACAAATTTGTAAGAGAGTTTTAATTCTTTGAAACGATGGAAATAACATGAAAAGATGGGTTAGGGTAACAATTTGGTTTTACGTAAATGACACAAAGTACTATTTAAGGAATGGTGCAAGGTATTTAATATGGCGTCTGGTACCCTCGAATAGGTAAAACTGCTGTACACCTGTTTTCCATGGATTCGATGACATTATCGATAGGATTCTGAGGTGTGCTGTTCCACTTCTCAAGAATTGCAATCTCTAAGTCCCAGACAATAAAAAGAGGCCTTAGTCTCGCTGCAATGCGTCGTCCGAGTGTGTCTGAAACATGTTCCATCGGATTCAGGTCAGGAGGGATATCTCATATATTGTATTGTTTCAGCTTTAAGCATGTTCTCCACAAGACCAGCTGTATGCAGTGTGGGATTATCATGCATGGAAACAAAGGAATCACCCATTGCTGCAGCGTAAATTACGACACGAGGCCTCAGTTTGCCATCTGTATAACTTTAGGCCGCCAAAGTGACATTCCGAATAATATGCAGATCCGTACGTCCACTTATGCTGATTCTAGTCCATACCATCAACCCACCACGTCTGTAATGTGATCGTTCACGGACGAATGTGGGATTATTTCGAGTGCCCCTTTCCCTCCAAACCAAAACACGTCGGATATCACATCCAGACTGAATCGGGGCTCGTCTGTAAACAGCACTTGATTGTGATCACGTTGCCTACCTTTTTTGGGCCGAACAGTGGCTTGAGGTCAACGGAATATAAACCATTGGTTTACGTGCATAGAGACCACCCTGATGAAGCTTATTTCGGACTGTTTGGCTAGGCTGGACACCCTTCGTCCTGTGACCAAGAACAACTAATCGATTACTTTTTTAATCGATTGATTAGTCGATTAAAGATTCAATCATACGAAATTGACGCCTAATTCAATTTATCGTGATTGAAATTGAAAAAGTAATTGCTCTTTAAAAAGTTTTTTTTATGATTCATTCAATCTTGGATTAATTTAATCGTGATTAATTTAATTATTAATTACATAGATAAAAATTAAATATGACCGCCCTGTTTATTTTCTTAAATTCGCTTTCATTGCTACGAAATTAGTTTTAAAAGTCACCCTACGATTTTCCTAGGGGAATTCCACATCAAATCAGGCAGTAAAATATCAATGTACCCACCATCACAGATTTTAATGAAATTGCTGAGTTTGTTCTTACTATTAAAATATAATCACCAGTAATTTTTTTTGCTACTTGGTGAAATAGTTTCTGAGAAAAAAAATTGTCAAAATTTTGAAAAACTGCCGTCAGTTGGCATTCTTGACTGCTCGGTTTTCCAATGTAGCATGTCATAAATATAATCATATTTCAATATCTACTCTACAAATCATCTTCAAATAATTTATGCATAATAATATATATAGAGTACACAATTTATGAAAAAAAAATACTGTTACGCTTACAACATTTTAAGTGTGTCTAAAAAAATATTTAAACTTTGAAGTCGTGAATTTTTTATGAAAAATAATGCATTAACAATAAAAGCATTATCAACAAAAGGCGATATTTTTATTAAATTTATTTAAAGCTGTCCTTTACCTGATTCTGAAATAAAAATAGTGGGATTTTGGGTGTTTTTAGTAGTATTTCCTATTTAAAAATATTTTGAGGCGCATTTCAAATTAAATAAAGCAGAGTCATTCCATGTCAGTTCCCCTAGGCCATTTAATTCACTGCCACAAATTTCAATTAAACTGGGTATGTTTATACCTCATTTTAAGACGTAATCACCTTTAATTTTCTTGATCCTAAGTAAAATATTTTTTAAGATAAAAAAATATTAAAATTTTGAAAAATTGTTTACATTTTTTCAAATTACAGTTCTATATTCAAAGACTGCATTAAAAAAAGTCTTTTCTATATAAAATCACTAAATAAGTTTCAAATAATGTATACAGTGAAACCTCTCTATAAGGACCACCTGCCGTTCCATTGAAAATTGGCCCTTATGAGGGGTGGCCCTTGAATAGAGGTGACCAAATTTTCCATTCATCTTTTTATTTATTTGCGATTTTTAAAATCTGCATATTCTTTCAGTTAATTCTCTTTGTTTTTAACAATATTGTTTATTTGATTCTTGCTGCAATTAAACTGTGAAGCCAATTTTCTTGCAGATATTCCTTGATCATGACAATTGAGAAATTTGATTTTGTCATTCAAATCCAAATGTACTCTTTGACTTGACTTAGGTGCCATAATTTTAAATTTTACATAAGCCTGAACATAAAATTTCTAGTGTAAAAATTATGCTTCAATATGCATTCACAGTTTTAGTAAATGTTGAATCAGTTTTTCTAGATAACCTGTCATCCTTTGTGTGCCCAGAACAAAGGGTCAAGTTTCCCCTCCAACCCAACTCCTCTGTTGCAAGTGAAGTTTTTTGCTGATGTTGTTTTGTTGTTTGTTGTCTCTTGGTTCAGGAATTCAATACACCTATTTAGGATTTAAAGCACATGTAAAAAAATGGCCTTTATGAGAGGTAGGTGTGGCCCCTGATCGGAGTAAATTTAACATTATGGGAAAATTTTTCGCTCCTACAAATATTGGCCCTTAATAGAGATGACCCTTGAATAGGGGTGGCCTTTAAAAGAAGTTTCACTGTATGTGACAAATAATGTAGGCAGATTATTATTTTTTGTTTTTTGTCATGTTTAAACACTAAGAGTGTCTTTAAACTTGTGAATTTTTAAAATCAAGAATTTTGCGAAAAAAAAAATGTGCTAATCAAAAATTTATTATTAACCGAAGGCAGGGTGTTATTAATTTTTTTAATGGTACGTAAAAATATCTTTTAAATGGTTATAAAATAAAAATAGTGAAAATATGAGAAAAAATTATCAAAGTTTCGGAAAATTGCCACGAGTTAATTGCCATTAATGATTGTTCAATTTTCAAAGGCATCATTTTATATAGAAAATCATATTTCAATAACTAATAAAGAAATCTTCTTCAAATAATTTAAGCAAGGTAAATAAAGGATGTAGATTATGAAAAAAATATTGTTGTAATGTTAAAAAAAATATTTAAATGTGTCTAAAAAATTGTATAATCTTTGAAATCAAAAATATTTTACAAAAAATGATGAAATTATTAAAAAAGCTTTATCAATCAAAGACGGAGTTTCTATGACTTATTTTTTAATTTTAAGTTGTACATAATACTTCATTATAACTGGATCTGAAATAAAAATAGTGGGATTTTGGTTGGTTTTAGTGGTATTTAAATCATATTTAAAATTATCAATATTTTTAGATGTAAAATTTATCCAATATATCATCCCTGGAAATATTTCTATTTATACAATTATTTTATTTTTTCAAATTATCTTTATGTTCGTTTCTTATCCCCAGAAAAGAAAGATGAAGATGATGCATTGCATATATCTTTATCTCAATTGATTTCTTGTGTTAGCCATTCCTACATCTAGAAAAAAAAGGAAAAATGTATTAGTTTAAAGGACAGGAAATACTTTCTGTCCATAAACAATTTAATTTGACATGTTTAGAAAGTGAATTTTCATACCTTTATTATTTTTACTGTAACAAAGAGTAAGCCTTTTGAATATTATTTAATTTAATTTTTATTGCTGTAAATAATATTTGTTATTTTATCATTGTATATATTATATTTAAGAAAGAGTAGTATTACACTATATCTTAGTCATTATAGTACATCTTAGCTTGAAAAGCTTCGATATATATGATTAAAAATTCACATTTTATGAAAATTTTGTTAAAATTGCTCATATTTTCACTATTTTTATTTTATAACTATTGAAAAGATATTTTTACGTACAATTAAAAAATGTAATAACATCCTGCCTTCGGTTAATAACAAATTTTTGGTTAACACATTATTTTTCACAAAATTCTTGATTATAAAAATTCACAAGATTAAAGACGCTCTTAGTGTTTAAACATGACAAAAACAAAAAATAATAATCTGCCTACATTATTTGTCACATATACGTTTTTTGAAACGTATTTAGTTATTTTATATTGAAATGACTTTTTTTTTTAATGCAGTCTTTGAATATAGAACTGTCATTAAAAAATTTTAAACAATTTTTCAAAATTTTGATATTTTTTTATCTTAAAAAATATTTTATTGGGGATCAAGAAAATTAAAGATGATTACTTCTTAAAATGAGCTATAAACATACCCAGTTTCATTGAAATTTGTGACAGTGAACTAAATGGCTTAGGGGAACTGACATGGAATAACTCTGCTTGATTTGATTTGAAATGCGCCTCAAAATATTTTTAAATAGGAAATACTACTAAAAAAACCCCCCAAAATCCCACTATTTTTATTTTAGAATTAGGTAAAGTACACCTTTAAGTATATCCCCCACAAAAAATAAATTTAATAAAAATACCGCCTTTTGTTGGTAATGCTTTTTTTGTTAATGCATTATTTTTTATAAAAAATTCACGACCTCAGATTTTAAACATTTTTTTAGACACACTTAATATGTTTATAAGTTAACAGTATTTTTTTTTTTCATATACTGTGTACCCTATATATGATGCATAAATTATTTGAAGATGATTTGTAGAGTAGATATTGAAATATGATTATATTTATGACATGCTACATTGGAAAATCGAGCACTCAAGAATGCCAACTGACGGCAGTTTTTCATAATTTTGACAAATTTTTTCTCAGAAACTATTTCACTAAGGAATAATAAAAAAAAAAAATACTGGTGATCATATCTTAATAATAGGAACAAACACATGCAGTTTCATCAAAATCCGTGATGATGAGTTACATGCCTGCCTGAACTGACATGAAATGACTCCTTATTGATTGTACAGGGTCACACAAGATTATTCATATAAACCGAGGTCAATATGTTTAAATTATTTAGGGGGGGATTAGGGGCAATTGAAACCCGCTTAATAAAACTGATATATTAGTTTATAATTATTTTAGGCAAATAAGAGGAATATTATCAATCATTTGATAGTCACAAATTGATGGCGATAGTCCATGCTCCCTCATTGACTGTATACTTCATGTCGGTGCCACTAGCTTCAATGGATGCAGAAGCGAAAAAGTTCTGAAATTGCCATTTTTTATGATATTGATGGGGCGAGAAACTTGAAATTTGCATGATAGTAATTACTTAAAAGTTTTAAATGCTAGAACAGTTTCTAAAAAATTCGAAAATTAAAACGGTGAAATCAGCAAAAAGTGTTCTAAAAACGTCATAAATTACGATTTGAATGGAATTGTTAAGGGTAGAAAATTTAAATTTGATGTGGATGTTCCTTTTAAGACTAGTTTCACAGAACATTTAAAAAGTTTTGATATTTAAAAGGCTGAAATGAATGACGAAAAGCGTTCAAAAAACGTTTAAAATTACGATTTTTGTAGAAATGTTAAGGATACAAACTTGAAATTATACACGGTTGCTACTTTTAAGGCAAAAATATATGCGCCTTACATTTTTTTAAAAATTGAAATATAAAAAGCTGTTGGAGAAAAAGCGCCTTTTAACGGGAAATATGAGAAAATTTCATAAAAATGTATTTTTTGTTTTTTCTTGAATGGCAGTAATTTTCAAGTTAAAAATAGAAAAAAATTCAACTCAACTTCTTTATAAGTTTCTAGTGTGGAAACTCCTAACGGAAAAAAAAAATTATATATATATTTAACCATACTTAATGACCAGTGTTGAATTCAGGGGGTGACCCCCCCCCCTCTCGGAGCGATGACATGTCCCCTCCCGGAAGGTTTGAGATTTTGTATTTACAATGGTAAAAAAAGTGACCCCCCCCCCCCTCCCTCGGAGCCACAAAAATCCCTCCCGGAGAAAAGTACCTGAATTAAACACTGTTAATGATTAAAAATAAAATCTTAAGATTTGTGTACCAAGTTTATTTATCTTAATTGCAACTCATTTAAACTTTGAAACAAAATAAAAAATATATACATTTTTTTTTGTTGTTGTTGGAATTTTAATCTAATTAAATATGAAGAAATAATCTATAAATATTATTTATTAAGCTTACAAATATTTTTACAGTGCACATTTACATATGTTTAGATAATTTTTAAACAGTTTAAAGAACAGAAAGGGGAAAAAAAGATTCTGTATCAGATAACTGATTTGCAGTTGCAAATTGCGTTTAATAAACATACTAAATCACGCTAAACATACGACATTACGGTAACATACTAAATTATGCTTATATCATAAAAATAAACTTGCAACAAACTGAAGAAGAAAGTCTATCGTAAAAGCAAAATGCAACAGTTTGATGTTGATTGCCCGAACGGTACTCGGTTAAAACAGTTAAGGGGTTAAAATAATGCCAGGATTAACAAGTTTTTGCCGAAAATTCCATCTGAAATTTCATTGCCTATATGTCTGTATTCTGTTTAAAAGGTATCCTACTATAATTTTTCCAAAGTAAAAGAATTTGTATAACGTAATTTTCATAATTTTCAGTTAATTTGAATTTTTAAATTTAACTCCTTACTTAAAAGGTAAAAAATATATAATTAATATTATAAATGTTGTAAAAAGAGGAATAGAAACAGATTCCCTTTTCCAGAAAAAATTGAAAGGTCTTAATTTTACTGTACAAATGCAACACATGAAGTTGATAAGCAGCCGATATTGAATTAATCTTTAACTAATGTCACATAAATTGTCACATAGCTAATGCGAAGTGGTCTGTGAGACCGCTCTATCGAAAGATGAATAAAAGGCGCGATTAAATTTCAGGATAGTGTTTTCGTACTAAACTCTTTGTACAGTGCTGTTATAATTAAAATTCCCCTATTCAAAAGTCTCTGGTGACAGTATTAAAGTTTCAAACGAAACAAAATGTGTGTAGTGATGTTTGTAGTTAAACTGAAAGTTACAAGTTAAACTATAAAAATTGAAAAAAAGCAGCGGTCTGTGAGACTGATAACATCAGTTAAAGGTTAATATCTATCCGTCCGTTTTTAGTTTTTTGTACTCCTTTGTGTATTCCTGGAATATGGAATGTTGGGTAATGTCAAAAACTTAAATTTAAGAAGATTTTATTACTGATTATTTTTTTCTGTTTTTTAATCAATGCTTAGTATTTAAGTATTAAGCATCTAGTATTATTTAGATAACCTTTACTCCAAGTTGTAAGTATCAACTGCTAGGGAAAGTAGGGTAATGATGCTCAGAAGGGCAATCCCGCTCAACCAATATCTCTAAACAGAATAGAATTGAAAACGTGCGATCGCTACCGACACCTAGCGAACTTCATCGTAAGTTACCAGTAAGGATATAGTGACCGTCGGAAGGAAAGTATTTTTGTTTCCTCACGTTATTAGTTTGCAGTTGTTTTATTATAAAATTCTACAACATCTAACTTGAAGGTAAGTGTACACTCTTATTTTCAAATATTAATTTACTCATTATGTCTACAAAATAGTATATAGGTCATTCTCACAATCTTTTGACTTTCATGTCCCTGAATAATATTTTTTTATTTAATACACTTTTGTGGTTTTTTTTTATTTATTTCATATACTGGGGAACATCCCATTGCATGATTGCATAACAATATTAACGAGATAAATAAGTTTTGGACGATGTTGGGGGTCCAAATACCAGGAAAACTCATCTACCGTCCCGTGTCCCTGATGCTGATTTTTAAGTTTGAAGCTGTCTGTATAAAATTGTTTCAATAAAAATAATTCGATGTAGTTTTTTTTCTGAAACTGGAAGTATTGTTTTATATAAATATATAGCTAAAAATTAACCTGCACATATTTTTAGGGTTGTTATTATTTTTTAAACTCTGTCCCTGGGTTTTAGATTCCTTACCATCCCTCTTCTAAAATTATACAGAAAATCATTTCAGATGCAGCCACAGAATTTTTTTCGAGTTTTTTCTCATGCAGAAGTATGCTAGAGAAATAATGTCTAAAATTCTTTGGCAGGAAAGTTACTGTAGAATTTAAATCAGCATTTAAATATCAATTTCAAGCATCGTGGCTTTATTGGTAGTCTCACCGTCCCCAAGGTTTATTACTGCACTTATCGAGGTAAATTAAAAAAGAGAATTAATTTAATCCAATGTTAACATCTGTTTCTAAAAATCAATGAACATTGTGGCTATCACTTTGTCTTACCATGATTTTCCTAAAAATAGGTTGTAATTTTCCTTACCGTCCCTTTTTTTTTACCATTTCGTCCCTTTTTTCCAATACCATCCCCTTATTTTACCTTACCGTCCCTTCTTTAACACCCCTTTAAGACAATGTTATACAAAAATTCTGTATTGAAAGTACTACATTGTTATTATTTCTTATTTGAATCTCCTGTGGGTACTATGCAAATTCATTATAAGTAAAAATTTAGAAGAAAATAAAAAGTTATAGGGGTAAAACGGTAAGGAAAATTAAACTCGTAAGTTTAACTTAAACCTCAGTTAAATAAAAAAATTTTCGCTGCTGACCATTTTTTCTTTATTTTGAATCATTAAGGCATTCGTCTATCAGATTAAAATGCTATTTTAGCAAGTTTAATTACGCCAGATTTTTTTCCCCAAAAGTCAAAAGATTGTGAGAATGCCCCATAAACATTTAGCTGTACTTTCATGCTTTATTTATTTTTGTAGCGCGTTGTTACGCCAATTATAATGCATTAAAACCCAACATGGCGATAACGGGTAATGGCGCTCTCGTGAAATTCCAGAGAAGTGTTGAAAGTGGGGAACTTTTTTGAAATGGTAAAATTCCCCTGTTTTCGCCTTAATTAACGATTTCAAAAAAGTGGTGAAAATCAAAAAACCTAAATTTAAAAAAGTAGCCCACTATACGTGAAACACAATATGTGTGCACAATATGTGTAAAGTGGTCGCAAAAAGTCTGCAGTGGTGTGAACAGCCCACACAACTGGATATGTGACTTTTGTCTTACTTAAATGTTGTCTTCAAACTCTGAGCTCAGTTACACTGCAATGTCGGGAATTACCGCTCAATCGATGGTTATTTAAATAAACGATAAAAAAAGTTCCTTAAACTTTTATGCAAATTAGTTTATTGCAAACTGTTCCTTATGCTTTAGAGTTATACTTCGTTAATGAAATATTGATTTTTTTGCGTAAATTTGACTAGCTATTCATGTTTTCCCTTAAGTGGGCGTCATTCCCCCACTTTCCCCTATAGAGCGGGTATCATGAATAAAAGTGACTCAGTCATAGAATTACGAGAAAAATTTATGATCTTGGACAACATTATTAAGACTAAATAAAATAATGACTGGCCTGTTACGGCTTCATTGTATTCATATACAGTTTTCTTCATTCGAAAATTATTCAGAACTTAAAAAAAAAAAATCGAGTCATACCGACCCCGACCAGAAAGAATCAGAACATACTCGAAACCGAACCAAATCCAAAATATTTAAAGACAACCCGATCCAAGAAAAGACCCTAGCAGCGATCAAGAGTGTTTAAACCAGAAGAATCTTGTAATAAAGATAAAGCCCCCAAAGTCAGAACAATACATGAAGTTTTCAGCCATAAATCCTTAGAGTAGAGTTAGATTGACTAATTAGATTGACTATTTAGATTAAGAATTGATTTAATCGTAAAAAAGCAAGCAATTACATCCAAATAATCATTGGTCATTAGTCTATGAGTAGGATTGAATTGATTTAATCGTAATCAAAGCATTGATTACATTAAAATAATCACTGATCGTTAGTCTATGAGTTGGATTGAAACTAAGCTTAATCGGTCAATCTTTAGTCATGATTAAAAAATTAATCGTTAAATTTCAGTCGATAATCTAATTAGAATTTTGCACAACCCTTGCAGAAAGGAGCTCCTATGGGTTCACCTATATCTAGTATTCTGGCAGAATTCAAATTGCGTCCATTGGAAGAACTCATTTTTAAGAAGCATTTCCCTATACCCACTTTATGGTTACGATATGTCGATGACATTTTTATTATTTGGGAAGATGGGAAACAATCCTTAGAGAATTTTTTTGAAGAAATTAACCAACTTGATAGCAATATTAAGTTCACGATGGAGTCAGAAAGCAATAACTCGCTTCCTTTTCTTGATGTTCTTTTTTATTAAAGAAAACAATAGTTTAAAACGGAAAGTTTTCCGGAAAACAATGAAATTAGACAATGACCTGTCACTGCAGCTGCCCCATGGAATTATAAGATAGCAGCATTTAGGTCATTTATACAGCGTGCCTTTTTTGTTTGTTCCGAAGAATTTTTGGATGATGAACTCAATTTCATCGTTAATATTGGTTTATGTCATGGTTATAATTCAACTCTTATCTATAAATTGATTGGTAAATATAAAGTTTCTGTTAATCCCTCCCCCATATTAAATCAAGTTTACCGAAAGATTCCATATGTTCCCATCTTATTTGAAAAGTTAAAAAAGTTATTCATGAAATACAACATACAACTTGTAGCCTCTAATTCTATGACTTTATTTAATTTTATGAGTAAAAAAATAGATCCAATTCCTTTTTCATCTTTCTCTGGGGTGTATAAAATTCCATTTAAATTTACAGATGGGACAATCTCTTCCAATATAGGTATGACTAAAAGTCGATTTTTTGAAAGATTGAAAGAACACAAAAATGATTTGAAATTTCGTAAATTTTCTACAGCATTCTCAAGAAGCTTCCACAAAGGACTTATTTCATTCATAGAATTTGACCATGCTAAAATTATTTCCAAGCAAGTTGTTCCGTTCAATGCTATTATTCGTGAATCTTTAGAAATTTGTTTAAGGGACCAAGAAGTTTGTAATGATAATGTTTCCTTTCACATTCCTGAAATCTGGCTTTCTATATTGAAAGGTCAGTGAAATTTTCCATGTTGTTTTCAACACTTCTTTCTTCTTTGGACATAAGATGGCGCCACTGAGTTGTTTTTGGGGATTTAAGAAGTTGGCCGTTAGACTGTTTACCGTTTAGAATTTGAATTTAAGATGTAGCATTTAACGTGTTTTTGTCGATTTATATTTTAGAAAAATTTTTCCTGACAAAGTTTTTAAAGATTAAACCGAAACGTAGAGATTTATGTTATTCATTTGTTTTTTTTTTAAATCTTTAATTTGTGAATAATTAGTACGTTGGATAGCAACAACTTATTTGTTTTGTATTTTATGGTAGTGTTGTGCACAAAAATTTCAGGATGGAGATTTGACTACAAGCTGAGATATGGCAAGGGCAACATGCCAAAACAATAAGGAAAGGGCAGCTGACGTCACTGTTGGTTGAATTACTGTTGGTCAGCAAGAAAAACCTGTTCATTCATTATGACTCCTACATGAACACATGAGCTAGGGAAATTTGATTGGTCTACATGTAACAGGTCTCTGATATGATTGGCCTACGTCGCCAAGACTATTCCTGCAATGATCGTTATGACAAAAATGTAGTTGGTAGATTGGTTGACGGAAGTGTTTGTTTGTAAACATGCCCTTTCCTTATACTGTCAAACTATCGTTTTATTGTAGTCACAGGTAAGTATTTATCTCAGAGTGTCATTTAAATTTATTTTTTTTATTATCTTTAAATAATAGTATAACAGAAAATAAGGCCTTTTGCAAAGCTTAGCAATTAATTAAAAAATAATTCTGCCTAAGGTGTACATTTTGTATGGTTTCAGTAATGGACCTTATGCACGCGACCTGAGGTCGAGGCTAAAATTCGTCTGCTGGCGATATTTATTGGCGGTGTTTAGCGTAGCAGTGTATGGAGTGTGAGTTATTAATGCTTGTTTGTTAAAAATACCGCAAAAGAATTCTTTGATGCAGCAGCATATATATACTTAATATATTGTATTCTAAATCCAAAATGTTGTTCTGTATGCGAGAAAATTCCCTAAGTTTGCAAATTTTCAATTAAAACGTATGCACTCAATCTGGGTCAAGGCTAAAGTCGTCTGCTAGCAGTGTTTGCGCCTGCGCATACTGATATTCTGCCGGTGCAGTAACTAGAATAACAGATCATCATACCGCCAGCTCTGGCGTCTGACGTCATCTGAATAGGGTCAATTTTTGTTCTAAGTAATTTTAGTAACTGAAAGAAACCTCAATAATTTTATGTAGAGGAAAGAATATTTTTATACAAGACATGAAACACAAACAGAATAGAGAAAGAGAAAAGCTGTTAATGTTGGCATATTTGTTGAGGCATGATAAAACGTGTCAAAATACATTCCTGCTTGTTGATTTAAAAACCACAATTTCAATGCTGCTTGCCGAAACTTGTTCCTACCATAAGTATGTTTCTGTAAATGAAACATCTATGCGATGTTACCATGCATCAGCCTCAAGTAATTTTCAGAAAGTAAAGATATCCAAAGCCCTTTCAAAGTTTATACTGCAGAAAAAATGACATCGTTGCATGTGTGTGATAAGAAGTAAGATAGGAATTATTAATGAAGTGAGACTTGAACATAGTGATTTCAAAGTTCATTTCTATGTGCCAGCAGGGCCAAGAACTTGAATCAAGTTATTAAGGGATGACAAGACTTGGTTCCAACAAATAAAATTTTGAGAAAGATCACCCCTATCGAACTGACAACAGTAACTGGTCGAACTCATAACATCTCTCCTAAATTCTTTGAAGATATTTCTCAGATCTTTGTTGAACATATACAGTCTCTTAGTAAATTGAATATTTGTTATTACACTGTTTTCAACAAACCATATTTTGTGTGTAAATATTGTAATAAAAGAAATAAACCTAATTCATCCTAAGGTACTCTTAATAGCATTTATTGATATATTTTCTTCGCTATATCTCAGCTTGCAGTCAAATCTCCATCTTTAAATTTTTTGTGTATAATAGTACCATAAAATACTATCAGAAGCGGCAATTTCAGATTTTTATCTCGTGCCCCACCAGAGATATCAAACCCTCAAAAGTGCGATTTTTGGGGATTCTTTTTAGCGAAGAGAAAGCAATTCCCAGATCCGGAACTTGGCGTATGAGCACAAGTACTTTCGGCCTATTTGTAAAAAAAATTGTCATGTTAACAGTTTTCCTTGCTAGAAAAATTTTCTCTTGTAAACGGACAAAATTTGGAAAAAAAACTTAAACTTTATGCTAAAATTTCACCAATAAGGATTTATTTTCTGAAACTACTCTATTACTATATTTTTAGTACATTTTATTCTGTACAAATTGCTTTAAACCGCACTTGAATTAGAGAAAGAAACAATGAGATATTTACAATTCCATAAACCCTTCATGTGAGAAAATCGCTGCAGACGATGAAACAAAGATGGCCACCATGCACAAACAAAAATTAATAAAATTAAAATACTAGGCATTTGAACTTCCACCATGTTAAGGTTGTTGTACAAAAAATTCCAGAATTTTTAAAAATGGTCGAGCAACCAATAAATGTTTTTCTGGACCACTTGAAATGGATTGACCCCTAAATTTTAATGTATAATAATGAAATATATAATGACATTCATAAAAATTAAAAATAATACAAATTTATAATGAGATTTATGTAAAATGTAAAAATAATTATAATAAATAATTTTTAAAAGGAAGGGGAGATTGTAAGCATTTAATTATTTAACATTTTAATCGGAAATAATATTTTTCAGTCATCTTTATGCCACGTGTTTTATCGTCTGCGTTTTATTTCAGCAATGACGCACTTGTAAGATAGATTAGTTGCGAGAGGTAGCCATGAGCGCTGCATTATTGTTACCATGAATAAATTTAAATGTTATAGTGTATTGAATTGAGTATTTATTGAATAAAGAACGTTTTTAAATTATTGAGTAATCTTCATGGCCCGTTACGCCTTGTATTAGTAAAAAATTGCTTCAAACTTCTGACATAATTCAGATATAATTTCAGTAGACAGCAAGAGTGTCAATAGAGTTCCGTGTCAGACGAATTAGTTCGAAGTCTTAATTCAGAAGTAAGTGAATCTGTTTATTCTTATCTGTACTGTTATATTTTTTAAAAAATGTTCAAGGTTGCTAAAGAGGAAGATTTGAAGCTTATTGCTACGGAAATAAATATAACTATCGATGAAAATAGTGATATATTATAAAAATTCAACGAACTTTTGTAACAGGGATAGCAATTACTATAATTGAATATTGTAAACATGAGGAGCAAAGGCAAATTGATCTGGAAAAAATAGAACTCGAAAGGTAAAAAAAAAAAAAGATGAATAGAACTGACTAAAATACGACCGAAACTAAACCTGTCATTAGTAAAAGCGAAATAATATTGGATTCGTTAGATCAATTATTAAAAAGTATTCGAACTTTAACCATAAAAATTTCTATATGTCCTGATAAATTATATTTTTTTCTTTTCTTCTTTAGAACGAACTTTTAACACTAAAAATGTTACAGAACCATATAAAGTAGAAATTTTGTTAAATTTATTAGGAGACAAAACCTTTAACATAAAAATTTACGCATGACAAGGACATCGCAGAAGTTGTGGTCATTACAATTAAACTGGGTTGATTTACTGTCGGAGAAATAGGCTAAGGAATGGGAAGAATTTTCTGCTTCCTTACAATTAATAATATTGAGATTAGTAGGTGTATTTTACTAAAAGATGCAATTATGATAGTTACATGGCTTCAGCGACGCGTTTGAAGCAGCCTACGGAGCGGCAATATACTGCATATCAGTAATAGTCAAGTGTCAGGAAAATTAGTGACCAGTAAATCCAGAGTTTTTCGCCTTTAAAGCAATTAATTGTTCCAAAATTTAAAATTATGCACAGCAGTTCTAATTGGGAAAACTTATTCAACGAGTTATTTTTGCGCTCAAGATTAATGTGTACAACATCCCATCTCGTGGTCCGATTCCATGATATCCTGAATTGAAAAAGAACCATTCCAACTAAAATCTTTTATTGAGAATAAAATTTCCACAATGAAAGAACTAACTGTAGAGATAAAGTGGCGACATGGTCATCTTAGGAAAACCCTGCTGATCTTAATCCTAGTAAGTTAAACTTGATTGAATTATGGTGCAGTGATCCGTCGTTCTTTGGAAAAGGACGATCCTAATGGAGAAAAAATATACAGGGTGATTCAGCTCGTCGGTGACAAACTTTAAGGATCGATAGAGCACACCTAGACGAACATTTTTGAATAGGGAATGTAGGGTCCCTGACGCGATGGTAAGGCGCTAGGCGCTTTCGAAAATTTGGGTGCCGAAATTCGAAACGTCATAAAAACTAGGGAAATGGTTAGATTTTCTTGCTTGTTGCGTCGAAATGATTCTGTTTGTTTAGACTTTCTTCAGTACCAATTTGATAAGCGTATCTCTTAAAACATGGATAGGGGGCGCTGCAGACTTTGGAGAGCTAGACAACAACTTTAAGCCCGTTATTTTGATAATTTAACACATGCTCGCCAAAGTTTATACTCTAACTTAAAGTTTGAACCCAAAAGTAGAGCCCTGCAAAAAGCGTAAGAGCCGGAATAAAATGTCAAAGTACAGGGTGGTCGAAACTCGAAGGCTCCTAGGAGATAAACAAACAGATTTCTTGACTTATGGCATGCATTTTCATGATTCTGTTTGCTGGGGCTCTCTGAAACTCAGTTGAACGGTACAAAAAGAAACATCGATAGGGGGCGCTTTGGGCAAAAAACATAATTCGTTGACATTTCGGACGCTAACTGGAAACGGGGCGCTACGATCAGTTAGAAACAAAACAAGAGAGTAATTTACTTATCATAAGAAGCTATTAAAACTGCAGTTTGTTTGTTTTTTTTAACAAACATAGCTGGTTTCAATCATGCACAATGCGCGCAATAAAATTTACATAAGGTGCTTTTTGCTGATTTATGCAAAAGATATCGTACCATATCGATATGCAAAAGATACGTAATGCGTAGATGACAACGCGAGATGACGTAGTTGTATGCGCAGACACGTCTTTTGAACGTGCGGTACCTACTTAAGCTTCGGGTTACTTGTCTGCAGATCGGTAGTAGGATGGAACGGTACACAAACTCTGAATTGGCTGACATGCATTTGGCGTATGGCGCTGCTGGTTGTAATGGACGAGCCGCTCAGCGGTTGTACGCCGAGCGTTACCCCAACAGGCAAATCCCCTGCCATGCCTTCTTCGCTCGAGTACACCAGAGGTTGTCCACAACGGGATCTTTCGACGGAGGCAGGCCTGAACGGGAGCGATCAGTGAGCACCCCCGACAACGAAGAGGCTGTGCTTAACCTGGTTGAGGACAACCCAGGTCTTAGCACGAGAGATATCGCCAGACATGTTGGCATTTCGCAAGCAACTGCGTGGCGCATCTTACGTTCCCGGAATCTGCACCCCTACCACATCCAGCGGGTGCAGTTGCTCAGAGAGCAGGATTTTGGCCCTCGAGTGGAATTCTCAAGATGGTACTTGGCGATGAGATCCAGGGATCCCCGTTTTGTAAACAGCATTTTGTTTACGGACGAGTCCACCTTCAGCCGGGAGGGAATGTGGAACGCCCACAACAGTCATGTGTGGTGTGATGAAAATCCACATGAAACCAGAAGCCGAGCAGCCCAGGAGCGTTTCTCAGTAAATGTGTGGGCCGGCATTCTGGGGGATTGCCTCATTGGCCCTTATTTGTTACCTGAACCGGCTGACAGGTGGAAATTACCTGATTTTCCTGGATCAAGTGCTGCCGCAGCTTCTGGATGAGGCGCACGTACCCGAAGGTTCGCGTCGCCAGATGTGGTTCCAGCACGATGGAGCTCCGGCCCATTACACGAACGACGTGCGTCTCCATCTAAACGCAAGGTATGGCCAGCGGTGGATCGGGCGTGGGGGTCCAGTTCACTGGCCTGCCCGATCACCAGACCTCACCTGCTTGGATTTCTTCCTTTGGGGTTACCTGAAGGCCGAGGTATACCATACACCTGTCAGCAGTGCTGAAGAACTTGTGGCGCGCATTGTGGCAGCTGCAGGGCAGATCAGAGATACTCCTGGCATTGTTGGAAACACACACTCCTCAATGCGACGGAGGTGCGAAGCCTGCATCATGGCCCAAGGTCGAAATTTCGAGCATCTTCTGTAGTGTTATTTTTTGTAAATAAATTTCCAGTATCATTGATGTTTTTGGTCTAAATTTATTCAGAAGTGTTGAGCAGAGGTAGAAAATGTGTTTTCATTATTACTAACTGATCGTAGCGCCCCGTTTCCAGTTAGCGTCCGAAATGTCAACGAATTATGTTTTTTGCCCAAAGCGCCCCCTATCGATGTTTCTTTTTGTACCGTTCAACTGAGTTTCAGAGAGCCCCAGCAAACAGAATCATGAAAATGCATGCCATAAGTCAAGAAATCTGTTTGTTTATCTCTTAGGAGCCTTCGAGTTTCGACCACCCTGTACTTTGACATTTTATTCCGGCTCTTACGCTTTTTGCAGGGCTCTACTTTTGGGTTCAAACTTTAAGTTAGAGTATAAACTTTGGCGAGCATGTGTTAAATTATCAAAATAACGGGCTTAAAGTTGTTGTCTAGCTCTCCAAAGTCTGCAGCGCCCCCTATCCATGTTTTAAGAGATACGCTTATCAAATTGGTACTGAAGAAAGTCTAAACAAACAGAATCATTTCGACGCAACAAGCAAGAAAATCTAACCATTTCCCTAGTTTTTATGACGTTTCGAATTTCGGCACCCAAATTTTCGAAAGCGCCTAGCGCCTTACCATCGCGTCAGGGACCCTACATTCCCTATTCAAAAATGTTCGTCTAGGTGTGCTCTATCGATCCTTAAAGTTTGTCACCGACGAGCTGAATCACCCTGTATATATTAGAGTCCTCTGGAGCTGAACACAGCTGAAATCCTTTTGTTAAAAAGCTTATAATGGGAATTATTTAACAAGAAAATAAAATTCTTCTAAAAAACAGGTAAGATTAATCATAATTGTCATAAAAAAATCTTCATCCATTTCTTAATGAAGGTCTCCATGGAGTAGGAGATAGGCTAGTAAACAGTAATTTAAATGCTAGCCAAAAATTTCCAATTTGCTTTACATAATAAATGTAAACTTACTCATTTGATATAGATTACTTTCATCAATGATATTTACATTTAGGTCCACAAGCTTCACTTTTTCAATTAAAACAGAAGTTTCCGTCCTTAAATGGTCAAGCCATACACTTATATACATTTCTCTTGTCAACAGTTCATGGGAAATTTAAATTTACCAAAGGAAACTATCAATTTAATTGTTCAGGTGTTTGATTTCACTGTGTCTTTTCTCATAAAATATAAGTACCAGCATAAAGGAATTTATCATAAAGTATATGTAGCCTATTTTATTTGTTTTGCTACACGTGCCATCCATTTAGAGATTGTTACCAAATTAACTTACATATAGCTTTTATACAAATTTTAAAGAGATTTTTTGCTAGGAAAGGAAAATTGCTTCTCTTTTTTTTTCTGATAATGAAAGAATTTCATATTCAGTAACTCAAAAGGTTATATAATCTAGTAATCTAGTTAGAGTTCTTGACAATAATTTGTCTGGATATTTTAGTAGTGAGGGTGTTGAAAATTTATTCCACGAAGAACTCAAAATTTTGGAGGCTTTTGCGAAGCAAGAGTCAAATCCTTCAAATATCATCTGAAGCGAGGAATGGGAAATGCAGAATTAACATTACAAAGGAACAAAGACATTTTCAACGTAATAACACAGATTGAAGGAATCCTAAATCCCACGTCTTGTACGTTTCTCATCTGATACATATGATCTGAATACTCTAACCCCTGGCCACTTTCTTTTTGGAAGGTCAATCCAATCAGCTCTACTGTTGAACCTGAAGTAACTAATATTCACGGTTCCTAATTAACCCTAGAACTACCGGAAATTTTACTCAAGTTTTATAAAAACATTCTACACCAGAATTTTTACTTAAAACTATTTAATTTGTTTATTTAACTTATTATTGTCTGATTTATACATTTAGTTTGTTTTGAAGAAATTTCTGGTTTGAATAAATATTTTGAATGTACATGTCGGGTCCATTGGACCCTTCTGGTAGACAGAGGGTTAAAATTATGGTAAAGAACAACAAAAATTATTCAAATAATTTGGAGAAGATGGTCCAAAGGTTATCGGAGTTCCTTACTACAAAGGGGAAAATGAATGTTTCAGGAAGACAATATTCAAACAAATAATTTAATGATTAATAAGGAGGACAATGTTGCTATTTATAGTTGGCCTGTAAGTAGGATTGTACACTTATTTCCAGGTAATGATGGGATAACCGGTCAAAAGTGCGAGTATCACTCGCGTACAGAGGGTTTCGTACAACAAACATATGAATTAGTAACTGGGCATTGCATTACACAAATAAGGTCAGTGTGCCTAAATGCGATAATGTTCTTTTACGTAAAATCTTAATGAAAGAATTATGAGTAAATGCTGTGTAATGAGGCATCCGATCTTAATAAACAAAACGCGAAACATTTTTCTGCATTTAAAACCTTTTTTTTTAAAAAGAAATCTTCAATCAAATAGACATCGTTCATTTTACTTCGCCCCCGTGTTTCGTAAATGCGACAAAAATTCCCGAAATTGGCTCACAGATTTTCTTTTTTAACTTTGAAGATCAAATAACCTTATGAACGTCAAGAACTACGTTGTCAGTTTAGTTACATGACCGGTTAAACTTAAGAAAAGACGACCAGTTTTCGGAGTAGAATTTAAAATATTCTATGCGTTTTGGAGGCTTTGTTTTCTGCAAGTACTTAATAGCGACATAGTGATTGCTGTAAATGCGTAGAGGCATTTAAGAGATAAAACCCTTTGAGCTACCGGGTGAATTGTCACCCACATAAAATCAATTTTTTTTTAATTTCAATCAAAATCACTCGATTTCAAAAGCAAAAACTGCGTTTTGCAGGTTTTACTTGTCTTCTTCATATCTAGATGGCAGCAGTACTCTCTGCTAATATCTAGTTGGTTTTTAATGCGATCTTAAAACACTCCAATTTTCAAGGTTTAGACATTTTGTATTTTTCAAGTATTATAAAGAAATGTTTTTCAAAGGAGATAACTTTTTTCCTCTTGGACACTTCAAACATTTAATAATAATTGCATGCAAATTACTAAACTGAAAATTCAAATAATTACACGGGATAGAAATAAGTGATGGTAGAATTTTTTACCACCAGAACTCTAAGGACTAGAAAAATGTGATTTGTCACTAAGTGACAGCAGTAACAATTACACACTAAACAGTGTTTCAGAACCAAAATATGGATGATTATGATTTAATTCCAGGGAATCTAAATTTGTGTTTAATTCAGCAGATTGACGAGTTTATTATGTTTTAAATATTTCTAAACAATATTTTTAACATCTGTTTCATCTATCAATTTGATATAATTTTGATTAGTTTGTATTCTTATATTACGATTTTAAAATTTAATTATTTTTAATTTTCTCATTTAAATTTTTTTTAAATATTTTAATAGTCTTAGAATTTGTTTAAACAATGTAGCTGCTTAAAATATGTTGAAATTTTAGCAATTGTAGTAATTTAAAAATAACTTTGCAGTGTTATTTCTTGTATTTACGTGTTGAAATAATTGCCCTAGAGCTCTGAAGGTAGAAAAACTTCCCACGTCCCCCAGCCTAAAGGGAGTATTTAAAAATTTTTTTAATCACATAGTTCAATTTCAGACAGTCCCCTAATCACATTTTAAGTGTTTTTCTAGCATATTTTTAAAATTTTAATAACCCGGAGTTCAAAGGGTTAACGAGAAAGTTTATATGGCCTTTTTCATATATTGTATTAAAATGATTTTTAAAACAAATATGATGTTTAATTAAGCTGTGTTGAGTCAGCATAATCATCCATTAATGTTTTTCTTTAACCTGGCACTTAAATATGTATTTTAAGATTATCAAAACAGAAAAATACGCTTATTTAAAAATTTTAATTTTTTAAAAAAAGGTATAAGAAGCGCGGTGTATATTCCAGTAACATAATATGGACACATGATTACGGAATTTGCAATAATTTTATATTATGGAAATTTTGGAAAATCTTGTGTAAATTGAAACCTTTTAAATAATGTTTATTTTAATGCGGTTAAGTAAGTTAATTTTACCAACATTATACCATTCGGTAGCTTAAATGCTGTTTCGGATTAAAACAGGATACAAATGAGTTCTATCTTGGTTTAGGAGTCCATAATTTTTGTCACCATTTTTTTAAAATCTGATATCTTCTGTTTTCAATTTTTACTCATTATAATCGACATTTTCTACTTTTAAATTAGACGGCTATATAAAAAAAAATAAAACAACGTTTATATAAATAAGTATCTGTTTCCGTATACGTATTTTTAGGTACAGAAAATGTTCATTTTTTTTAAAGTGTGGGAAAAATGAAGAGGGATAGGGAGGGGGAGGGCAACAGAATGTCAGGCACAGGGTTTATCTTTGGCTTAATCAGAATTATTAGAAATATTGTACGATTTTATCTATTTATAAGGCTGATATATTTATCATGTGACATTTTATAACAAATAAAGTTATATGTAATAAATATTCTTGTTAACAATATTGTAAATATCTTGTAAATTCTCTTTAACTTAATTCTCTTTTCTTAAAATCTCTCTTTTATTCTCTTTTTTCTCTTTTCTCACTAACACGAATTCGCATCGACCGAAATGTCGGTGTAAATCATGCTTTAATTAATTCGTATTTTTCATTAACAAAATAAGACCATTGATAAAATCCAATATCTAATTTCGATTTCTTATTAAATTTGGTATATGAATCATGTAGTTATACTTCATTATCACTACATTACATTGTGATCAAAATTATACGTAGTTGAAGTTACGGAAACAAAAATCGTACTTGTGTAGAAATGATGGGTAAATATTCGCGTGTGAATTCCGCGAATTCTATACGAAGTTTTCCGCGACAATCATTTAATTGTAGTTATACCCTTAGCTCTGTGGGAAAGAGGGGTGAGAGTTATTTACATTAGGTACAGAGGCATTATACACAACATTCAAATAACCAAACGGATATTTTGCATATTAGCCGTGTAAAATTGGCAAACAGAACGGGGTTGCGCCACCCTTGATAAACGGTTCAAACTTGATGGATCTGTTATAAAGTATGAATAGTGAAATGTTTGATGTTTAATTATAATTTATTTAAGATTATGCATCTCAGTTAATGTTTTATTATTTAAATTACTATTAAATAATATTTATTTAGTAGTTCAATAATAAGCTATTTATCTTTTAATTTTATGTATTTCAACTCTTTAATAACTCTTAACTGCTGTTAGCGGTCTCGCAGACCACTACATTTTTCAATTTTCACAGATAAACTTGTAATTTCCAGTTAAGCTATCAATACTTGTGAAAATTTCTGTTATTTGGAGCCCTATAACTATTGCTAAAGATTCTGAATATGTGAAGTTTAATTTTAAGTCCTGTACTAGTTTAGTACAGAAACAGTACCATGTGAATTAATACAGCCTTGTATTCATCTTTTAATCAAGCGGTCTCGGAGACCGCTCGCAGTAGTTATGCGAGAATTCCTGTCGCAGCAATTAAGGGTTAAGTAATCACAAAACTAATTGCAATTAACCCTTTACTGCTGTTGGTGCTGCTTTTTTTAAATTTTTCACAGTTTAACTTGCAATTCCCAGTTTAACTATCGATACAGTGAAATTTTACTTCATTTGGTGCCCAAGTACAATTGTATGAAATGTTTGAAAAAGGGAAATTTTATAAGAAATAGTACTGTACAAACAGTTTAGTGCAAAAACAGTATTTTATGATTAATCGCGACTTTTATTCATCTTTCAATCGAATGGTTTCGCAGACCGCTCACAATTGTTATGTGGAAATTTTCTGCAACAGCAGTTAAGGGTTAAATGAACTTTTTCAGATGAACTGTCATGTGGAAAATGCATTATCACATTTAGGACTGTGAACGTCTCATTTAGGTTTATAACTGCCGTAAAAGCGACAAAAATGACCTAATGCGACAATCGTATATTATGGTTTTACACTACAGTTAATTATTAAATTTAAACAAAACAAGTTAGTTTTGAACTATAGGTACAGTATTCAGTAATTTGCTGCTTAATAAAATATATATTTATATAATAAAATGCCAAATATACCCTAAATGCGACAAAACTATGGGGAATCGCGTCTCATTTAGGCACAATGACCTTATACCATTAAAAGTTGCTATCTAGTCTTTAAAAACCGATGGCGCATAGTGTACGCCGTCCGTGTCTTTAAGGGCTAATATATCGGCTAATTAGTGGTAATTTTTTAGAAAATCATTATCAACAATCCTTTTATATAATAAAACACACATACTACAATATATATTAAAACACACAAAAATAACGCCTGCATTCAACAGTTAAAGGTATATATAAATATTATACAGACATAAATACAATAAATCCAACTGGAGTGAAAAATTAGCCAGAGCCAGGAATCGAACCCGGGACCACAGTATACAAGACTGCTGCTCTAACCACTGAGCTACTCCGGCCGATGCCTGAGTCTGCAATTTCTCACTAATAAACCACGTTGGGGAAGTCACCAGCCTTGTACGACAGCCTTGGATGACCGGACAACGATGAATAGATTTTTACTATTACATCTATCTACGATAAATTTGCTGTTTTAATATATATTGTAGTATGTGTGTTTTATTATATTTATCGTAGATCGATGTAATAGTAAAAATCTATTCATCGTTGTCCGGTCATCCAAGGCTGTCGTATAGATGGCGGGTGACTTCCCCAACGTGGTTTATTAGTGAGAAATTGCAGACTCAGGCATCGGCCGGAGTAGCTCAGTGGTTAGAGCAGCAGTCTTGTATACTGTGGTCCCGGTTTCGATTCCTGACTCTGGCTAATTTTTCACTCCAGTTGGGTTTATTGTATTTATTGTATGTATGTCTGTATAATATTTATATATATACCTTTAATCCTTTTATACTTCTGCAACGATAGGTACTTCCAGCGCTCCTTGACTCCTTTGCTGAACGTCCGCAAATCGAAATTTGTCTGTAACGGAAAAATGCGATTTTCTCAAAAACTATGTGACCAAGAATAATCGCTATAGTTTTCCTGCAAGATTTAAATTAACTTTTACTACCCCAATTTTTTCATAAATTTAGTTTTAGTAGATTCGGAAGTAGAGGAGTTGGGGGGGGGGGGGGATCATATTTTTGCATTACATTTTCGATGATATCTCTTAAAATATAGAGTAGGTGGGGGCAAAGATACGCACTTTCCATACATTTTCATTTTTAACACACACACATTGGTCTAAACTTATGTAATGGGTGATTAAAATGTTAGATTAGAACTTTAGGCAAGTGCTAACATCAACCGACATTCTGTCAAATTATAATTCTGTGAGAAATTGCAATTTTTAAAAACATTGCTTTGCGCATCTTTGCCCCATCGGTTGGGGTAAAAGTACGCAGTGCGAATTTTTGCCCCATTACTGTGGGGTTTTGCCCCATTTCCAATAAAAAGAATGAGTTATGCAAAAGCATTAGTAAATTTCACTAGTATTTATAGTTAAACTGAAAATTGTAAGTTAAACCATGAAAAAAAAAAGAAAATACTGTGTTAAAAATTGTTGCATAAATACTGTGAGCGGTCTTAAAGACCCCTTGATCGTAGAATGAATAAAATGGTTGACTGACTCATAACATACTGTTTTTGCGCTAAACTTTATGTAAAGGCCTATTATAATAAAAGTTCTCCTCATTTAGAAGTCTTTAGCGATACTATTAAGTTTCCAAACGAATCAAAATTAAACTAACATCAATAGTTAAATTGAAAAAATCCCTGCCGGCTCGGCTTACAGGCAGAGGTAGATTTCGAAGTTAAGTATACTAATTTCACCAACAAAAACTAAATCATTATTAGATATAAATCCACTTTAACAGTTTTATCTGTCTGCTTTTGACGAGATTTTATTTACTTTTTATAAAATAGCTGGTTTTATCAGAATCATGTTAAGGCGATATTTAAAAAAATATTTTTCCATACTCAACAACTCGAAATTTTCTGGCACATTTTCAGATTCATTTTTAATTAAAAAAAAATATGAAACATGCTGACGTGATGTTTGAAAAGATTTATAAGCGACCTGTGTTTTTATTTTTCTTCCAATTAATTAAAACTTGATTAATAAACAATTATTTTCTCAGTAGGGCAATATTTTTCGTTTCTAACACAATCGCTTCGGGAAATTCTGTTCAAAATGCCCACTTTAACATTATTTTTTGAAATATATTCTGCCTCTATCAAAAAATCGATCATTACTGCACATTATATAGTTTCTGAATAAGAGAATATAGCAATTGGATGCGTTTGAGAGCAAAAATGAATTTAAAAATGAGTAAGAAAATAGACAGTTTGGATTTGAATGCACCCTTAATAAGATGACTTTTTCTTCAACCGCTATGTATTTTTAATTTGTTTTTGCTGTAAGAATTGGCCCTGTCAAAAACTTGTCTATATAAATGTTAAAGAAAATATTAAGAAGATGTATGATAAATTCATGGAGATTTTATATCTTGTGAATTGACGAAGTTATGAAAATTTTTCTTCTTCAACCCCCCTTTTTTTGTTTTCGTTTTTAATTTTTTGCGGTACGAATTGGTCCTATCAAAAACTTGTGAATATAAAAGTCGTAGATAATATTAAGGAGATGTATAATAAAATTATTGGATTTGATATCTTGAGAATTGACGAAGTTAGGAATTTTTTTCTCCCAAAAACCATATTTTTTGCGCCCCTTGAGCCTATTTTAAATTTTATCAAAATCTGTAATGCATGAATTTTTGGCGTTATTTTTAGATGTAATAAAAAGTTTAAACTGATTTGATATGTACAAAAATTAAGAAGTTATGGGGTTTTTTCGGTTTTCACAAAACCCCTCCCTATTTCCTTCCCCTTTGTCCGCTTTTGCCCATTAACGAACTTGACGGAGATTTTATGTCCCTTGATTTTATGTATCAGTTTGGAAGAGATTTGTGCAGAATTGCGGAAGTTATCGTGTCCAGAAGAAAGTGATAACACAATTGCTTCGGGAAATTCCGTTCAAAATGCCCACTTTGACATCATTGTTTGAAATATATTCTGCCTCTATCAAAAAATCGATCATTGCGGCACATTATATAGTTTCTGAATAAGCGAATCTGCCAATTAAATGCGTTTGATAGCAAAAATGAATTTAAAAATGAGTCAGAAAATAAGCAGATTGGATTTGAGTGCATCCTTAATGCAATGATTTTTCCAACACAATCCGCTTCGGGAAATTCGGTTCAAAATGCCCACTTTAAAAGCATTTTTTTAAAAATATATTCTGCCTCTATCAAAAAATCGACCATTACGGTACATTATATAGTGATTGAGTAAGAAAACGTACCAATTGGAAGCCTTTGAGAGCAAAAATTAATTGTAAAATGAGTCAGAAAATACGCAGTTTGGATTTGAATACTTAGGTGATTTTTTTCTTCAACCGCTATGTATTTTTAATTTGTTTTTGCTGTAAGAATTGGTCCTATCCAAAACTTCCCTATAAAGATGTTGTAGACAATATTAAGAAGATATATGATAAATTCATGGGGATTTTATATCTTTTGAATTGACGGGGTTATGGATTTTTTACTTCTTCAAACCCCCTTTTTGTTTTCTTTTTTAATTTTTTTTGCGGTACGAATTGGTCCTATCAAAAACTTGTGAATATAAAAGTTGTAGATAATATTAAGGAGATTTATAATAAAATTAATTGGAATTGATATCTTGAGAATTGACGAAGTTATGAATTTTTTCTCCCCAAAACTATTTTTTGCGCCCCTTGAGCCCAATTTTAAATTTATCAAAAATCTGTGATACATAAAATTTTGGCCCTATTTTTAGAAGTAATAAAAACTTTAAACTGATTTGATATGTACAAAAATTAAGAAGTTATGGGGGGTTTTCGGTTTTCACAAAACCCCTCCCTATTTCCATCCCCTTGGTCCGATTTTGCCCATTAACGAACTTGACCGAGATTTTATGCCCTTTGATTTTATGTATGAGTTTGGAAGAGATTGGTGCAGAATTACGAAAGTTATCGTGTCCAGAAGAAAGTGATATATATATATATATGTAGATAGATATATAAAGTTTTTTACTGAGGGTGGTTTTGGGCTCTAGGGGTCATGATCGGTGTAGATCTGCAATTTTTTTTTCAGAAATTACAACATAGGAACGATCCCAATAGGTAGTATTTCATACGAAATCTACCAAAGATTACAAGTTAAGCTATGAAAAATGAATATAGCAACAGTCTGTGAGACCGTTAACAGGAGTTAAGGGTTAAGACTTTAAAAGAAAATCGTTTTAAGAAACAAGAATATTGATTTTTAAAAGTAGGTAGGTAGATACCTACGTTCTATGTTTAAAAAAAAACTTAACTACATTTTCCTTTTTCCAGTTAATTAGCTTATATAAGTTAAGTAGCTATTATATTTTATGCAATATAAAAAATAAAACTTATTTCAACGTAATTGTGGAAAGCTTTGCATGTAGCTAAAACGATAAGGCAAAGCTCGGAATCTTAAACTTGTGCGTATCTTTGCCCCAAGACGGATGCGTACTTTTACCCCATTCTGCAGCATTTTACTTAACCGGCTACCTACAAGTTTAAGCAAATGCGATCGAGATAAACTATATGGCATTTAGGAGCTATAGAGCTTCCGTTCTCCACTGAAATTTTGGATTTGTAAAAATTCGAAGTATTGTTAGCTAAACAATAAAGTGAAATTTTAAAAATATTAGATGAAGATTCGAAAATTTAAACTTACCTCATTTTCTTGGCACGGAGTGCTACTTTTTTCATAAGGTTTAAACACACAACTACTACACATGAGACCAAGCTACTACCTAGCGGTCATGATTGTAGAAATGTTTCTTCATATTAAATCAGGCAGTGCGTATCTTTGCCCCCACCTACTCTAATACTTAAAAGTATTTTTGAGTTCGGCGTTACGAAAGCTTTCACATGATAACCCACACGATATACAAAGGAAATATTTTTTTTCAAGTAACTTAATTAGCCCCTCTACATTTTCCCTAAATATATTTGTGAACGGTTAAAAATTTATAAATATGTGGGTCAATAGCTTTTATTACTTCAGCCAATTTGAACTTTCCGCGATCCATAGTTTAAGAGTAAAATGGCTGCGACAGACACAGAAGTGATCGTATAATGGTTCCGTTTTAACTTTTTATGTACGGAACAGGGTTCGTGATTTTTTGGATTTTTTAAATAAAAATCAAAATAATCGGATTTTTAAAAAATTTAAATAAGTTTTTTATTTAAAAAAAATCTTTAAAAAAATTTATTAATTTATTAAAACTAAAAAAAATTATTTAAAAAAAAATCTCGCCCAATATTATTGTTTTATACGTTTATATATTGTTTTATACTTTTCAATAAAAATTATACATACACATTCAATGATATGTATTACCAATATATATTAATAAATAATAATATTACACAATTTACATAAATAATTAAAAGGTAGCATTTTAGACTATGGAAAAATCTTAATTATACAAAATGCATGGAAAACAACAAATTAGATGTCAAAAATTAATTTAACCTTAAGTATTTTAGTTAAAATTTTAAAAAAACTGCAGGACATAAAAATTTTAAGCTAATTTGGAAGCAAACTGAGATGTTAACTTTTGTTTTGTTAAATTGCTGGTACAGAAAAAGAGTTTAGCAGCTTCATCAGTCGATTCTTAATTTTCGAATGTGCAAAACTAAAGGTCGAAAACATTTTTTCTACTGAAGCAGATAAAGCTATTGCAGTAAAAAGCTAGTTGATCACGAATTCTATAAGTTTTAGGTAGCTTTCATTACAAAAAGCTACCTATTGCAGCCGTTCGGAGGAAAGCGATTTCAAAAAATTTTGGTATATTTTCATCGATCATGACCCCCAGACCCCGAAACCACCCTTCGTTCAAAAGTTGATATATATCTGATCTTTGTCATACTGTAACACTCGTATTTATGAACCGATTTGGATGAAACTCGGTGTGTACATAGTACATACCAATGTCTCGACTGAGTTCGTTGGCCAGCTTCATCCGCCATCTTGTTTCAAAATGGCGGCCATTTAAAGTTTTTAAAAAAAATTTTTAATTTGAAATGTGGTACCAAAAAATTAAAAATTGAAAAATATTTTTTTTCTTATGTATTTGACCTTGATACAAAGATTACGGAGCAGTTTTTGTTTTGTCTATATCTTAAAAAATGGCTGAGTTATAGCACTTTCAATTTCTAGCGTGGCTGACATTTTGAAACGACCTGATATTTGTTACGTGATAACAGGCGTATTTATGAACCGATTTATATGAAACTCGGTGTGTACATAATACATACTAATGTCTCGACCGAGTTCGTTGGACAGCTTCATCTGCCATCTTGTTTCAAAATGGCGGCCATTTACATTTAAAAAAACCAAAATACCAAAAAATTGAAAAATATTTTTTTCTTATGTGTTTGACCTTGATACAAAGATTTCGGAGCAGTTTTTGTTTCGTCTATATCTTAAAAAATGGCTGAATTATACCACTTTGGATTTGTGGCTGACATTTTGAAACGTCCTGATTTTTGTCACCCGATAACAGGCCTATTCATGAACCGATATGGATGTACCTTGGTGTGTAAAAGGTACATACCGATGTCTCGACTGAGTTCAATGACCAGCTTCATCCGCCATCTTGTTTCAGAGTGGCGGCCATTTAAAAATTTTTTTTTTAATTTTAAATGAGGTATCAAAAAATTGAAAAAGATTTTTTAATTATGTGTTTGACCTTAATATAAAGATTCCAGAACAGTTTTTTTTCGTCTATATCTAGAAAAATGGCTGAGTTATAGCATTTTTAATTTCTATTGTGGCTGACATTTTGAAACGACCTGATTTTTGTCACGCGATAACAGGCGTAGTTATGAACCGATTTGGATGTAACTTGGTGTGTACATAGTACATACCAATGTCTCGACCGAGTTCGTAGGCAACCTTCATTCGCCATTTTGATTCAAAAGGAAACATTAAAAAAAATTATTTAAATTTAAAATGAGGTATGAAAAAATTGGAAAATGAAAAAGGTTTTTTTTTATGTGTTTGACCTTGATACAACGATTTTAGGGCAGTTTTTTCTCGTCTACATCTTAAAAAAAGGTTGAGTTATAGCACTTTGAAATTTCTAGCATGGCTGACATTTTGAAACGATCTGATATTTGTCACGCGATAACACACGTATTTATTAACCTATTTGGATGTAAGAAGGCATTTGGATAGTATATTGGAATATCTCGACTAAGTTCACTGGCCAGCTTCATCCGCCATCTTGAATCAAAATGGCGGCCAGTAAATTAAAAAAAAGTCCTTCCGGCCAGTGCCGGGAGGAAGAGGTAGCTTTCATATTCCTTATTTTAAAAAAGCCAACTTATATTATTCAAACACACGAAGCTCAATTTAGTGGAAACCGAATATAGGAGATTCAATACTGATTTTTATCAATACTAAATCATTATGAATGAGAATTTCACGAAATTATTCAGCTTTATCCAAGCTGCTTTTATTTAAAGTAACTTATATTTGGCTGCCAAATTCGGCGATTTCTTAAAGTGCCTGCCATTTTAAGACAACATGGTGGATGAGGCTAACGAGTGAACTTTGTCGAGACCTTAGTAATTGCTGTGCACATGCTCACTCACATCGGAATCGGTTGATATATACAAGTGCTATCGCAGGCAAAAAATCAGATTTTTCAAAATGTCACCCACATTAGAAATTGAAACTGCTATATCTGAGCCATTTTTTAAGATAAAGACAAAACAAAAAACGCTCCGGAATCCTTATATCAAGGTCAAATACTTAAAAAAGAAACCTTTTTCAATTTCTAATTTTTTTGCACCTCACTTTAAATATATATATTTTTTGTTATATATTTTTTTATTATATATTTTTTTAAATATATATATTTATATAATGGCCGCCATTTTGAAACAAGATGGCTGATGAAGCTGGCCAGCGAACTTGGTCGAGTTATTGATGTATACTATCCACATGCCTTCTTACATCGAAATAGGCGAATACGTGTGTTATCGCGTGACAAATACAAATCGTTTCAAAATGTTAGCCATGCTAGAAATTCAAAGTGCTATAATTCAACCATTTTTTAAGATATAAACAACAGAACAAAATTTCAGAAACAAAAACTGCTCTGGAATCTTTGTATCAAGGTCAAACACATAAAAAAAATCATTTTTCATTTTCCTATTTTTTAATACCACATTTTAAATTTTGAATTTAATTTTTTTAATGGCAACCCTTTTGAAACAAGATGGCGAATGAAGCTGGCCAACGAACTCGGTTGAGACATTGGTATGTACTATGTACAGACGAAGTTACATCCAAATCGGTTCATAAATACGCCTGTTATCGCGTGACAAAAGTCAGGTCGTTTTAAAATGTCAGCCACAATAGAAATTCAAAATGCTATGACTCAGCCATTTTTTTTAGATATAGACGAAACAAAAACTGTTCCGGAATCTTTGTATTAAGGTCAAACACATACGAAAAAAATCTTTTTCATTTTCCAATTTTTTGGTATCTCATTTTAAATTTTAAATTTTTTTAAATGGTCGCCATTTTGAAACAAGATGGCGGATGAAGCTGGCCAACGAACTCGGTCGAGATATTTGTATGTACTAATTACGCACCAAGGTACATCCAAATCGGTTCATAAATACTAGAGTTACAGTGTGACAAAGGTCAGATATATATATATGTATATATATGGATATATATATATGGATATATATATATATACATATATCACTTTTGAACGGAGGGTGGTTTCGGGATCTGGGGGTCATGAACGATGAAAATATACCAAAATTTTTTGAAATCGCTTTCCTCCGAACGGCTGCAATAGGTAGCTTTTTTTAATGAAAGCTACCTAAAATTATATTTAAAGTGAAGTGCAAAAAATTTAGAAATCGAAAAAGGTTTCTTTCTTAAGTATTTGACTTTGATATAAGAATTCCGGAGCATTTTTTGTTTTGTCTTTATCTTAAAAAATGGCTCAAATACAGCAGTTTGAATTTCATTATGTGGGTGACATTTTGAAAAATCTGATTTTTGCCTTCTACAGCACTCATATATGTCAACCGATTCCGATGTGAGCGAGCGTGTGCACAGGAATTACTAAGGTCTCGACCAAGTTCACTGGTTAGCCTCATCCACCATGTTCTCTTAAAATGGCAGGCACTTCACATATCGCCGAATTTGGAAACCAAATAGAACTTTAAATAAAATCAGCTTGGATAAAGCTGACTAATTTCGCGAAATTCTCATTCATAAGGATTTAGTATTGATAAAAATTAGTATTGAATCTTCTATAATCGGTTTCCACTAAATTGAGCTTCGTGTGTTTGAATAACATACGCTAGCTTTTTAAAAATAAGGAATTTGAAAGCTACCTCTTCCTCCCGGCAATGGCCGGAAGGACTTTTTTAGTATCATCCTTTTCGATAAATGTAACAGGTACCTTCCATTATTCTAAAGGACCGAGATCCACTATATTAGTAGATTAAATCAAAAATTCATTCAATGGTTCAGATTTTGCTCACCAAAGTAGAATACACAAAGTCATACAATTTTATTTTACCTCAACTTGCAGAAGTTTTTCTAAAAATTAACAAGTATATATTCCAATATTTAATATATTCCTGCTATTTTAAAACGTTTTTTTTCTAAACTTTACATTGTTCTTTACTTTTTAACAAATATTAAGCTTTATCTTTCAAAAAGCTGTTTGATTATCTGTTTATTATATGAAAGTAAATTATATTAAAGTACATTTTTATGTTTGCTTACATCTTTAAAGAATTAAAGAATTTAAAAGAAAAGCTGCTTTAAATCAATGAATTAAAAAAAAATCGATTCAAATCGTGATTTTAATCATTATTAAAATCGAGCCGATTTAAATAAACGAACCCTGGTACGGAACCCTAAAAATTAGAGTAGTAAGTGTAAAAACACAATGAGGAATTTTTAAGAGACCAATTACTAAAATCTGTCTTTTGCTCATAGGAAAAATTTTATATTATCGTTTCTTTCTAATTTGTTTTATTTGTTGGTTTATTGTTTATCAGCATATATTATATTAATTGTTTGAAATTATGTGTATCAATTCCGTGTATTAATTGTAAAGTTGAATTAAATTAATTTAAAAGGGGATGATATGTTCGATTTTCTTTATGCCATGTGTTTTGGCATTGTATTTTATCTTCTGTGTTCTATTTCGGCAGTGACGGAGTTGTAAGATGGATTTTTTTACGTGAAGTAGTCTATAGAACTGCCTTCTTGTTGTCATGAATAAACTTAAATATAATAATGTATTGAATTTAATATTTATTAAATAAGGAGTGTGTTTAAATTACTGAGTATTCCATTCTAGAAATGTGTATCATATAAAGGTTAAAGGAATGAAAAGCGAAATTTTAATGTTTAATAATAAAATATATAATGTCATCCATAAAAAAATTAAAAATAATATAGATTTATAATGAGATTTGTGTAAAATACAAAAATAATATAATAGATCATTTTAGAAAGGAAGAGGTGGTTGTAAGAATACAATTATTTAACACATTAAATGGGGAATAATATAATTATGTAAATTAAAGTAATATGCTGAATGAACTTTGTAACAAAAACCCTAACAGAATCAATAAAAAATATTGATAATATTATTAATTTATAAGTTATGAAATTAATAAACATCCATAAAAAAGGTGTAAACAATTATAGTTTTAAAAGAAATGTTACATAATCAATCGAGATGATGTATTGATTCAGTTATGCGTAATTATAATAATGCAATTACCCTCTATTTTTTGGGGAGGGGGGAAGCTATAACAATTTACTATTAATTAATTATTGCGCATGAAGAGGCCAAACACCGCCACTTATCCTTCGTACTCTAGCGTCTATCCTCCCAGCCTGCCGTTTTTTAAATGATGAAATTTATCATATTTTAAGATTTTTTAAGCTAAATAATTATTGGTCAATGAATAAATTATATCCATACAGCACCACCCATCCATTTTACTCTACCTACCCTATCCTCCTTTTAATAAATAAAAACCATGGATATGTTAATTGTATTGATGAATTTTGTAGGAAAACCACGATGTAATGCATCATAAATTAGTTAATTGTTTTTATATATGAGATGCGAAGTACACAATATTCTTATTTTAAACATATGAATAAGTAGTATTTTTATGTAAATTGATAAATGAAGACAAGACTTAACATGTGTAAAAGTATGAACTTTGAATGGAAAATCTCTTTGTTTGTCATAAATGTCAGTAAAAACATGTATAATAATCACTTATAAACAAATTCAGTTAAAATAATGCTATAAAAAGTGATAGAATATCTTTATTAAGACTTACGATCGTTTCATCGCACAATCGGCGACATTTTCAAAATCAATCATAATAGAAAATATTTTCACATTACTTAAAAACAATAATATAGTAAACAATGTCACGAGACATGAAGCATAATGAAAATATTGCAACCATAAAATAAAATAAAATAAAAATTATTCAATTATTCAATTTAAAATTATTAATTATAAAATAAATTCCAGGTAAGCCTAATCTAAAATCTATAATTCCGGAACTCGAAAACATTGTACAGTCGGCTAATAACGATCATAAAGAAGAAATTCGCAATGTTATGTACCACGAACTTAAGAAGTTAATTAAGCAACCCACAATAGTACCAAAGGAAGAATTGAATATTTTGAAAAATCTTAAACTTGATACAGAAATTATTTTAGTCCAAACAGATAAATCTAATAAATTAGCCATATTAAATACTGATGACTATAAAAATAAAATGGTACAGTGTATTAACAATATGGATTGTCAACAAGTCAAGAAGAATCCACTTAACATAATTAACAAAGTTAACGAATTGGTTAATAAAGGGAGCTGGCCTGATAATATGAAAGTTCTAATGAGAATTAATAAGTTAGCAGTAATCCCAGCAATTGTCGGCAGACTCAAAGACCACAAAATAGATATGCCAATAAGGCCAATAGTAAATAAATGCTCAAGCCCCACATATTTTATGGAAAAAGCTTTTGTAGTTTTATTGAAAAATATTTTGCCCAACTCTGATCATGTAATTAATTCAACTTATGAGTTCATTCAATATTTGAATAACATTAATTTACCTCAGAATTATTTAATTGCCAGTCTAGATGTAGTCTCTTTATACCCATCTATTGATACCCAAAAAGCCGTTACTAATATAAATAACTGCATCGACCACATGGAGAGTATTAACGAAAATATGAAAATTACTCTAAAGAGTGCTCTTAATCTCATAGTTAATAATAATTACTTCACTTTCGACGGAAAAATATACAAACAGAATAACGGAGCTCCAATGGGTTCTCCTATATCAGGACTATTAGCTGAATTCATATTACGACCTCTCGAAATGGATATATACAATTTGGATTATACCCCCCATGCATGGATCAGATACGTTGACGATATTTTCATCGTATGGCAACATGAAGAAACCTTGCTCAATAACTTTCTGAACCAGATTAATAATCTTGATTCTAAAATTAAATTTACATTGGAAATAGAAGAAAATGGTACGCTACCGTATTTAGACGTATTATTAATCAAGACGCACCAAGGAATAAAGCGCACTGTGTACAGAAAGCCCATAGCCAGTCAATCCATTATCCCTAATAATGCGCAAGCAACTTTTTCATACAAAGTTTCTGCATTTAGACATTCTATTCAGAGAGCTTTCACAGTTTGTACCCCTGAACATTTAAATAACGAAATAAATAAAATATATGATATTGCAAGAAACAATGGATACAAAGAAAGCACCATAGAAAAATTAATTAAGAGCTTGAAGAACAAAAAGAAAAGAAATTTCAAGCCACAAAATTCCCCGTTATCCACTTTACAATATTTTCCTGGTTTCTTCGAACGCTTAAAATATAAACTCAATAAATTCAATATCTTCCTAGTCGCAAAACCATCCATGAAAATAAAAAATATAGTATGCAAGAAAATAGATCAAATTGAGTCCAACCAATTAGCAGGAGTATACGAAATACCTTTCACCAAAGAAGATGGAACAAAGCAGTTTTATATAGGTATGACAAGCAGAAAACTTAAAACTAGAATCAAAGAACATATAGCAGACATCAAATACAATAGAAGAACCACAGCTTTGGCCAGATTATGCAGCGAAGAACCTTTACAGATTGAATTTAAAAATAGCAAGTTAATTTATCCATCAAGATTTTATTTTCCATCCATAGTCCGAGAATCAATAGAAATATTTTTACGCAACGAGAATATTTGCAATGATTCTGTGTCCCTTGATTTACCTAGAATTTGGAAAGAGATACTAAGTAATTGTAGAAACAATAGTAAAAGTTAATCCACACTCGCAAATAGCCAAGTTAATTTTATTTTATTTTATGTTTTGCAATGTTTTTCAGTATGCTTGATGTCTCGTGACATTGTTTTACCTTGTTGTTTTTAAATTATGTGAAAATTAATCCACGCTCGCAAATAGCTAATTTAATTTTTATTTTATTTTATTTTATGGTTGCAATATTTTCATTATGCTTCATGTCTCGTGACATTGTTTACTATATTATTGTTTTTAAGTAATGTGAAAATATTTTCTATTATGATTGATTTTGAAAATGTCGCCGATTGTGCGATGAAACGATCGTAAGTCTTAATAAAGATATTCTATCACTTTTTATAGCATTATTTTAACTGAATAAATGTCAGTTACAAAAGAATTGTTAATATGCAGTGTAATTAAGTCTAAAAAAAATTGTATTATTAGATAAATTTTCTCTTATTTCTAAATTACTGGGATAGTTTACTGGAAGACTAGATGTGTTAAAATTACCAGTATCAATTAAAAATATGCCATCTATATATCGATACATAAAAATGCTACTGTTACTATTGCAAGAGCTGAGTTTTTTTCTTTCTTGTGTACACTAAACAAATCTTATTTTGCTAATTTTTTTCCCCTTATTTATTAGCGAAATTGCTAAGGTTGCTCAAAAGTTCGCAAGTATATATATATAGGTTCGCGCTAGGAGAAGAAATAAGGTAGGATTTCTGTATCCTAAACGAAATTCAAAGTGGGATGGTCGAAAAAAAAAAAGTTAAATTTAGGTGATGTTTAAAAATGTTGCCCGGACACTTTAGTCTGTATACGTCATATGATAAAATGTTTTGTAAATAAAATTATTAATAAATCATAAGATAAAGTCAACGCTAGAAAAATATGACTAAATATTAAAGTACATTAGAAATAATTGCCATCGACACGTGTTAAACGGATTGTATCGTAAAACCTAAAACAGAAGGAAAGAACAATGCAAAAAGAAAGTAGGAACCTTATAATTGTGAAACATGTTATCATGGGTAATATTGCACATTATAAGGAAGTTGCAACGATTTCTGTGTAAAATACACAGCATTTAATGAGAATTGTCTATTTTGCATTGCCCGATGGATTGCGACAGACCATATCAAAATAAAATAAATTACTATTAGATAAAACCTCAATTCCATAAAAGAAAAAAAAATGCAAATGCAATACTAAGTTCAAAATATTCATATTAAAAAAAATATTTTTTCATTATGAATAATAATAATAAAAAAGATTGTAAGAAAAGTAAAACCGAAAAATCTTTACTTACCTACTCGGTCTCTGCGACGAAATTAGAGTAATAAGTGTTGCAATCACATGGAAAAAATTATATGATAACAGTTAATTGGTTACAGTTAATACAGTGGCGCAGCCAAAAATCCGCTCTAGGGGGGGAGGGGGGGGGAGGGGTTGATAATGGTGATCGCCGGTTACTTGAATCACCGGTTAATTGAATCATCCTAGTTAATGAATGAAATCATGATGCTTTTTTTCTCGGTTAGTAGAATCACTTGTTACGCTGGTTGTGATTCATTTAAACAGCGTTTACAATAATACAGTTGCAAAATATAAAATACACCAATGAAATAACTATACTACTACTATGTTAGATTTATAAAAAGTGCTTAAAAAATGATGAGGAAAACTTTAAGAAATGGAAGAGCAAAACAATTTTTGTACGGAAAATCAGGAACCCAATGTTCAGTCAAAAATACATACGGGATTTCACTCCAAGACAATCCTGAATTCTTGTTCTTAACTTAAAAATTAATTAAACAATTTTAGCAAAATTTTCAATTAGACATACCTTGCATTGTGTCAGATGTAACAATATCACGAGAATTGGTGAAGTTTATTATCATCCGTGTCCAAACGGTGCTGAATTTTAGAATATAGTTGGCATTATTATATATGTGTGCAAAAATTAGTAAAATTTCGCCTGGTCCAACAACTTTTTCAAAACTTGCATATATTTTACTTACCCATGATACGTAGTATAGGGTAAGTCTTGTAATTGTTTTTTAAATTTCCATTGTTCTATAATTAAAATTTTCAATTTATTATTTTTAAAGAATTGTCATTTTCTAGGCAATAAATGTTATAGACGATAACAATTTCTAGGCAATAAAAATAAATATAAGGTTTGAAAAAGAACCAGCATGTGACGAAATCCTGTCTTAAACGGAAAAAAATGTGTTGATCCATACAAAATGAATATAATAATACGTGTGAAAAGAATATAATACATTTACAACAGACGGTGTACCTGCTAAGAAGGGAACTTGTCCATAATGAACATTTCTGCTCTCCTATGCGATTCTGTCTTAGAAAATTTTACGACATAGCCAGTAGTGATTCTGTTCTGAATTTTCAGAAAAAAAAAACGGCCATCATTCCGAAAACTCGGACATAAAAATATCGTGGATTTTGACTAATGGTCACCGTACAAAATCAATTTCGTCAATCGTTCGCAGAAAAAGATCGCCAAAGGATCGTGGAGAAAACGCGAATTTCGTCAAAGGATAGCGAAAAAAAGAAAAATTTCGCCAAATGATCGCGAAAAAACACTAATTTCGTCTAAAGATCGTGAAAAAACGCAAATTTCGTCAAAAGACCGCGAGAAACACAAATTCCACCAAAAGATCGAGAAAACGCAAATTTCGTCAAAGGACCGCGGAAAACGTAAATTTCGTCTAAAGATCGCGAAAAAATGCAAATTTTTTCAATGGATCGTGGAAAAAAACGCAAATTTCGTCAAAGGTTTGCGAAAAAGCTCGTAAATTTCATCAAAAGATCGCGAAAAAAAGCAAATTCCGTCAATGGATCGCAAAAAAACGCAAATTTCGTCAAAGGTTTGCGAAAAAAGCCCGTAAATTTCGTCAAAAGATCGCGAAAAAAAAGCAAATTCCGTCAATGGATCGCAGAAAAAAAGCGCAAATTTCGTCAAAGCAACGTGGAAAGAAACACAAATTTCGTGAAAGGGCCGCGAAAAAACACATAGTTAATGCCGGGAGGGAATTTCCCCCCTCTGCTGTAATCTTTCAGAAAATATGCTGTGAATTTCAAGATAACAAAATAAATATCGCAGCCCAAGGCATTTTTTTTTAAATGGAGAATACAAACATGAAAAAAGCTAAAATAAGTATTTTTTTTCTCAGAACTCCTCTTACAAGACAATTTTTAACCGTAATGGCGTAAAAATCTCCATTTTGTACAAATTCAGTCGGGCAGGGTAGGGCTTATTAAGATTTCGTTTGAGCCAGGCCGAAACTTTAGATTTTATATCTTGCCAATAATTTTTTTGTGGAAAAAATGGAAAAACGGGCCGGACAGGGCTCGGGACGAAATTTTCGCTTTTTATACCGGGTCGAAATTCTTTTCTACGGATCGGTTCGTGCTCGGGGGCTGAAATTTCGGCCTGTACGGATTATAACAAGAAGTTTGAAACTGAAAAAGACCTATAAAGCGTATGTTTTTGTCTGGAAGTCGATGGTCCATTATCGTTTCGAACGGAGCAAAGACAGAAATGCAATTAAAAAACTGTACACTGTGCAATACTTAAACTCAAAGCGTCTATATGGCAGGAAATGATCATTCTCTTAGCATAAGACATCTCGAAAATGTGATCACTGACATTTTTCAAAACAAATGACTAGTTCCCACGTAACCAATGCATATAATATACGCTTTCACAGTTTTAAATAAATATTTGCCGTTTAATTGAATCATTTGCTGAATGAAATTAAATTCAACAAAGTCACAGGTTCCAAATAAGCCAAAAAATGTTAATATTAATTTTGACTGCCGCTTATATGAAATAACTAGTGATTCATATAAGCGGCAATTATAGTAATTTTTGTAGCTCTGGGGGAGGTTTCAACCCTGAACCCCCCCCCCCCCCCATACACACACACACCTCTTCACTGCGCCAGTGAATTAGTTATTGAGTTATAAGCGATTTTGATCGCTTTACGACCGCTTTTTTCTCCTTTTTTGTCGCTATCATGTCGTAAATTCGGTACAAAACACACTGTGACAATATCTTCTGAAAGATCTTTTGCGTTTATAAAATAATGGAAAGCGTCTTTCAGTTACATAGTTTTTGAATGACAAAACCTGCCTATTTCATGCGCTTCTGAATGAGAATTAATTAAAAAAAGTGTCTGAAAGTCCCTTTGGATTTAAGAAACATTAACAAAAGGACAATATACCCGAACTGTAAAGCATCAAGAGCGCCCATATGATTAATTTTAGGGGGGGGGGGGGTGAGAAAAATCTCAACTTTCTCCAAAGCTACCATACATGTTAGTAAATATTTAAGGTACTGTACGTTTTTTCGCTATCTTTTGACGAAATTTGCATTTTTTCGCGATCCTTTGACGAAATTCACGTTTTCCCGTGAACCTTGAACGACATTTGCGTTTTTTCCCACGATTCTTTGACGAAATTCGCGTTTTCCTTTTGATTGTTGAACGAAATTTGTGTTTTTTGCAATTCTTTCACGAAATTTGCATTTTTCCGTGATCTTTTGACGAAATTTGAGTGTTTTCCTGCGACCTTTTGACGAAATTTGAAGAAATTTGTGTTTTTTCGCGATTCTTTGACGAAATTTGTGTTTTTTCCATCATTCTGTGACGAAATTTGCGTTTTTTTTCTATGGTTCTTTGACGAAATTTGCATTTTTCCTGCTATTCTTTAACTAAATTCTCGTTTTTTCCGTGATTGTTAAACGAAATTCGCGTCTTTTGCGATCCTTTGACGAAATTTGCGATTCTTTGACTAATTTTGCGTTTTTCTGTGATTACTGAATGAAATTTGTTTTTTTTTTCTTCTTTTTTCAATCCTTTGGCGAAATTTGCTTTTTTTATTTCGATCTTTTGACAATATTCCTACCTTTTCTGCGATATCCTTTGACGAAATTGGTGATTTTTTCTGGAAACTATTGACGAAATGGATCTTTTTCGGTAACCATTTGTCAAAATTTGCAATATTCTTCCGTGAAATGTTTTATGTTTGAATTTCCGAATTGATGACCGATTATTGTTAAATCTGTCTCTAATTTCTCAGCGTTTTGTTTACGCAGAATCAGTTTTACTCGTGAAAATGGATCCTGTCTACAACAAAATCCTAGCTTATGCAGAAAAACTGTTATTGTCTTGTAGGAAAAAAACCCACACAGTAACACCTGCTAAGATAAAAATTGTCTAAAATGGAATTTGTTTCCTATCTTGTGTTTTTCTTATTGTAAGAAGCAGCCTATTCGAAATCACTAATTAAAAACTCATGAAAACAGAACCTGTCTAAAACAGAATCCAGCTTTAAAAGAAAAAAAAAATCATGGTATGACAAAATGAATTCCCAACAATTATACCTGCTAAGACGGAAACCCATCTAAAACGCAAAATTGTTCCGGTGCCTTCTGATCTTGTCGATGCAGGTTTTATTCTGCTTTGTCTTTACAAGATAAAGTTAAAATTTTCATATCTTACAACTGAATTATAAAAAATCTAGGGGGGAGGGTCAAGCCCCTGCCCCCCATATCGGCGCCCTTGTAAAGCATGCGCGTTTATATCTTTTCAGAAACATAAATATAAAAGAATTATATACTTTCCGAACATATCTGAATTAATGAAAGCTTGGAGGAAGTCAAAGACTTAAAAAAAATGTTTTCTTGCCATCTTTTTCATAATTTTCTTTACTGAAGAGGGTTTAATATCAAACTAATACCTTAGCACAACAGCAACTGATAACAGAACATGTGTGGAGTCTACTCTTCAAAGCATGCATTTTGTGTTTTTCCTGGAATTCGAGGGTCCAATCCCGTTTCCAAAAAAAAAAGAGCAAGAAACAGATGCAATTAAGACTCCCAATGGTGCAGTTTTGAAGAACCCAAGGCGGCAATCACAGGGACAGGAAATGACCATTCCTTTTAGCCTACGGCTGATTTCCAATAGTGCGAAGGAATGCTGTCCTCGAAATGAGTGACCAGTTTTCATTAAAAGCCGATATCTGTTACCATGTGTTTTCCCCATTTTTAAAATAAAATATATTACCGCCGTTTAAACGAATCAAACTTTTGAGCAGGATTTGATTCGACAAAGCGGCGAATTTCGAACAAAATAAATTTAATTCTAACTTTAGTTTTGTTTTAAATTGTTTGATTCATAAAAAAATGGAAATTTCTGTATTTTTGTCTTGGCTCTGGGGGGGGGGTTAACCCCGAACCCCCGCCCCCCCCCCCCCCCCTCGCTGCGCCACTGGTTAATACATCTAAACCTATCTATATATTAAAAAATTACAAATGATTTTTGTCTGAAATGTATAGTTAATAACAACCTTTAAATATTTTAAACCCAATAATATGACAGTCGTAGATGATTTTCATCCACCAGTAAAAAATATTTTTGAGAAAAATTACATGATTCTTCCTGGGTACACGTATCTCCGGTAGAATCATGTAAATACTATAATTACTTACATGGATACTCACATTAAAATTGAATGATGTGTATATATACAGGGTGTCCGGTCTCAGCGGTGTCCAATGGCTAATTCCTAAACCGTTAGTCATAGACATATAGTTCCAATTACAAAAATCTTTAAAATCAGGTAAAGAAATATTTAAAAAGCTATTTGGGTCAATAAAAACATTTCTTAAAAAATTACGAAATTTAAATTTTTATACGGTCCCCCGGTCCTATAAGTTATATTTAGTAAAATTTTCCTATTACACTGACAAATAAGACAAAAAAAGTCCCATTCATATAACACTAAAATTGAGTGAGTTATGAAACTTTAAAAATGCAATACTTATGACACTTTTCTGCTCTGAAAATAAATGAGTTCGGCTTCGCTTTGAGGGGTCACATACCAAGTACTTGAAGTATTCGAAGATGTTATTTCAAGTGTATTTGCGCTTTGAAAAAAATCGTACAAGTATTACGATTAAGTTAACATTTATTAAGTTTCAGATTGGCTAAAATAACATATGTTTTATTTTGTCAGGATTTGGGACTGTTTCTTTCATGATTTCTTTTAACAAAAATTATGTTATTTTTATAAGTTTTTATGTTACTTCAACGATCGTATGTATGTTTTTCCAGTTCAAAATTTGTACTCGAACTTTAACTCACTTTGAAATATCCGATCGAGATTACATTTTACATACTGGCGCAAATCCAATAACAATCTAATATTAATATGATTTTCGGTGGTTACTATTTATACCTATTTTACTGGATAACACAAAATATTTCGGATAGATTACCGCCAAGAAGTTTAAGAAAAAGTTTTAGATTAGATAATACAAGACTGCGATTGTTGTTTTTTTAAACTTTTATGCATTTTTTAGCCCTGAATCCGAAAATTGCATTAATTTTTAAGCACCATGTCAGGATATTTTGCAAATCATAAATTGTCAAATTTAAAGAATAACAATCTGATACTATAAAGTAGAGGAGATGGTTGTGTTTTTTAACTTTTGATAATTGATTTTTACGTACTTTTTAGCACTGAATCTGAAAATGACCTTCATTTTTAACCATCACGTTAGAATTTTTTTGCAAATCGTAAATGCGTAAGTTAAAATATACTGAAAATCTCATACTATAAAACATATGTAAAAGTTTTTTTGTTTTATTTTATTCAATAATTTATTCGATATTTTTGCTTATCCTGGGATTCTTACAGCTAAATAGCTGAGTGGTCCGATGAGATGAGGGAGGAGATTCACTTTTAACTTGAAATTTTTAACTTTGAAATTTGCGAAAAATCCTGATGTGATGGTTAAAAATGAAGGTCAGATTCAGCGGTACAGAATACATAAGAATCAATTATCAAAAGCTAAAAAACATGACATAACCTAACTTTTGCAGGCTAGTGTAATCTAATAATATTTTAAAATACGTATCATTTTGTAAAGAATTGAGGCTGTTAATTTAGCATCATTTTATTTAACAAAAATTGTTTTTTCTTTCTTCTTAAATGTTTATTACAAATTGTATATTTTGCATTAATATGTCAGAATGATTAAAGATTTCAAATTTATATTGCAATGTTAATTTTACTCTCAACCCATTTTTAATATATCTGACGAAATTATATGTCGACTAAATTTGTAAATGACCCCCAGCTATTACTCGGTCAATTTTAATCGTAGAATAACGGGACTTTTTGTGCATTACTTGTCAGTGTAAAAGGAAAATTTTACTAAATATAAATTATAGGACCGGGGGACCGTATAAAAATTTAAATTCCGTAATTTTTTAAGAAATGGTTTTTATTGACCCAAATCGCTTTTAAAATATTTCTTTACCTGATTTTAAACATTTTTGTAATTGGAACTATATGTCTATGACTAACGGTTTAGGAATTAGCCATTGGACGCCGTTAAGACCGGACATCCTGTATATTTACATTAACATTGAATGATGTAGTACTATATACATTTATATTAAAATTATTTTTAAATATTCTGGTTTAAAGTGCAGAAAGAACTTCTAAAATATATGCTAGTCCAATATCAAACTCATAATATTGTAGTAGTGGAGGATGTCCACGCACTTGAAAAAGTGTTTTTGAATTATGAAAGAAATATATTTCTCTGTGGACTCTGTACTTTTAATTAACATGATTACATCTGATGTACGCCCTTTTGGCTCGTTGTAACTTACTTAATTCTGTGAATTTCAATTTGAAGCTTTTACGAAGTACATTTAAGAATGTCAGTTTTAAAGTTATATATATGTATAAAACTGACCCTACGGAGTAGAGGCCGCCTACCCACCCACACCTCCATCTATTTTTTTCTTTTCTAAACGTTACAAAGCACCTTAACTTTCGAAGATATTTATTTCTGCTGCTTTAAAGAAATTCGACCTCTATCTGACTTAAAATATAGTTTTCATTTCCAGCTTAAATTGCTCGAAAGGGATTATCTTGTTAAAAATGACCTTTCAAATTCTCGAACATTTCGTTACGTAATTGGGTAAAATATGTCATTTCTGGTAATGTTTATCTATGTTACGCTTGGTGGAGTCTTAACAGATACATTCTTACAACACAGCTCGTCCTTTTGGAAAAGTTCGGTGCTTGTGCAGGAAAAACCATCGGAAATTCGGTTTTCATCAATGGAAACATGAATGTAATGAAGTATTTGCAAATGTCGCGGAGTGTGCTTATTGGAATGTATTAGGAAGAAACAGGAAAGATGCTGACAATTTGCAAGGTTGATAATTCACGCCAAGTTTTTGTGTGGAAGATCACCAAATCCATTTATTTAGGCTAAAATACAGGGTGTCTCATTCCAAACAGAACTTAAATTTTCATTCATAATTTTAACAAATAACGAAAATATTATTACCATATTTTCAACAGACCTAATTTGCTTTATGTGAAATGTGACATCCCCAAAGGTGCTACAATGACCACCATCTGCGCCCTAAGAACACTGAGTTAGGTGTTCCGGAAATGTTGCTGACATTACAAACGCAGCCGCTGATCTAATTACAATGCACACTCACCACTTCCTGTGATGTCACCACATTTCACACGAAACATAGTCAGTCTCTTGAAAATTTGGCTGAAATATCTTCATTATTATTAATCTTCTGAACGAAAATCCATGTTCGGCTTGAAGTGATGGCCTTCCATCCTCGTTTCATGCATTTTTTCAGGATCAATAGATTTACGACCAGTTTCTGCATAAAAAATTATTTGTCTTATCATGTACTATCATCCCTTTAAGTTCTGTCCGTCATTCCCTTTATAAATCTGTATATCTTGCCAAGATAAATCGATGCGTTAGAAGTCAAAGTAGAGTATTTTGCAACTGTTTCAAGAACAAACAATCAGGGGTGATTCTGTTCCGACTTTTCCGAAAAATTAAGGAAAAGTTCCAAAATTTAAAATAAAAATCGGTCATCAGTCCGAAAATTCCGACATGAAAAAATATCACGAATTTCGACAAATGGTCGCCGAAAAAAATCAATTTTACCAATCGTCCGCAGAAAAATCGCCTATTTCATCAAAAGATCGCGGGAAAATGCTAATTTCGTCAAAAAAACGCGAATTACGTCAAAGGATCTGTGAAAGACGCGATTTTATCAAAACACCAGGAAAAAAACGCGAACATAGTCAAAGAATCTTGAAAAAGCTCTAATTTCGTTAAGGTATTGCAAAAAAACGCGAATTTCGTCAAAGGATCGAGAAAAAGAAAACGAATTTTGTCAAAAGATCGCAAAAAAGCGAATTTCGTCAAAGGATTTCGAAAAAATGCAAATTTCGCGAAAGGATCGCGGGAAAAACGCAAATTTTGCCAAAGGATAGCAGGAAAAACGTGAATTTTGTCAAAGAGCTGTGGAAAAATTGCATAATTAGCGCTGAGAGGGGATCCCCCCCCCCCCTTTCAGAAAATGTGCTGGGGATTTCAGATATATATATACATATATATTGTCAGTATTAATTCAGGTAATATAGTTAAAACAATAAAATACACAATTTTCAGTGTGAAAAAGAAGTTAATACCTGACTTATTAAAAGATTTATATGAACATACTGAAAACGGAAATATAGATATAGGTTTGATTTGCTGAGATTCAGAATAGGTAAGCAGAATCGAAAAGGATATATCGAGTTGAAAAACAATCAAGTTAATATAAAGAATAAGATATATTTTTTATTGGATTACATGGAGCTCCATTTTAGGGGTGCTAATTTTAAGGGCATTTTAAATAAGTATAATGAATATCTGCCAGACAAAAATATACAAATTATTAAAGCTTATAAATACGATAAATCAATAGGAGTTATATTTAATTAAAAAGTTATTCGAGGGATTTGCAGAACTGTTTCGAGGACAGTGTTTGTCACTGTAATAAAGTTGAATATAAAGACTACGTTAACCTTTGACTGATGTTACCGGTCTCACAGACCGGTGCTTTTTTCAATTTTTATAGTTTAACTTGCAAATTTCAGTTTAACTCGAAACACTACTGAAACTTTTTTTCGTTTTGAACTTTATTGCTAACACCAGAGACTTTTGAATAGGTGAATTTTAATTATAACACTCCTGTACAAAAAGTTTAGTACAAAAACATCATCCTATGAGTTAATCGTGGCTTTTATTCATCTTTCGATGGAGCGGTCTCACAGACCGCGTCACACTAGTTATGTGACAATTTCTGTGACATCAGTTAAAGGTTAACTCAAATTACGGACATATTCTTACCGGAGATATAACTATAGTGGCAGATAAAAATCTCATAAATTGCATGAGGTATGGTACAAAATACAGATTGAGGAGAGTTGTGAGTACAGGTTTAGCTACAAAACGTTTGTCAAATAATATAGACATGTTCATTCAAAAATTAATATATAAATATGGTTTACCAAAAAGTGTTTTTGAGGAATGGATATACTATATTTTAAAAGAATTTCAACGCTTTTACCATAAAGATTTTGAGGGTGTCTCGGGAGATTCTTACAAAAATTTGATTAAATCTGTAAAAAATCTACAGGATAATTTTATCATTACATATATGGATAAAGCAAACACTAACTATGCTATAATATGCAAAAAATTGTATGGTGATATTCTAAGGGAAACTTACAATAATGAGGGAAATTATCAACTACTAAAATCTACTAAACAGGTTATTGTAAACAGAGTGAAGGCGTTCTATAAAACAATAAAATCTAAGCAAAAAAGTGCGGAATTTCCTTATCTTGTTACGATTCCAAAATTCCATAAAAACCCAATTACTTTTAGGACCGTAACTTGTGGGTTTGGTACTTATCTGGAATGTGTAAATAAAAAATTGTTGAATATATTACAAAAGATTTTCGATCAATCCATAAATGAATATTCGTCGATAATAATAAAAAACAGTTATGAACTAGTAAAAAGTCTAAAAAAGCTAAAAAACATTACAGGATTGCATACATATGATTTTGAGGATCTGTATAATAGTATAAATTTAGATGATTTGAAGTACAAAGTTATGGATTTTTTCAAGAAATCTAAAGAAAAGGATATCAGTACTGAACAGTTCACTGATTTATTTGAATTTGTTGTTTGCGAGAATTATTTGTTTGAAGGGAAACACATACATAAACAAGTGAGAGGTATTCCAATGGGGGGGGGGGGGGGGTAGCTGCAGTTCCATCCTTGCAGATATTTATCTGTTTACATACGAAGCCGGTTTATTGTTGGAAGAAGATTTAAAGATATACAGATACATAGATGATATTTTGGTAAAGCTGAATAACAATAAAAAAATTTATCAATTTAAATGTTATCCAAATACTTTAAATTTAAAGAGCGCATCAGAAAATCAAAGCACAGTCAACTACTTGGATGTTAAATTGGAAATTATAAACGGAATTTTAGTATATAGTATTTACGATAAAAGAAATTTTTTTGATTTTGATACAATAAAAATATTAAACTTTAATAGTCACATGCATGTTTCTATTTTTAGAAATATATATTTAAATGGTTTAAACCGTATTTTAAATTTGTGTTCAAATGTTGATGAAATGGTTGGTGAAATTTTTCACTTTTACATAAACGTCAGTAAACAAAATTACCCAATACAATTTCCGAATGATTTAACTCTCAATTTCATCAGGAAAAAAAGCTATCGAAATAAAACATTGGAATTGTTCGATTATGGTGATATATCGATACGTGACACCTGACGAAAATAGCTTAGCGGTGTGGACATTTACGGATTTCATTTGATGGTTTTGGGTTAGTTTGTGGTTTTCATTTCTTTCAATTTTTAATTTGTTTGGTCTTAGCAAGTGAGGGGGGGGGGGATGTTGTGCATGTCAAACATGTTTAACCCCGCAGCGCAAGTCATTAGCCTTGCCGCTTGTCTTCAATTTTAGTTTTTTCTTAGTTATTCTTAGATTTGTTGTTTATTGTTTTAGTTACAGTTCGTTAGTTGTTCTTCCGTGTTTTAAATTACATGAATTAGGATTTTGCAATATATATATATATATACATATTTACTCAGTCACCCCTGCAAACGATCTTAACAACCTTTTCTTTCTTTCTTTCTTTGTAAGTAGCAACACTTTTTTGAAGGGATGTAACGTTTAAAGTTAACTAATAATTTAACCCCTTGAGGACGAGCGACACGTATACGTGCCGCTTGAAGCGCTCAGGATCCTTGTTTTTCCTCACCAGTAAAATTTTACTGTAAAATTTGCCTTATTTAATCAGCGCATTTTCTCGATTCATGAAGACACAAATTTCTGTTTTTAAAAAACGGTGACAAAAGATTAACAATTTCGTAAAAGGCTCCCGTCCCGAAGGGGTTAAATACCACAAAATCGAATAAGAAAATATCTCATTAATTTAACAAAATACTGCTAATTAGTAGTAAGGCAGTAATTCAAAACATTTGAATGAATTCTATTAGAAATATCTAAAAGAAAAAGAAAAAAAAAACTGAGTAATTGACTATTTAAATCCATTTTTTATTTGTAAAAGACAAAGACACAAAATCTTAGAATATTAATTATTTTTACTTTTCAAAAATTCCTTTCAACTGAGTTATAAAATGTTTTTAAAAGAATTATGAATTTCAAAACTAATTTTTTTTAATCTATATTATAAAGGACAAACGTGTCCGTGCGTAAAGCGGATGTCATTTTGACGTTGGCAACAACAGACGATTGAGGGGACAAATGAGGGGTTCGGTAAAAGTTTCAAAAGTGCCCCTCCCCCTCGTGAGTTCACTCTCGCGTCCCCGGAATACAACCGGAATTAACCAATCTCTCTCTTTGAAAATTTTTTTTATAAAAAATTATAGTAGAAATCGCTACGGTTTTAAAATATTGTTCGAGCGCTTAGCCTACCCCGAAATTCAATTCCAGGCGGAGAAAGGTTCATAATATGAAAGAGTGGTCAAAGAACTTTCCGATGATATATCACTTGAGGGGTTCGGTAAAAGTTTGAAAATCTCCCTCTCCTCCCCTCCCCACCGTGGGTTTACTCTCGCGCCACCGCAATTCACCAACCTCTCTCTTTGAAATTTTTATATTTCATAATTATTATTTAAAGGAGGACTCCATCAAATAACCTCATCTAAAATGATAATTATTGCAGAAATAGCTACTGTTTAAAAAAATTGTTCGCGCGCTTAGCCATCTCCGAAATTCAATTCCAGGGGCAGAAAGATTCATAATATGAAAGGGTAGTCAAAGGGCTTTTCGATGATATATCACATGAGGGGTTCATTAAAAGTTTGAAAATTTTCCCGCCTCCCGTGTGTTCACTCTCGCGTCCCGGAATTCACCAACCACTTTCTTTGAAATTTTTATGTTTAATAAATAATATTTATAGGAGGGCTCCGTCAAAAAATCACCTAAAATGATATTTAGTGTAGAAATCGCTACAGTTTTAAAAATTTGTTCGCGCGCTTAGCCACTCCTCGAAATTCAATTCTAGAGGGAGAAAGGTTCATAATATGAAAGAGTGATCAAAGGGCTTTCCGATGATATATCACATGAAGGTTTGATAAAAGTTTCAAAATTGGCCCCCCGTGAGTTTACTCTGCCTCGTCACCTACCTTTCTCTTTAAAATTTTTATATTTAATAAATATTATTTCTCGGAGGGCTCCGTCAAAAAACCACATCTAAAATTATATTTATTGTTGAAATTGCTATGGTTTTTCAAAATTTGTTCGCGCCCCCTCTCACCTCTGAAATTCAACTGCGAGTGGGAGAATTGTTCATAATATGAAAGAGTGGTCAATGGGCTTTCCGACGATATATCACATGAGGGGTTCGATAAAAGTTTGAAAATTGTACCCCCGTGGGTCTACTCTCGCGCCCTTGAATACACTCTGAATTAACCAACCTCTTTTTTTGAAAATTTTATATTTAATAAGTAATATTTATAGGAGGGTTCCGTCAAAAAAACACATCTATAATTATATTTATTGTAGAAATTGCTACGGTTTTCAGAATTTGTTCGCGCCCCCTCTCACCCCTGAAATTCAGCTGCGAGTGAGAGAAAGGTTCATAATATGAAAGGGTGGCTTTCCGGTGATATATCAGATGACGGGTTCGATAAAAGTTTGAAAATAGTCCCTCAAGTGGGTCCACTCTTCGCCCCCGGAATTCAACAACCTTTCTCTTTGAAATTTTTATATTAATAAATAATATTTATCAAAGGGCTCCAGCTATGGTACAATTTGATAGCACTAAAATAAGAGAAATAATGAAAATTAGGGCTTCATTTCACAGCTCATTGGCATGCCCCTCTCTCTCTAGCTCGCCCAATGCTATATCTTTTCTCGGCCTTTCTTGGACGAGAACGAGAAATGAGTTTTCTTAAGTAAATTGATTTCTCGTGAAATGACAATGAGCGAGAGTAATATACCAAGAAGCGAAGAAAATTAATTTCTCATTTTCAGTAACGAAATGTTGAAAAGGGCGAGAGAAATAGCCGAGAAGCGAGAGGTGAGAATCGAGCGGAGGTGCTAGAAAGAGAGAAATAAAGCTTTGGAAGAGTCAAACTTACCGTGCTTCTGATGCAAGTCATAATTTCCCAAAGGAGTTACATCTGATTTTCCATGTTATTAACCGATATGTGTTAGGAGGGATAGTAGTTTATGTTATTCAGTTTTGTATAGTTCTAGTTTCATTTTCAATGTTAATATACAAGTTTTGTATTGAATTTAACGTCAATTCGTCACTAATTTTCAATGTTTCTCTTATTTTAGCCCTCCGAAGCTGCCCCATACCTTTTAATATTAGAAGATTATTGTTTATAATAAAATTGCACTGCAAATTATATTTTCTCAAGATGTTAAGTGTCACCTCAGGGAAGGGGATTTTTCAGAATGATTTTACCCCACTTATATAATACTTTAAAAAATGGTCATCTCATAACCTTTCTAAATCTACCTTTCTCTTGTCAATCCGCTGTTAATTTTAGGCCCCGGGGCTTAAAATGGCACCTAGCGGCAGTTTTTTCGTTCTCTGGTACAGTATCTTCCATTTGTAGGAAAATTATAAGACTAACATGAAATTGTGTCAAAAATCGAATAAAAAAATATTGGCATGTGTTTCTTAATTTTATCTTCCCTTTTTCGCCGCAAGAGGCCGCTTTAAAGTTTTGTTTCTTCAAACATTTGGGCCATTTTTTGTCCAAAAATTATGAAATTCGCAAAATAAAATCTTCTCTACCCTATTTTTTCATACCAATTTCAAATTTTCTACCACCCGTTTTTAATAAACTTTCGTCTCATTATTCTTCCCCATTATAACTACTATTCTCTAAGTTCTTGACTCATTAGGGCCCACATTCTGAACCAGGATTGGCCCCATAGGGCCCCTCTTAATTTCTCTGGCCCTAATCACGCGCTTCACTTGGTTCTTTTACCATTCTTCTCAAATTCCCGTAGTCCGCTCTTTAATCAAGTTAATTTTCATCCTTGATCTACCTCACCATCAATTTGAGGCCTAATGGCCCCCCTTTGTGAGGACATTTCTTCTACCTTCTCCAGACCCATCATGTAATACCTCGTTGGAAAGGCCTTGGTCCCATCATCCATTTTTTACCTTCCTCCGTATCTCCCTCCCTCCTCCTCTCCACCCGTGGCTCAAGCAACATTATTGATGTCATGTGACTGCTCCTCAAGTGCAGCGAGGATTTATCTTTCAGATGGGTTAAGGTCCATCAAATTAAGCATATGAAGTCGAGTGCTTTATAACATGAGTGTTGATTGTTATAAAAACACAAGCTACTTTTGGGCGGTGGTGATCTAAAAAGGAGACGCCTGGCGGCGATTTTAACGTATTCCAATAGGGGGTCTTCTAATAATGGGAAAATTATGGAACTGATCTCAAATGGGATAGAAAAATCAAAACATCGATTCCATTTACCATTCTTTTAGTTCCTATTTTCGCCACCATGGATGCTTTTAATTCTTATTTCTTTGGCCATTTTGCTACTACTTGCTGAAAAATTATAATTTTTGATACTTAAATTCCTTTTACCTTTTTTTGCCTACTAGCACATTTTCAATTTTTTGCCACCAGGGGACGCCGTGACATGAATTTTCCACTATTGTGGCTCCATTATAACTTCCCTATGGGTGTCTTTTCAGCAGATAGGTGGGGTAAAAGCGCCTCTAAATCTCTCAAAGCATGGTCCGTAGCAATAAACTAAAGCCAGATTTAACGACAACGATCCAAATTACCTTAAAAGTAAAGTCCATTGAAGTTTTATTTTAGTTATAAAATTCCCTCTTAACGGAGATATTTGTCTGGTTCTTTTTCCATTTTTCGATAATTCTCCTTTGTTTTCGATCAACGGGGAAATTTCGCAGCATTAGACACAATAGACATTTAAGGAACTTTAACCTGTATCAAACGAATTGCCTTTATCGAAAAGGAGAAAATGTTAATCGATTATAGCTAATGCACCTAAAATTAAAAAATGATTTTGTAAATGTACGAACCAAAGTAGCTACTTTGGGTTTGGATACTGACTCATGCTAGGAACATGACATCGCTAGGAATCGGAAACCAGTTTCCATGTTAGGCAGGTTCCCTCTTAGCAGCTATATTTGTCTGTTTATCCTTCCGTTTTTCGATAAAACTTTTGTTTTGGATGAGCGGGGAAATTTCACAGCATTAGACATTTAAGGGAACTTTAACGTATATCAAACTGTTTGCCATTATCGAAAAGTGAAAAAGGTATTCGATTCTATCTAATGTGCCATAGTTACGCGATTTGGACATCGCACATTCACAAAAAAGAACAGAGAACTTTTCTAAAGTAACATTAGCTAAAAGACATTAAAATCCTTGAAAACATTTAATTAATGTTTTTAACGATAGATAAATGAGTTGAAAGTATACTTTCTTAAGGTATTTAGCTTTCCAAAATTGCGTTGTTTTGATCGTTACCTTTGAACATATTTCTTGATAGCATATTGGATCTTATATTTGGATAAACTTGTTTGAAAAGAGCGTTTTGAAAGTTTCTCAGGGGGAAGGGGCGGGGGGGGGATGTTCAACTAATTTTGCTGGCATCTGTAGTACAATTTCGTAGATCAATCTGTACAATCTGTAGTACAATCTGTAGAACAATTTGGGGGCAATCTAAAGCCCCAAGAAAAGGCTTTGTGAATTCCATTTCTCTTATTTTGAAATCGAGGAGCTTATCCTTCTCACTCGGGCTTGCTTGTCACAAAATACTTTTGTTTTTAATGGAAATTTCTTTCGTATGATTGACGGTTTGGCTATGGGTAATCCTCTTAGTCCAATTTTATGCGATATTTATATGCACTATTTTGAGGTCAAATTTTTTGAAATTTTAAAATTTCCATTCTATGTTCGTTATGTTGATGATGTTTATGTCCTGGCTGAAATGAATTCGAATATTGATCACATTCTTTCTATTATGAATGCCATTGATCCCTGCATTCAATTTACCTCTGAAATTGAGACCAATAACTGTCTTTCTTTCCTGGATGTCCTTGTTAATCGTTGTGATAATGGTTTTAAGACTACCGTCTTTCGTAAACCTTTTGCTGCCAGTCTTCCATCTCACAGATATTCTTCTCATTCTCCTAACCAGAAATTCGCTGTTTTTAATGCTTTTATTTTTCGGGCTATCAATATTTGTTTCACTCTTCAGTTACTCAGTGCTGAACTTAATTACCTCAAAGCTATTGCTATTGATCGTGGTTATACCTCTAATATTATAGATTCTATTTATAAGAAATTGGCGAAACACGTCCATTCTGAAAAGCATTCTAATTCCAACTCGAATACTTCAGTTGTGTTGCCATTTTTTCCTAAAATTAGTCAGCAAGGTGCTAAAATCTTAAGAAGGTGTGATTTTAATGTTATTTTTTCTCCTGTTAATAAAATCTCTTTTTCAAATCTTAAACATCCCATTGATCGCCTAGATAACTGGGATATTTACCAAATCTCTTGCCAGCGTGGTTTATCTTATATTGGGCAGACTAAACGTGCTCTTAGATTTCGTTTAAAAGAGCATGAAGGTTATGTTAAAAATCAAGAGCTTAAACGTTCTTCTATTGCTCAACATTGTTGGTCTTTTCAATATAGGTTCAATTTTTCCTCAGTCATCATTATCCAGAAATGTTCTACTAACCTTGATCTTGATTTTTGGGAAGCTTACCACATCATTAAAAATTCTCACTCTTTAGACAATGACTTATCTAGTACTCCTGATTTTCAAAGTATTTGGGAAGCATTAATTTAAATTCCCCCTTTTTGATTTCTTTTTCTCTCGTTCTCCAGTAAATGTCGCCACTTGTCCACTCAGTCGTTTCATCTGCTTCTGTCTCATTGGCTGTTTTTGGCGCATTAGCTACCCGTATCGGGTATATAAGCCGGCGCTTTTCTGTCATTTTGCTCAGCCTTGCTTTTTCTAGCACGCTGTGTCTTGTTCTATCTTGCACTGAAAAAGAACCTCGCTAGTAGATTCAAAACAGCTGTTTGCTGCTTTTCACGTATGATTTGTGCATTTTTAAACTTTGGTTTTCTGCTTTTTAAGAGTGCTTATAGTTTGCTAGAAAATCCGTGGAGGCCATTTACCCCATATGCTATTCCATACATAACCCTTTACTGTATACTTTATGAATCGATAAAAAAATTACAATTTTTAATTATAAACCTGTGTTTTCTATCAAAATTACTTCATTCGTGAATTTTAGTGTACCCTTTATTTTCTTGGGTGGGTGTACTCCTCGATTGTTGAAATTCTGTCTCGTCTCCTAGAACTGATAAATTACTTACATTTTAACAGACCAGTTGTAATGAAAAAGTATTATCACACAGAGAGAACAGTGTTCGACAAAAAGGAATTTTTGTTTTTAATTCTACCCTATTTTCCGCAAAAAATCGTATTAAAATGAATAAATGTTTTGCTCGTATTAGCAGTAATTCTGCATTTGGAGCTCGTAAAAAGCGTGAAAATCTTAATCTACCTTACCCCTGGCCCTAAATCTTTACGTACCAGCTTAAATGTAAAGTTTTTCAAACAAAGAAAACTCAAACTTAAATAAGCAACCAAATTCTTAAAATGTCAGTTGTCTAAAATTAATTTCATTGAATAATAATAATAATAAAAATGGGTTGTTTATTTAGAGAAAATTAAGTTTGAGTTTTCTTCCTTTGAAAAACTTTACATTTAAACTGGTGCGCAAAGAATTAGGGCCTGGGGTAAGGTAGTTTAAATGATGGATGAACCATTCTGACCATGCACATTGCTCGTTTTAACAGTGTCCCCCTTTTAGTCGTGCTTGTATTAAACGAGTTCGACTGTATATATTTTTCTATTTATTAAGACTGTCTTCAAATTCATATAGAATACTTTGTCACACTGATAAAGCTATTTAACACTTTCCAACAAAGTTGAAAAGTGTTTATGCATTCGGTTTGTCTGCCCGTCTGCCCTCCCTATAACTCCCGTAAATATACTCGGATTTTCATGCAATTGATAAGCGTTATTCAGGGTCACTAAGGCATGTTTGGTATTGTATATGAAGTATTTGATATTAATAGTTCATTTACAGGGGCACTCAAAAGAATTCCATTACATTATGGTAAATGGGGGATAAATCACTGAATTCCACTACAAGATTGTTACAATAGAGTAGGGTATTCATAGCATTTGTCGTTCATTTACATCAGGGGAACACAAAAGAAATAGGGTACAGTACTGTCTTTGAGTAATAATTGCTGAAAGTTTGTTTTAAAATTCGGTATGCGCTTTTAAATGTAACAAATTTTTTGCATGTTACTCGTTCTATATAAATTCTATATCTCATATACAGGGTTGCACAAAATAATTTACCTACTATTCTCCTTATTAGCGGTAATTGCTGAAGGGGAATTTTCAACTGAGGTATATGTATTTCTTAACTGAACTACATTTTGGCATGCATCTAGTTAATAGATACAAATTTATATATCATATACCGGGCTTATCAAAGAATTCTGATTGTAGATAGGAACAGCTGAAATTGGGTTCTCAATTATTCGTTTCCATATGGTTGAATTAGACATGATATTTTAATTTATTAAACGGTGCAGTTTTGTTACATTATTCTGAATGTGTTGGAAAGTGTTTCATAATCTATGCTTGACGCATGATTTTTTTCTTTCTTGTTTTATTCCTAAAGTCGTGAAATTTGCTGGCTTGAATATTCAAATACAGTAAAATCGATCAGTGTTTTTCGTTTAGCGATAAAAACGACGTTCTTTTCAGAAAAAGCCGCCATAGTTAAATTTTGGCCTATGTCAGTTCGTCACTGACTAAATATTGGTCATCGGAAAGTAAAATGCTCCAGCTCAAGATCTACATATTTTAAAGGAAATTAAAAAATCTAATTGATCGTTATGCACTTGCATGTTAATACCTGAAATGTTCAGTAAAAAAGTATCGGAAATGAGATTGTGAATATTTCTTAAAGATTCGCTCTGTTGAACGGGGGGAAATAAAAATTTGGGAACACGCTTAAAAATTTTAGCTGTAAATTACTGAAAATGTTCTATTTCTCTGTAACTTCTACCATTTAAATTCTATACATTTCGCTGTAACAAACAGCAAATATATAAAAATGTAAAGTGCATCGCATTTTTTTCGTCCCAAGAAAAAAAGTGAAAGCTTTTTAGGTTTATTTGACCAAATATTTGTTTATTCAATCTGTTTTTATCCTCCCCTCTATATGTATATATAGGTATGTCTCGCACTACAGATATCACGTAGAAAATATCTGATTTTCGGGGAATTTGATTTAGTTGAGTGGTTCCTAAATATGATCTTTGGTTGAATATGCTTAAAGCATATATATTGGTTTACAAGTATAGAAAATATTTTTTGTTTACACGCCTCTGTGCAATTTGATATATATATTCGTAACCGTAAAAAAAGTCGCACAGTTTTCATGGGCGATTTTTTTCGAAGGATCTTTACAGATTTCAAATTTAGTAAGGAAGTATGCTGGGAAAATATGCTGTTCTTTTTATTCGGCAGGTTTAAAAAAAATCTAATCTTTGGAGTGTGGTAAAATCGATAAATACCCAAACAAATATATACATTTCAGCTACAATGTTTTATTACCTTCAACTTATTAAAAAAATGTAGAATATGCATTTTTACGTTTTTTTAGTCGTTTTCTGAATTTTCTCTCGACATCACTCGACTTTCACATGATGCTTTTTCTATATCAGGTTCATAAATAGCAAATATTACTAATTTTATGTATATCAAGCATGTCAAACTCTCGACCCACCACAAGCATTTTTGCGACCCAGCCAATACAACCTAAATACCACCATGCATAACCAGCTTAAAGCTTTCCAATGTAAGTTACCTCTTTGGGGGAAAACAGATGAAAAATGAAGATTTGCCGTACATTGTATGGCCAAAAGTCACCGGACATTTACGATATTAGACATTTTGCCGAATATCTGAAGAAATACTTGAATGCTTCTGAAACTTCAGGAATGTGAAAAACATGTTTGATCACATGTTTTTCAGCGAAGGTTTAGTTACGAGGACAAACAGCAAATTTAATAATAGTTTTAAAACAAAATAATAATAATGCGTTCACTCTGTAAAATAAAATCCTCAACATGATCTGTAGCTCTAGCACATGCAAATTTCAAACGATGCTGAAATCCAATGAGTCGATCACAGCGATATCTGCAGGTTATTTACCAAAACTCCAAGACGATTTGGTCTAGACGCTGTAACATTTCCCTTCCTTACGCTAGACGTTCTTGCCTTGACCACGTGATCATAACGTAGATAGAATATCCTTTATTCAAGAAAGTGGATTGCCGTACTTTCGACAAAAGCTTGAAATGAGCATGCCTCCTGTGCATATATCACCACTCTTATGTATAAAGGCTCTCTGTTATGGTGTTGTTCCTGAGCGCTGTTGGTTAAATTTCGATATTTGTGTTTTAGAGTGAGCAATAGAGAAAAGTACTGTTACTATGGAAACAACAACTTCTTTAATATTGAAATGTATAGCAAAGGAGTTCAGATTCAATGCCTTAAATAGTTTCGAATATGTACTGTTGTTATGACATAATACCCTTCCTGGATGTGGAAATGCTAAATTGTGTTCAACATAATGGATGATATTCATCTACGTTATGATCACGTGGTCAACTTCTAGCGTAAAGAAGGGAAGGCTCCGTAGACGTAATGAAAAACCCTCGCCAACCAGTGAAACAGTTCATGCGAAAAGCAGTAGCAGCCTCCCTTCTTATCAATTAGATGTTCTTTGGGTAAATTACCGGTATCACGTGACTTTTTTCAGCCTTGAAACCAGATTTTGAATAAAGTCCGTTGGCCGCAATCTAGATAGATTTTTCGCTGTTAGCGAAACGAGATTCATCAATCAGAAGCCTGCATTTTTGCGAACTTTTCGCTGTTTGCAGAAATGCAGACTATTGATTGGTGAATCTCGTTTCACTAACAGCGAAAAATCTATCTGGATCCCAACCTAGATTTCTACAAACATTGCACTTCATCCATGCCACTAAGAAAATGACTGAAAACTTTTATGACATAGGCCGGGATCCAGAAACAGCAAAAATTCTCAAACATGCTGGCTTTTGATTGGTCAAACTCATTTCGCTAACATCGAAAAATCTATCTGGATCTCGGCCATAGTTTTCTTCGATGAAATCAATGCAAAAGGATAATATAAAAGAATAGTATAAGATTTCTAAAATGTTTTGGCGGGTTTATCGCTGTTTGGCATAATTTGTAAACTTTAGAATTAATTAACAGTTTTTCGCTAATTAAGAATAGAAAATTTGTGTTTTTAAAGCTGAATTATATAAAAGCACGTAGATTGAGTAAATATCGGTCCCAAAAATGCAATCCTTACTTTTTTCCGTCCATTATTTAAGTCTCTACCTTGATTTAAACATAAGGTGTGACGAAGAAAAATAATCGATCATTTTCAGTATCTCGACGTTATTTTAAAAAATGTATATCCCTGTGTATAATTAATTTATGAAGATGCATTTGTTCTCAAATTGAAGATCTTTTTCATTATGTCCTTCTGGTTTTGGTTTTATTTTTCTGCGATGATTGGTTCTTTTGATATTTAACATGGAGAAGTTGGCTTCAGTATAATAAGCAGTTACGGTGTCTTGCCGTTTTATTCTTGGCGTTTGTTTGTTTGGCGGGGTTAGCATTTTTTTTCAGCTTGGCTTGGCAGAACGACCGTCCTGCTTGATTAATATATTTATTTAGTTTATTTAATTTTAGACAAATACTAATATAAATTTTAACAAAAGTTTATTGCTTATCATTTTTAAATAAAAAACGGTTCCACTAGTATTAAAAAAAGTGGCCACTAATAAAATTGCTATTATCGGCCACTAATGAAATATACCAGCTTTGTCCATTAATTTCCCACATAAAACATAAACAAATCAAGTTTAAGTTAAATCTCATCGTATTAAAAATATGCAGAAGACATTTTAAACCTTAAAACTGAATTTGAAACAAGATTTGCTGATTTCAAAAATTTGAAGGCAGATTTTCTTAGTTTTCTTTCATTTTCTCCGCAAATATTTAGTCAGTACTATAAATGATATGCAGACGGAAATAAATAATATCTAATGCGATTCAGATGTGAAGGCAACAGTCAAAGCAGCAGGCTTCCTTGAGTTCTACAAATATTTGCCAGTAATAATTAATTTTGTAAATTTCGAAAGTGTGCATGTGAAATTATATCAGTGTTTAAAAGTTAGTAACTATTGGCACAGTCAGTTGTTTACACTTATGAAAATATATGTCTACTATTAAGATCTGGAATTACCGACTATGCACCTTGTATTTTAAAAAGAAATACTGGCAAGAGATGTCAAGTGTTAGAAAAAAAATATATACTTTTATTGTTGCTTTTGTCCTTTTTTATATAAAGGGCTTTTCAAAATAAACCCAAGTTTGTAAAAAAAAAAAAAAAAAAAAAAAAAAGATGACGTTTTTGTGTTTTTGCGACCTGCATAAACCTATAACGTTGCTTTCGTGGTCGCTGTCAGCCTTTGAATTTGACGTGCTTGGCATATATTTCTTTTCCCTGGAAGTTTGGGCTGCGATACAGATTAAATTCGTGTGTATCTTATTTTTTGCTCAGACTAGAGAGTATGTGGTTTTGGCAGGATTTTGGATATGGGATCGAGTTTTTTCTTTAGACTACTGACCTGGCTCCCTACCTGCCAGCCAAGCTATGGCTCAGCTTAACGTGTTTTGATGCCTGGCAGCGAGGCAATGTTCGTTTGATTAGACGTACCGTAGCATGGCGGAGATCTACTTGACAGTCCACCAGATCGTCATGGATACGGTGTTTCTTGTTACCTTCCTGCGATGGCCATTTACTTATTGATTTTGGCAGGATCAAGATGCTAAGTTAAAAAAAATATATAATAATAAAATTTAAGATTTCTATTTTTTTAATTACACTGGTAAATTTGTGTGTGCTTTAGCTTAAAGAAGTAAAATCCATTTCGTCAAGATATATGGCTTAACTTTTCTTTTTTTTCTTTGTCTTTTATACTTTAGTTAAAACTTTAACCCTTTGTTGCATACATTAAAACTGGCAAATCCCTAACGTTAAATTTGCTATTTTTATTTCCTAAGTTACACGACTTGTGATACTATCTAGATTTTTCTACTGGAAGAGCATAGATGTCACAGAGTAGCATAAGCTTCGAATAAAAACTGTAAATGAAACAGTTTGGATTGGGGGGGATAGCAGTTGTGTCCTCTGGTGGACAGTATGCAACAAAGGGTTAAGGCTGTTCTAATTTTTTTGTCTTTTTTTTTTACTCCCGACGAATAATGCGAATATTTCTGACAGATTGACGAACTCGATTTTGCATGTCAATGCGTGAAATTTGCGGACCTTTCTACTTAAGTGCTTCAAAATCGAATCGCATTTTCCCATAAATGGAATGTACCTTGAATCGTAAGCGATTGCTCCCAGATGATGAACTGAACTATATGCTCCGAACTATAGCGTCTCGAAAATCTGCTTAAAATGCCAACTTTGATAATATATATATATATATATTGCCATTATAGAAAAAGGGAAAACGCTATTCGATTTCTTCGTCTCTTAAGAGGTCTCGGGACTCTTAAAGCTTTAAAATTTTCGAAATTTTAATTTTTTCAGGTGTTAAACTTCTATCTTTTCTGAACATTTTGATATAATTGTTATCTTTAAATTCTCATTAGAACAGAAGTTATGGCTTTTAGAATTATACCCGCTCAATAGTTGAGCGGCGTTTCCGAAACTTTGAAGTCATTTTCCTCCAAATGACGTTTTAGGACATAACGCGCACGATATCTCAAAAACTTCTGAATATTTTTTCATAAAATTTTCAAAACATATGTTTCATGTTAGTCTGTATAAACTGATCCTAAAATTTCCTTTTTATTGTAAAAAGAAAATATTTTTTTAGGTGATTATATTGATGAAATTTTCTAAATTTTGCATTAGCTGAATACAACTTTGTATTAAAAATATAAAAATGCTTTAAATACAAATTTATTTTTAAGTTCAATGTAATGGTTACAATCTGAAGTACAAGTAGGCACCAAATTTTTATTCTAGTTGCAAAATTTATTTTGTAATCGTGCGCAAAGCTGTTATGCCGATTTCTTCTCATCAAATGTTTGACAATTTAGTGCTAATTTTTAGTTCCTCTAAATGCTAATTCTGCATCTTGCAATTTTTTAAATATTTGAAATGAAAGAACATACTTATATCTTTCATTCCCAATTAAAATTGTGTCTTAAAATCAAATATATTTTAGGATATTAAATATTGAAAATGGTCTTTTTTTTTTATTTTAAGAGTCCTGAGACTCCTTAATAAGAACAGTTGCAAATTTTATGCATTTACGAGTAAAAATGACTCCTTAAACCTCCAAAAAATAGATAGCTGTGATTTGAGAACAGCCTGAATTAGACATTTAGTCTAACTATCAAGGGCGGCGCTAGTGGGGGTTCGAGGGAGAAAATGCCCCCCCCCCCCCTTCAGCTATAAGTATGTCGGTTTCAGGTCGTTTGTTGGGTTTTTTAAATCGGGTTGCGTGTCGACGAAAATTATTTATTCGGGTTGCGGGTCAACTAATATTTTTTGGCTGGTTCGGGTCGGATTTCGGGCTGGCTGGATATAGAATTTTCGGGTTCGAATCGGGTATAACCAGATCGTAGCGAGACTCTATAGTCCAGGCAATAGGGAATTTTACCTAGCAAAATTAATGGTAGTACTGGAAATCGGCTTTCTAGGTGTTTTTGGGGTCGCTGAATCCGAATTTGTAACTTCCCACCAAAATTTCCCCCGGCAACCTCCCCAAATTTTGGTAAAAAGCCCCCCCAAAAAGGTTTTTATTAAAAAAATCAATTTTTTTATTATTTTAGAGAAAAAGTATCTAGAAATTCAGAAAATAGACAAAATTTCCAACAAATTATATATATGACATTATGACTTAGGATGAAGGGGAAGGGGGGATCTGCCTCGGAACATGCGCGCGGTGCTGCGTAAACTAAGTTGCGCAATTCCACTTAACCACTCACACGTTTACATTCGCCCTCCCATCTCCCCTCCGAACTTTCTCTATAAGATTTACTTTAAGATTTTTGGGTCGCTGAATCCGAATTTTTAACTTTCCCCCCAAAAATCACCCCCCCCCCCAAATAGTTGTTTTTAACTTAAATTTCTTATTGTTTTAAGGGAAAAGCATTACGAAATTCAGAAACTAGACAAAATTTGCAACAAATAGGATATATGACATTATGAATTAGGATGAACGGGGAGGGTGAGGGCTGCCTCTGAACATGCACTGCGGCGCTACGTGCACTAAATTATGAAGTCCAGGCAATAGGGGATTTTATCTGGCAAAATTAATACTAGTTCTGAATTTAGACTCACTTTATGTTTTTTGGGTCGCTGAATCCGAATTTGTAACTTCCCACCAAAATTTCACCCTGCAACCCCCCCCCCCCCCCAAGAATGGATTTTTTGAAAAAATTTGGTTTTTGAGAAAAGCGCGCGGGGAATGTTCCGAGGCAGCTCCCTCTCTCCCCGTTTATCCTACGTCATAATGTCATATATCCTATTTGTTGCAAATTTTGTCTAGTTTCTGAATTTCGTAATGTTTTTCCCCTAAAACAATAAGAAATTTAAGTTAAAAACAACTATTTGGGGGGGGGGGGGATTTTGGGGTAAGTTAAAAATTCGGATTCAGCGACCCAAAAAACTTAAAGTAAACCTTATAGAAAAAGTTCGTAGGGAAGATGGGAGGGCAAATGTAAACGTGTGAGTGGTTAAGTGGAATCGCGCAACTTAGTCCACGCAGCACTGCGGTGCATGTTCCGAGGCAGATCCCCCCTTCCTCTTCATCCTAAGTCATAATGTCATATATCTAATTTGTTGCAAATTTTGTCTACTTTCTGAATTTCTAGCTACTTTCCCCTTAAAACAATAAAAAAAAATGGAATTTTTTAATAAAAACCTTTTTTGGGGGGCTTTTTACCAAAATTTGGGGGGGGGGGGTTACCGGGGAAAATTTTGGTGGGAAGTTACAAATTCGGATTCAGCGACCCAAAAAACATCTAGAAAGCCGATTTCCAGTACTACCATTAATTTTGCTAGGTAGAGTCCCTATACGGTCTCTATTGCCTGGACTACTAGTCATGGGTTGGCTTTAAATAAAATTTGCTGGTTCGCTGAGCTCTAGTTGGTTATTTTAGTTAATAAACTTTAACTGCTAATTTACACGATGACACTTCCTCTAAATCTGAAAACGGATCGAAAGTCGTAAGATTTAATGTCAAAATTCGCTAAAATATCTGCGATAAATTATAATCTGCAGCATATTTTATTCTTTTTTGTCACTTCGTGAATTTTAAGTAATAAATTGTCAACCGATTCGGTAGTTATTTGTGAACCTCGAGTCATTGACTCGAGCCTCACATATAACAAAAAATTAGAGCCAACCCGACCCAAAAACTTTCGGGTATGACTTTAGAAATATCCGATTACCCGACCTCTTTTGCTGGACTCTATACGTTAGCATTTTTTTTTTTATTATTATTATGGGAAGAGAATGGTTGATCCACAGTGATGCATAGCTAAAGGACTTCGTGCACGTAAAATCTGTAATATTGAAAGCCCTATAATTGGAAAGTTGATGTATAGAAGAAGAGTACGGAGAAAAATTTCTCCCATCCGGCAACGATAAAAATTTTGGGGACTATTTTTTAATGTGGATTTGCCCGCCTATAAATAAGGCTACAGGTGAGGCGTTTAGTATTATCTTAACCCTTTCAGGTCTGGTACACTATTAATAGTACATGTCTTTTCATCGAGTAATATTTTATCTCAACAATTACTTTTGTTACTATTTACATATAGTAATGATAGTATATGGCTACGCCTTTCTTATTATGACTTCATTTATGTTTTGACATTTAGAAATAACAATAATGATAAAAGCTTGCTTAATTATCTTTGCACCGTTGGCAATTCCTTTATTTTATACATACATTTCCCTCTTTAAATTTAAAATATAGGTTACTTTTCTGAACGAATCATGTGTGATAAAACACACACATACACGCACACACACACACACACACACACACACAAAAAAAAAAAAAAAAAAAAAAAGTTGTAATATCTGTTAAAACATGTTGTAATACGATATTTTCCAAACGTCTCTCAAAAACTCTTCCTTAAAGGGTCTCAGGACATAATGAAAAACAGACCACTTTCAACATATAAAAGTATATAAAATGTATTTGATTTTAAGACACAATTTTATATTGGGATGTAAGATATTAGTATGTTCTTTCATTTCATGTATTTAAAAACTGCAGGATGTTGAATTAGAATTTACAGGGGGCTCCAAAATGTCAGACATCTGACGAGCAGAAAATCGGCATAACGAATTTACACGCACGATTACAAAATAAATTTTGCAACTAGAATGCAAATTTTGGTGCCTACGTATATCTCAGATTGTAATAATTACCCTGAACATAAATAAATTTGCATTTAAAGCATTTTTATATTTTTAATACAAAGTTGTATTTAGTTAATGCAAAAATTGGAAAATTTCAACACTATAATCACCTAAAAAAATATTTTTCTGAACAATAAAAAGGAAATTTTAGGTTCAGTTTGTACAGACTAACATGAAAAATATGTTTATTTTTCGCGCGATTATTTATATAACGCGCGCGTTATGCCCAAAAGCGTCATCTGGAGAAAGTTAATACTTCAAAGTTTCGGAAACGCCGCTTTAGCTATTGAGCGGGTATACTTCTAAAAGCTTTAACTTCTGTTCTCATGGAAATGTGAAGAAAACAATTTTATCAAAATGTTCAGAAAAGATAGGAGTTTAACATCTAAAAAAAATTAAAATTTGGAAAATTTTAAAGCTTTTAAGAGTCTTGAGACCCCTTAACATATTATCATGTAAATGAATTTAATAGTACACAAAATAAGTACATTCGTTAGATTTTAGACAATGAGATAATCTTTAAACTTCAGTAAATCTGTTTGGATAGCTAATATTAACATTATTAAAGTAAAATTAATTTTGTTCTCAAAATTGGAAAAAATATCAGACCCGAAAGGGTTAATAAAGAGAGGATTTCTTTCAACAATATTCTTTATCTAGCTGCGAAATTTGTACTGTCGGTCGAAATAAAAGAGAGAAAGAGACAGAAACACCCCATACATTTTAATCACTGAACTGCCTCAGAAAAAAATGGAGATAGCCATTCCACTGGAAATTATATCTTCTTTTATTTTATGTTAAAAAAAAAAAAAAAAAAAAAAAAAAAAAAAAAAAAAAACTAGTTGGATTACCAATCCCAAAACTTTCTTCTATCTCATACATCTTAATATTTCCAAAAGTATTTACAAATGTTAATACTTCAATATTATTAGTTCAATACTATACCAACTTTGGTTTTCATCTTAAATTTCTGCTTTAGTCAATTAATCAGAGTAAAAACGAGTTAATCTCGATCATGATAACTATTAAAATCAATAGTTTTTAGTTATTCTGTTGTACATCAGTTGTTTGCAAATAGCCGGTTTAGCAGAATGCGAAGTACCCGTCTCTACATGAGCCGCTAATGTACAACAGAACTACGAAAAATCGAGAAAATTATACAAAAATCCCTATTACAGCGCCCCTTTCTGGTGGAACATTTCGAAATTCAAGTAGGGCCTGCTTGCCATAGCCAAAATCATAAATATGAAATGTGGTTCAATTCTTTGCATAACTTCAGACACTTTTCGATGGTACAATAATGAAAATGGCACGAAACTCTCTATTACAGCGCCCCCTTTCGGCGGAATATTTCCAAATTCAAGGAGGACCTGCTGGCCATAGCTAAAAACATACACAAAAAAATTTGGTTCAGTTCTTTGCATAACTTCAGACACTTTTCGATGGTACAATAATAAAAATGGCACAAAAATCGCTATTACAGCGCCCCCTTTCGGCCGAATATTTCCAAATTCAAGGAGGACCTACTGGCCATAGCCAAAAACGTACACAAAAAAATTTAGTTCAGTTCTTTGCAGTTCATGCAGTTTTCGATAGTACAATGGTAACACACGGACAGAGGCATTTTGTATAAACATGTTTTTGGGATCTCTGACCCCTAAAACTTGTAAATCTGTCGAAAACCGGAAGTCGAAAAAAATTTTGATTACAGTACTTTCTTCTATTGAAAATAGAAGAAAGTAATAAATTTACGAGGTCACCTTCATATTTAAATGTAACAAACACTGAAATTTTTACTACGAAAAGCTAAGTTTGACATCATGTTTGCATTTTCGGTTAATTTTTACCTTAGGATATGAAACGAAAATTCATTCGGTCAAGTATTTAAAAATTAGGCAGGTTTAAAGTTTGGAACTCTTAATGTTAAATTCATTTGTAATCACTGCAAAACAGTTTGTAATCGAGCAGTTTTTTAAGTATGACTACTTAGCAGATTCAGCTAAAGTTTTGGATTTGCGTATGCAAAGCTTCTAGAAATCGATTTCTGTTAAGGAAATACATAGATTACAATGCTTAATTCTTTTGAAAATGCACATATTTTTTAATTAATTTTCGAAAAAAAAATTTAATTCTTATATGAATTTTTTAAAACACATATATTTTTAGAAGTTTCAAATAGGTGAATCCAAAATTACAACTAATTCCGCCAAGCCCAAGCAATTGTTAAGTTATACTAAAAAATTACCCACATTGCAATCTATTTTGCAACGATTACAAACGTCTTTATCATTGGGAATTCCAAACTTTAAACATTCATAATTCCTAAACTACTTGGCCGAATGATTTCCCATTTGGTATCCTATATTAAAATTCACCAAAAAAGTCAAGTATGATGTCAAAATTATATGTTCGTATTGAAAATTTTGGAATTTGGTACAACTTTAGTATCAGTGTAATTGATCCCAAAGCATATTTTTTTTAAAAGATATATTGAAAAAAGACATAATTCCCAGTCGATTGGCTATTTCCGTTATTTTCCTGTGACTACTATTTGGAAATTCAAATGTATGGGAAGTTCTATTTTCATTATTTTTTTTCCCCCCACTACTTTACTTGAAACAAAAATCGTTTGCCTTCAAGGATTCATCTCTGCTTTAAATAACAGACTGAGTGCATATGAATTTCAGATTTGCATGCGCAGGAATATTTTGGCTCAGGCTTGGCATGGTAACACAGCTAAGAGTTCTTAGAAAATTATTATTGGCCCGGCCCAATACAAAAGCTAATAGCCTACACATTTCCTGTTATAAAAGTAAACAAACCATGCTGATCATTCGCATTCCCAGCGTCCTCTGTTTGCTTTTTCACATTTATGGCCCAGCTCGGTCCATGCAAAAATCACTGAAATATAGTCTAACCCCACACAGCCTAAAAAATAGCAGATTTTCTTAAATCTCCATTGCTCTAATATAAAATGTATTACAACATTTTACTCAGATTCCTAGATAAGATTTGAGTGTATCTAAGATTTAAAAAGAAAAATCAGCTGTTCACTGCATTCTGGCAAAATATCTTTCACTTGATTAACAAACATATAAAACAATTAAAAATCGACATAGAAAAAAAAATGAAAAAAGAAATGTTTTATCATTCACCACTTTCTCCACTGATAAAGGAGGAAAGTTACTACAATATTACCGAGGGGGGAAAAAAAAATTCTCAGCCAACTCGACCTGGAAAGCAGACCCTGTTCGGCCTGAATATACTGAAAAAATGTAAGGCCCTAGGTCCGTGTTTAAAAAAATAAAATTTTTTTCTGGCCCAAGTTAAAAAAATTAATTAAATTAAACCCGAGCACACCAAAGTTTTCAGATAAAAATTAAGTCTAGCCCGAGCTTAATAAAAGAAATGTTCTCCGAGCTTGGGCTTTGGGACAGGCACTGCTTTGTGTCAAACCTCTAATATATATTAACAAATCCCCCCCCCCCCTCCACCCATCAGGCAAATCCTTGCGCCACCCCTGTTAACCATATTGTTGTGTTGATTTTCATTAGAATCGTTAGAGCATTAATAGAAATTTTTTCTGTATGCATTTAAATTCTGTGTATTATATTTTTTCTGTGTAGTCTCTTTTACTATTTGTCTATCTAAAATATCATGATTTCTTTTGTAGGGGGCCATTCAGTCTAGTTCGAAGGTGTATTCATAAAACTACAGGTCAACAATTTGCTGTCAAAATTGTTGATGTTGCAAAGTTTACTTCATATCCAGGTCTAAGCACAGAAGGTAAGAGCTGCCAAAATAGATGCTATAATAATGATTTCTTACATGATTATGAATAAGGAAATAAACATCCAAGTAAAAAATAAAAAGTAACGTATCTAATCTGAAAGAGTACATGAAACATTGAATGATGGCATTTCAAATCATTACATCGTAGATTAAACTTATAAAGAGATTTCTTATACAGGATGACCACTAGTTAAAAAAAAAAAAGTTGAAGCCCCTTTAATTTTTTACTTGTTCGAGATACATAGGCAGGTTAAATTTAAGCAGGATGTGTCGAAGAAATAGTAGTCCTGCTATTAATTTTCAAAAGTTACTTTTTTTAATTTTTATATGGTTCTAGGTTCTATACATAAATTTTATGTTATATGCATGGATAATACATCCCCGTCAAAAAATTGTAATAATAGAAAATGTCCTTTTGCGAATTAGTCATGTGATTGAGGGTTTGGGAATATAGAGTAACAAAAATTTAGTTGCGTTAGAATAGTACTTAAAAACTTAAAGTGAGTTTTCAGTTATTTTTTTGTAGTAATAATTGGTCGTATGACAATTTACACATAATTAAAAAGCTATGGTATAATGATGAAAATGTTTTTTCTGTGTGAAAAATTATCACACTGAAAAATTTTGTTTTTACAGTTACACTTATCGGAGAGCACTGAATTGCTAAAAATTTGCAGTAGTTCGAATTTCCTTTCCAATAGCTTTTCTTGAATTTTATTCTTCCTTTTATTCTTTATTTTTTTACTAATAAAAACATTCTTTTTTTTCTGAGGGTGGGTAATGTATTTTTCAAAGTATGATTTCAAAACATTTAATTTGAAACTAGCATTAATTAGCTTGTTTTATAAGATGCAAAAAAAAAAAAAAAAAAAAAAAACTACATTGATAAAAGTTTTTGAAATATTTTCAATGCTTTTAAGTTTTTAACATATGCTGACCGTAGTAATAATACACTAAATGTAAACTTTACTATATCATAACCAAAATTCTACAGAAATGATAGAAGTTCTGTGAGACATATAATTAATTTTTAAATAATGAAGAACTGTAGATGTTTGTGCATATTTCCTGAATATGCCTGCCGTTTTCCAAATAAAATTACCATAATCATCTTTTCAGTCTGCTACGTTTCCCTCCTTTTTTGTAAAACAAACTATATTTCTCTGCATCTTTTAAAGATTAACTCCAAAATTATAGTCAAATATAACTGCACTTATTGAAAAATAAGCAGGGATTTCAAAAACATTGTAATTTTATTAATTGCATTTTCAAACATAAGCTAAAATTTATCTGTTTTTGAATTATTCTAAAATTGTTCAAGGTATAGAATTTTATTAGGTATTATCCATTCCTAACTTTTATTTCTATACATGTAAACTCATTTGATTGCTTCTCTAATTTTAATTATTCTAAATTTTATTAGAAAAATAATATGTATATAAGATTAGTTGTTTTCATCTATGTCATAAAACAAGATCATCTCCATGAGTAATGCTGATGTCACATTGATGGCAATGATCTAATCAATAAATTTTGCTTTTACTGATATTTTTTTAAATTCCTAAACACGACACAATTTCAATTTTTACTCCATTGAATAGTAAAATATATATATATATATATATATACTTAAAAATACAATTTGTTTGAAAATTATATCTCAATTTTACATATTTTACTGACAGTGGTTTTAAAATAATTTTCAAGCATGAATTTTACAAACCTGCTTGCAACCCAATTATAGAAGATTAACTCGTTTGCACTTAATACAGTGTATTGTTTAATCAATGTTGTTGTTTAAATAATGTGTATTAATTAATTCAGCATTTAAATAATATTCTATAACTGAATTGTCAAGCAAAATTTAAACTATACTAATAAATAAAACATGAATTTAACAGATATGCAATCGAACTACGTGAATAAACACTAAAATAATCAGGATCACAAAGGTTGCTATAAATAATGAAATTTTTCAAGATTGACAGTTGCCATGTGGTTAATACTAAAGTACCAAAACTGCTTTTTGGTGTAAATAGTGGACAATCTAAAAAAATATACCAAATGTAAAAAATCTAGTTGAGTTTTTAATTAAAAACCATTTTCATTTAGATTTTGTACACTGGGTTGTATATCAGGCATCTTTAACACAGGCCGCCTTAGATTATCTGGTATTTATAATGATGATATTTCATTGTTATTATATGAGGATAAGTCCAAAAATTATCCACAATGTAGTTATAAATTTTATTATAATACAAATAGAAAACTAACGTTAACAGCATTTTTCAATATGGTCCTCTTGCTTTTCAACGCACTTGGTCCATTGTTGCACAAGCTACCTGATGCCCTCAGAAAAGAAGGTTTTCGGCTGAGCAGTAAGCCAGGCATACACTGCGTCCTTCAGTTCTTGGTCCGAGATGAATCGACAATAGTCAATGGTCACTCGTCTGTCTAACAGAACCATGTCACATGCACGCTCAATGTTGTCATCATTTGTGGCCGTGCACGGTCGTCTGACTCCTTCCTCATGCATAACACTTGTGTGACTATTGTTGAATTTTTCAATCCATTCGTAGACTCTCCGTTGCGGCAAGACACTGTTCCCATATTGTGCTGAAAGTCTCCGATGGATTGTGACCCCTGATACACCTTTCAACCATAAAAAACAAATCACTGCTTGTCGCTCCTCTTTGATGCAAACTATTAATGGAGCATCCATGATATATCTGCAACAAAAGGAAGACAAATGGAGGAATTATGATCAAACTTTCATAGCATGACCACAACAGCATTTAACAATAAAATAAATGAAGACAGAGGTCAGTATGAAGAATTTAAGAAGTGGTATGTCAAAATTGTGGATAATTTTTGACTTACCCTCGTATAAAAGATGAATCACTTTCAAACACCATAAACTATGAAGAAAGGTTTAGTGTTAATTTACTTATTCTAAAATTTAGTATCCATCCTAAATTTTTACTGATTGATTCCTGCTATGTGGATTGTGGGTAATCTGTTATACGGTTGATTATAACTCGTATAAAAACACACCTGGAAACAACTTTTTTATCAAAACATTTTGTACTTATTTATTTAATTAGTCTTGTGTGCCTCTTGCTTTCTTTTAAATTACTTTTGCACATAAATGAAAAGCAATGACCCTGTCATGAATATACTTAGCACTGGCACTGCTTATAGTAGGCAGCACTGTGCAAAAAACCTCATAAAGAGAGCCAGTAAAGGCATGAATCTTCGTCGAACTACTTTAAGGCAAGTGGATATAAAACTTCATCTTATCTGCTGACTGCAAGTCGAAGTGTCTATATCGTGTTCTGCTGTCTCAGTCTTCATATCCTGCTATACTATAAGTTATATCTGTTACTTTTTATTTTGAAAAAGAGAAAAAAAATGGAAAATTTCCACAGTTGAATTGTGAGCACGCCTCCATGTAAAGATGAAAATAAGGAATTTTACTTAGTGGCCACTGGCCGGTAAGTTGATTTTTTTTAGTAGCCAGTTACTGGCTAGTGAGAAAAATTTCTTTAGTCGCCAGAAAGTACATTTATGTCACTGAATATTTAATTTAAAAATACATAAGTTTAGAGTAAATAACTAATTTATGTAATAAATAAAAATATTTTAATTCATATTGTTTTGAATAAACTTGAGATACTAATTTCCAATCTATTTTAAGTTTTAAATTAAGTTAACAGCAAAGTTATATGTAACATGCTTATATAGCTAACTACATAAGTCCACTATACACTATGACGCAAAAGTTTAGACAATGACGTCATTCAGCTTTAAAATGTAGAATTATGACGTCAGAATTACAAAAACCTGTAAATATATTCAAAAACTGATTTAAAATGCTATGTACAAAAGACAGTCGTTTTATTTGCTATAATACTAATTTTTTTCATAAAAATTCAAATGTGCTTGTCGCAAAAGTTTAGACACTATTCTAAATTTCTTTGAATATTCACTGGCATATGCAAATTTAGAATCGATGATGTCACAAATTTGGAGTACTTAAGTTCTGCAAACGATTGCGCTTCATAGTCGACATGCCGAGAGCTAAAGAAATTCAAGTGAATGAGGTTTCAAGGATTTGGCAGTTGAAAGGTGAAGGGAAGAGCGTTTCTAAAATTTCTGCTATTATTAATAGGTCAAAAAAATCTTTTTATCGAGTGGTTCCGAATATAAAGCAAAATGTCGGTCTGGGAGGCCACGTGTGACAAATGTACGAGAGGATCGCCTGATACAAAGACTAGCGAGTACTCAACAAATGAGCGTACGTGTAGTTCAAAGCTCACCGGGACTCTCTGTATCAAAGGATACGATTCGTAGACTAATTTTGGAAAAAGGAACAATCGTTTATAGCAAAATGCAGAAGAAACCAGCTCTGAAACACATCATAAGTTACAAAGACTTATGTGGGCTCGAAAGCATATGTCATATGGAGAGAAATGGCAGTCAGTCATTTTTAGCGATGAAAAAAAGTGGAATCTGGATGGTCCAGATGGTTGTTTATCGTATTGGCATGACTTGCGGAAGGAACCTCGACGTTTTTTAGTCGCAGACAAGGAGGGGGCTCGGTGATGGTTTGGGCAGCCTTTTGCTATAATGGACAAGTATCTCTGACCTTCACCAGTGGTCGTCAAACTTCACAGCATTATACACAGACATTAGAAGAAAACCTACTGCCATTTGCTGAGCTTCTAGGGGGTCCTCAGTGGGAATTTCAGCAAGACAATGCTTCAATTCACACTGCAAAACATTCAAAATCTTGGTTTAATTCCCATAATATAAGAGTTCTCGACTGGCCAGCATGTAGCCCAGATCTTAACCCTATAGAAAACCTTTGGAGCATCATGTGTCGCAAAGTTTATAGCAACGCTAGACAATACTCTTTTGAAAAGGAACTTAAGACATCTATTGAGAATGCATGGTACGATATCGATCCACAAACTATGCAAGATTTAGTTTCTTCCATGCAATCTCGTGTATATGACGTAATACATAAGCATGGATGCGCAACCAGGTTTTAAAAATTGTTTATTTCGATTTTATTTAATTTGTGTCTAAACTTTTGAGACAGCAGTTTATTTTTGTTACCATTTAATTTATTGCAATATGCACAATTCCACTTTTCTTTGTTATAAATATTGTTTATATGTACAGCACATTAATTTCAAGCAGTGATTTGAAAATTGAATAAATATTTTTCAAAGTATGTAAGAATTTCTTCATTGTCTAAACTTTTGCGTCATAGTGTACTTGGGTACTTTTCAAAATTAAAAAAAAAAAATATCTGAAATTTACAGCAAATTTTCTGAAATGTAAAAGGGGGGGGGGGCTAACGAATTATGTATTTTTTTTCCATGATACTTTAACAAAATTCGCGCTTTTCCACAATCTATAGGCGATGTTTGTGTTTCTTCCGTGATCCTTTGACAAAATGCGGGTTTTTTTCTGCGATCTATTGACGAAATTCACGTTTTTTCGTGATCCATTGATGATATTTTGCGTTTTTTCCGCGATCTATTGACGATATTTTGCGTTTTTCCGCGATTTATTGACACTATTCTGCGTTTTTTCGCGATTCTTTGACGAAATTCGGGTTTTTCAGCGATCCTTTGACGAAATGTGCGATTTTTTTCGCGATCTTTTAACAAAATTCTCATTTTTTTTCACGATTCCTTGACGAATTTCGTGTTTTTTTCGCGATCTATTGACGATATTTGCGTTTTTCCGCGATGCATTCACGATATTTGGGTTTTTTCGTGATCCTTCGACGAAATTTACGTTTTTTTCCCATAATCTTTGGACGAAATGTGCGTTTTTTCGCGATCTGTTAACGAAATTCGCGGGGTTTTTTCGCGATTCTTTGACGAAATTCGCGTTTGTTTTTCGCGATCTATTGACGATATTTGTATTTTTTCTGCTTTCCATTCATGATATCTGCATTTTTTCCGTAATCACTTGACAAAATTTGTGTTTCTGAGTGATCCTTTAAAGAAATTTGGGTTTTTCTGCGATCCTTTTACGAAATGGGTGGTATTTTTGAGATCTTTTGACAAAAGTCTCGTTTTTTCCCACGATTCTTTGATGAAATTCGCTTTTTTTTTCGCGATCTATTTTCAAAATTTGCGGGGGTTTTTTTCCGCGATTCTTTGACGAAATCCCTTTGGAAAATCCTGCATTTGGCCGGTACTTTCCATATTTTTAGTCGCCAGTTTTTCACGTTTAGTCGCCGAGTGGCGACTGGCGAGTGCTTATTTTCATCTTTACCTCCATGCCCCCTAAATCCTGGATGGTGGCCATGCCCCTAAACATATCTTCATTTGTTCAGACTGTTTCTTCCATCTGAAGGACCCTTTGCTCTGTCTGTAAATGTAGGTCATAAAAATTTCCTTACCTATTATATTTTCTTAACCATATTCAGACACTGTGACATCGAGGAAAGTAACACATTTCTTAATATATATTACAGTCCTAGGGGAAACACTAATACATAATTATTTGATTAATTTAAAATTTCATATATACATGTTATTCTTCATTCTTAATAACACATCAAAATTTGACACTTTCTGTCAAGTGGGCAGAGTTATTAATTAATGGAAGTTCCACTTCGTTGAAATCTCGTTTTCAAACTTGTATGTTGATGGAAAAATGTTAGTCTATTTTCTATTAACCAGAGTGTGTTTCATAATCTAGGCTTGACAAATGATTTTTTAACTCTTTCGAATGAAGTTGAAAAGTGTTTATGAATTCAGTCTGTCTGTCCACGCTCTAACTCACATAAATATACTCTGATTTTCATGCACTTGAAATATGTTAATGATGCTTATCATGGCATGTTTGGTATTGCATATGAAATGTGTAGCATTAATAGTTCATTTACAGGGGCACTCAAAAGAATTCCATTATAGTATGGTATATAGGCAAAAAAAGTTTGCAGAGTATTTTAATGACATTACACCATTTCAAATGTATTGAAACTGATATAAATCACTGATTATCAGTACAAGATGATTATGATAGAATAGGCCATTCATAGCATTTGTTATTTATTTACTGGGACACACAAACAAATCGGTTACAGTACTGTCTTTAAGAAATAATTTCTAGAAGTGAGTTTTCAATTTCAGTATGTGCTTTTAAATTTAACTAATTTTTTGCATGTTACTCATTGTATATAAATTCTATACCTCGTATACAGGGCTGCACAAATGAATTTACGTACCATTCTCCTTTTATCGGAAATTGCTGAAGGGGGAATTTTCAACTGAGGTATGTATTTTCTAACTGAAATAAATTTTTGCAAGCATGTAATTAATAGATACAGATCTATATATCATATACAGGGCTGCTAAAAGAATTTGGATAATTTTCCGATTGTAGATGGGAACAGCCGAAATTAGGTTTTCAAATGTATTATACATTTCCATATGGTTGAATTATGGCATAATAAGTTTAATTTATTAACAGATACAGTTTTGTTACATTAATCTGAATGTGTTAGAAAGTGTTTGATAATCTGTGCTTGATGCATGATTTTATCTTCCTTGTTTTTTTTTTTTTTTTTTTTTTTTTTTTTGTTTTAGACTTGAAAAGAGAAGCCACCATATGTCATATGTTAAAACATCCACATATAGTAGAATTACTAGAAACTTATAGTTCTGAAGGGATGCTTTATATGGTTTTTGAATTGTAAGTATTTTGTGATTTTCTTTCTAATTTTATTTTTCTTGTGGATCAGTTAATCTCTCAATGTTTTATTTGTAGTTAATTACCCTTTTAAATAAATACTTTGAAATCTTTTTAGCATGGAAGGTTCTGATTTGTGTTTTGAAATAGTGAAAAGAGCAGTTGCTGGTTTTGTGTACAGTGAAGCTGTTGCGAGGTAAGCTGTTGTACATTTCTATTTGTTAAAAAGCAAGATTCAGTCAAACTTCTTAATGCTTGTACAATTTTACACATATGTTTGTATTTATAGAGTGTATTCGGATTACATATTAGAGATTGTTAAGAGGATGTTCGGAGTGGAATGCTTCTAATGGTACTCAATGAATGGATAGTAAATGTGTATGATATTTTCAGTTTACATATTAAATGGAAGTGAATAAGGAATACATTACACTTAAGCATATGCATGCATCCTTATAGCAAATAGGAAATCAGAAAAACCACTTGCACATTTAACAGAAACTTTAAACATTTCTGTTCTGCTTAATGCTCAAAAGATGGCTAGCAACCCCAAGCAATCATTCAATAGAGTGCTGTAAATGCTCTATATTTACTGATTTTAATAAATAAATTATAATTTTCTTATAAACCTTTAACATTATTAATATGATTAAATTGTTTTATTATGTATTAATTTGAAAATGTTTTTAGAATAAGAACATATTTGTAGATATTGAAGACACAACACTCATTAAAACAAACACTTTAGAAGTCAATTGAATATTATATGTATTTACACTATTTACATGTTACTATATCATTTACATTAGAAAGCATATCAGCTTAAAAGCTTCAACTGATTATAACTATTTCAACATTTTAACCAGATATTCTGGACCATCTTATAAAATGTCATCCTTCCAACATCTTTCCATCACTCTCCCATGAAAACATATCATGTCTTCGCACAAGTGATCACTTCTCACTTCCTTTCAGTTCGTGTTTGTCCTGCTCACAAATGAACATCTCCAGTTCTGAACATTCTGCCTTTTACACATGCGCTGTATGCTCAGATCCCATGTGATGGTGCTGCGAATATCAAGCTTTAACAGTGTCTCATAGTTTTGCATAAGGAAAAGCTAATGCTTTCCCATGTATTTACTGTTAAATTTGCATTCTGTGTAAAACAGTTTATTAAAATGTCATTAAATAATAATTTCATGCATAATCTTTTCATCTGATATAAGTATGAATTAGCATAATATACACTGGCCTTCAAAATATTTTTGTGTCGAATTTGCAAACAAATGAATATTAAATACATGGCACATCTAGTTTAGTTATGTTTCGATGTGGATGGTCACCACTTCTACCACCTTTTTATATTTTTGCATTTCACATAAACGAAGATAAGCCTGATGCAAATTTCATTACAAATCTTCTTTATTTAATTTTAAGTTATATACAGAAGTCCAATTTGTTCATAGTAGTAGATTTGGATTTGAGTATGATACCCTGTATTTTTGACTGAATAAATAGGTGGTGATGTTAGTTTCCTATGCAAAATCTGTTTGTTATAGTGTGCTCTATCTCCGTTCAAAACTTGTATGTGGAATTCAGGGACATTCTGTAGAATTCAGTATCTTAAATCTTTTATCTCAAACAATTAAAATAATTGATTTTGTTATCATAGCATCAGTGAATGATTAGTTATTCACATAAATATTTTATTAATTGTTGATAATTCTAATGATTCAATTTATTTGGAAATGACTATTTGAGCACCTTCACCTCCCATAACTTTTGAATTGCTATGCCACTGATCACTTATGCTCTTTAAAGATAATTTGAATTTATTTATAATTTATTTCATGGAACATTTTTGTTTGATTGTATATATATTTTATTGTGTATTTCCTTATTATCTTGTATTTAAGATAGTCCTGTCAGAAAGTGAATACGTCTTTCAGCTATGAATTTAGTTTATTTTATTTTTTATAGTTCTGTAAATGGATATATTGAGCCTTAGAAACCAGATTTTTCTCCATTGGAATTGCTCATGTCTCTACACTTCTTTTTAAGTTTCTTGAAGTTTTCTCTAAGTTTTAGAATTCCTGTTATTTTCCCAAAGAACTCAATTTTCTTTCTTTTCACAACCTTCTTGAAAAATCATTATTTTTATTTTAGTCTTTTCTTTGGTGTTTAATTAATTAATTTACCTTTGATTAATATTACTATAGTTTAACTACTTCAGAATGAGTGACACATATAAATGATGCATAAGGTTCTCAGAATCATTGATTATTCCCAACAGTTATTTTTTATTCTAAATTTTGTGTTTTTTAATCAGAGCATTTTCACGATTCAATATTGCAAAAATGTCTTTTGAAAAACCGGTGAAGAAAGATTAAAAATTCTGTAAAAGACTCTCGTCACGAAGGGGTTAAAGTCTTATCTTATGTAAATTATTTTTATATTTGCCATATTTTTAAACCTTTTCCCATTTTTTTTCACTTTTTATCCTGCTTTCTTTGAATGTTTTATGTATATACTGTTTAAGTTTTTATCCTTGCTCACACATGCCATATGTTTTTTCTTGCTTTGTGTATAATTTGCTTGTCTTTATTTTTCTATTAGGCTGCTTTTGCAGAGATCATATAATTTTTAAACCTGAACATATGTTTTGGGTCTTAACATTTACCATAACTTAAATATTTATTTTATTTTATAGAAATTCTGGTTCTTTCATTTTATTTTTTGGAATGTTTTTCTTTTTCTCCTTTCAGCCATTATCTTAGACAAATTTTAGAAGCTGTTTGTTATTGCCATAGTAATGACATTATTCACCGTGATATTAAACCACAGAGTGTCCTTATTGCAACCAAAGAAAACTCTGCCCCAGTCAAACTTGGTGGGTTTGGAGTAGCTGTTCAGCTTTCTGGAAATCAATTAGTTAACCCAGGTAATTGTATAATGTAATTTTTCACTCAATATTTTCTTAAGAAAAAACTTATAAGTGGATATTATTTTTTTCTACATTATAGTTTCTTAAAACTGTGTCATTTCTATTCTCATGTAAAACTATTGTATCATACATTAAATGCTGTAGTCTTTTTAAATACAGGATGTTTGGATACAACCACACAAACTGCTCAGAATGAAAATCATTGCTGTGAGTACATAAGAGTTGCCCAAATAACCATACCTTGACATTGCATAGCTTTTGAGTAAAATGCAAAAGAAAAAATGTGACATCATACTTCCTAGCAGTTTGTAATGCTTTACCATTATCCTGACAAAAAGTGAAGTACATATCACAATACTTACTAATAAAATATCACTACCATAAAATACTGTTAATCTGCCCTTCCCGATCATAAGCCCACCCTCCTTTTATAAACAAATTTGAAATTTTCAGAAAATCCTGAGAAAGCGGCCGCTAAAGATTGTGGTAAAAATGAAAATTACGTCAAAAGGTCGCTAAAAAATGTGAATTATGTCAAAGAATCGCGAAAGAAAAAATATCAAAGGATCGTGGAAAAAACGTGAATTTCGTCAAAGGATCGCGAAAAAAATGCAAATTTTGTCAAAGGATCGCGAAAAAAATGCAAATTTTGTCAAAGGATCGCGAAAAAAATGCAAATTTTGTCAAAGGATCGCGAAAAAAATGCAAATTTTGTCAAAGGATCGCAAAAAAAATGCAAATTTTGTCAAAGGATCGTGAAAAAATGCACATTTAATGTCAAAAGATTGCAGGAAAAAAATGCGAATTATGTCAGATCTAAAAAAAATGCAGCCAAAGGATCGCAGAAAAAATGGGAATTTCATTGAAAGATTGAAGGAAAAAATGCGAATATGTCAGATCTAAAAAAAAAAAATGCAGTCAAAGGATCGCTAAAAAACACAAATTACATCAAAGAATCACTGAAAAAACGCGGATTTCATCAAAGAATTGCAAAAAAAACCACAGATTTTGCGAGAAGATCGCGTAAAAAACGTGAATTTCGTCGAAAAATTGCAGGAAAAACATGAATATGATGGATCTAAAAAAAAATGCAGTCAAAGGATCATTAAATAAACATTACATCAAAGAATCACTGAAAAAGCACAAATTTCATCAAAGAATCATGTAAAAAATGTGAATTATGTCAAAGGATCACAGAAAAAATGTGAATTTCATCAAAAGATTGCATGAAAAAACGCGAATATGTTGGATTTTAAAAAATGCAGTCAAAGGATCGCATAAAAACACGAATTACATCAAAGAATTGCTGAAAAAACACGAATTTCATCAAAGGATTGCGAATGTCATCAAAGGATCGTGGTAAAAATGCGAATTTATGCTCGTATTCCCTATTTACCTCAACCTAGAAAATCTCGGTCGAAAGCTCAAATGAAATTCATGATAACATTTGATTGGACATGATCAAGGAGACGTCCAATCAGAATTAATGGTGCATACCATTTGAGCATTCAACCGAGGTTTTCGGTATAACTCAGGGTCGAAGTAGTTGGTGAATATGAGCGTAAGTCAAAGGATCACGGAAAAAATGCGAATTTCGTCAAAAGATGCAGAAAGTGCGAATTTTGTCAAAAGGTAGTAGAAAAAAACACGAATTTTGTCAAAAGATAGTAGAAAAAAACACGAATTTTGTCAAAAGATCATGAAAGCAACTCCATTTCTATAAAGGATCGTGAAAAAAAACATGAATTTCGTCAAAGGATCACGTGATAAATGTGATTTCCGTGGATGGTATGAAAATGAATTTATTTAATCATTTCCATTGTTCTTGGTGCTAAACAACTAAGAAAAAATTCCCACTAAGAGAAACACTTACTATCACCACTCTCTCACACAAACACTCTGGTGTTGATGGTATAGGGAAGCCTTCGATACAATAAGAAAAGGATTCCAGTTTCACGAAAATGTTAAAGATGAATTGTTCGGATATACCAAAATTTTATGAACAGTGTATTTTTTTTATAAGAAACCTGTACAAAGTAATATTACAGACTGTTTTTTTTTTTTTTTAAGTTAAGAATCTGTAATACTAAGAAAAATATGCTACACTTCAGTTTTTGTTTACCTGTCTTTATTATGTGTTTTTTTTTAGGCATTATTCTAATTAAATTTTCTCATATGGCTACACTGCATTAAAACAATATACAGTAGCCTCAAAAATCCGCAAAATTTGGGACCGGAGGCTGTGCAGATTTTAGAGTTTTGCAGATTCTGGATTAAATGATTTTTTTTTTTTTTACTTACTTGTATCCATTTACAAGAAGAGCTTGTAATAATTCAATTTAAGCAGATCAAAACTTGAATCCCTTTTATTTACCTGTGTTATTATAATTTTAATACCCAAAATTATTTTTTATTACAATTTTGAAACATTTCTTGTATAGTTCTTTGCTTGAGAACTTTCATTTTCTCTTGATGAAGTTTCTTTTGAATTCTGTACACAGTCATTATTTGCTGTTGGTCTATACAACTCAAAGCAAATGCAAAATAATAATGAAATGAGTGTTGCCAACCTTACATGAAATATAAAATAAATTAATTCGCTACTTTCTATAGTGGCCAATAGATGGTGCCATTACCAAGACCTTTGTGGGCTTGTTTACTCTTCACATCAATTTCTATTGTTTTACATTTTGTTGTGTGTAGGTTTCTGTGAAATAAAAGCGTTTTATTTGCGTAATATCCAGTGTCATTACTATTTTCTCATAAATTTATATTAAAAATAATTTTATTTTCATTCGCTGATATTTGGAATAAAAATTGTAAAGAATACTTCTTAACAGGGAATTTTACTGTTTACGTTTTGAAAGGCAAGTGGATTTCAGAAGTTTGCGGATTTTAGAAGTGCAGAATTTATAGACTCTACTGTATATACTTTTTGAATTTCAATACTGTGATATATTCACATAGTGTTTTTCCTTTATCCTATAATTATTAATTGTAGTCAGCAGACTACAACTCAACTCAATATATTCTTGTACTTAACAACGTCGTAGCACGTTTGTCTTAATGCATGCTCAAATAATATACTTAATTTCAGAGTATTCTGAGTAGCTTTTTAATTATTAGTAGTAAATATTGAAAATACATTTTCCAATATTTCCATTTTTCATTTTAAACATGTGTATTTTATGATACAAATTTAAGTTGATTTCTATTTAACAAATTTTCTTCATAACGAAGTGTTTAGGTACGACTATGAGACTTCATTAAATGGAAGTTTCACATTATTCTAATATTTTGAATCACTTGAATAAATATTCTAATATTTTGACTTTTCAAAATAATTTTTTTTCAATTAATCTTTTCAGAAATGATATTAATTTTAAGATAATAAGTTTAATCAACAGTAAGTTCTTAATAAAAATATCATTTGCATATTTGCATTAAAAGTCATTAAATTACCAAACAATATTTTCAATTTGTAAAAAAAAGTAATTATTCTAACATTTTGAATATGAGCTGTAGAAGTTGCAAGATATTCGCTGTAGGGGAATCCATTCGTATTACATTTTTCAGCCTTTTGTAAATGCCAAAAACTATTTAAAAATTCTCTACTATAAGTTTGTTAAGTCATTGCTATGATTCCATTTTTTATTTCAAGACATGATTTAACTAAACCTACATATTTAACCTCTACTTGCTTGCTAAGATGAATTTAAAAATTTTCAATTTTATTAGATCTTGTGACATGATTAAAATATCATTGAAATAAATTACTATAAGAGTCAACCTTTTTCATTTTTAGTGTAGTATAAGCAGGGATCAACTTTGGTTTATTTTGCTCCTAAGTCTTTTAAAATTTCATTTAATATCTTGTTCCAACATCTACCTGCCTGCTTTAAACAATGCAGTGATTTCTTTAGAAAAAGAATTTTATCACCTTCTTTAGAGATTTACAAATTATTGCTGCTTTTTTAGATATGACCATTACGGTGGACCAAAAATTATGTTTGTTTTTTTTACGTAGAAATTTGCTATAAGTCAACAAAATTTGCCTTTTGGGATTAGAATTAAGAATATGAAATTTTTTTGCTTTACTAAAATATTTGCAGGTGCCACAAAGGACTTCAAAATTGATATTTTTATGAAAAAACAATAAAAGTTGTTGTTGTTTTTTTATTTCTTTTCTCAAACATTAAAGTAATACACATATATTTTATAAACAGGATATTCAATATATGACATTTTTGCAGAAAACTTACACATTCTAAGTAGAGTGTGACCTGAAAAATCTGGCATCAAAGCATTTTTCCCCCCTCCCTTTTTTTTTTTTTTTTCACGCTTCCAACTTACGGGAAAAGGAAAAATAGCAATTGTTGACAAATTAAAAACTTTGAGTTTGAAAGTAAAAGTGCAAAAAACAAATAACTAAGAGGAATGCATCTTTTCTTCATTTGTCAGACTCAATTAATTCCTTGAACAACAGAACATCCAAGAAAACTCGAAGCTGGTAATATGTGGCTGCAATAGAACTACCACTAGCACTAGTAGTAGCTCAGAGGACAAGGAAATGACAGAAGAAAGCGTGTCACTGGGAAAATGTGCAAATTTGACTAGAGAATTTATTTCTGCTTTATAGAAACAAGACAGTATTTCTGAAATAGGTATTCTTTACTTGTATGAAATACAAGACAAACTTGTTAAAGAACAACCAAAAAAATTAAAGCAAATAAATTTAACATTGATGGTTTGGAAATTAATGAGAAAAAAAGTTCACTGTTTATTGGAATTTTTCTTCTTCTTTTTTTTTTTTTTTTTGTAACAAAAAAAATATCAATTAAAGTACTAAGTTATTTTAATTATTATTTTGGTTATGAATTAAATTATGACTGAATGTACCATTAGGAATATCGGAAGTACTTTCAATATTCTTTCAGAAATCTGGAATTTAAAAAAATCTGGCTTAGTCTCTGTTCTGATGAGGCCGAATTTTTGAAGTTATACTGTATTACTAATTTTTAGATGCCATTACAGGACAACTGATTTTGTGGAATTTAGCAATTTTCATCATATTAATTTTACAGTAGCATATTCTTGTAATGCTACATTGGAATGAAAGAAAACCAACTTATAATTAACGTACCTTAGTTAAACAAATCACACTTATTTAGAAAAACATTAAAACAGTGGTACCCCTCATTAATGGACACCTATGACACCAAAAAAAATGTTCAAAAAAGAGAGGTGACTGCAGGAGAAGGATTGTTAGTTATAAGTACGAGGGGTTAATTTTAGCTATAAAGTTGGAATTTGGCCACAAGAGAGGGTTTGACCATATCTAAGGTGCTCCATTAAGAGGGGTTTCACTGTATAATGTTTTCAAAAACAAAACATTGTTTTTAAGAAACATTCATCTTTTTCAAAAGCCCATGGTAATCAAACATGATCCATAATAATTACACTGACACATTTAACTTTTTTTTTCCCCACCAAAATTTTGACATTATCTTTTGAGAATTTTTTGGGGGGTTTTTTATCAATGCATCTATTGCAGAAGTGCTATAAACAGACAAGGATGACTCGGTAACTGATTTAACAATCCTTTCTCTGCTTGTCTATGACATGGGAAAATATTGAAGTCAATATGTTGACTCTCATGATCCGATTCTTCTGCTTGCTTTATTTGCTGTATTGCTTTAGTTTGTCATCATAAATATGCATTGTCATAGAAGGTTCTGTAACTTTAACATCAGGCCATTGAATCATATCAATATAATCCATGATATGAAAATTTATATGGAGAATTAAAAAGTTTCTGATGCCTCCTTCATTTCCAGCCCTTGCTTTTACAATCCGGTGTAATGCATGTTCTCTTACACGACTTCTATCGTCTGATAGCATACAAAGGAAGACATTTTAAGGAACATCAAAATATGCTTTTCTTTGGATGACTGGAACAATTACATTTTTAAGAGTCTGATTGAGGTAACTTGAATAGCAGACAAATTTCCATAAGTGCTTTGATCCATAGATATAAGATAGTTTCAACTTTATGTTAAACCAAACAGGTGCATACACTTTCAAAATGTACTTTGTAGGGGAACACAATGGGGTGCCAGGATGGAATGAAGTTCGACATTTTTACGGTGTCAAGGAGGTTCTGTCAGTGAGCAGCAATAAGTAAAACTAGACAAACCTGTTGCTGTTCAACTTTGGCAACCATTTTAGTCTAGTTTTCTCGAGTGTTGGTGTGTGAAGTTTTCGTTGTGTGATTTTTTGCTCCTGTATTGTAACTTCTGTTGATTTTATAATCAAGTTTACATATTTGTTTACATTACAACTATTGTTAGTACGTACTTGAAGTACATTTAATTGCCTTTTAGTTTCGTGTAGTTAAACGTTTATTTATGTATCTTTCTCGAGTGGCCTTAACTCCCTAACTTAAATCGTATCACTGGGGTGGAATGTGGAAGTATCCAATTCTGCCCCAAAATGTTTTTAACTAACAGACGATTTTAGTACACCCCTATTTTTTTTTCTTCCGATTTCAGATGGTTTGACACTATAAGAAAAATTAAAAAGAAAAGTGCCCAGCTAAACTGATGGCATTGAGCTCACAGGCTATTCACACTAATTGTATATTATACTCTTATTTTAAAGAATAATGCCCCTCAAAAAAATAAGTGAAGGGGAATTAGCCCCCGTTTCCCCCTTTATACTTAACCAGTGAACCTCCAAATCTAATCAGGGAAGCTCCTTATAATAATAAACTGGTATACCAAATTTGGAGCAAATCGAATAATCTTGCAAAAAAAACCATTTATCTAAATTAAGGGGGTGGACTAGCCCCCCTTTATCCTTAACCAATGAATCCCCAAAACGAATCAGGGAAGCTCCTTAACATAATAAACCGGTATACCAAATTTGGAACAAATCGAATCATTCTGCATGAAAAACGCATTTATCTAAATTAAGAGGGGCGGGCTAACCTCCCTTTTCCCCCCTTTATCCTTAACCAGTGAACCCACAAAACTAATCAGGGAAGTTCCTTAACATAATAAACCGGTATACCAAATTCGGAGCAAATCGAATGATTCTGCATGAAAAACCCATTTATCTGAATTAAAAGGGGTGGACTAACCATCCTTTTCCCCCTTTATCCTTAACCAATGAACCCCCAAAACTAATCAGGGAAGTTCCTTAACATAATAAACCGGTATACCAAATTCGGAGCAAATCGAATGATTCTGCATGAAAAACCCATTTATCTGAATTAAGGGGGGTGGACTAACCCTGTTTTTCCCCCTTTATCCTTAACCAATGAACTCCCAAAACTAAGCAGGGAAGTTCCTTAACATAATAAACCGGTATACCAAATTCGGAGCAAATCGAATGATTCTGCATGAAAAACCCATTTATCTGAATTAAGGGGGTGGACTAACCCCCCTTTTCCCCCTTTATCCTTAACCAATGAACCCCCAAAACTAATCAGGGAAGTTCCTTAACATAATAAACCGGTATACCAAATTCGGAGCAAATCGAATGATTCTGCAAGAAAAACCCATTTATCTGAATTAAGGGGGTGGACTAACCCCCCTTTATCCTTAACCAGTGAACACCAAAAACTAATCAGGGAAGTTCCTTAACATAATAAACCGGTATACCAAATTCAGAGCAAATCGAATGATTTTGCATGAAAAACCCATTTATCTGAATTAAGGGGTTGGACTAACCCCGTTTTTCCCCCTTTATCCTTAACCAATGAACTCCCAAAACTAATCAGGGAAGCGCCTTATCACAATGAACCTAGAAAAAAATTATGAAGCAAATCGGATGTTTCTATCAAGAGTTATCGCGTTATGTACATACATATATACATACATACATACATACAGAATGGGCGGGCACATTAGCTCTCAGGCTTTGATAGCCTGTGAGCTAAAAAGCAAATAGGCAATCATGGTCTACTGAGGCAATGAACAATGTTGTCAAGGCAGCTAATTTCTGGCCAATCTTGGTATTTGAAGGCTTCGAAGCAATTTGATGTTCTCCAGTCTACTCTAGAAAGATACGTTAAAACATAAAGAAAAACTCTCACTACAAGACTGATAAAATGACTGGAATTTTTAAAAACGTATTTATGGAAGAGCAGGAACTTGAGTTCGTTAATTATTTAAAAACTATGGAGGCTAGGTTATTTGGTCAAACAATGAAAGACTATCACAGCTTAGCTTATCAGTTAACTGTAAGAAATTGCATAGGTCATAGATTTGGCACACAAAATGGGTACACAATTCCTGTGCGGCAATAGATAGCAAAGATGATGAGGCTGTCCTAGTATGTGAATTTTTTGAACAGGCTTAAGAAAAGGACACAATCAATGAAAACTGTAGTTAAACCTTTATAGTCACTTAAAACTAAATAAATATGGAGTAAACTTATTTTGTCTGCATTTCCAATAGTTTTTTAAGTTTTACAATTACTTGTCCTTACCATCCCGTTCTGCCTCCCGCCCAGAACAAATAACACAATGTTCTATTTTTGAAAATAAAAAAATTGTCCTTTTGTTTTCTTACAATATTGTTGTATTTTTGTGATTATTACATTATAATATGCTCATAGAAATTTTTGAAGCTCTCTAAATAAACCCTTTTATGTTTTTAAAACATATTTTCAACTTGCTACCCCATTCTGCTTGGGGTTCTCCTATTTGAAGATTTTTTGATGGATTTTCTGTCCCCACATACAAGCAAAGTATTCTGTTTGCTAAGGTAAGCCATCATGAATGACAAAGTTTACCTGGTTTCTTCATTGACAAATCAGAAGAGTAATTTCTAATGCAGATTGCATTACACATTTCTAACATATGTTTGGTCCATACTTAAATCATCCTTAATTTCTAGTAATGGAATGTTATTTTCAATAGGTGAAAACTCAATCACTGGAAGTTCATAACACTTTTCTCGTTGTTTTCCTATTTTTCTTCCAAATTCATTTAGACCTGTAATTTTTCCATCTAGGAAACAAAATAGATGATGTAGGGGCAGTTCACTTGCATGAAATAGACAAATCAACCACTGCAGTGGCTTTCGTAATTCTTTTTCCAATAAAGGAATAGCATCATTATTCCATCCAGTGTTCATGGCAGTTCCATTACATCGAATTGCTATAATGTTTAAGTGCTAGTTTTTGCCATTGAAAAAAGTCATGATGCAGCTTTTTATGCCTTTTTCTAGTGCCAGAAATTAATGTTACATGTCCTAAACACTTTTATACAAGCTTTTTAACAAGTGATATATTTTCTTCATTAACAGTTCTTTTGTAATACTTTGGGGAGAGAGATAATGCCTTGTTGGAATGACTTTTAAGTGCCCTGCCCATCTGCTTCTATTTGAAATATTTTTATGAAGTAAAATGTATTACATAGTCAGTTTAGCATGTTTTCTGACTAAAAGCAATGTACAAATATTTATTTTTTTACTTTTTTATACTACAAGAGTATTCAGTACTTAGCTATCAATTTCAACATGATTGCAAAATTTGTCAAAATTTTAATAAGAAACTTGAGTTTGCCTGTCTTGCAGCACCTCTAAACATAATCCAGTTACGCTGATATTTAATTTCCACCTTTATTTTGTTCAAAGGCAACTTTTGAAAACTATAGCATATTGAAAATTTAAAAAAAAATATGTTGAACATAATTGTGAAATTTGTCAAAATTTTAATAAAAACCTAAAGTTTGCCTTCCTTGCAGCACCTTCAAACATAATCCAATTATGCTGATATTTAGTTTCCATCATTATTTTGATCAAAGGCAACTTTTGAAAACTATAGCATCTTGAAATTAAAAGATTCTTTTTTTCCGTTCCACTCTAATGTCCATATCAGAATTTTCACTTATAATTAATTGAAGAATGCTATAAAAATAAACAAGGTATTCCATAATTTATTTTCTTTTTAATCATCCTAAATAAACTGAAATCACATCTAAATGATATATTTTCAGTCTTAATTTAGCAGCAAGGCTTGTCATAACTGTAATTGACCCTATGTGAGTAACAGATGCAAAGTTTTCATGAAAATATCTGCCTGGTTTTTGTTCGTAACCTTTAGCTACAAGCCTAGCTTTATTTTAAAAAAAAAAAGAACCATGTTCACAGTGTTCATTTTTAAGAACAAATCTACTACCTATACATTCTTCTGAAGTTGGTCGCTCTACAATATTGAAAGTATCATTTTTTAATGTAGTTTTTGCTTCTTTAACTATTGTCTTGCAAAATTTAGAACCTTTTAAAGAGGTTTTTATTGATATTTTTACACTACAACTATCTACAGTTTCTTCTGGTTCTGTTTTGCATACTACTTCATGATTTCGTAGCAAAAGAATATTTTTCTCTTTAGGTATTGAATCACATAATTGACTGCTTTCATTTCCCATTTTAATTTGAGCAAGAGTATAATTCTCATCCCCCTTCTCTGACTCACCTAATTTTATTTCTCGGTGAAAACTTTGTTTGCAATTGACCTACTTTTGAAGGTTTATCAGAGTATTCTTCAAAAAACTTAACATTTCTAGAAGTAAATTACTCTATTTTCATGGGGAAAGTATGCACAGAAAACTTTTGAAGTATTTGAATAACCAACGAAAATTCTTTTCTTTGATATAAAATTTATTGCTAGATCAGTTATTCAAACAATAAGCAGTACAGCCAAAGATCTTAAAATAACTAACATTAGGTACTATATTATTCAGAATTTCATAGGGAGTTTTTCCATTTAGAGTTTTTGTGGGGCATCTGTTTCTCACATAATTTGCAGTATTTATTGACTTTGCCCACAGATTTACAGATAATTTTGATTGAGATAATAGACAATTCACCATTTTAACAAGAGTTCGGTTTTTATGTTCTGAAATTCCTCCTTGTTCCGGACAAAAAGGAGCCATTAATATTTGTTCAATACCACATTCTTTTAAGAATTTTTCAAATTCACAGTTAATAAAATCCCCACCATTATCACTTACAAGTCTTTTAATTTTAATAGACTTTTGATTTTTCCAGAGATTTTCAATCTCTTTAAATGCTTCTAAAGTTTCTTTTTTATGTTTTAAAAATGTTACTGCACAATAAAAAGAATAGTCATCAATAAATGTACTGAAATAAAATGACTTACCAATGATGGGCTACAAAGGTCAGAATACACCTGATCCAATGCATTTGACACATTCTTACCAATTAGGAAAAGGCACACAGGTTAACTTATTTAATGTGCATATTTCACAATTCAAATAATTGTCTAATATTTAACCTCCTAATATTTCCTTTGTTGTTAGATTTCATTTAGTCAAATAAATTTAAATGATCCATTCTACAGTGCCATTTTTTAACATCTGTTTTTTGCACTATTTATTGATTCACTAGAAAAATTGGCACTGTTATGTTTTGTATCACTTCCTCATAAATAATAAAGATCATCTTTATGATCTGCAATTAATCTTACTTTATCCTTGATTCTTTTTATTACAGCATGCTGTTCTTTAAATATAACAATATATCCGCAATCACATATTCTAGCAACAGACAGTAAATTAGTTTTCAATTCAGACACTAACAAGGCAGCATGCACAACAATATTTTGTAGCTTTGTATTAACTTTGGCTTTGATGAGAGCTTTTCGAAGGCCAAATCTTTCTATAGTTTCCTTATTTGTTAGGCTAATCATTTTTATTTTGGCTTCATTCAAATTAGTATTGTGAGTCATTATTACATAAATGACTAGTACATCATAAATTTTCCATTTTCTCTTTTGAAACTATGAGGAGTCATTTGCATTGGTGAATAATACAAAATTCAGACCTGCCAACTGTTACGAAAAAATTGTACTTTCTATGATTTGGAGCTAAAAACTACGATGCTATGAAAATCAGTCTTAAACTATGATTTTCTGCAAAAAGCACACTCCCCGAAAAAAATCAATTTCATCAATCGTTCACAGAAAAAAAAAGTTGCAAATTTTATCAAAGGATTGCAAAAAACACAAATTTCTTCAAAGAATTGCGAAACAAGCACACTCAAAGGATTGTGAAAAAAATGCAAATTGTTCCAAAGGATTGCAAATTTTGTCAAAGGATTGTGGAAAAAATCCAAATTTCATCAAAAGATTGCAGAAAGAATGCAAATTTTGTCAAAGTATCGTGGAAAAAAAAAAAAGTTTCCTCAAACAATCACGAAAAAACCCAAATTTCGTCAAAGGATCACGGAAAAAACGCAGATTTGGTCAAACGATCATGGGAAAAAAACATGAATTTCGTCAGAGGATTGCAGAAAAAAAGCGAATGTTGCCAAAGCATTGCAGAAAAAATATGAATTTCATAAAAGGGCCATGGAAAAAAATGCATAATTAGCGCCATGAAGAAGTCCCCCCCCCCCTCCCCCCCACTGCTGTAACCTTTCAGAAAATTTTCTGTAAATTTCTGATTTTTTTTAGAAAAACTGAGAATCATTCCTGCTCTTTAGGAAACATCATACACAGGCAAAAAACTATGTTTACTATTATGATGCATATAATTTTTAATCTGAAAGAATGTACAGAACTAACTTTTGAAAAATCAGGCGAACATGAACTCAACCAGCAGAAATCTTAAGTCGGTCCGAACCAAAAGCAATCGGAGTTAACCGATTTGCAGCATAAAAAACAGCAACCAACCAACCTCTAGATTAATTTGATTTTGTGTGCTACTATTTCTCATTTTTAAAGGTTGGCAGGTCTGAAAATTGTTTTGTTTATAATTAGGAAAGTCTTTTTCACAATTATTGCACTGAGCTGCATGGTGGCAAATGCATTTATATTTAAAACAAGAATTTTAGAAGAATCTATTATCTTTCTGTTTCGGTTGAAAGTTTCTTTAATTCTTTTCTGTCACCATATTGCCAGCCATCGCTTTCTTCTACTATTTTAATAGGGAGTACTTCCGGTTTGGGATATTCATCTCGTGATTCTATAGCACATCCAGAAACTTTCAAAATTTCAGGATAGGCTATATAGTAACTTAACTTTTAGTAAATCATTATCAATATTTATGTCCATTTCTGAGGGTGTCCACGATATCGGAAAATTTCCAAAAGTGGTCACAAATACATGCACTGGGAGAAGAATCTAGCATCGTATGTATCAATTCTGGTTTGGGTTCCAAGCCGAATGCATAAATCTATGACTTGTTCTTTACTAAAAGAGTTTCATTTATATTTGCAATGTTTCAAAATTATCTTTGTTTAACATCTCTATTCTTAATGATGTTCCATCTGGTGCCATTTTGAAAACAAAAGAAATGCTGCAAGCAGAATAAAGTCTATTTACTATTTATGCAAATAATTTTTTTGCTTTTCATTACTCTGCATAATTTCACCTGGTACTATAATCTGTTAAATTAATTGGCAGAGTTATTAAATATACCATGGAAGTTATCATTCTTTTTAACTAGACAAACACTCAACATTAAGTACAGACATGGATAAACTTAACAAACATACTCTCTGTGGTTTTTCAGATGTCATGTGTATTACCTAGTAAGGTACCTTGGAAGAATCTAATTACAATGGAGGGTAATACCAAGACATTGATTAGATAGCAGATATAATAAAAAATATATATAATCTAACAAATGTTTGATAGAAAAACTAATAAGATGGCTTTACACTAGGTGCCAAAAAGAGTTGCTGTAGTGCTGGTTAGATTTGCACATTATATTCTTGAGCATGGAACTTTGAGTAAAAAAAAAGCTTGTATGTTAACATTTTGCCTCATTCATTTATTCATTATGGTGTTTAAATTACATTAAACTTTGGCATTTTAATAGGCAATAATTATATTTATTTCTCCATGCTTTCCATTGCTCCTCCATCCATGGGTGTTGTCATAGCTGCCAATCTTCTTCATTTTCCCAAATCAAATAAGGATATTTTGACATAGGAATTTTACTTAATAAGTACTGCACAAAAACAAGACCTATTTTATCAAATAAAATTTCTGGTTCAAAACATGTTTATTTGACATGAAAACAGGGCTGAAACTAGCCTTTTTTACACCTGAGGCAAACATGGATTTTGGCGCCGTCCCCTCATCCGCAAAGTATATTTACAAAGAGAATTTTACAAATTTTCTAACAGCCGACTTGTTTTAAATTTTAAAACATGTAATCATAAAATATGTAATATTGAACTACATAATCTACAATAGTGAATCCAAGGGCGAGGTCACGGGGCCATGTCTCCCCTCTGAACACCAACAAAAATATTCTAAAGATTATTTTTAAAATGAGATATACAATAGAGTCCCAATTATCCAAGTTTCCACTTTAACTGAGTTATTTTCTTCCGATGGACTGATGGCTTCCATTATTATGAAACAGCCATTATAAATGAAGTGTTAGGTGAAGATGAAAGAGCAGCCGTAAAAAGTTAGAACTCTGATTTTCTGGTCAGAATGGGGAAAAAAATGGCCATAATTTTTTTTTCAAAATTTTTTTTCTTCCCATTCTGACCAGAAAATCAGAGTTCTAACTTTTTACGGCTGCTCTTTCATCTTCACCTAACACTTCATTTATAATGGCTGTTTCATAATAATGGAAGACATAAGTCCATCAGAAGAAAAGGATCCATTCCAAAGGTATAATCCTTCATTTGGCACTCCTTCATTCTGGTGCCCGGGGCACATGCCCTCTCTGCCCCCCGTAGTTTCGACCCTGCATGAAAAAAAAATGGAAGGTTGAGCACTATAGTGTTACAATTGCATATCTGTCAATCTTTAATTTTTTTTTTAATTTTACTTTCAATCAGTAATTTAAATTACCGTATTTTATGGAAGAAACACCGCATTCCTCAAATTGGCCTGAATAAGCTTAAAAATATTGTAATCGCCGCACTCGTTGTAAATGCCACATCCGTCGGAATGCTACTTTTGTCGACAGCGTCACATTTACCTAACTTTAATCAAACTTTTCTGAGCAGTGTAGGATGCCTCGTTTTTAATATCTTAAGATGTCTGAAGTTTTATTTAAAATATTTAAATCCGATTTTAAATATTTTTATGAATTTTTAAATTAAAAAAACTCCGTTAGTATTTAAAAAAAAAAAATTGTAAACGCTGCGGCGTTTCTTCCATAAAATATGGTAATAAATGAAGTCAAATAAGTACTACATAGAAACCAGACATATTATTAAATAAATTTCTGATTCCATATATGCTTTTTGACAAAATAAATAAAATAAAAAAGGAAGGCTGGCAGTTGTGCTGTTGCAGAATGTATAAAGTGTTATTTAACAAGAAACATAGAAAGTAATCGGTTTATGTAGTGAAAAAATTGTGCATATAAATGAATTGATTTGGAACAATTACCATTATATAATACACATTGTAGTGTCATATCTTTTATGGTATATGTCTGAGGAAACACATTTTGTTAAAATATGCTGTTTGCAAATGTAATTAATATTCATAAGCAGAACTATACTGTATAATTACCTTAAAGCCCAGTCATTAAAATGGTCAATTTGTAGCTTTTCTCAGATATCCTAGAACAGCTCTTTTAATTCTTAATATTTAACATATTTTTTTCCTAATGTGTTAGCGATATTTGCTTATGTAGTATTAATTTTTCAAGAATATATATATATATATTGTTTTAAATGAAGTGATGAATGCAACAGGACTCATCTGGAAATTTCCAGTCAAAATTTTTGCATTAAAAAAATATGTTTGATGATATCTTTTTTTCTCAGGAAGAGTTGGAACACCTCATTTTATGGCACCAGAAGTTGTACAGAGGCAGTCATATGGCAAGCCTGCTGATATCTGGAGTTGTGGTGTTCTTTTATACACATTGCTCAGTGGAACACTGCCATTTATGGGGACGAAGGAACGGCTTTTCCAGAATATATGCAGTGGACGACTTAATGTATGGGCCAAGTGGGAAGGCTGCTTCCCTAAATGGCTAGTTGCTGTCCTCTTTCACTTTACACTTTGCTCTTTCATGTCTCTTTCAAACCTATCAGCTTTCATCAGTCAAGGTTGGCTTTTGTGCAGTTTGGTTCCATTTTGGTTTAGTTTGCGCTTGCCTTTTTTCTTCCTCAGTTATTTATTTATGCTATTTTTTTAAGCATCTGTATTATTTTACCATTTTTGTCTTGAAACCATTTTTCCCCAATTATTTTTGTTGGACTCTTTTTCCCTTATATGATTTATATAATTATTTGTTTGATGTTTAAAGAATGTAAAGCATTGAAATATCATTGAGCTTAATGCCTTTATTCGGTAACTGCATCATAAGACTTATAAAATATCTTTTTAAACATATACATTTTCAGAAACTATATGTTTTATGTATCTCTAAATGTTGTTGTTTGTAATTAATATTTAAAAATTGTCTTATACATACATTTAAAAGCAGTTTTTGAATGGTAATTAATATTAATGCTGATCTTTGATACTTTGTATAAATCTTCAAAATTTGGTGTGACTGGCGAAAACTTTTACTTTTGAAAGCAGCATCTATTTATTTTCTTATTAAATCATGAGATATGTTACTTCTCATTGGATTAGTGGTATTTTTGTTTACTTCAATACAAAATATCTTTCTGGAACTGAAATGCAAATTTTCATTTGCTTTACATGATTTCTCTTTGCTCCTAAATATACCATCACTTTTTCAAAATAGTTCTCAAATGCTGCCTTAAAGCCAGAAACTCCTTTGCAGCACACATCTGTCAATAGTATCATAGGAATGTGTCATATGAATTTTTAAAATATGCCATTTTGTCATGTGTAGATAGTCTTCATTTTTAAACTTATGTGATTTATATTTTGCTATCTGTTTATAAATATTGAATACCTCTTGTTATACTCACAATTCATTTTTAACACTATCCAAAATTGTTGAAAATTATTTGACTTTGGTTTGTCTGACCATCTCTCTGTCTGTCTATGCTCTAACTTATGTAAATATATCCGGATTAATATCTGAAAACTGGACAATTTCATTCCAAATTTTTTATTTTAAAAATTTAATGTAACAACTACCACATACAATTATATACTATGATACTTGTTTTGTCATTTAAATGCTGTAGTGTTTTGAGATCAAGGATGTATATTTTATGCATATGATAAACTTTTATGGAAGAAAGTGTCTGTTAACATCATAATCAGTATCTAATAATTGGGACTGAGGTGATGATTTTTGTCTTAACAGCTGCACAGCCATTTTGTTGAATCATTTTGCACACATGTAAATTATTAAATATGCCATGTGACATTTGTATATTACATAAAGTTACAATAAGCTTTTTTTTTTATAAAAAAAAGTTAAATATGGGGACATGAATGATGCCATAAAAAAATACTCATCCCTATTCAGAACAAAAACTAAATATTTCTAAATATAAAACAAAGAGAAGAAAACTTACCTTCATCCATGGTGGCTAGTTGAACTTTAGTTGCTGTTGCAATGGAAATAATTCTGCCAGCACCACCTAGTATCTGTTAACCTAAATGTGTGTTTAGAGGGACTGAGATAATGGTCAATTTCAGGGACAAATATATTTACTGCAATATTTTAGTATGCACAATCTATACTAATAAATGTGAATTATATTTTTACATACTGTATATATATTGGTATAAATATACAATAGCAAAAGTTAATAATATGTATAGAAATTTTTACAGCATACATTTAATATTGGATATATGTACCTGGGGACAGGGACTGAAATGGTGATTTTGTTTGTTTAAAGCTTAAAATTAATTATTTATACATCATTACACATCCACTTATCATTGGTAATTCTTATAACAAATTTTACAATATATTACATTTTTCAGTTTTTGGTTTTAGTATAATTAATGAAATATTATTGGCAGTGGATGCACATTGTCCAATTTTCAGATATTGACCCATATGTTTACTGTGGTATGTTTGATAATGAAACTGAAGTATGTAGCATATGTAGTTCTTTTACTGGAATACTCAAAATATGTTATGTATGTCATTATGTTATGGTCTATTGGTAAAAATTGTCTGCAATATATTTTAATGGTATTACACTATTTCAAACATATTGAAACTAATATACAGCATTGAGGTGAACAACAAGATGCTTACTCTAGATTATGGTGTACATAGCATTCCTTCACTGGGACACTTAAAAGAATTCTGTAAATAAATTAGTTTTAAATTCATTACATGGAAATAAATGTGCTATCTGCTGTATCTTTATGTTTGTGTATAGCTGATCTATAGAAATGTTCCAGGAACCAGCTATGTTGTGATTATTTATTCTCATGCACATGTATTTCTTCACTGTATTTTGAGTTTGTTTATTGGGTTATGGGCCGGCACTGAGAATGAATAGTAAATTAGTTCAGAGATATTATTTATTTTAATTCTATGAATAAATTTTAGAATCAAAATTTTTGATGTTGATCACATAGTTAGACTTAATTAGTAAGTAACTATAATGTGCTTTAAAAATGAAAAAAACATTTTAATTCTTAATCTTGTATTTTATTTAAATAAATAAATAAGAATAGTTTAGAATAAATTAATTTGTTTAGTCTACTTGGTTGGGATTAAAATAAGAATAAACATGCATGGGAGAGAAGGTTCTTTCAATCATAAACAGTTAACTGGTAGCGCTAATTGCATGAATTGGAAATTTGCCATGAAGATGCACCTTATTAAAAAAGATTTGTGGTAACGTGTAGTAAGGAAGACCAAGCAAAAGGTACTAAGGCCTTGTCTTATATTGTTGAGTGGGTGAGTGAAACAATATTTAATGACTTAAGTGATTTATTAAGCAGTAAAGAAGCTTGAAAAGTGTTAGCTGAAACCTATGAGGACAAAGGTATAACAAGAAAGGTTTCAATTTTAAAGGAATTAGTTAACACTCATGATATAGAATGTAAAGATATGACTGATTATTTGCTTAGGGCGATTTCAGAATATCAACAGTTAAAAACCACAGATTTAAAACCTAATGAGGAATTAATTGCTGGGATAATTTTAGCAAATTTACCTGTTCGATTTGAACCACTTATAATGGCCTTAAAGAATTGTGGTGAGGAAATTACAGTTGATAATGTTAGAAATCGTTTATTAGCTGAAGAATGAAAAACCCCAAATAAATGATAGTATGAGCTGAAGAATGAAAACCCCCAAATAAATTATAGTATGAAACATGCTTTTGTTAATGAAAAGCTTAAAGCTAAAAGATGTTTTAAGAGAAAATGTTTCAAACATAATTTTTATGGGCACAAAAGTTCAAATTGTCAAAAATTTCCTTGCTTAAATGTTGGGTATAATGAAAATAAATTTAGTAAATGGAATTGTTTTAAGCCAAAACAACCTAAAAAGGAGGAAGCTTATGCAGCAGAGGTATATGTTGCTAATTCTAATCCAGATCCTAATATTTGGTTTATGGATTCTTGTGCCTCTTATCACATGACTCCACATAAAGAATTAATTGATAATTACACAAAATGTAATGTTAAACAAATTACAGCAGGATGTACAGTGATAGAAGTTGAGGGTAAAAGCAGTGTAACATTCCTTTTGTCTAGAAATGGAGATAAAGTGCATGTAACTTTTAGTAATGCTTTGTATGCACCAAAATTAACAGCAAATTTGCTGCCTATTACATATTTGAATAAAACTTTCAGCATGATTAGTATATTTACAGGAGAAAGATGTTTTGTATACAGAAATAAATATTTAGTTGCTAGTGGAACAGTATCAGTAACTATTTGTATTCACTCAATATATGTAATGAATGGGTATTAATTACTACTCAATATATTTCAAATAACTTATTGCATAAAAGGATAGGTTACCCAAGTGAAGGAGGAATGATGAAGTTAAAGGATATGGTTGAAAGTTTCACATTTAATGGAAATTTGTTAGATCGAATATAATGTGTTAAAGGCAAAATACATACGCAGGAATTTCCCACGGGTAAGCTGATCCTGCTAAAGAATTATTAGGTACAGTAGAACCTGCCTAAAGTGACCACCCTTGGGACCGGCTAAAATGGTCACTATATAGAGGTGGTCACTTTATGAAGTGTCTTTAAAAATGGCACGTTAAAATTTTTTGTGATCTCAAAAAATAAAACAAATTAAAATATACATACAGAAAAATGAACTATATTAAGTAATGAATTGATTAATTAACAATTATAATAACTGAATTACTAATTTAAAATACACTACATTGTAGATAATTTAAAACTCACCTTACTTCTTTTGAATTCAATTGAAGAACTTCAGTAGTGATTGATTTAAATAACACAACGATAAGGTAACTGTAATTAATATGCATTTTTATTTTGATTGTAATTGCATAATGATAATTTTCTATAACTGGTAGTAATAAACTATTCATTAAAAAATTATACAAACTTTTATGAAGTTTCATTTACAGAAAAAGAATCAAGTTTTTCGTTGCTTAAAACACTTCTTTTTAACATTTATGTTTTCATTCATGCCGTCAAGTTTTCTCAATAAATCCAGCATTGGTGGACAGTTATTTAGGGCATACGTTTTCATTTTTTTGCACATCTTTAACATTTCTGCGTCTGAAATTCCATCATTTTGTTCGATTTCAACTTCATCTTCACTAACACAATCTTCTTCATTTTCTTTTTCATTTTTAACCATATCACAAATTTCTTGCTTCAAACTTTCTTGTTCAGCGGAAGCATTGCATGTTAGGATTTCACTGTCAAAATTCATGAATAATTTAGCATTCACTAGTTCATCTTTAAAAGGCAATTGATTTATAAGATTTTGAATATTGGAAAGGCTATTGTCATCAGTTGCAGACTGTGAATCACTAATATCTTCAGAAATTATTTGCGAAAAGCCAGATTTTTCAAAGCATCTTGAAATTGTACTTTGATTTACCAAATTCCATGAATCATTAACCCACATTATGGCATCGAGGATGTTTATACATGAAGCAATTTCATTTGCTGATTTGCATTCTTCTGCTCTGGAAATTATAGCCTAAAGCAAGAACTTTCTATAATGTAGCTTGAAAACTTGAATTGTTCCTTGATCTAGCGATTGTAAATGCGATGTGGTATTTGGTGGTAGAAACTTAACTTTCACATTTGAAAACGACAAATCACTCGGATGGGCTGGACAGTTATCTATAAACAATAGAATCTTTCTCTTTCTTTGCTTCATTTGCTTGTTTAATTGTGTAACGCATTAAGTAAAAATGGAGGATGTCATCCAGGATTTTCTATTTCCATAGCATGAGACTGGTAAATTCTTAATATTAACCTTTTTTGAAACAGCGTGGTTTTCTGTCTTTTTCTATGATAAGAGGTTTTAGTTTCACTCCTGTTGAACTGCAAGCAAGCAAAATGGTAATTCTCTCTTTAGAAATCTTTACATTTATCTCAAACCATTGCTAATGTTGTGTTTGACATTGCCCGATAAAACAAACCACATTTGTCAGCGTTGAATATGTCTTTTTTCTTGTAATCCGTCTTTTAAATGAATCTACTGTTTCCATATCAACGTCATGAGATTCTCCATACAAAATTTTCTGAGGAATGTTATTTCTTTTCTTGAAAGATTCTAACCAGCCGTTAGAAGCAGTAAAATTTTCTACTTTGAGAATTTTTTTTTTTTTTAAACTCTAAAGCTGCTTCTTATAGCAAAGGTCCAAAAACTTGAGCATTCATTCCACGTATTTTTTAAAACCATTCAACAGCTGCTTGATTTACTTCAAAATAATCAGTTTTTCGAATTTTCTAAATCCTAGACTCATTTCTATTTTCTTCAAATCTTTGTAGATATTCAGATTTTCTTTTTAAAATATTGCTTACACAAGTTTTACTGATTTGAAAATTTTCAGCTGCTGCTTTATGACTATTATTTTTTAGAAAATTAATAACTTCAATTTTATCTTTTAAACACAACTCTTTATACTGTTTAGACTTAGATTCTTTATTCTCCATACTTTAAGAAGAAAGATAACTGCATTGAAAAACAAAGTTGTAGAAACTATCAAAGCAATAAGAAAACTACAAGTTCATACAACTAAAACTTAATGTTAAATGTTACAAATCTTGCAAACAGTACAATGTAAGAAGATGTGCAGGTTTATTCTTCAAAATTCTGAGAACATATGACAAAGGAACCCTTTTTAAAAACAAACCTGAACAATCACCAAATCGTCTCCTCAGGTAAACATAGCACTAACACGTGACTTACTTAGCCAATGAGCAGCAGGTGCAAGATTCCTATCATACGATCTGTCAATATGTATCGGGAAATCATTTCTCATTCCACTCACACCTCGAGAGAAAAATGGGAAGGGTGCTTAGACAGGTGCGAATATCATTACAATAAAGGACAAACTGGTCATATTGTACATTAAGCAGATGGTCACTTTAGGAAATAAATTCCTGTACTTTTTATGGATGAAAATAAAAGTTTCAGAAAATGGTCACTTTAGTCTTTTACTTTGAAAATTTTCAGCATGCAGAAAAACTAATGGTCACATTTTGCAGGTTCAAATAACATTGACAATGACAGGCTATCTGGTCACTTTACACAATAGACAGGTGGTCACATTATCGGACAATTCTCATATTATTTAATATGAGACGGAGTAAACATTTGTAAAAGCGGTCATCTTAGCCAGGTGGCCACCTTACCAAGGTAGTCACTTTACCAGGTTCCACTGTATTATACATAGTGACTCATGTGGGCCAATGACTGTTTCATCATTTGGTGGTTCTCGTTATTTTATTTCTTTCATTGATGATTTGTCACAAATGACTTTTGTTTATTTATTAAAACATAAATCTGAAGTCTTTGAGAAATTCAAAGCATTTCAAATATATGTTGAAAGACAAACTAACAAACCATTCAAAATATTACATTCTATCAATGGAACAGAATATGTAAATAATGAAATGATGAAATATTTGCATCAAAAGGGATTCAACATCAAAAATCCAATCTGTATACACCCAAGCAAATGGGAATAGCAGCACGAAATGACCAAACTCTGTAGAACAGTCAAGGTCAATGTTAGTTGATGGTCTTCTTGATTGAAATTACTGGACAGAAGCTGTACAAACAGCAAATTACTGTAAGACTATTTCTCCTACAGTAGCAGTTGCAGTTATGACTCCTTATGAAAAATGGAGTGGAGATAAACCAAACTTACAGTACTAAAGAGTATTTGGATGTCATGCATTTGTTCATATTCCAAAACAAAAATGTACAAAATGGGATGTAAAAGCAAAGATATGATGTTCATTAGGTATTTTCAGGATAGGAAAGGATATTGTTTAATAGATCCTGTAACTTAAGAAGTAATAAATGCAGGAGATGTACATTTTTGGAAAATCAATTGTATCATCAATAAAATAGCAATAAATCTGAACTTTATGCTGACTCTTTATTCATTGGGAGTAAAATTTGGTCTTCAGATAATGAGGATAATGAATCAGTTAATGAAACAGAAATGGTAGTAAATGATAACTCTGAAAGTAATTCTTTAGAAAATATTGTTACTATTAATGATAATATAAATATGGACAATGCAGGTGTTAATTTGCATCTACCTCTATTGACTGGTCTATACAAAGAAACTAGACTCCAATGCCGTTATGAGGATTTTAACTTGAAAGATATGCCAGATTTGCAAATGTCAAATTTAAATTGTATGTTTTTGTAAAAGTTCTAGCTGCAATGAAAATTGATTATTGCTTTGAACCAAAAACAATTGATGAAGCATTAAATGGTGTTGATGCAAATCATTGGAAGGATCCTATATCTGAAATTATATCAGGTCATATTAAAAATAAAACATGAGAAATTGCAAATGAACCCAAAAATAAAAACATAAATTGTAAATGGGTGTTTAAAATTAAGCATAATTGAAAGGTACAAAACTTGATTAATAGCTAATGATTTTTCACAGATTGGGGGAATTGATTATAATTAAACATTCTCATCAGTCTTTCATTATGTTACATTAAGAGTTTTATTAGCATTTATTAGCATCTATGACTGGGAAGTTGATCAAATGGATGCTGTTATGGCTTTTGTACAAGGAACACTAGATGAGGAAATTTACGTGAAAATACCAGAAGGCTTTAATGTAAAGCTACAAAGGAAATTTAGAAGGGAAGGTTCTTAAACTCAATAAAGTTAAAAAGATGGTTTAAAACAAAGTTTGACTTTGTTATCAAATGCTTGAAAATGGTTTAGTTGAAATGGGATTAAGGTAAAGTTCATTTGATGGTTGTGCATACATTAAAGTTAATCAAAATAAGGATTTAGTTATTATAACTGTTTACATTAATGATTTACTTATAGTCAGTAATTCTATAACTCTTAAAAATTAGGTTAAAGAACAACTTAAGAAAGGATTTGAAATGAAAGATTTAGGATAGGCAAGTTATTGTTTCGGTATAAAAATTGAACATTATAAGAAAATGAGTCCATTAGCCTTAATCAGATTCAATATATGGAAAATACCTGCCACAACACCTCTTGATATTAATAAAAGTTTATTAAAAACAAATTTAATGAACAATGATCATATGGAAGACTTGAAAAAGATTCCATATCAAGCAGCTGTTGAAAACCTCCTTTATGCAGCTCAGGCAACTCAACCAGATATTGGATACCCTGTTAATTTACTTTGCCAATTTTGCCAAAAAACTAACAAAACACAGTGCATTATACGCTACCTTAGAGGAACAACAGAGATAACGCTAACTTACTCCAGACATCATGGTGATGGAATTGTTGGTTATGTTGACTGTAATTTAGGTGGTGACATTGAAGATTGACTACCAGATATATGTTCATGATAGGCAGTGGAGCAGTGTCATGGTGCAGTAAGAGGCAACCTATAGTTGCAACAAGTATAACAGAAGCAGATTATATGGCTCTGTAGCATCTAAAGAAGCCATTTGGCTAAATAAAATTGTTGTGGACCTTGAACTTTTACATATAAAATTGATTCCAGTATATTGTGGTAACAATAGTACAATTAATCTTACTAAAAATAACATGTAGCATACAAGGAGCAAGCATATTGACATTCAACATCATTTTGTATGGGATATTGTAAAGACTGGACAAATTACCGTGAAGAGTGCACCAACTGCAAACATGATAGCAGATTTTTTTAACAAAAATTGTCTAGGAAGCCAAACATGAGATGTGTGCTCATGCAGTGGGCTTAAGATTTTAAATTCTAGAAAGTTTCTTTTGAACTTTTAATAGACTTTAAATTTGAACATTAATTTTTGTTTTATCCATCTGTATTTAATCAATCTGCATAATTTAAAACTAAAGTGGGAGTGTAAATATGCATAATTTTAATTTTATTACATGCCAATAGATGCACTACATGCTGTATCTTTGTTTATATATAACTGATTTATATAGAAAAAAGTTAGCCTGCCATGGTCCAGCAACCATGTATGTTGTGATTATTTATTTTCATGCACATTTATTTTTTCACTGTATTTTGGGTTTGTTTATTAAATTCAGTTACAGTATTGTCTATGAGCAGTGATTTCTACAAGTACATTTTCAGTTGTGGTATGCATTTTAAAATTTAACTAATTTTTTGCTTATTATTTAATGTATTTTGTATTATATACTATGTAGTATATATACAAATCTGTAGATCATATACAGGGTTTCACTAAAGAATTCGGATATTTTTCTGACTGTTGATAGTAATTTCTGAAATTGAGTTTTCATATGTATAATGCATTGTCCAAATTTTTTACTTAGATATCTTTCACCTTATTAAACAGTGCAGTTTTGTTACACTATTCTGAATGTGTTAGAAAGTGTTTCATAACCTATTCTTGACACATGATTTTTCTTTCTTGTTAAAATATGAAAACGGATTTACATTACAACTGTGCAATATGATTCTACTATTATAGCACAGTTATACAGTCAAACCCCATTATACTGCCATTGCCATTTTTCTTTTACAGGGAAAGATTTTAAAATGCTAATTTGAGTTTGTTTTTCAATATTGATTTTTTCAATATCTTTTTCTACAACTAAAAGATTGTTCATGATTTTTTTTATCAGTTGCATGTTTTTTTTTTTTTTTTTTAATCTTATTTTCCCTTTGGTGAGAGTTGCTGGAGATGATTTATTTAGTACTGCCATCTGTTGGTTATGAGAGGTGATGATTGTTGTTGAAGGTTGCGATTTTGCATGCGTCCAGGTCACCACTTTGGAGGGAGTGGTGTGATTGGCGCTGATGGGATATGAACCACGGATCTCATGAATCAGGAGGCGAGAACGTTAGCGTCGAGCAAAAGGCCAAGCCAGTTACTCTAAGCTAGTAACTTGCTTTATACTGATCATGTGAATGAGATTGCTGCATCCTGATGCAATTTTTAACTTCATCAGATGTAATATGCGACGTTTCAGCTTCTTCAGATTCGCTGTCAGATGAATTTGGATTTTGATTGGCAACAATTTCTTCAATTGTCAAACCTTTAAATGTTAAAACAGTTTTGTCTGTATTAATGTACTCAATTGCCGATAGAGGATGCTCAATATCTGTTAATCTGTGTATTTCGTCTTGTAGTTCTTGAAGTGCTGTACTCTTTAGTTTTTTAGTAGATCCTTCAGATTTAATCAATCCAGTATGTTTTTAGCAGTTAACAATAATTTCTGATGAAATATCATCCTATGCTTTTTTTATCATGCAAATAACATCATGTAAAAGGATTGGAGAAAAATCATCTTTACTGATTTTTTCAATGATATGGCAGCAATGATACTTTCGATAATGAGCTTTGAATGAGTTTATTATACATGCAACTGAAGGTTGTAAAAATGTAGTACAGTCAGGAGGTAAAAATTCAATGTCGATATTGCTCATTGGATATGCTATGTGACAAAGGGTATTATCCAAAATCATTAAAATATGGCGTTTGCTTCTTTCATTTCTTAGTTGAAATTAACTAACCATTTTTTAAATAATGCTGCAGTCATCCAAGCTTTCTTGTTATTATCATAATCTACATAAAGAGCAGAATTAAAATTTTTAAAACATCTTGGCTTAGCTGATTTTCCAATCACTGTCATAATTCTTTTATCGGATCCATCACTATTCGTACAGAACACAAGAGGCACACAATCTTTTTTTTTTTTTTTTTTTTTTTGCATCCTTTAGCAGGCCCACTTGAAATTGTTCTACCTGGCTGCAAGCAGTAAAAAAGGCCACTTTCATCCATATTTAAATGTCCTCTGGTTTATATTCTAAAATCATCGCACTCAGTTTTTTACGACTATTTAACACAATATCTTCATCAACACCTGTTGTATCACCACTTTGTGTGTACTGAGAGAATCCTCGTCGCTTTTTAAATCTGTTCAACCAGCCCTTACTGTGTTCGAAATCTGTAATATTCATTTGTTGGGCAAGGACTTTTGTCTGCTCTCTGATGATGCCTCAGTTTATGGTAGCATTTTTAGCACTCATTTGTTGTATCCATGTGCAAAGGGCATCCTCTAAGTCTTCATGTTTCGCTGTTTTCAGTCTTTTTATATTTGACTGCAGATCGTTCAGGTTAATCCATTTTTTTTGCATTCATCAAAATGTCTCTGATGCAGCACCTGCTAACAGGCTTTTTCCAGAGTGCAGAAAAATGATTGGAGATCTGTTGCCGCGATGCATTCACATTTCTTTCTTTATATTCACAAATATCCCGCTTTCTGAAATTGATAAAACTGCTCTTTTTGCCATAATGAGTTAAAATAAAGAGACAGGATATTTTATAGATTTAGCTGGTGAATTATTTGATATTGCAATCAACGTCCAACCGAAGCTTCGAATGAGAGATTTTGCATTGCACTTTTTTTTTTCTAGAAATCGACATAAACTGCATGTAGTCTTTCATCTATTCCTTTTGTTATGACTCCCGACCACTGAATGAAGAAGTTCTTTTCTACATTTGTTTTCACCTGAGAGAAGAGAGACCCTTTTGGCAAATAGCGTGTAATGCTTTGTCCCCCCCCCCTCCCCTCCAGAAATACATCTGGTCATGGGACTCAGCAGTCAGAGTCAGAACTTTCACTTGCTCAGCAGCTCAGCGTGTGGTAGTTTTCTTCTCCCAGTGACAGGCAGAATAGGTAGCATGTGTTGAGAACAATACGAATTCTTAACTGTTTAATAAAGTTGGAATTCAGTTTGAAAACATGTAGACGCGGGAAAAGGAGGTGCCCTATGAAATTCTAACAAAAATTTTTTAAAGATAGCTATGCAAAAAAAAATACAGTAATTTCTAGATTTTTTGGGGCGGTATATCGAGTTGGCACTTTAACGGATGCATTACATTGAAATTCCTATTTAGCAGATTGACACAATTGGCAATTAAGCGGAATTGGCACTATTTTGAAATGGCACTAAATTGGGGTTTGACTGTATTTATGTTCTGCTCCCATATCAAAAAATCATTCATAGCATAGTTCTTTATAATAATCTATTTATCAGACAAAATATTAGTAGCAATATACCGTTTTTACTTGCATAATTTTCACTGCTGCATATTTTTGGCACACCCTTGTAAAATAAATTGACAGAATTGAGAAAAGAAAAATAATTTGCATAATTTTCTCATCAAGAATATGAGATTATTTAAAATTACTAAATTAAATTTAACATTAATCTATCTGCATATATCTTGGTTAATTTTATTTTACAATATTTGAATTTTGCTTTTGGATGTAAATTTGCTACTTTTCCAAGAATTTGTTCTCTTCAACTGCACTAGAAATGTGTGGAGATGGCATTCTAATTAATTGTTAATGTGGTGTTATCGGCTTGTGACATGTTAATTCTGATTTGTTTACATCTTTAATGACTAAGTTAAAGAAATGAATCTCAAATTTTGTACTTATAATAGATAGATATGCTAAAAAAAGTTAAAGTAATTAGCAATGGAAAGAGAATTCAGAGTGAATGAAGAAATTATTTTGTTACTTTTAATGAGAAAATGCATTAAGCAAAGCAATCAAAAGTATGTAAGCATTTTATAGTCCAGAATCTAGAATATGCATCTCAATGAGAGTTGCTAAGATGTTTTAATGCTTAAAAGAACAAATTACAGTTGAACCCAGTTAAGACGCATTTCAGGGGACTGGACAAAAGGTGTGCATTAAGCGGGATCACATATCAAATATGATTTGTAAAATACTGCAGGAACTGAGCTTATTTACACATCTATAATAATCTAAATGAACTTTAAAGCTTCAGTTTATATGTTTACTGTCAAAAATTGTTTCTTTTACACATATTTAAATTTAAATGTATTTAAGTTTAACTAATGGTTTATTTTTATAGAACTGATTGAAATAATAACTGAAAAAAAATATGGATTAAAATGACTTTATTGTTGATTAATAGGTTACAGTTAAAAATAAAACAAGAAAAAATTCTTTTCTGGTTAATTAATTCTGGTCTAATTTTTTTAACACATGAGAAATATTAAATCTTTGCAGAACAACCCAGTCAGTCATTAAAATCATATTTATTTAGGATATGATTGATAATGAGTAACCTTATAATCAGTCTCATGTTATAATTATCTCAATTTTATCTTGATTTTTTAACATGATGCATAACATCAATTCTAAAATATTTATTGATTTTGCAAAGCTTTAATTTAATTAGTTTTCTTTTTTTTTTTTTTTTTTTGCTCTGCTCTTCAGAGTCATATTTTTTATATTATGCCCATTTTATCTGACACCGACAGTGCCTTTCTTTTGATTCCATGACTATTCTCCATATTAACAGAAAAAATGTTAAAACTTGACAAAACAATGAGAGATGACTGAAAATGAGAAAATGTTTATCTTTCTCTTTCTCTTCAAATGCTAAAGCACATGGTACTAGGCAACATTTATTACAGCATATGAGAGGAAAAGGCAAGAATCAACAATGTACACCACAAAATGAAGAAAGAATGCATTTCAAAAAGCTACAAAAAAATCTATCTTTCTCTACCTCAGGAAAACCAATACATGAAATGAGAGCCAAAGAATATTAGGATGTGGAATCAAAGAAGGATTGCAGTGTTGCCAATTTAGAAGAAATTTTTTTAATTCAAATATCCATCATTATTTCCGATTAGTAACATTTGCCTGTCATTAAATAAGGCTAATATTACTAATTAGAAATTGCCATATCTGAATTAAAAAAACTCACTAAATTGGCATATTGATCTGTGAATTCGTGTATTAAGCAAGATTTTTTGCCTCAGGAAACGGAAACTTTATCATGTATTAAGCAAGATCTCGTAATAACTGTTTGCATATTACACATGCTATATTTGCATTAATCTTATGGGTGATGTTGAAGAGTCTGAAAAATATCTGCATATTAAGTGGGATCACATTAACAGTGTGCATCTTAACCAGGTTCGACTGTAGTTTATACTAAATGTCTTTCTTTCCATTCTCATTAAACTTCTATCATTTGCAAACTTGTTTTTTCATTCTAGTGTATGTCTGAATACTAAAGAAGTTTCTTCCTTTTCAAAGACCATCTATGTGCTATTGAAAATGTTATACATTTTATGTAATTTTAATTTTTCATTCATTAAAATGTTAAATGCTGATTTTTTTTTATATATGCCTTTTTATAAACAAATTACATGGTTATTAAACATCATACTAAATCTGCTTAACTTTTACTGTCCAGATTTCATTTGTGCCTCTAAGAAATTGATGTTTATAACTGGGTGTGTTTTTAAGGCATTATTCATAATTATAATGAAATTTTGTGGTGGGCTTTTTATTTATCTTTACATTTTTTAGAAAGGCTTATTCTAGCTTTTTATAATTTGTTCATAAATGATGATTTTATGAGTACGTATTATAGCTTAATAACCATAAATATTTGAAAATAATGACATTTAGTGTATAGCATATGCTTATTCTTAAAGATGTTCTCAAAAAATATTTTTTTCTTGCAGAATTTTGACACATTTATGGGCTCATTTTTAAATGTAACTGCATGACACTTGCAGGCATAATTGTTAAAGTGATTTGGAATTTTTTAAAATAAAATTCCTTTTTCGATAAATGAATTACATCTTGAGTTGTAGGCATTTGCTGTTTCATACTGACTTTTATCCTGCTGTTGCATCACGAAATTGTGTTAAAACGCCAACTTTGACAACATTTTCTGAGTGATTCTCTGCCTTTATTGGAATATGGGAAAAACCTGCTCTGTTTTATAGTCTCTGGATAAGAGCAGCTACCAATGTCATGCATTTACAAACAAAAATTTAAGAATATGTCAGAAAGTAGCCAGTTTAGATTTGAGAACAGCTCGAAGATTTGAATTTTACTTATTTAACATGATTACAGCAGATATGTGTTGCTTAGGAACTTCTGTTCCAGGACTTCTTAAAATCTGAGAACTTCTTATGAATATTTCTAGGATGAAATCTCACTAATATTTTCTAAGTTTTATAAAATATATGCAAAATAAATGTCATATGTGCTTTGAAATTTATGTTTAACCATTATTTAAGATTATAAAAAAAATTCCTTTGAATGTGAAATAGATAAAAATTCTAATGAAAATACTATTTATTGAAAACAATTACTTCATTGTAAACAAATGAATATACGTATTTCAGTTAATAAATAATAATCTTTTATAAAATAACAAGTTTTTAACTTGCTGAGAAATGAATTGTATACAATGCTAATTGAACTTTCTGCTTCTGCTTGGAAAACCACATGCTAGTGATAAACTATATATTCTGCTGATTTAATATGTTATTGTCATCATTTAAACTCATACAAAACTTGGAATTCATTTATATTTTAAGCTGTCAAACCAATGTACTCTTGTACTTAAATTGCGAAGATTTAATATTAATATTGTATACTCTAGATTAGGATGTGTTGGATCAGTAGTTTCAGATTTTTATGAGTTAGTTGCTGTAATCAAACAAGCCAATTTTATTAATCAAATCTTGAAATCAAAATTACACTATAATAGAATTACAATATATCGAAGAATTTTTGTGTGCAAGGTATTCTCATAAAATGCTTTTTTTCAAACTCTGATTAGAATTTTTGATCTTGTTTGGGTATGATTTTTAGTCTGAGTAGACTAATAGTGAATTTGAAATCAAGAACAATGTTATAATTAATTATACTCTATCGATCTGAACAAATGCATGTTGTTTTAATGCTCATTCAGTTATCCAGAAAAACCAGTCATCTGGAATACACCTGGTACCAACTATTCTGGATAAATGGTTCTGTACTTTATTTAATCAAAATTTTGATTTTTTGCAACATTTTAACTTTTGAAAAATTTCCAAACTTTCAGTTTATTGCACAGCAGGGGTTCAAGGCAGCATGGTTTAAAAATAAAATTCAAATACATTTAGTAGAATTGAGTTTGTTTACATACAATCTAATGGGAAAGATGGGAGCACATTCAAAGTAAATCAACATTATTGAAATATGATATCAAGGCATGTCTGTTATATCACCTTTTTACTATTTTAAGTGTTGTGAGTAAGCTCAAGACAGTTTAATTTTTTTAAGTAAAAATACCACGTGCATATTTTGAAAAACTTGTTTCTTAGTAATTTTACTTTAAGATAAACTTCAATCATCGGATATGTTTACATATATGCTCATGAAACTTTTCACCTTGTTTTGTGTATTTCTATCTGTGCAATGAACCAAAAGTGAAGCTTAACCTTTTATGACCTGAAAATTTTTGGGAAAATTAAAAGTCTTGGTGGTTAACCTTAATTAATAGGATCATATTTGATTGAAAAAAACATTTATTTTCTATGTCAGGTTTGTCAAGGGAGGATCCACATTTTTTTCTTTTCCCTTAGGATCACATACACAATTGTGTAGGTCAGGTCTTAAATCTTTAAAGTAATAAAATGTGATTTTACAGACTTTTTCTAAGGAAAAAAACAAGAAAATTTCCAAACTTTCAGTTTATTCCTCAACACGAGTTCAGAGCAGCATAGTTTTAAAATAAAATTTAAAAAATTCCAAAAATTGGGTGAAATATGTTGAAAAATGGAGATGCATAGGAAAACATGAAATTACAAAAATAAAAAATGTACTTACTATGCTTATCTTAAGACTCGACTGTGAAACAAATATTTAATACAATTTAAATACTTGAAAAAAATAAGTCAGTTAAAATGCTTATTTAATTAAATTTATTGATGTGAATATTTATGATATATAATTATCTGAGCAAAGAACTGCAAATGTTGTGCTTTTTTCTTTTTTGCATCATAAAATTGTTTATAGTTAGGTTCAGTCATGCGTGACTTTGAAACAAAAATTGCCTGAAATCTATCTGTCTTTAAGGAGCTTCTAAAGTGTATTTTAATTTGAAGAAAACAAAATAAAAATACTTTCACAGGCAGCAATACTGTGGGGAAACAAATGTTAATATTCTAAGTATCACTCTTGAAAGTTTTTCAAATTTTAACTTTCCCAAAGGTTGCTTTTCTTTTGACCAGCATTGTCAACTTCCCTACTGCTAAAATATCTCTAGGTATTTTCTTAAGCTGTATAGTCAAGAATTCAGATTCCATCAAGAATATCAAATTGGGGTTTTTCATGGTTTTGAATTACAAAATTAGGATAATTGTATAAAATATTTTACAGCAGCAAAAAGTTTTTATTTTGTTGCTTGGTGATATCTGCAACTTCAACATGTTTTAATAGTTCTGAATCCAAATCATTTGGAAAATTTGCAGTTATATTAATGCAAAATGTCACATAAAATTTATTATACAGGAATACAGTTGTGAAAGTTTACTTTATGACAATTCTTAAATTAATTCTAATGTTTCAGATTTCATAACTCATTAGTAATCCTTATTATAGCTTTGATTTTTAAACATAATGAACACACACTCAAAGCTGATTATGTTAGATATTTTCATAAGTATTTCCAATAATTAAGTTTACAAAAATCTTTTTTTTTTTTTTTTTTTTTTTTTTTTTTGTAAGCTTGTGAACTTCTGAAATTTCAGGTTAAAATACTGGAAATAAATTTGAAAGTAAATAAGTAAAAAAATAATGAACACTGTTATATAACAGATTGCTTATCAACAAAATCACCATAATTCCTTTATTGTAATAAGCAGGGCAAAATGCAAACAAACAATGCATAAAGCAGTACAATCCAGTCATCATAAAAAATTCATGCATTGTACCACCCTTTTAAATTTTTTGTACTGAAGAAATGGCAAATAAAAGTTCATTCAGCTTCATAATATATTTCTATTCACAATTTTAGGTGTTGCATTGCAATAATTTATCCTAAATTTCATGGCTTTTATTTTTCAAAGCCAAATAACTTCCTGATTTTGAAATTTAAAAAAATCCAAATATTTTTTAATTCAGCAATTTCAAAAATTTAGTACAGGTATAAATAAAATATAAAATTTTTTAAAGAAAAAATGGTTTAAAACATATTTAAAATGCTCAAATAATTGAGAAAAAATCCATATTAATTGTTTGGCGTTCCAAACACTCACTAGATGGTGCCAAAAAAGGATGTTAACATTTATTAAGATTCGAAATAAAAAAGAAAAAACCTTTTGTTTCCTCAATAATTCTTCTAATGATAAGGTGAAAAAAATTGTCCATAAATTTCAAAAAATGGCCAGTAGGTGGCAGCTGTAAACAAAAAAATATTGGTTCTAGATTGAAATTTCAGGTTTTCTGAGTCTGAAAGAAAAGATATTTTTAAAAATACTGCTGCACAAAAAAATAAGCCTTTAAAATGGTGAAAAAAAATGAATTTTCTTTTAATTAAATCCATCTGAAAAAAGGTGTGTAATAATAATAAAAATCAAAATATTAAAGTTCCACCAGAGAGATTCAAACCCACAATCTTCTGCATGGAAGATGAATGCTCTACCGCTAAACTATGGACACTCAGTGATATATGCTGATATTAAGATTATGTTTCAAAATCGAAAAAGAACAAACTCATTTAATTAAAATAATATAAGAATTAACATATATAAGATACACAAAATGTAAATATATTGCTTACAGGTGTCAAGTATGATAAAATCCTTTAAAAAAACATTAAAGTCATTTAAAATTCATAACGTTTTCGACCGACACTTACTCGGTCATCCTCGGTGAAAAACTAGCAGTTGTTCTGTCTCCGCGTCTCCAGCCTTGTCCGGAACAGACCATTTCACTTCAAGGGTGGATTGGAAAATAAGGGGGGGGGGGACATAAATGCTATTCTTTTATCGAAAAGTACAGATTTATTAACTATTTATTAATTCTTTCAGACTGTGTGGATATCATATGATAATATATCGTTACAACCTATTTCTTTATTTGATATTTCCAGAGATTCTCTTATGATAGCTTCTTGGTGGTTACTTGTATGGGAAAATAACTTTGGCTCTATTGAAGTCTACTTTTATATGTTAAATTTGTGCTAATCTTGATAATGCAGTGTGGGGTCTATTCAATCTCAGATCTGCTTCATGTTCCTTAATTCTGTCACGAAATTCCCGCAGTGTCATACCTATGTACATAAAATCTCTATTATCTTTCTTGAAGGGTATAATATATACTCCTGATCTATTGATGGCTTGGATAGGGTCAATTTTCGTATTTAACAAATTTTTTAATTTCGGGTGAAGGACTGCGATTAATATAATACCAAACTTGAGGAGGGAATGCCTCATACTCTCGAAAAACCTTGGGATGTAATTAACTTTACAGAATTTTAAACTTTTAATCGGAACTGTATTTTGCCTTTCTTCATTTTTCCTTTCAAGTCTGTTTATGATTTTTTCAATGAAATGAGATGGAACAGAATTTTCGGCTGCTATTTTTCTAATTATATCTATTTCTTCATTAAGGAATTGGTTCGAACAAACTCGAACGATTCTGATCCTTCCTTTACAGAAAATATTAAAAATACAGTTAAATCAGGTTTAAATTTAATCATCAACAACAACATTTTCGTTTTCAACAACCAAGTTTACAAACAAGTCAATGGGGCCCCAATGGGTTCCCCCATTTCAGGTTTACTTGCTGAATTTAAACTACGTCCTCTTGAAAATATAATCATGGAAACCATAAAACCAGGTCCAGATTGCTGTTTCAGATATGTAGATGATGTCTACATAATATGGAATCACAGAAAAGATGCATTATACTCATTTCTAGATAAAATCAATAACCTTGACAACAAAATTAAATTTACATTAGAAATAGAACAAGATCAAAAACTGACTTTTTTGGATGTACAACTAATCAGAGATATGGATAAACAGAGTATCGATCATACAGTTTTTAGAAAAGTTAACAGATCTAATTCCACTATCCCGTTTAACTGCAGCTCACCTATAAATTACAAGTTAGCACCTTTCAATTTTTATATAAAAAGAGCTTTTGTAGTTTGTTCGAACCAATTCCTTAATGAAGAAATAGATATAATTAGAAAAATAGCAGCCGAAAATTCTGTTCCATCTCATTTCATTGAAAAAATTATAAACAGACTTAAAAGGAAAAATGAAGAAAGGCAAAATACAGTTCCGATTAAAAGTTTAAAATTCTGTAAAGTTAATTACATCCCAAGGTTTTTCGAGAGTATGAGGCATTCCCTCCTCAAGTTTGGTATTATATTAATCGCAGTCCCTCCCCCGAAATTAAAGGATTTGTTAAATATGAAAATTGACCCTATCCAAGCCATCAATAGATCAGGAGTATATATTATACCCTTCAAGAAAGATAAGAGATTTTATGTACATAGGTATGACACTGCGGAAATTTCGTGACAGAATTAAGGAACATGAAGCAGATCTGAGATTGAATAGACCCCACACTGCATTATCAAGATTAGCACAAATTCAACATATAAAAGTAGATTTCAATAGAGCCAAAATTATTTTCCATACAAGTAACTACCAAGAAGCTATCATAAGAGAATCTCTGGAAATAATATCAAATAAAGAAATAATTTGTAACGATATAATATCATGTGATATCCACGCAGTCTGGAAGGAATTAATAAATAGTTAATAAATCTGTACTTTTTGATAAAAGAATAGCATTTATGCCCCCCCCCCCTATTTTCCAATCCACCCTTGAAGTGAAATGGTCTGTTCCGGACAAGGCTGGAGACGCGGAGACAGAACAACTGCTAGTTTTTCACTGAGGATGACCGAGTAAGTGTCGGTCGAAAACGTTATGAATTTTAAATGACTTTAATATTTTTTTTAAAGGATTTTATCATACTTGACACCTGTAAGCAATATATTTACATTTTGTGTATCTTATATATGTTAATTATAAATCAAGGTGAATTGTGCACTAAAATTTTAACTTTCTATTGAATATAAGAATTTTTCAAAATTTTATGATTTTGTGTATGACAGGGTGGTATTCATCTATATGTAAAAAAAAAAAAAAAAAAAAAAAAAAGAAGTCTGTAGCTTAAATACTTTTCTAGTACAAGGCTGTGAGGGATGTACAGACAGGGTAGAGAGACTATAAGGGTTTCATGAGATGAACGAAATACTAAAATCAATTTTTTATTTGTGATAACTGAGAAAAAGTTAAGTAGAAATAATATGCTGTAAAGTATAGAAAATACAGAAATATTCTAAAAATGATTTAGTTTTTATTTTGTAAAATAATCTGTAAACATTTTAATTATAAATTTTTAAAAAAGAAAATCATTACTTTCTAGCTAGCAGGTAGGCATTGGGAATCTATCAGTGATTTTGCTAAAGATATGATCCGCAAAATGCTTACAGTTGATCCCATGTGTCGGATAACTGTTGAAGAAGCTTTACAGCATTGGTGGATTAAGGTTTGTACATAACTTTTTTAATCTGGTGCACTAATTTTATTTTGTATGTCTGTTTCCCCAAGAATAATGATAGTTTTTCATTTGGTTTGTTTTAGGTATTCTTTCAAGAACTTATAAAATATCATATTTTGCTTTTCCAAACTTGAATTTAAGTAACTTATTATACAACAACGGTTTAAATAAAATACCTATGAAGTTTTTATGTTTTTATTTCCATTTTTATTGCATTTTTTTATGTTTGAAATAACCTGTGTTAATAATCCCTTAAGTTATTAATAATCAACAGTATTTGCAATAATTTTCCTGATAAGAGTTAAAAAATAACAAAAAATTATACATTGTTGTAATTTCTATTTTATATATAGAATGAAAATTAAAAATAATGCTGCAACATGACTTCTATGCCATAAAAATAATGAAGCATTTAATACAATTTTGACACTCTATTTATCTGATAGTTCTATTGTAACTTTTTAAAATGTTATTATTACTCTTGCAATCATATTTCATTTACCAGTGTTGTTGTCATTTATAATTATTATTTATTAAATTTTAGAAATTTTCTTAAATATTTTATGCAGAAATAGGCAGAAATTTTTTGTTCAATATGTTTTGTTTATGAATGATTTATCTTAATTTGAATATATTGAATTTATTTAATTTTTATAAAGGGTAGAGAACGCTGTGCTCCAAAAACACATCTAGCACAAACTGTTGACGAGCTCAAGAAGTTCAATGCAAGAAGAAAATTAAAGGTATTGGAAATTGTTGTTACTGTTTTATATGTCTAATTGGCAAGGATGGCTGATTGTCTGTTATAACCAGTATTCAATGATATTATGGCCTTTTAATAATAAATAATATCAATTAACAGTCAACTCCTTAACAGTTCAAATATTTGTTTTCTTTTTCACTGAATTCTTCATTACTTTTCATTTTTAAAGTAAAAACAGAAGTATGTAGAAACTTTGCTAAAATTTTCCTCCACTGGAATTAATTTTCTATTGTCTTTTCTGGGAAAATGTGAAAAAACAGTTTATTTATAGCTTTATATTAATCTTTAAATCGAATTGCATATAGAGTTGTAAGCACATTAACACCTTTTTGCAGAAGAAAAAGAAGAAATGTGTAAACTAATATGTTAAAATATTTATTTTGAAATTGTTATAATAAAAGACAGCAAAGAAAAACATGAAACATATAAACTGGAATACCAGATGCATCAAAAGTTTGTTACAACTTTAAAAATTGATGTAAAAAGAATAAATTATCAAATAAAATGCGGTTTGTATGAATGGGATCAGGGAGAGTTCAGATTATTTTTAATTACAAAAAGATAAAAAAAGTAGTTCCAATATTTACTGGTAGCGGGTGCTAACTTAGTAAATTTATGTTAATTAGGCCTTCAATAAAACATCTAGGTGCACATGAGTTCTTAAGTCAAGAGACATTTCACCCTGTTAACAAAGAAGAAATTGGTTTGAACACTACAATTTGTCTCCTGTCTAACGCTTTTGTTTGCTTGCCTGTTCAGTGTGTGATCTGCCTCAGAAGGAGTGAGGCTAGTTTGTTTAATTTGTATTAAATCTGATGCACACACACACAAAAAAATTAACATATTAAAGAAATTAACATATTCTTTTGACTGAGCCAGAAGAACTTGTTAAAGTTGTTGTGAACTTTTGACCACACCCAATATTAAGAATGTGTATTTTGATATTATTATAATGATAGAAATATGTAACAGTTATTGATAAGAAATGTTAAATTTTTCCAATAATAAAAAAATGTATATAAACTTTTTTTCTAAACAACATATTCTTTCATAGCTTTCAAATTTATAATAATGATAATAAATAGAAATCTGTACAGTATACAGGGGTGATTGTGCTCCGGGTGTAGCCCGGATTTCCGGGTTTTTTGTTCGATCCTTCCGGGTTTATGAGATCGTTACGTTTAGCGGAAAATTCGGACATTAAAAAATATCGCGAATTTCGACAAATGGTCGCCGAAAAAAATCAATTCCTCGATCGTTCGCGGAAAAAAAATCGATAATTTCGTCAAAGGATTGCGGGAAAAAAAGTAAATTTCGTCAAAGAATCTCGAAATAAACACAAATTTCGTCAAAGGATCCCGAAAAAAGCGCGAATTTCGCAAACGATCGCGATAAAACTAAGATTTTCGTCAAAACATCGCGGGGGAAAAATGCGATTTTCGTCAAAAGATCGCGGGAAAAACGGATATATCGTCAAAGGAACGCGGAAAAATGGATATCGTCAAAGGATCGCTGGAAAAACGAAAATTTCTTTAAATAACGCGAAAAAAACAAGATTTTCGTCAAAAGATCGCGGGAAAAACGGAAATGTTGCCAAAGGATCGCAGGAAAAATGCAAATTTCATTAAAGGATCACGAAAAAAAAAAAAAACAGTGTCTTCAAAGAATAGCGAAAAAAAAACGCGAATTTCGTCAAAGAATCGCTAGAAAAACAGAAATATCGTCAAAGGATCGCAGAAAAAACGCAAATTTTGTTAAAGGATCACAGGGGAAAAAACATGAATTTCTTTAAAAAATCGCGAAAAAACGCAAATTTCGCCGAAAAATCGCGGAAAAAACGCAAATTTCGTGAAAGGATCGCAGAAAAAACACAATTAGAACCAGGAGTGATTCTCTCACCACCCTCTCTTCTGTAACCTTTCAGAAAAGTTGCTGTGAATTTCAGATACATTTTTTTTTTTTTAACTCACAATCACCCCTGGTATTGTGTTATCCATCTCAATCTTGATAGGGATACAAACACTGTATTTCTCATTGCCTCTTATCATCTCCTGTCAGAAAACCTCATTTCACAAACTTCATTTTATTTCTAAGTTCTTTGTCATTCATTTACTTTATTTACATTTATTTATTTCTTAAATAAAGACAGTAATAAATATTTCTTAAACTTTTACTTACCCCCTCTGTTGATTCTAGACAATATCCAGCGGTAATAAAAGTTTCCTGACCCTTTTAACATCCATAGTAATTCATACCATTTTGCCGTTTTTAATTTCATTTCATTACCGTACTTCACCGGCAAAAACTTTCTTTCAACTACGTTTCAACTTCCGTGACGATATTTCTCCCGCCAAGTGGCGACTTAGAATATCGTTTTCAAATCGAATCTTTTCATCGAATCTTGCTTTGCATCGATTCGATGCCGTTCTCTGATTGGTTCGTTCATCTGAAACGACGTTTTCAATCCGACCATTTTTATATAAATACGCGATTCCAATCTTAATAAAGTGCACTTTTATCTTCCTCTAATGGAAGAAATATCTCAAGTTACTGAACGTGGCTGGACCACGTTCTGGATGTTATACGTTAGCTTTTATCTGTTTAATTATGTTTTATCTTAAAGTTCAAGTCTGTGATATTTACAAACAACAATGTCCATTCTGATATGTGAAACATCGTCATCAAGGCCTACAAAATGTCTGTTTTAAATGAATACTGCTTTTTACTATTAATGTCAAGTCTGTGTTTGGGAACAAAAATAAACTGTCTTTATTTTGTTTAATCTGCATACGTCTTTACTTTGCCTTCATAAAGATCACAATACCATTTCTACATATTCACTTCCAGGATAATCCTTTTTCCCAGCCAACAGTTTCCACATGCGTTATCTGCTTCATTTAATTACATTTTTAACGTGCATAATCATCATATATTTTAAAGTGTTATGATTAGAGCACATTAAATCTCAGTACAAAAATGTTCAGAATCGCATATCTCTAATGTGTAATACCCAAGAAGAAAGCAGGAAAAAGAAATTTACTTTGTGTAAGAGTAAAGCTTTAAAAATAGATTTTTATTTATTTTTTTCTAATACTTAGCCACCTAGAAGTAAAATTGGATTGGTTTTGACATTTTTTTACTGTTTTCAAATAACTAGATATGACTTGCATTAATTCTACTAAGAGATAACTCTTAACACATAATTTGTACTTATTTCATGAGTACTTAGAATAAATTCATTTACTGAATATAGAATTCGAACTTTGCGTATAACAAGATAAATTGCACTCTCCATTTGATGAAGTCATTTAGCTTTCAGTGAAATTAACATAAGTTTATCAAATTATGTTTTTCTGCAATTGTATATTTCAAACAATAGCAGAAATATGTCATTTGATTGTCATGCTGTTGCAGCATCAGTTGTTGTGTAAATTGATATTCTCTTTGCATCGATAATTTTCAGGGTTTTTCACTTTGTATCGATTAATTTTCAGGGTTTTTCACTCTGAGTCACAATCACCCCTGAGTATAGAATCATTTATTCAGAATGATCTGGTCAAATGTATTCTGGATATATGGTGTACATTGATTTATGATCATTATTACTGCATTTATGTTTTTGAGAGTAAATATGAAAGATTTAGATAATTTTAGTCTGATATTGAATTTGACATTTTTGCACTCTTGCTCTCTTTCAAACTGAAAGAAAGTTTGTTACTCTATTTCAGAGTTAGTTATTTAACATTTCCAATATATTGAAATCTTGGTGTGTGTTTTTGTTTTTAATCCATATTTCAAAAACATAGCTAAAGACACTTTACTTTCTGCGTTTCAGTATCTCAGCTGTTTTCATCTTATTGAGTATACACTTTTTCTTATGCCAATTACTTGTTTTTCTTCTCAATTGGTTGTCTATAAATTAAAAAATAATTTTTGAAACAGAAACTACACTAATTGAATCTTGTGCTTTGGTCAATGCTTATTCTGAAAATGATATCGGTTTTTGTTCCATCATGCATCACATTTTTGTTATGCAACTTTGAGAAATTCCTTCAAAAGCATAAAATTTGCAAAGTGACCAAGTTTATTAGTATATGAAATTGTACAATATTAAATTAACTAAACTTGTATGACTTAATAAAGTATAGGACACATAACTTGCAGAAATGAGTATGGATTATCACACTTGCCAATGGTTTTATCACTGACAGAGTATGTGATTTCAAACAGGTTTTGCTAGGATGAGTTGGTGGTTAAAGTACTTTTCATTGATGCCAGGTGTGAGACTCATTATTTATTGATTCTGTGTGGATGACCTTTTTTTTTTTAAAGTCGATAATTGGCAACTTTGGTGACAAATTTATCACCAAGTTAGCGATACACAGCCAATTCTGGTAACCCTGTCCAATCATAAATTATGGCAACCTTATAAAACATTAAAGGTTTATTATGGCTGTTCTAATGGGCATGGTAAGTAATGAAACAAATTAAAAATTAGAAAAAAATTTAATCGCAACTACATATAAAAAGAGTAGAACATTCCAGTAAAAGTCACATGTTTACAGAATTTTCAGTCTTCTTTTTTTCACGAGAAAAATAATTTTGAATGTCTCTATGAGGTTCACTGGACCAGTCTGGTAGGTGGAGGATTAAAGAAACAAAAGTAGCTTTCACAGTTATGTATTCCTATTTTATTTATTTTCTCATTCTTTTTTAAAAATAGATTTTATTTAAAATGTGTTAGGAGTTACTATATTGTTTAAAATTCTGGAAACAATAAGTTAATGCTACAGTTTGATTTTTTCTCTAGTTTCTTTTCTATAAGTCATATGTTTAAAAAATTATGTCATTTGTTAAAAATATTTCTTGTTTTATTCTGATAACTTATGTATTATTATTTTTTCTTTAATATAGGGGGCTGTTATAGCAGCAGTCTCAAGTCCAAAGTGGAATAGTTTTTATTATGATCCAATTCATGATGGAAATTCTGAATATGGAATAGAGGATGAAATTACTGCGGCAGGTACTTCTAATATTATATCTCATTGTACCTAGTACCATATGTGTAACAACCAATACTATTGTTCAAAGTGTCAAATAAGTGAGTAACAGAAATATTTAGCATATATTCCAAGATAGGCAAACAATTTAGAAACATTTTAGTGCAAAAGAATCGCTAGATAGTCTTGCTGTACCTAATGAGGAGTTAAAGAAAATGTTTTCATTGCTAAGTCCTGCTTATTTGAGTGAATTCAACTGTCAATAAAAACTTTTTTAGATGAGTTTTAAATAGGGCCAAGCCATGTACGCTAATGGCATCAAATAAATGGGTAGCAAAGACATCTAGCATATATTGCAAGAAAGGCAAACAACTTGGAAACATTTTAGTGCAAAAGAATTGCTAGATAATCTTGCTGTACCAAATGGGGTTTTTTTTCATTGTTAGGTCCTGCTAATTTGAGTGAATTCAAATGTCAATAAAAACTTTTTTTAGATGAGTTTTAAATAAGATGCCAAGCCACGTACACTAATGGTGCCTGCTGCATGTAAAATCTGCCGTAGGTGCAAAGTCCTCCAAGTTACCTATGAATTATACCTCTGGAGGCGCCTTGCCAGGTGAAGGTCTTGTCACCTGATCAAGGCTTAAAATTATGAGATCAACTTGAGCAGCAATGTGCAGGTGCCAAACAACAAGATATAAATGTTAAGTAACTGGCATAAAAAAAATTCACAGCTAAGGAGTAGGCACTGCCAATAGGGTGACTATCTAGGTGCTTGTCAAGTTTATTGGCACTATGCGACAATTTGGCAGTCACCTGTCCTGATATCAGGTATCAAACACGTTCAGCTGAGGCAACCCAGCAGGTAGGAGTCTGGTCATTGGTTATAAAGAAAGAAAAAGGGTGCCATTGATTTTAATCAAATTATTGATTAAAATTAATAAATTTTCTGAACTTTTAAAATGATGTAAAAAAGCTTTGAAATTTAAAATTAACATAATTTGGAAAATTTCTGTAGGTATTTTGCCTAATGAATACACAAAAAAGCTTTAAATAATTGGTTATAAGCTTAATTCCGTAGGCTTGTAAAGAATGAAGTATAAGCGTGTAAATAGCAAGTTTTTATCTGGTATAAAAGTATTTCATTTAAAAGTTATATTTAATTAAAATAGAATCCCACCTATAAGCACCCCTCAAAAGTAAGCCTCCTGCCACTCTTAAGCAATTTTGATTTATTTTTTCATTCCAATATATAAGTCCATTCTACCTTTAAACTTTTAAATTGATTTGAAAACTCCAAGAGAGTATAGAATCTTACCTCTTTACAGATTTCTATTTAAATGAAATCCTTCCTCCCACCCTCCCAAACATGTGCAATGTCTTGATTCCCTTCTTTGCCCCTCCTTTCCCAACACAAAAGTTTAAAATATTGAGAATCTTAAAAAAATTCTTCTGTCCTATTTGTTTCTCTCTACTAACAATAAGTAAATAACCAATCCTATAAATTTATGCTTCCATCTTCCCTGTCCCCTCATAATACAACTTTTAAAACTCTTTCTTAAGGAAAATGCTGTATTTATTGCTCTCTAGTAACAATAAATAAATAATCAGCCTTTTAAACATCCCTCTACTTTGCCTCCTTTCCAGCATTTTTTTTTTTTTTTTTAATCTTTAAAACTATTTTTAAAAATTCTTCTCTCTTATTTGTTGCTCTGTTGTAACAATAAGTAAATTATTTCTGTACTGTTGCTACAAAATAACAATAAAGCATAAAAATGTAAACAGAAAAAATAGAATTTAAAAAAAATTAAACTGTGTCTGCTGGGCAGTGAGGCAAATGGAGAAAGTTTTTTGTGGTGAGGGACCGGGGATTTAATTTTTGTTACAAGAAAAATATAAATAGAGAAAAATAAATAATTTTTTTGAAAGATTTTGACTTCCTTCTATCTATAATAAAATAAAGTATTGTCGTCAAATTTTTTTTTGTTGGATTTACATGTTTTAGGAGTTAGAAATCCCGAAAAACATATTTTTATGAAATGTCTGTCTGTCCGTGTGTGTGTCCTAATTATATTATAAAAAGTATATAGTATATGCTTTTGGCTATGGCCAGCTACCCCAGTTCAAAATGATGATATTCTCCTAGAAGGGGGTGCTCTGATAGTAATTTTTGTGCCTTTTTCCTTATTGTATCATTAGAAAGTGTATGAAGTTATGTATAGAATTGAACCAAAATTCATATACAGGGTGATTAAAAAAAGTTAACAAAATGACATGGCAAACCAGGCATACAACAAGGATAAAAAATCACATAGGAACATAGGATCGCAAACCACTTATTGAGTCACAAATACAGGGTGTTTCATCCTAACTGAACTCAGGTCGATGGTCATAATTTCGAGAAAAATTAAAACATTGCAATGAAAATGCAACGATATGGACCTTGTTTTGTGTGAAATGTGATAACATCATGAAAAGTTCTGGAAAAACACGTTGCTCAAGCAATCGATGATACTGTATGAATTGATCATCACAGTCCAAAATATGGGACATCCAGTACGTACTGATGGCGCATATATTACAAACTTCTACCACTTTTGTTAGGTGTTATCACATTTACAACAAAGGTGAGAATGTCTGTTAAATGTTTTATTATAATATACTTCAGTTTTCTGAAAGTTATGACCGTCAACCCAAATTGAGTTAGGATGAACCACCCTCTATTTGTGACTCAATAAGTGATTTCCGACTCTATGTTCCTATGTGATTTTTTATCCTTGTTGTATGCCTGATTTGCCATGTCATTTTGTCAACTTTTTTTTTAATCATCCTGTATATGTTTTTGACTATAGCCAGTGTGTCCCAGTTGAAATAGGGGATATTCTTCCAGAAGGGGGTGCTGTGATAGCCATTTTTCTTTTGTATCATCTGAAAGTGTATTAAGTTATAGATAGAATTGATCCAAACCTCATATATATGAAGAGCCCAGATGATAAATGTGGTAAGTAACACAATCATCATTTTGAAAAAATAAGCTGTAAAGTTCCAAATCTTTATTTGCATGTCTTGTCAAATACCTCTTTTATCAATTAAAATCTTTGTTGTGTATTATGTTTTTTTCAAATAGTAATTTGACAGATGGTAGAGGACCATTGATTATCTTCAATCATATGATTAACTCTTTTTATTTTTGTCACATAGTACCTTTATCATCTGAGCTCTTCATATGTTTTTGACTGTGGTCACCAGATCCCACTTGGAAATGTGGATACTCAATCAAAAGGGGATGCTGTGATAGTGGTTTTTGTGCATTTTTTCGTAGCTGTGTTGTACATCGGCTGCTTGTGCAGTGAAGAATGCTTCACATCCAGGTAACTGATAGGATTTTGAATCCTGTTAAATAGGCGTGAGTAAGAAATGTAAATTGGGACTTACCCTTATTCAGGATACTTATCCGTTAATGGTGTAAATCCATGTTTTACCTTTATCCAAAAAGTATTAGTTGAAGATATTATTCACTTTATATTTGGAGATCTAATTTATATTCTCCAATGACTTTTCATGCCTCCCTTAAGTAAAGAAATTGTAGATTATTTGTTATATCAAATGAAGAAGCAGTAGCATTTTAAGTTAATTAATTCACACTATATTAGATTGTAAACAAGAGAGCATTTTTATATGCCTCTTCCTGGGTTAGCTACATCTTTCAGAATGAAAGAAAATGTTTACATTATAAGATACATAATAATAACAATAAATCAGTTCACTGTAGTTTTTGAGTATAGTTTAGCCACTTAAGAACTCATTATCTTTATCAAAGGATTGTCAAGATTAAATTCATTCATTAGCACTATAAGGAGATTTATGACTAAGTTGAAACATTATATTGTTTATGTAACTGAAGAAATTAGTTTATTTTTAGCACAGTTATTCATCTTGATGATTTATGTCCATCAGTAACCTGTGATTTAGAAGCAGAATGACAAAAACTATTGATTTTATTGAAAAATTTGATCGCAATTAAATCGTATTTACTCCAATTACGGCTCCTGTCCTATCAGGCGAAGACACTCGTGAGCTAATGCTAAATCTATGGGGAGGTTATATGCTAATATCTCATTTGCATTTTGACATTTTTAATTTTTTGCATTAAATAGCTGAGGTCTATTTCTGTATCATTCTTTTTTTGCTTTTTCAATTTTGTTTGCAGATATTTTTTATGATGCTTTCATTTTCAGAGCTGGTTTCGAAAGTATGTAAATTTGGTATTTTAAATTCAGAAATCCACTAAAATTCAGAGGATTCACAACCTTGTATTGACATTTATTTCAAAATTAATGATGAAAACAGTTTTTTAATGGATTTAAAAAAAATCCCAATTATAAGCCCCCCCCCCCCCCCCCCAATCTCTAAACTTAACTGTTTTTGTTTTTGAAAAAGAGGGACATACATTTGGGATTTTATGGTAAATCCAATATAATTTGCAATGGCATATTTTTCTTTGCAATCAAATTATTCATTCTTTTATAAGCATAGCTTAGCAAGAATAATAAATTTTTTCAAGTGAAAGAATATGTAGCTAATCTCTTCTTTTTTCATTCTACTTTTGCAAGTAAATGTATAGAAAAAGAACTAATTGGTGTAAAAAATGTTAAGCACAGCAGGAGCTTCATCTGTAGGGGTTAAAAATATATACAGGGTGTTTCAGCATAGCGGTTACAAAATTTCAAGAGAGATAGAGTATGCCTAGACGATGGGAAATCACATAGCAATGCATGGTCGGAAACACTTTCTTGGCACCAGAGTTGGGCAAATTAAATCAAAAAAACCGTTTTTGATACAAAATACATTGGTTTTAGAACCTAAAATACAAATTACAAAATACTTTTTTAAATTAAAAAATTCCAAACACAAAATACATTAAAAATACAAAATACATTTCCAACTTTCAAAAATTTATTAATGCAAAGTGCTAAGCCTTTGGGAAGTAATTTTGCAGATTCAGAGGGAAATGGGAGAGCATTTTCATGCACCCAGAGGGAGTAGGATGTGCCCAACAGGTTACCCCTTGAATTCATCACTGGTTGTGAATAAGTCAATGCATTAAAATTACTTAAACATTAATAACATATTGAATATCTTTGTCATTTATATTATAAAACTGCATTATATATATATATAATCCCGATATAGATATATATATATATATATATATAAAATCCTTAAATTCAATTACAAATTACTACAAAGAAACATAGTAAAAAAAAAAAAAAGAATTAATGGAATAAAATGGAAATCTGTAGAACCAAGGTGGAATCCTCAGGCCCTGAATACCAAGGTACTACAACTAAAGTGTGCAGTTTCATCTTCGTATTAGCAATAAAAAAGCTAAATAATATGAATTTAGGGCTGCCAACACACAATAAAACCAGAAAAAAATAGGAAAAACAATTATATGAAAAAATAAATATGTATGTAAATGGATTGAAAAAAAAACATCACATTGAGATCCTCTGTAACCAGCAATTTTATATATATATATATATAATATAATATAAATAACAAGGGTAAGATTATATGCAACTGTTGCTATAGAAAAAAACTTTTTTAAACATAATGGAACAAGGAGTAATAATGCATAGTATAGTCAGGTACAAACTGCAGTATATTGGACCAGTACCCTCTATAGTACATCTAAAAATTAATGCCACTTTATCCAAGGAATAACTGACATCTGTTGAGTTTATTATTAAAATAATTGTTTTGGAATAAAAAGTAATATATGTAATTAATTAAATATTTATAACTGTTATTGGATGATGCTTTAAAGCATATACTTTCTAGAGATATATAAGTGATAATTAAAAGTATTTTAATAAATTAATAGCTGTAAGAAAAAATATGTAAATGATTTATTAAGTATTAATAATATGTAACATTACATGGATGATTTATTAATTAATGTTTCACACAATTAAATGTACCAGACTATAAAATATCAGTATTTAAATCACTGTTACATCATATCCTATTCAATTAAATAAATACACAATATAATGATAACAAAATAAATAACTGAAATTGTAATTCTTAGGTATTTAAAATGAACTAAAAAAGATAATTTAAATTTTGAAATTAATTATATTTAATGTGCCCACAAATGTTCTTAAAATTTAATATACGTAATATAGTAGGAGAGGATAAAACCAAGATTAAAATTTATGATAAATACATGAACTTTATACACTTAGAATGTAATATACTATATATGAGATATTGTCCTCATTGGGCTAAAAGTTAAATACAGGTTAAACATTAACATTATTAATTATCAAAGGGATAAAAGTAGATTTAATATAAATGAATAAATATGTAAATATAACACTACAATTATTCATGCATGTGTGCTAATTCAACATCCATTATAAAATACATTGCAATGTAATATTTATCAGATCCGCCCCCCTCTTTAAAAAAAAAAATAACCATTTTGTATTATCCAGACAACGCTGCGCTCCTCCATATTCTAACATCTGCCCACCCATACATACTATTATTATTTTTATTTTGCATTTTTAATTTTTTATTATTTTGTTTTTATATTTTTTTATACATTTTTTACGCGATGTGTTAACTGGGCTTTAAGGGTATACTAACATGGGTATACATGGGTATACATGGGGTATACATGGGTTACATGGGTAAGGGTATGAGTACTAAGTGTATATTAAAGAATATAGGAATTTTTTAGGAAAACCATAATTTAATGCATCATAAATCAGCTATTTAATATATATATATATATATATATATATATATATCTGTAATGATTTCGTGCTACTCCCGTTGTGTTTCCTTTGAATTTCTATCATAGTTCTGTAGTTGCAGGCCATGAGTGTTGATCCGGGAGCTAATAAAAGTCAGATTAAGTGAGTGTCTGATTAAATGAAGACAGTTTTTTTGGGGACCTGATTTATTGATCTTCTGTACATCCTTTTGAGAAATCAGGTCCTTTTGGCTTGAGAGCTGCTACTTTACTTCTTTATGGACATCAGGATCGGGAGTTAGGTGCATCGCAAAGCGATACCTAGAGAGCAGAGTGGTGTGGAGTTAAGGCATTCTTTAGATGGTCAAAAGCCCTCTCTTGCGACTCGTGCAGCAGTATAAGTATGAGGTATTTTGCATTATTCCTGCTAGGGGTCGTTGAAGTCAAAGGAGGCGTCTTTAAAATTTAATTGGCCACTAGCTGAATGATTGATTGCCCGGGCCAAAGGCGTTGGCTCAAAATCGGCCGATTGAATGCAGCACGACTTTAAAATCGCACTTACTCAGCAAAAGTATTCTTATGAAATGGGCCAAAACGATCTTTGAAAGTTATAAGATGCGATGCTGAAAAACTAATTTAACAGGGGTTAAGGCATTCAATCAAATTGAGACACAATTATTAACGCATTTAAAATTTTTTAATTTTAATTTCTAAATTTAAATTTCTGTTTTTTAAAACAGGGATTTCAAATTTTAAAAGGGGCAAAAAGGGGATTTTTAAATTTTAAAAAGGGGCTTAGCTTTTATCATTTCATATCCCCCCCCTCCCCCCTATTAAAACAAGAGCACAGGGTTCGCCTGCAAGACCTGTGGGTCTTATCTCATGAATTTAACCCAGGGTATTTTTTTTTTCATTGGTTTTAGATTCTTATTTTCTCCAGCTCTCAAGTCAAGTGGACCTATTTTTACTAAAAATATTGGTTACACTAAAACATTGGAATTCTTTCAATGGTGCTGCAGTAAATCAATAATATCTTGAAACATATCTGGATTTAAAAAAAATTGTCATAAAACAACAGCATTTTTGATGTTCCCTTTTCTTTCCAGTTTTTGGTTTAGAGACTCTGGTACAGTTTGTTGGGAAACATCTTTTTGGGTATAAATGCAAATTGCAACCATAAAATATATAATAGACTCAAATATCTAAACATACTGAAAACTATACAATATACCGTATTTTCTGAGAATATCGCTGCAGTTACTTAAAAAACAAAACAAAAAAAACCTAGTTTAATGCTGCACCCAGTATAACGCCGCATTGGGTATATCGCTGCACTGTGCATAACGTCACATACGTTATAAAATATACCAAGTGCAATTAATTAAAATTATTAATTGGCAGACTTAAAATTAAACATTTTGAACTTAAATAATTTATCTTTTAATTAATTGAACAATTAATTCCATTATCAACGTTATTTATTTTAGCAAATGGAAAAAAAATAATAATGCAGTAGCAATGAATAATTAATGTTATACATTTGAAAACCAATCAAAATCTTTGTCTTCAGTCTCACTGTGGAATAATTTTTAAATTTCAGGTGAGAAACTTTGATTGGTGTCTATGAAATCGTCTGCATCATTCATGTCATTATCAAAAAAATGAGCCGACAGATCGCATCTCGTTTGTTTTGGTTCGGGCTTGCACGCTTGATTGTGTTTAAGATTAATTGAGCTTTTGCCAAACGTAATGCTGAAAGTAATTACAAACATAGAGTAAAATAGTTTTCCTGTAGTTTTATCGGCTCTGACAAAAAATGAACGAGGGAGAAAGTGGGAGGAGTTATTCCTTATATGGCATGCAAGATGCCAGGTGAACTTGAGGAGCATCATTGTGATTGGATGCTATGTCCGGACAAAGTGCAATATTTTGCTCATGAAAATTGCATTGTTTGTAAACACATTGATACCTTTCCACCATACAAGACATTGTTTTTTTCTTTTCAGAAGTACGACATAAGATCATGGATTTTTTTTTTTCTAACCAGATTTCCAAATTTTTAAATAAAGATTGGCAGTAAATTTGGTACTATTTACAAGCCGCACCTAGTTATTGGCTGCATTTTTGTTTTCAAACCAGAAAAATTTAGTTTAACGCCACAGCGTTATACCCGGAAAATACAGTACTCAAATGTAAAAAATGTTCACAAATACAAAATATTCAAAAATATAAAAATGTTCAATAATACACAATATTCAATAATACAAAATGTTCAAAAATATAAAATATTCAATAATATAAAATGTTCAAAAATATAAAATATGCACTAATACTATCAACACAAATATATTGCCTACCGAAATGCAATTTGGAAAGTTTGCATTTCTAAAAATACTGAATTTTCACACTGAGATAAAATAAAAGTAAAATACACTATAATACTAATAATGACAAACACATAATATTTCTTTCTCTACCATTCTGTTTTGGTAAGGACTTAGCTACTTTGAAGATGCAGCCTTAGGGTTATCTTCATGAAAAACAAAACTAAGTTGTCTAAAAAGGAAAACTATAGCTAAATAAAATACAAATATACACTTGCTATAATTTTCACCATGCCCAGGGTCAGTGTGACATGGGTTTTAATACTCTGAGGTGAATATCATCCCAAAAAATGTGCCACTTGCACAACAGAAAAAGGAAGGTGGGTAAATCAATATTCACCTGCAGAGGGGAAGCGAAGCAGTTTTGCCAGATTCTCCGTTCAACCTGGAAAGAGAATCTGGGAAAACAGTCCGGCTAAAGATGGGTGGCCATGGAGCAGAGGACCCCTTCGTATGTCACAAAATCATCATAATAATATAGTTATATAAAAAAAGAGAATTCTAACAGTACTTCTAAACTGTCACCATCATTCTACGCCGTTGGGGGGTTGGGTTACATGCCCAGCTGGGTCCTCATCCAAATGCTATGAGCAAGGGGGACGACAGGAAAGCAAAAATAAAAAATTGAAAGATAAAAGAGATAGCTGGGGTTTATTCATGGTTGAGTTTAAGATTTTGAGGAGGGTGGTAGTATCTTAACTTGGATGAATGGACAATTTCAGAGTTTCTCTTAAAATGTGAACTGGGTTTATCAATTTCAAAGGATACATCAGAAAGTTGTTTTAAAATGGTGTATGGGCCAGAATATGGCGAAGTCAGTTTACGGGCATTAGGATAATGAAATTCTTCAGACATCACATTGTCACCAACTTTAAACTTTACAAGAAGGAAACGAGCATCATAACGGACTTTATTCTTTTTATGGTAAGCAATTGTTCTCTCTTTAGCCAATTTTCTAGCTTCATCCACTGGAGGATAATAACTATTATTTGGTAAAGGAGGATCATACAGTAATTTTCCTAACAATAAATAACTAGGGGTGAATTGGGTCACAGAATGAAGAGTATTATTATATTCATATAAAACTTCATCTAAAAGCTTAGTCCAGTGTATTTTCTTGGATGTGGAATTGACTTTACATTTTAATCTAGTGACAATAGTTTGATTTAGGCGTTCAATTTTCCCATTCGTTTCTGGGTGATGGCTGCTTGTCAATCTGTGTTTTACATTGTAAGTACGAAGAAATCTTTTAAACCTGGAAGCTGTAAATGCTCCATTTCTGTCAGTTAACAATCTATCTGGTACTTGTATCTGAAATAATTGTTTCAAAATGTTTGTATAAGTTTCGGTAGTTACACTTTTTGAAGGAAAACCCCACACATAGCGAGTTGCATGGTCAATGACTAAATGCAGTTTGGTAGAATTGTAATAATTAAATCTGCCAACAGAGTCTACTGCCAAACATTCAAATGGTATATCTGTTAAGGGCATTAATTGCAATAAGCCAAATTTTTTTGCCTACATTTTTTGTTTATCTGACACGTGTGACAGTGTTTTACAAAATTTTAAATGTCCTGATTAATGCTAGGCCAATAATACTGCAGAGAGATTAAATTTATCATCTTATAAATTCCAGGGTGGCCAAATTGTGTGTGGGTTTTTTCTAACAGGGGTAGACGTAAAGACATGGAGACCACAATCTTATACAAACTTTTCTTTTTAATTACAACAGCATCATTTATCTCAGTGTACTTTTTACTATCAACTGGTATATTTTCCTTTTTCTGATTGTCTCTTACTTCATTCAAGTCAAGGAGATCTATAATATGGGGTAATTTTTCCGAAACAGGCTGTCTAGATAACTTATCCACTTCAACATTAGTGCAGCCTTTCTGGTATTTAATTTCATAGTCAAACATACTAAGTTTTATGGACCAGCGGAAAAGACATCCTCTTAAATTTTTAACACTTTTGAGTCAGGTAAGTGCTGCATGGTTGGTATGTATGACAAATTTTTGACCGTGTAAATAATGATAAAATTTATCTAAAGCATCCACAATCGCCAAACATTCTAATTCAGTAATTGCATAATTTTTTTTTTCATAATCGCAAAGATATCTAGAGTGATATGCTATAAGATGTAATGTTCCTTTTCCATCAACTTGTTTCACAACACATCCCACTCCATGACTTGATGCATCTACAAACAATTGACAAGGTGTTTTGGGATCAAACAACTTTAAAATAAGTTTTTCAATTAAAGCATTTTTTAACTTTTCGAAAGAATTTTGACAATTTTGGTCCCACATATAAGGGACATTTTTCTTCAACAAATTGTTGAGAGGGTATCGAATGTTAGCATACTTTGGAATAAATTTGTGATAAACCTTTATAGATCCGAAAAAACGTAATTCCTTTACATTCGTAGGTGGTGTTAATTTCTTAATTGTCTCTATATTAGGGTTGTCAGGTGTGATACAACCGTTCGAGACTTCATATCCTAGAAAATTAATTTTGGATTTAACAAAATTACACTGTGACAATTTGAGTTTAAGGTTTTCTTGGACACAGATGTTAAATAATGTCTCTAAATGACACAAATGTTCCTCTTCATTTTGGGAGAATACAATAACATCATCAAAGTAACTACAGGCAAAGTCAATTTTGTATTTGTTAAGGATTCTTCTGAAGGTACGGTTAAGCCAAGCAGGTGTGTTTTTCCATCCAAATGGTAAACGATTCCACTCATATAATTCAAAGATGGTGGCAAATGCCAGTTTCTCAGTGTCTCAAGGGTGGATAGGGATGTGCCAATATCCACTGGCCAAATCTAGAGTGGAAAAAACTTTTGCATGCACCAATTTATCTAACAGGGTGTCTATTCTATGTAAGGGTTCTGCATCTGCTTTTGTTATGGCATTTAATTTATGAAAGTCAATACATAACCGTGTTTTCTTTCCTTCTTCATGTTTATACACCAAAGTTACGGGTGATGAATAAGGGGAATAGCTTTCTTTAATGATACCGGCTTGCAATAAATTTTGAATTTGTTCTTTAACTTCCCCTTCTCCCTTAGGGGAAGTGCGATATGCTCTTAAAGAAACGGGAAGGTCTGATGTTAATTGTATTCTCTGGGATTCAATGTTTACACAGCCTACATCATATTTATCTTTCGCGAAAATACAGACATATTTGGCTAGAAGAGCAGGTAATTGTTCCTTGACAGTCTGAACATTTGGCACATGGTCAGTTGTCTCAAACAATTCCGGCTCAAAATTTTCTTCGAATATCTCTACATTTTCAGTTTCTGGCTGGCTAGTATATGTTTCTGATAAATGTAAGGTATAGTGAGATGAATTTGTTGAAATATTGTCCATGAGATGTACTCTCTTATTCTCTTGAGTGATTTGCATTTTAACACAGTCAATATTTAATTTAAACATTTTACAATGGGGTAGCCCAATCAAAGCATAAGGTAACTGATTATTAATTATAAAAAGCTCAATATTCTTAGAGATATGTCCTAATTTCAAACTAACAAGGCATTTTCCTTTCAAAGCAAGAACACCTTGTGTTTGTGTGACCGATATACTCTGCTGAACTTCACATATTTTTAGGTTAAGTTTGTGGGCTAAATGACAAGGAATAACACTGATTGAACTCCATGTATCGATCCAACAAGGTAGTGAGTCTACACTTTCTACATCAGTAACTTTTTGACAATTTCTATTTGATTTTTTATAGTTAGCTTTTTCTTTTTGTATATGTCTGGACATAAGAAACCGTCATTGATTACTAGATGTATTTTTGGATGACTCATTCGCTCCATGATCTGGGTTGGGGTTCACAAAAGTCATATTGGGACTAGGGATTGGAACTGCTAAAACTTGTTGTTGAAAAGGGCAGTCTCCCACCCAATGATACGCATTTGGTATTCCTATATTAAGACAAAATTTGCATGGGGAGGGTGGCAAAGTGGTCTGGTGATGTACATTCAGTCTTGGTTGAACATTCGAAGTGGGTCGAAATGTATTTTGGAGATTTCATGTTCGATTAGATGGAAAAGGTAAAATCGGTGGGTTTTGATAGGGAACTCTGTAGTTCCACTGTCAGTTATAATTCTGTCCTGTCTCATATGGGGGGCGGAAGGGTCACCATTGTTGGTATTGATTGGGGTTTTGTGGGCTTGCGTCAGCTTTGCTCTCATTTCCCTTTCTGTCCAGTTGCAGTTTGCAAATCCTGAACACTAATTCACGCAATGAATGTGTAGTCGAGGGGTTGCTTGCAATGACTAACTTCTGCATTTATAATGGCAAGCCTTACGTTTAGCCCTTCCAAAATAAGTTTCTGTTCTAAACCTAAGGTTCTCCCTATTTTAGTCTTTTTTTGATAATATTCGTTCAGGTCCTCTCCAATTTTAGGTAGCTTTCTTTACAAAAAGCTACCTATTGCAGCCGTTCGGAGGAAAGCGATTTCAAAAAATTTTGGTATATTTTCATCGATCATGACCCCCAGACCCCGAAACCACCCTCCGTTCAAAATTTATATATATATATATATATATATATATATATATATATATATATCTGACATATGTCACACTGTAACTCTCGTATTTATGAACCGATTTGGATGTAATTCGGTGTGTACATAGTACATACCAATGTCTCGACCGAGTTCGTTGGCCAGCTTCATCCACCATTTTGTTTCAAAATGGCGGCCATTTAAAATTTTAAAAAAAATTTAAAATTTGAAATGTGGTACCAAAAAATTGAAAATGGAAAAATATTTTTTTCTTATGTATTTGACCTTTATACAAAGACTCCGTAACAGTTTTTCTTTCGTCTATATCTTAAAAAATGGCTGAGTTATAGCATTTTGAATTTCTAGCGAAGCTGACATTTTGAAACGTCCTGAATTTTGTCACGCGATAAAAGGCGTATTTATGAACCGATTTGGATGTAACTTCGTTTATACATAGTACAGACCAAAGTCTCGACCGAGTTCGTTGGCCAGCTTCATCTGCCATTTTGTTTAAAATCGGCGGCCATTTAAAATTTTAAGAAAAATTTAAATTTGAAATGTGGTACCAAAAAATTGAAAATTGAAAAAATATTTTTTTCTTATGTGTTTGACCTCGATAAAAAGATTCGGGAGCAGTTTTTGTTTCGTCTAAATCTTAAAAAATGGCTGAGTTATAGCATTTTGAATTTCTAGTGTGGCTGACATTTTGAAACACCCTGATTTCTGCTACGTGATAACAGGTATATTTATGAACCTATTTGGATGTACCTTGGTGTGTACATAGTACATACAAATAACTCAACCGAGTTCGTTGGCCAGCTTCATCCGCCATCTTGTTTCAAAATGGCGGCCATTTAAAATTTTTTTTTAAATTAAATTTAAAATGAGATACCAAAAAATTGGAAAATGAAAAAGAGTTTTTTCGTATGTGTTTGACCTTAATGCAAAGATTCCATAACAGGTTTTGTTTCGTCTATATCTATAAAAATGGCTGAGTTATAACATTTTGAATTTCTATTGTGGCTGATATTTTAAAACGACTTGATTTTTGTCACGCGATAACAGGCGTATTTATGAACCGATTTGAATGTAACTTGGTCTGTACATAGTACATACCAATGTCTCGACCGAGTTCGTTGGCCAGCTTCATTCGCCATCTTGTTTCAAAAGGGTTGCCATTTAAAAAAAAATGTAATTTAAAATTTAAAATGAGGTATTAAAAAATTGGAAAATGAAAAAGATTTTTTTTATGTGTTTGGCCTTGATACAAAGATTCTGGAGCAGTTTTTGTTTCTGAAAATTTGTTCTTTTGTTTATATCTTAAAAAGTGGTTGAATTATAGCACTTTGAATTTCTATCATGGCTAACCCTTTGAAACGGTCTTGTATTTGTCTCGCGATACCACACATATTCGCCTATTTCGATGGAAGAAGGCATGTGGATAGTATACATCAATATCTCGACCAAGTTCGCTGGCCAGCTTCATCAGCCATCTTGTTTCAAAATGGCGGCCATTAAATTAAAAAATATATATATTTAAAGTGAGGTGCAAAAAAATTAGAAATTGAAAAAGGTTTCTTTCTTAAGTATTTGACCTTGATATAAGGATTCAGGATCATTTTTTGTTTGTCTTTATCTTAAAAATTGGCTCAGATATAGCAGTTTCAATTTCTAACGTGGGTGACATTTTGAAAAATCTGATTTTTTGCCTGCGACAGCACTCGTATATATCAACCGATTCCGATGTGAGTGAGCATGTGCACAGCAATTACTAAGGTCTCGACCAAGTTCACTGGTTAGCCTCATCCACCATGTTGTCTTAAAATGGCAGGCACTTTAAGAAATCGCCGAATTTGGCAGCCAAATATAAGTTACTTTAAATAAAAGCAGCTTGGATAAAGCTGACTAATTTCGCGAAATTCTCATTCTTGATTTAGTATTGATAAAAATTAGTATTGAATCTCCTACATTCGGTTTCCACTTAATTGAGCTTCGTGTGTTTGAATAATATAAGTTGGCTTTTTTAAAATAAGGAATATGAAAGCTACCTCTTCCTCCCGGCACTGGCCGGAAGGACTTTTGTATCTAATACGGGAAAAATCAGTTAAAGAAAGAGTGTAAGGAATTTCGTAATGTTCATTGAACAAAGTGGCAAATTTGGACCAATAAAGCACATTTAGACAATTATTAATGTACAACATAAGTGCGCTGTCCTTTAAGTATTTCTGTATGTGCCTAATTTTCCAGCAGTCGTCTTTTTCCTGTTCTATACAGACACTCTCAAAATAGGCTAACTACGGTACCCAAGCTATACCCAATGTTGGCGAAAAAGTAATTATATCAGGTTCTCTTGACATTTTCAGGCCAGCGGCTACTGAATTGTGACCAGACCCAGCTTGAGCTGACAGGGTCTGTTCATCTACTGTTGTTACATTACATGTTTGTGGTGCACCTCTGGACTCCTGACTAGACTTCTGACTATCTTTCTCTTCAGGACTCTGAACTGGCATTCCATCATTACTCGGAAGCTGATTTTTCTCTTTCTCAGAATCCTTTGACTTGTTTTCCAAGTCATTTACTTTTTCAGGAGGGGGTGTGACACTCATGTTGGAATACCAAATATCACAAGATTACTCAAAAATATAAGGCACAATTAAAACACATAAGAATAAAAATGGAATATTTAAAAAAAAAAAATGCAACACAATATTTGTAAAAAATGGGCTTAAATCTAAATGAAATTCAAATTTAATACATCTTTTTTTTTCTTTTTTTTTTTTTTTAATTGAGACCAAAAAAAAAAAAACGAACTTTGAAATAAAATTTTAAAATTACAAAGGTTTAACCACTGTATAAATTTCAGCAAATTATTCTCTTTTATAGCCAAAAATAAATAAAATAAACCTTTTCTTCTATTTTTTACTATTAAAATAGCAACCAATTAAAAAAAAATATTACTTCTTAAAACTGTAACTCTTTTCTTTTGCTTTTCTTTTCTTTCTTTTTTAATTCAAAAATAGATTAAATTTCTTACCTCCACAAATAATCCATATGTACAGCCGTACACATACACACAAAAAAAACTGGTCTTCATAAAAATTTCAACGCACTAATAATTAAAATTACTTCTGGTATAAACAGGAATCATTTTCTCTCTTCTTCACTAAGTTCTACCCCAAGATTCTACTATTCATTGCACGCAGGAAAAGAAAAAAAAAAGTTTTGTTTCTTCTTGGAGAAAATCTCAAATGCTTTCTTCCAAAACAGCTGTTCACTTTAAAGTTAAAAGACAGTCTGCTCTGAGGATGACTCACTGAACTTGACCCACTTTCTCGTCTGATAGCGTCAAAGGGTGTTTATTTTTTCTTTCTTGAAAAGATTGAGTTTGTATTTAATGATCGTCAGATAATGTGATAAAAAAAAAGCCTGCCTGATTTTCTGTCAGTAGTCGAAAAGGTTGGTTTTACTTTTTTATGACCAGAGTTTTTCTTCTTAATTAATCACTAAGGTCAGAAATCGGAAGGTTTTTCCTGTTCTTTTTCTTTTACGCTCAGGGAACAGAGAAAGAGAAAAAAAAAACTCATTTTTAGAAATTTCTTCTCGTCATTTTGCCATAAAACAGTACATTCTGTCACTTTTTTAGGACTTTGTTACATGCCTTGTTCTTCTTGCTTCAAGCATGGATCTTTAAGAATTTTTCGCTGGGATTTCAGGATTTGTTCCACGTAAATGCACCATACTGCTGGCTTTTCTGTAATGATTTTGCGCTACTCCCTTTGTGTTTCCTCTGAATTTCTATCATAGTTCTGTAGTCGCAGGCTGTGAGTGTTGATCCGGGAGCTAATAAAAGTCAGATTAAGTGAGTGTCTGATTAGATGAAGACACAGTTTTTTCGGGGACCTGATTTATTGATCTTTTGTACATCCTTTTGAGAAATCAGGTCCTTTTGGCTTGAGAGCTGCTACTTTACTTCTTTATGGACATCGGGATCGGGAGTTAGGTGTATCGCAAAGCGATACCTAGAGAGCAGAGTGGCATGGAGTTAAGGCGTTCTTTAGATGGTCAAAAGCCCTCTTTTGCGACTCGTGCAGTGGTATAAGTATGAGGTATTTTGCATTATTCCTGCTAGGGGTCGTTGAAGTCAAAGGAGGCATCTTTAAAATTTAATTGGCCGCTAGCTGAATGATTGATTGCCCGGGCCAAAGGCGTTGGCTCAAAATCGGCCGATTGAATGCAGCACGACTTTAAAATTGCACTTATTCAGCAAAAGTATTCTTATGAAATGGGCCAAAACGATCTTTGAAAGTTATAAGATGCGATGCAGAAAAACTAATTTAACAGGGGTTAAGGCATTCAATCAAATTGAGACACAATTATTAATGCATTTAAAAATTTTTAATTTTAATTTCTAAATTTAAATTTCTGTTTTTTAAAACAGGGATTTCAAATTTTAAAAGGGGCATAAAGGGGATTTTTAAATTTTAAAAAGGGGCTTAGCTTTTATCATTTCATAAATATATATATATATATATTCATCTTTATTATATATGTACCACATATGTAAATTCTTGCTGAAATAACTTAAAGTTAGCATTATTATCTTAAAATATTTTTTATATTTTTTCAATTAATTTAAAAGCCAAATATCAAACATTTTGAGACTCTGCGTTACAATGATTATTAATCTTGGTTTTCAAACTTTCAATGCATAAATAAATGCATCAATTCATAGCGAATAAATGCCTTTGATTATTAGTTATAAAACAATGAAAAATAATGGTTTAATAATGTTTTCGATATTATTTTAAATAAACACATGCACATACCCACGTATAGGTAATCATATGTGTCTTTGTAAGCATGTACGGGTTTCTGATTAACTAAATAACATATTTGTATGTACAGGGTTGTTATAATTAAAGTTCGCCTATTCAGAAGGCTCTAGAGCCGGTTCTATGACTCTAAACAAAACAAAATTTCACTAGTACGTAGTTGAAGTGATGCGCTCTGCGAAAATCGAAAAAAAATATTAGTTATATTTTTCGTCAGTAGGTGGCGCTGCGCCAATATTTAAGGCGATGTTTGCAGATTCATTATGTCAATTTCAGTCAATCCAGTTGAAGCACGCAAATTTAAAAGTTTCAACAAACTTCAAGGAACTGCGAATTGTTATAATTAAAGTTCACCTAATCAGACAGCTCTAGAGCCTGACCTATGACTCCAAACAATACAGAAAAATTAATAGAATTTCATGTGATGTAATCTGCATCAACAAAAATAAAACATATCGCTCGGTAACCAGGAAATAACGAAGAATAACATTATGCATGCTCAAAGAATCCTCCACCATTTTCAATAATGCATTCCATTCTCAGAATTGTGCTTTCTACAGCATTGCGTAAACTGACCTGTGAGATTGAGCAAATATGAAGTTCAAATACTGTCGTTAAGATCAGAGATGGCCTGATATCTGTCTTTAGATACAGAATCTTTCAAAAATATCCCCACAACCAAAAATCACATGGTGTTAGATCAGGCGATCGTGGCGGCCAGACTGTTTGAAAATAACGACTTATGATGCGGTCTTCTATAAAATAGCTTGTTAAGGAAGGCCGAACTGCTCTAGTAATGTGCGGTGGTGCACCGTCTTGCATAAACACAATATTTTGAAGGCAGCCTCACTGTTGCAGCTCGGGATCAGAAAATTTGACAACATATTGAGATACCTTCTCCCATTTACTGAACTTGTAATGGGTCCTGTGGATGTTAGTTCCTCAAAAAAATATGGCCCTATCATAAACGTAGCTGTGAAACTGCACCACACCGTCACTTTAGCTGCATGCAATGGAACTTCTTGGACAACATTAGGATTCTCTTTCGCCCAAATTTGACAGTTGGGTGTGTTCACTTGTCCGTTTAAATAAAAATGTGCTTCATCAGTCCATAGAATATTCCATGGCCAAGAATTGTCCACATTCATTCGAACAAGAAACTGTAGTGAAAATGATAGCCGACTTTCGGTATCACCCTGTATTAGTTGTTGCACCCTCTGAATCTTGTATGGATAGTAGCGCAAAATTTGACGCATCACTTTTCTCACAGTGGAAATCGGCATATCGACTTCATTCGCAATAGCTCGCACACTTGCATTACCAAATGATGACTGGCTTGCTAAATCCACGGCAGCAGTAGCAATATCTTCAATGCTAGAAATGTCTACCTTTTTTCGTCCTCTGCCAGAAAGAATGTCAAGTTTTCCTGTTTCCTCGAACTTTTTAATCATTTTGTGAATTCCACGATCTGACATTTGTCCATGTCTAACATCTTTTAGTTTCCGGAATTCTCGAAGAGCTGCAGCTGCGTTGCTGTTATTTTGATAAAATAACTTTACAAGAAGTGCCTTTTCTTTCAAAAGTTATCATTCTCCACAAAGCGTAAGATTCAAATGCTTTTCAGAAACGATCAACTGTTCCAGTGTCAAAGAAATCACAGACACACTTTATCAGCAAGTTTTAAATCGCCAGGTGGTTAGAAGGGTATTTCAAGTTTTTGAAGTTGCGACGTCACTTTGACGTCGTTCGTCGAAAATTTGAATAAAATGTGATATTTTTCAAGCATTGGGTGAATTTTTGTGATTTTGTGTTTCATCTGGATTGGCCGAAATTGATATAATGAATCTGAAAAAGTTTACTTTTAGCAACTGTGAAATAAAATTTCCTGTATTTTTTTTTTTTTTACTAAATAAAGGAATCTGCAAATATCGGCTTAAATATTGGTGCAGCGCCACCTATTGACAAAAATTTTAATTGTTTTTTTTTCTATTTTCTCATCAACTACGTACTAGTGAAATTTTGTTTCGTTTGAAGCCATAGAACCGGCTCTAGAGCCTTCTGAATAGGTGAACTTTAATTATAACAACCCTGTATGTGTACTATATTAATAAGTCGCAATTTCCTTCTGTGAAATTTTTGTTTTCGAATGGAGCTTTGTTTTCAATGGGAGTTCGGTTTAGGCCTAAAGAACTTGCTTCTGGGAATTTATATCTTCATTGCGTTAATTACTTCATAAACAATATATATTATAAAGCAAAAATATATCTGTGAATAAGACTGATGTCATATCAACAGTGGCAATGACCTGAGTTTTTTTTTGTTTTTTTTTTTTGGGGGGGGGGGATGGATTTTTTTAACTTCTAAATATTCCACAATTTCAATTTTTGCACAGCGGATAGGGAAAATGTACTTTCAAATGCATTTTTTTTTTTTAAACAACATCTCAATTTAATAAGCTTTTATGGATTTTTAAAATAAATTTCAAGCATGAATTTTTTAAAATCCATCTAAAAAACATGCAAGCCAATTACGGAAGATTTACCAATTTCCACTTAAAACAATTAAGTAATTTAGCATTATATAACAAAATTTTCAAACAAAATTAACATGTCACAAATAAATAAATAAAATAAGAATGTAACAGACATGCAATTGAACTTTGTACTTAAAAACTGAAATAATCAAAATTTAAATGTTTACTATAAATGAAAATCTTTCATGATTACCTGCTAGCATGTGGCTAATAAGCATGTACCAAAAATGCTTTTGATATAGTTGGTGGTCAAGCTGAGAAAATATACTAAATGTAAAATATCCAGTAGTTTTCAATAAAAAAGGATTCTCATGTACTCTCAATGATTCTCAATGATTCAATGTTCTGTACACTGAACAGAATTAACTTGTTTGTACTTAAAATAATATAAATAGCTCAACATTTGTTTCCAGCTAACATTTGTTAATGAAATTAAACATTCACCAAAAATAAGTAAATAAATAAAACACAAGTTTAGCAGATATATAATTGAACTAACACTGAAATAATCAGAATAAAAAAGGCTGCTGTAATTAGTAAAATCTTTGCCGATTTTTTAGGCTATTAACCTTTGGCAGGAGGCTAATACCATTTTTAGTAAATTTCAAAACTTTATTTGAATGCATAACTGATATTTTTCATATAAAATAGCTCTTTGGTGTTGTTAGTGGGCAATCTAAAAAGTAAGTTAAACATAAAAAAAATCTATTTGTTTTTAATTAAAGTTTATTTCCACTTATGCTGTGTACAGCAGACAGTATCTCCTGTAATCCAGGAAACCCGGTTAGATTACCATATGTAAAATAAAAGATGAAATGCCAAAATGTTTTGGATTGCAAAATAATGGTATAGACCAGCCATAATCAACCTTTTTTTCGTGTGGACCGCATACATATGTTTGGATATTAGGCAGGCCGCAAAACATTTATATAATAATACAATAAAAGTATAATTAAAATAGTAAGTAGTATAACAAAACAGTATAACAAAGCTTGAACGTTTGTCACAGAAGAGCTCTTATAAAAAAAATTAACACCAGTATTTTTAAACAGTATACTCCATGGTAGATTTCTATTAGAGATGTTATACAGTATAGGATCCGTTATCCAGAATGCTTGGGACCTGAGATATTCTGGATAAGGAGTTTTTCCATAATTCGGAACACTTTACTATCAATGTTAAGAATAGTATAAAATAACGGTATGAGATGTATAAAATAGGAATAATATATGAAAATACATAGTTATAAATTAGTTAATTTAATAACGTATTTACACACAAAAAAAAAAAAACAAATTACAATTCAAATTAGCATATAAGAAGAGAGCAGAATCCTTTGATTTGGTTTTTTAGAACATTTTTATTAAGATTGGTTGCTTATAGTGTGTCTTTTGCACTAACTGCTTCTGTATACTGCCATGATTTGCTGTTTGTGGGAGTAGCTTGTTTGTTGCATTCCACAAATCAGTTGTTCAATTGAAAAACATTAATAGCTCATTCGAAATCTTTTTACCACCTCATTCTGCTTGCCATCATTTTCACTTCTATTAGAAATATTCCTTGGCATTATGTCACAAATCTCACTGCCAGTCATCTGATCACTTACAGGAGTATCATCATCAGCAAATAGACAATCTTCTACTGGTTTTTGATCTAACAATTGAGCTTCTGATCATAAAAGTTCTTTAGCTTAGTCCAGCAGATCTGTAATAATTTCTTTCTCTTTTTAAATTTTAAAGTCTTCAACTTCATGCTCATTCACACCATTAAAAAATATTGCAGGTTTTTACATTTTTGAAAGGAAAAATTATTTTTCAGTTATCATTTTGCATTCCGGATTTCAGAGCATTCTGGATACGGTGTTTCCGGATAACGGGTCCCATACTGTACCACTAAGCATGGCTTTTTATTTGAAAATAATGGTATAAAATGTTTTGGTGCCAATTTTATTCATGACAAAGTTCAGCCCTAATAAACTAATGGCTGTATAAGAAGTATAAAACACTATAATAATAACAATGCAGAATATTCAATTTCTGAAGTTAAAATATCCAGGAGAATGCCTTTAATAAATCGGTCATTTTCTCAATTAATTTTTTATGTAAAAATGTATAGTTCGAATTTAATTAATTTTGAATAATATTTAATTAGTGTTAACTCCTTGCAATGAGTTTGCGCAATGCATAAAGTCACTCAGAATCTTCGATTATTCCTACCAGTAATTTTTAATTGAAAATTTTCCATTATTTAATAATTTTCCCTTAATGTATTTCTGGGATTAAATTAGACAAAAGTTTTTTAATAACCCGGTGATAAAAGATAAAAAAAATATACAAAGAATGCTGATTGGGATGCGGATAAGAAATGTATGCACTACTGTACCAAAAATACGACAAAAAGTAAAAACTTTTCACTAAGCAATTGGCAGTTAGGATATTTTAATATAGTTTAAAATAGATTATAAATAATAAGACAGGTTTTGTCTGCCCATAAAAATGTATAAAGCAACAGTAAAAATCTTAAATATCCTTTATGCACATCTCAATTCATTTTATAAATATAAATTAATGATTATGGTCTTGGGCTGTGCATAAAAGGTATCCGAGTCACATGCCGCCCACGGGCCACAGGTTGAGTATGGCTGGTTGTCATGATATTATAATGTAACTAATATTACCTGTAACCGTAACTGTGTATGCATTACCTGACATCCTGTAACCGTTAACTGTGTTCCAAATATATCTTGTTATTGTGTATGTGCGTATCGTCTATTAACTTATTGTTAGTTGTTATTAATTGGTCTTAATATGATGTTCGTATGAATCGTAAACGTTACATGGTGCCGGAATGATAGCATTTTAAAGAAATCGTCATGCCGGGAGATACTAACAATAGCAATAATAGCGTAAATATTCGACCGCCACCTCCACTAAGCCTCACGACCAATGATGTTACGAAATCATGGTAAGAATGGTATCAACAGTTTGAATGGTACTCAATGGTCATCGAATTGGAGAAAAAAACAGATAAAATCCAGTTAGCTTTGTTTATGTCAGCTATAGGACATGAAGCAATAAGCATTTATAATACTTTTACTGATGATAAAAAAACTAGTTTGAATGTTTTAATTGAAGCTTTTAAAAAATATTTCACGCCTAAAGTAAACATAACGTATGAAAGATTTTTATTTAATAAAATATTTCAAAGCGAAAATGAGAAATTTGATGATTTTCTGACGGAATTACTAGGCAAAAGCAAATCTTGCCAATTTGGTACATTACACGACAGTTTAGTAACTGATAGAATTGTAATTGGTGTTTACAGTGATTCTGATCAAGAAAAATTATTGGCTGAAGATGATTTAACTTTAGATAAAGCTGCAAAAATTTGTAAAGCTGGTGAACAAGCTCGATCACACTTGAGTTCTCTTAAAGATAAACCATTAAATATTGAAAGTATAAAAAAGTATGCAACAAGTACGAAAAATAAGTATGCTAAAGAAAAGCAAACTTTTAACGGTAAACTATGCACGCGATGCAATACTTCTCACAAAAGGTTTGAATGTTTGGCTTATAAAAAGCAGTGTTTTTTGTGTGGCAAAGAAGGCCATTTTAGTATTTGTTGTTCTTCAAAGAAAAAGAAAAAACATGTAGCTACAGTAAATAGCTCTTTTGACGAAAGTCGCAAAAATGATAAAGATTCAAAAAGTTTCGTTATTAGTAGTATAGCCAATAATGTAAAATCAGTAGACTGGTATGAAACGGCTGAATTTGAGAACAAGTTCAGAGTCAAATTCAAATTAGATACTGGAGCTCAGTGCAATGTCCTATCATATCCTTTGGCTAAAAAAGCAAATTTAAGCATTTAATATTCTAACGTGCAATCGTTAATATTGTTTTCTAATCATAAAATGAAAGTAGCTGGTGAAGCTGTTGCCAAGTTGAATATTAAAAAGAAAACTTATGCTGCTAGATTTGTAATAATTGAAGAAATGTTGCAACCTATATTGGGAAAAGATTCATGTGTAGAAATGGGTTTAGTTAAACGCGTAAACAGTATTGGATTAACAGAAATATTTTTAAATACCAGTGCTAATGAAGATGAAATAGGCTGTTTGAAAAATTTTACATATGAGATATATTTAATTGATGACCCTAAGCTTGAAATATTTCCTGCAAGAAAAGTTCCTCATTCCATTAGGGAAAAAATTAAAGAAGAGCTTGATAGAATGCAACAGATGGGCATCATAAAACCAGTGAATGACCCTTCTCTTGCAGTCTCGCAAATTAAAGAAGAGCTTGATAGAATGCAACAGATGGGCATCATAAAACCAGTAAATGACCCTACGCCTGCAGTCTCGCCTATGGTTGTAGTTCATCAAAATGGTAAAATTAGAGTTTGCATGGATCCATCTAGTCTGAATAAGAATTTGAAAAGAAGACACTATCCTTTAAAAACATTGGAAGAAATTGCTGCACATATAAATGGCTCTAAATGGTTTACATTACTGGACTGTAAAAAAGGATTTTGGCAGCTAAAAGTGACAGAACGTACTAGTCGATACCTGACTATGGCCACTCCTTGGGGTAGATTTTCCTACTTGAGAATGCCAATGGGTTTAGCATCTGCTCCGGAAGTTTTCCAGCAAATTATGGAACATCTGCTAGGACATATAGAAAATGTTGAAGGTGCGATGGATGACATTCTGATACATGCTTCATCTAAAGAAAAATTGAAAGAAATGACCTCTAAAGTCATAAAAATTCTCACAGAATCTGGTTTGACTTTGAATAAAGAAAAATGCATATATTCACAGAACAGTGTTAAGTTCTTGGGACACATAGTTACTGATGTAGGACTGATAGCCGATCCTGAAAAAATCCAAGCTATTATTCAGCTAAAAGTTCCAGAAAATGTAGCATCGTTACAGCGCTTTCTTGGAATGGTTACCTACTTGGCTAAATTTGTTCCGAACTTGTCCGAATTAACTCGACCGTTAAGAGCATTATGTAAAAAAAACACCGAATGGATTTGGGAGAGTGAACAACAGACAGCATTTGAAAAGCTGAAAGAAATATTAAAGAATTTACCTGTATTGAAGTACTTTAATGTGAATTTACCTATAACATTGTCGGTAGATGCAAGCAAACATTCTGTAGGAGCTGTGATTATGCAAGAAGGACGCCCTATAGCTTATGCAGCCAAAGCATTAGACAAGACGCAGCAGAATTATTCTCAGATAGAAAAAGAAGCATTTGCAATCAAATTTGGATGTCTACGTTTTCATCAATACGTCTGGGGATGCAGAAAACTAACTGTGGAAACGGACCACAAACCATTAGTATCAATATCAAAGAAGCCATTACATTTAGCGCCTCCTCGTCTGCAAAGAATCATGTTGGACATCATGCCTTATCGTCCTGAAATTATTCATAAAAAAGGAACTGAAATGTTTATAGCTGATACTTTGAGCCGAGATTGTAATTTTAATTATAATTTAGATATGCCTGAATTACAGATGGAAATTCATTTAGTTGTTCCGATGACTGAATCTAAAACAACTGAACTGATTCAAGCATTGAAAGATGATAAAGAGTTAAGTCTGCTAATTAAGATGACTCAAGATGGTTGGCCAGAAGAATTAACTAAAGTTCCTGACAGTCTAAGAAAGTATTGGACTTTTCGAGATGAGTTTGTCGTTTATGATGACATCCTGTTCAGAGGTGATCAAATAGTCATTCCGCGCAAGCTTATGGAACCTACGTTGAAAGCTATTCATCTTGGTCATCAAGGTATTCAACATTCACTCAGTATAGCTGGAGAAAATGTCTACTGGGTTGGCATGAATAAAGATATTACGTTATATGTTAAACAGTGTAAAGTTTGTCAACAACGTCAAAGAGATAATCCCGAAGAACCGTTAATGTTGAATGAAGTACCAGAGAGACCTTGGCAAATTGTTGGCACAGATATTTTTCATTTGGATAAAAAGAATTATTTACTTATGGCAGACAGCTATTCGGGCTATTTTGATTTTTGTGTGCTGAACAACTTATCATCTAGTACAGTTATACGAGCTTTTAAATGTTGGTTTGCAACTCATGGTATTCCTGAAACTTTATGCTCTGATGCAGGTACTCAGCTGATTTCTAAAGAAGTGAGACATTTCGCTAAACAGTGGAATATAAATCTTCAAGTATCAAGTCCAGAACACAAAAGATCCAATGGTCTAGCTGAACGATATGTTCAAGAAGCTAAACAGCTTATAGCTAAATGTGCTGCAGATAGTTCTGACTTATATTTAGCATTGTTAAATAACAGAAATACACCTAGAGGAGTTTTAGGATCTCCTGCACAACGTCTTATGGGAAGAAGAACTAGAGGACTATTGCCAGTAAGCTCAAAGTTGTTAAAACCATCTATCATAAAAAATGTTCCCTCTAATCTTACAGAAAAGAGGATAAAAGAGAAAGAGTATAGAGATAGAGGCTCAAAGCCAAAAAAGCCAATTTCTATTAGTCAGAAAGTGTGGTTTAGAAAAGGTCATAGAAAGTGGAGTCCTGCTGATGTAATTGCTCCAGCTCAAGGACCAAGATCATTTATTATTAAGACGCCAGATGGTGCAACTTATAGAAGAAATAATTGGTTTCTCTGTCCGAATGCTACTCCTGAGAAACCTTCAGTTTCAAGTAGTTCAGATCCTACACTTGAAGAAACTGACAGTCCTGATCCTACACATTGCCAAAGTGAATCACCGCCAAAAATGTCTGATGACTCGGGTTTCTTAAGTGCTGATGCTTCTCCGAATCCGTCATCTACTCCTTTCCTAAGATCAAAACTGTTATTTATTTTCTAACATTTTAGTTAAAATAATGATAATTATTTTACTATAAATATAACTTCTTTGAAAAACACACAAAACATTTATTTAGACAATCACATTACAGCAACTACGAATACACATCTCAAAACCATAATCACAACATAAATATTATCGTCGAACATCTCATGTTTTTCGTCTGAACCAAAAAAAATAAATACATGGAGTCAGGAAAAAATGTCTATTGTTCAAGAGTTTATCTTATGAAAAAATAATTTAAATATTGTCATGTGACTTTACTTACAAATCCCTCCTTTCGCATGTCAATAATCCTCAGTAATTCCGAGACTTGTAATATGTTTTTTCATGACATCATAACTCAAATTCTTAGTCATTATATCTGTTTCCAGTTCAGACGAATTTACATATTTTGTTTCAATTTCTCCTTTCGCTCTTTCATCTTTTACAAAATGATATTTTCTACCTATATGTTTGTTGCGATTATTCACTCTTGGGTTTTTAATCCAATCAATTACAGATTGACTATCAGTACTGATTTCTATTGGACGCTTCACCATTTCTTCCTGGCTTAACTCTTCCAAGAGACCCATTAACCATTTTCCTTCACAAACAGCATCACATAAACTTAAAAGTTCAGATTCCATTGTAGAAAGCGCAACCAGTTTCTGTTTATTACTTTTCCATTCAATCAGTGATTCTCCTATCTTTACAATATATCCACCAAATGATTTTGAATCCCGTGTAGTACACCAGCTAGCATCAGAACAAAGTGATAATTGGCCCTTTTTATTTTTAATTCGAAGTTTGTAGTTTTTAGTGCCTTGAATGTACCGCAAAACTCTCTTCACTGCTTGTAAATGAATTTCTCTAGGATCTTTTGCATATTGAGACAAATTACTTAAAGTGAAAGCTAAATCTGGCCTCGTTCCTCTTACTAGATATCCTATACTTCCAAGCATTTCTAGATATAGTGTTTCATCAATTTTATTTTCATTTTCATATTCATCTAATTTTATTCCAGAAACACCAGGGGTTTTCACACTTTTACAATTTTCCATATCAAATCTTTCTAAGATTTTTTCTGCATACTTATCTTGCCCTAGCAAAAATTCTCCATTATTTTCTTCAATATCAATACCAAGGAATTTAACGTTTTTCTTCAGCTCTTTAATTTTTGCTTCTTTATTCAATTTTTGTATCAATTTATTTATTAATTCTTCGGATTCACTAACGATTATTCCATCATCGACATATATTCCAACTGCAATAAATTTATTATCATTTTTATTAAAAAACACACATGGATCTGCTTTGCAGGGCTGTAACCTAATTTTATCAAATATATTAACTAATTTTTCATACCAGCATCTTCCTGCTTCTGGCAACCCATATAAATTTCCTGTTACCAATAATATTTTCCCTCCTTCAATTTGTAGACCTTCAGGCGGATTCATATAAATTGCAGTTTCTAGATCTGCATTCAGATATGCTGTTTCTACGTTGAAAAATCTAGTTTTGTAACCTTTCATCGCTGCGACTGCCAATAAAGTTCTAAATGATTCAGTTTTCATTACAGGACTATACGATTCTTGATAATTTGTTCCAAATTTAAGTCTTGATCCGTCGGCTACTAATCTTGCTTTATATTTTACATCTTCACCGTCTTCTTTTACAGTAAAAATCCATTTGCTTCTCAGTGCCTTCACATCTTTTGGTTTGTCAACGATTTTCCACGTTTTGTGTTCTTCTAATGAGTGTAATTCCTTTTTGATTGCTTCTATCCATTTATCCTTATCTCTAGAATTTAATACATCTTTGTAATTCTTTGGAACTTCTTCGTGCACTAGATTCGCTAAATACTTTGGATTGGGTTTCCTAATTCGTGATGATCTTCTAGGTTCTTCAAACAACTTATTCTCATTAGTTTCTTTTTCTTGCTGTTCCTTGTTTTCATCAATTATATGATTTACTTCAGATTCTTCTGTCGCAGAATCATTCAAATCATCTGACAACGCAATTGCTTCCTTTTTCTGATTTAACTCTTCTTCATTTTCATCGGAATTATTATCTTCTTGTTCATCTATTACATTTTTATTATTGGTAATGTTGATGTATTCAAATTCATTAGTCATTTCTTCCTTGTTAGCTATATCTTCATATCCCATTTTTTCTTCTATAAATACTACATCTCTGCTTTCACGTATTCTCTTTTCTTTTAAATCATACAATCTGTATGCTCGCCGATCTCTTGAATATCTGATAAACACTGCTGGTTTTGCTCTTACATCAAATTTATTTTTATTGATATCATCGTTGCGATAAAAAGCTTTACATCCAAATACTCTCATATGCTTTACTGTTGGTTTATTATTTGACCATAATTCTAATGGCGTTTTCTTTCTTGTAGCTGTTGGAGTAACATTATGTATATAAGCAGCTGTTGATACTGCTTCGGCCCAAAAGGATAAAGGTAGTTTTGCTTCTATCAGCAATGTTCTTGTAGTATTAATAACAGTCCGATTAGCCCTTTCTGCAATCCTGTTACTTTGTGGACTATGAATTGTGGTTCTTTCATTCTGTATGCCCTTCCTTTTGTAATAATTCACGAGCTCTTCATTAGTAAATTCACCACCATTATCTGATCTAACCGCTTTTACTTTCTTGCCTGTTTCATTTTCTCTTCTCTCTATTATATTTATAATTCTTTCTTTTGCTTCATCTTTACTTCTTAAAAAATCTACAAAATATCTTCTACTATATTCATCTACTACCATTAGCATGTACTTACTCCCTCCCAATGAGTGTACTTTCATTGGTCCACATAAATCAACATGTAATCTTTCTAAAATGCGTGTTGTTCTTTCTATCACATGATTAAATGGTGTTCTTGTTAATTTCCCTTGAATACATATTTCACATTTTGTTTCTTCACCATTCATCTTTTCTAATCCCCTTACAAGATTTTCTCTCGACATTCTTTGTAAGTATACATAATTTATATGCCCAAGTCTTCTATGCCATATTTCTTTCTTTGATTCATTTGTCTGTAAACAAGATTCATTTCTGTCTTCATCTGTTTCTCGTACAGCTAAGTTTATTTTAAATGTATTATCTTCGAATGTTCCTTTAGCTATTAATTCGCCTGTATTCTTTTCATAAATGGCTGCTCCTTCATTATCAAATATCACATATTTTCCTTTTCTGACTAAACTTGGAACTGACATTAAATTTTCTCTTAAATTAGGTACGCAAAGAACTTCTGTAAGTTTTATTTTTGTTTCGCCACTTTTCTTATCGTAAGACGTAACATGAAAATTTCCACGATATTTCGCTTGTATTGATCGCTCGCTGTCAGCAGTTGCGATTTCTACATCTTCAGGTTTTCTTTCTACAACAATATCTTCTTTATGCGTCATATGCGAAGTGCAAGCTGAATCTAACATCCAGGTTATTTCCCTATTACTTTCAGATTCTTTACACTCATTTCTATTGAATTCATTTGACTGCAATGCATGTTCATTTGTAAAACATGTATATTCTTTTGCCTTCTTGTTTGAAACATTATTATTCTTATTATAATTCTTATTATTGCATGAGTATTCTCTTACATCTTGAACTTTATTACTATAATAATTTTGAAAATTTTTCTTAGGTGAATACTCCCTATCATTTCGCGAGTGTGTCATATTCGATTTACTATAACAATTCCGCACTATATGATTTGGCTTTCCGCAAGCAAAACATAAAACCTTTTTCTTTTCATTAGCCCTAAATGCTTTAGACTCGTTTTCTCGAAATTTATCATATTTTCTTTCATATCTCAACAAAGTTTCTCGCATTACTTCATAAGTTATATTTGGGTTTGATGATATCGCAGTTGTTACTTCGCTATATTTCTTTGGGAGCCCTTCTATAATAAATCCTATTAATTCGCATTCATCAATTTCTGTACCCAATTCTAATATTTCATTAGCTATCCCTTGAGCTCTTATCAAATATTCTTCTATTGTTTCTCTTTCGTTTTTCTCTATTCTCGCAAGATTAATTTTTAACTGAATTCTTCTCTGATTTTCAATTCCCGCATAACGCTTTTTCAGTAATTGCCATAAATCCTTAGCTTTTTTAATCCCTCTAACAGCCATCATTTGTTCTGCGGACAACGTCAATATAATTATACCGTAAACTTCATCATTCTTTTCTAACCATGTTTTATGCGCTTTCAAACTATCGGGATCCCCTTCATTTTTTACCGGTTCATCATTTTCGATAACATCAAATAAATGTTTTGATTTAATCAAAGCTTCAACTCGCATACTCCATAATGTATAATTCTTACTTGTTAATGGCTCTATTCTAGGAATTCCAAACATATTGGATTCACACATAATTAAAATACTTTATCTTCCAAACTATTTTTAAATGCATATAAAATTCTTACCTCTTAAATTTTTTCTATTGGCGGTTAGTCCAATGGAACAAATTCTTAACTTGTATTAGGCCTAGTTCATACAATTCATATTTATTTACTCTTCTTACTTGTACACTCAAAATATAAAATTCGCTTTAAAACCACGCTCTGCTACCAAATTGTTATTTATTTTCTAACATTTTAGTTAAAATAATGATAATTATTTTACTATAAATATAACTTCTTTGAAAAACACACAAAACATTTATTTAGACAATCACATTACAGCAACTACGAATACACATCTCAAAACCATAATCACAACATAAATATTATCGTCGAACATCTCACGTTTTTCATCTGAACCAAAAAAAATAAATACATGGAGTCAGGAAAAAATGTCTATTGTTCAAGAGTTTATCTTATGAAAAAATAATTTAAATATTGTCATGTGACTTTACTTACAAAAACTCCTGTGTGCAAGACAGATACTGGTATAAAAACCCGTTCTGGCAGGACTGTTAAAAAGCCTGATAAACTTGACCTGTAAAAGAAAAACTGTTTCTTTTTATAAAAAAAGGAGGATGTCATGATATTATAATGTAACTAATATTACCTGTAACCGTAACTGTGTATGCATTACCTGACATCCTGTAACCATTAACTGTGTTCCAAATATATCTTGTTATTGTGTATGTGCGTATCGTCTATTAACTTATTGTTAGTTGTTATTAATTGGTCTTACTATGACGTTCGTATGAATCGTAAACGTTACACTGGTATAGACACTTAACTTTATTAAGGCCAAGTCCATATTTAAAATCCAATATTTAATATACTAAATGGTAAATACAGTTAATGAATATCTGCATACTATATCAATAAATTGAACTACTTTTATATTAAAGTTCAATCCCAATTAAATGAATATCAAATGTATGGTAAATCATATCAGAAGTTTGATTGAATGAACATAAAGAAACCGGGGGGAAATAATGTTAAAATCGATGTATAATGGTATAAGACTACAATATTATCATTAAATAAGTTTTGAAGTTTGTTTTATCATTCAAAAGTTTCGAACATCTTGTTTTATACAATTGGCAAATAAAACCAAAATTTCCAGGCCTGGGCCCAACCCGATCCATAGAAAAAAGTTCGGCCCAGATTGGTCCAGCCCATGCAAACTGTTATTGCCTGGCCCAGCCCAGCCTGGAAGGAAAGTTAAAATCTCGGCTCGACCTGATTGAATTTCTACAAAGCAAGGAATTTTTACGTCAGTATGGCTAAAAATTGTTTCATTAGCTTTTTTTTCATGTTTATAATCTTCATTTTTAAAGAAGCACCCTAGTCTCTGATATTTATTTTTTTAATGAATATCTATTTGTATGCAAATATTTCAATTATCATTAATATCATTAACCCATATTCTATGTATTGGAGACTTATAAAAATGCTGTACAGTAAAATCTTCTAAGGCAGAATCATATATTCGTAAAAAAGAAAAAATATGCATTATAGACAACTTCTCCTCTTAGCAGGTGTAAATGTATTCTATTCTTTTCTCACAAGTTATTATATTTTGCATGGATCAACACAATTTTCCACTTAAAACAGGATTCTGTCATAGGCAGGTTCTTTCTTACAGATTTTACTGTATTTCACTTTTATTAACTTGAAATTTACTATTCTTCAAAAAGAATAAATTTTAAAATTTAATTATAGAAAAATGGCAATTTAAAAATATATACATATTTTGCAAAAGTTTCTGTGCCAGGCCAATTTTTTTTTCACGTACCAGCTCCCCCCCCCCCCCCCAGACAATGATTTTCATACGGGCTGGGTCAAGACCGGGATTGAAATTTTCTGACAGTGCAGAACTAGGAAGAATGAAGCCAGTCCCGGCTTGTTATGGAAAAAATATATTAGGCCTGGCCTTTTAGGAAAAAGTAAGGCTTGAGCCCAAATTGGCCCGGAAAGAGTAATATCTAGGCACAGCTTGCCCTGAAAAGAGTGAAGACCAGTCCCCGCCCGAGTAATGAAAATAGGCCCGCCAGCAAAATGAAAGCAAACTTTCAAATGGGCTTGACCAGCAGAATAAAGACACTTTTTTAATGGGGTGGGGCGATAAAAAAATCTAAAGTTGTTAGGGCTAAAATTATGAAAAAACTTGAAATAAGCATATTAGAAAAAGTCTTGTTTAACTCAACTGAGACATTTAAACAGTACAGAAAGAAGGTGGAATTGGCAAGAGTTAAGCTGAATCAGAAATTTAAGCTACAAGAATGAGTTATTTACTCACCTGCAAGCTTTCATAGGGTAATTAACATTCTATTAGGAGACAATCTTTGTTTAAAATTTTCAATGCATTTTTCTGCATGATGAGTGTCTTTAAATTGTTATAAATCAAGAATAATTAAAGATAAATAGTTCAAACTTGGAACATGTCTTTTTCAATTATTTTACATTAATTTTGTTTCATCAAATTAAAAAATATATTTACTTCTGAAAATATGATTTTTTTTTTTTTTTTAAAGTTACATGATTTTTTGTTTAATTTTTTTTTCTTAATATTTAAAAAAATGCTGAAACAAAATTGAAACTTATATTTTCTCTTTAATTAAAGGAAAAGTTTTTGAAATTCGACAAATCATATTTCGAGTTATAACAATTTTAAATTACCCACACTTGAAAAGAAAAATTAATATTTTAAGACTTTATAAGAAATTTTAAGATGTAATTTTGTTTACAAATTATATGATTAACCATCACAAAAAAATTCGAAATTCCAACTCAATAAATAAATAAAAATTTAAATGTTTCCTGGACCCTTTAAATTAAAAATTTTTCTTGAATTACACACATTTCAATGTATGTCTAATCCCTTAAAATCTGATGAATTGTTTAAACAAGCATATCTCTGTGAGTTTTACAGATATTAAGATGGAATTTTTTGTTTCCTTAAGGAATGGACAAGGAAAATTTTATCCTACGGCCATATAAAAATGTAGTTTTTGTATTTTCTGAAATAACCCCCCCCCCACCCCACCCCAACCTTTCATCATATTTTGCACCCTTTTTTTATGAAACTTTGCAATTTGAAGTGTGTGTCTAGGGTAAAAGTCTCCATGGGCTGGAATTTCCAGGCCCAGGCTGGACGAAAGCTATCTTGGCCCGGCTCGGCCGAATGTAAAAATTAAAAGTTCAACCTGGGCCTGGCCCAGCTTAATTTCTACAAAAAATTCATTTTTTCCTCGGCATACAATTAAGATTCTTTTAATGAATACTACATACATATTTATGGGAACATTTTACAGTAAATTTTATGTTACTATGTGTTTGCAAAACAGAAAACATAAAAGACATTCGAAAATTGAAGTAAGGATTCATTAAAAAAATTAATGTATTTTAGAATAAAGGGTTAAAAGCATGATAATTTTTGAAGCTGTATAATAAAAAGTAGATTTGTGAAAATATTTCTCTCATTTTTAAGGCTTTTCTCAAGTCCAAAGGACAAGTTTATGAATTCATTTCTTTTCGGGAATGCGTAAGATTGGCAGGCATTCTTATTCAGAAACTATGTAAATGCCATTTTTTTTTCTTAGATAATAGCAATATATTTTTCAGAAAATACTGCCAAAGTTAGCATTATGTTTCGAGTTTCCGGAAGCGATTGCACAGGAAAGGAGAAAAACGTACAGTCACATGACAAGAATCTCTATAAGTAATTTTGGAAAAAAGGCCTGTCAATTTTATGCCTTTATAGTTAAAAATGAGTCAGAAAATGTGTCTTAAAGTTTCACATTGTTGAGCAGTGAATATGAGAACCACCTTAAGGTATATTTCCAAAGATACTGTTAAGAGAAGTTCATTATCGCTATTAATACTTTTACAAAACATAATGCCTGCCTTACATATCCTGAGAACGATTAAGGCTCCTGTCCCTGTTAGCGAAGACACTCGCGAGCTAATGCTAATCCTATGAGAGACCGTTTCACTAATTTCTCATTCGCATTTGCATATTTTTGAATTTTTTCTTTTTGCACATGATATTTGAGATCATAATGAAGGGTACCCGTTGATTAAATTTTCGATTTTTGTTGCTGTTTGATTATGATATGACTTACAATTTTGGAACGTGAAAAACGGAGGTGTTTTTTCATTCAAAGCTTTGTAAAATGTTATCTATTAAAGATTCTGAACATTAAAAGACAATGCCCCCTAGCTTAAACTTTGAACTTTAAAGATAATTTTTTTTCACAATTTTATACTAATTAGGGAATGTAAAATCAGTGAAACTGATTGGGACTTTTAATGAAAATTTAAGCATTCTCTAGAATGTCCACCCCCGATAGGTTCTGCATATTTCACATTGAATGATGAGAGAAACTGACCCACTCCACAGGTCTGTTTGTAAAGGGGGAACGTCTATTCAACTAGCACATCTGTTTTTAATACTGAACAATATTGTAGCCTTATCTCAGCAGGTTTATTTTTTTTTCTTTTTTGAATCTTTATGTTTAAACAATTTTACCGAAAAATCAACTGTTTCTAATGATAGTTTCATCTATAGCATAGTTCGTACGCTTTGGAAAAAATAGAAAAAGTACTGGAAAAAAAAAGTATTCATTTTCAAGGAATGAAAAGTATTGGAAAAAAGTATTCATTTTCAAGGAATGAAAAGTGCTGGAAATTTTCCAAAAATTTAAAATAGTTCTTGAAGTTTAAAATAGCGATGTTCATCAATCGAATAAGAATCCGAAAATTTAAGGCATTCAGATCTGAAAATGTTACAAAATTGATCATCAGCCCAAAAATTGAGATGGACACACACATACAAAAAAAAAAAAAAAAAAAAAAAAAAAAAAGATGGGAAAACATCGCGGCTTTTGACAAATAGTTGCCGATAAGTGCCAATTTCAGCAATCGTTCACATAAAACGCGAATTTCACCCGAGGATCACTGAACAAACGCTAATTTCTGTCAAAGAAACGTGAATTTCATCAAAGGATCGTGAGAAAACACCAATTTCTGCCAAATGATTGTGGAAAAAACGTAAATTTCGGCTCAGGATTGCAGAAAAAGTGCAAATTTCTATCAAAGGATTGCAGAAAAAACACAAATTTCGTCAAAGGATCACAGGAAAACAGCAAATTTAGTCAAAGGATTGCTAAAAAACACAAATTTCGTCAAAGGATCACAGGAAAACAGCAAATTTAGTCAAAGGATTGCTAAAAAATGCAAATTTCTGTCAAAGGATCGCAGGAAAACGGAAATTTCTTCAAAGAATTGCAGAAAAACACTAATTTCTGTCACATGATCGTGGAAAAAAAATCAAATTTCTTCAAAAGATCACGAAAAAACGCAAATTTCTGTCAAAGGATCACTGAAAAAATGTGAATTTTGTCAAAGGATCGCTGAAAGAATGTGAATTTTGTCAAAGTATCGCAAAAAAACATGAATTTTGGCCCAGAATCGCGGAAAAAAATGCAAATTTCTACTAAAGGATCGCAGGGAAAATGCAAATTTCTATCAAAGGATCATGAGAAAATGCAAATTTCTTCAAAGAATTGCAGGAAAACATGAATTTCTGTCAAATGATCCCGGAAAAAAGTGAATTTCTTCAAAAGATCGCGAAAAAATGCAAATTTCCATTGAAGTATTGCGAAAAAAGACAAATTTTTTCAAAGGTATTACATTTGTTTTGTGCAAGAAAATTAAAAGCCAAACCAAAAATTTAATTGTTACAAAAGTTAAATAAAATGAACTCAACGACTACTGCTGCTAGTTGTAAAAGAAGAAAATACTGAAATCAAAAGAAGCCGAATTTCTTTATTTAAAAAGTAACTAATGCTGTCACCGCCACTGTTTATGAAGTTTTTGTGATAGGGATGAAAATCGGTGGTACTATAGAGAAATGTTTGAAAAACACGCTGATGCAGACAGTTTGAAATCGAATGTTTATTTTAAGAGACATTTAATGTTAAATTTGGTCAGTATCTGGTCAGTATCATTCCATTAAAAAAAATTTATAGGAACAAAAACTATACATAGGAATGTAATAGTTTTTTCTGGGGATATACATTAGAAATTCCCTGTGTGCAGACTGCATTTATTTTTTTTTACTCATTTTTTGAGGATTTATTTCCATTTTAAATTCAAATTTTCAACATTTCGAGAGATATTTTTTACATATTTTAGAAAAGGGTATTATTTTAAATTGTTGCCATTTTCAGAAACAGTGCAAAGAATATTTCCTTCAAATTAGAAATTTATTTACACGTGACTATTATAAACAGAAAAAAACTTTCAAATTAGAATTAAATGATTACGTATTAAAAGCAGGAAAATACTGAAAATTACGTCATAAAAACTATACTTATGCGTGAATTTTAAAAGAGAAAGAAAATTGTAAAATAATAAATTCATTTACATGCATTCAAAGTCTTTAATGGAGGAAATTACATCCTATTTAAAATGGCCAAACAATAATATTGCCAAATGGTTTAAATTAAAAAATATATTTGCTCGGGGCTAAATTTTGTAAATATATTGTGTTGTAATCCCAATATTGATGAAATTATATTTTTGGCATTGAAAAAAATCGCTAGAACTACGGTAGAGATTTGACAATTTTAAACTTTTTCTCTTTTTTAATGCTTTATGGCGATTTTTCCTCATTAATAAAAGGAATCCGGTTTTAATATTTTAGTTCAATATAGTAAATGATTTCATTACATTTCTCTATTCAATAAAAATTTATTCAGAATTCGTATATAAATATTTTAATTTTTCACATATTTTTATGTGATTTTTAGAGTATTTTCGCATTTTGCAACAATTTTATGACATAAAGGAATGCGGTTTCAGTTTTTAACCTAATATAATAAATTTTTTCCTCAGAAATATATATTTTTTAATTTTAGAGATCTTTAATGCCAATTTTAGCCTTTTTTCGTGCTTCAAGGCGAATCTTTCTTGAAATTCTTCTTGTTACAATATTTCAGTCCACCAAATTAAATTTTATCGTCTGCGATTTTTGAATTTTTAGCAGGATTTTTTTTCTCTGCTTTGCGGTGATTTTTCCACATTAGTAAAAATGACTCCAGTTTTAATCTTTTAGCCCAATGTAGTAAACTTTGCCCTCTTTTCAATAACGTTTACTCTGAATTCACAGAGCAATTTTTGAATTTTTTAAAAATTATTTTTAGGGATTTTTAGCGTTCCGCTGTGATATTTTTGACATTCATAAAAGGAATTTGGTTACAATGTTACGAAGTCCACTATAGCAAATTTTGTTCTCTATGAATTTTGAGTTTTTAGTGTTTTATTATTGTTATTTTTTGTTACTATCGACGGAAATTTTTTCAAGCGCATTTAAATATTGTCACACTGTTTCAAATATTACGAACTTGATGTAAAATCTAGACCCATCCTCTCTCCTCCCCTGTTGAGAAGCATGGGTGCCAAATTAAAATTACCCTTATGTAATACTATATATGAAGATCTGTATGTATAAAAAAATTATCAGAAAATGTTCCCTCCTTTTAGGGAGGTTGGATGGAGGGGGGGGGGGGGCGATTAAGGGTTAAAGGGAGCAAATTAAAAATAAATCAGCCAATCTGTTACCTATATTCTTAGAAAATAGCTTTCCAAAATTTTTCCTGAATGTGATATTTTTATTCTGATTATCTGTATCTTAGAAAAATTTATCATTGAGGCAATGATAAGTTTTGAGATACGCTTTTGTATGCCCCTCCCTATATTAGGAAGCAAGAATGCTGGATTTCAAAATATCACCTGCATCTAGAATTTATATTCTAAAGCTTACCATCAGATCATTCATTACCATCAGTCTTATCTAATATGTAAATTGTGAACGTAATTTTTTTATATAAAAAAATTCTATGATCAATAAAATTATTTTTTTACTGAAACTAATTTTCAATGTCATAAAATATCCAGCATTTAACAGCAAATTTAGGTTTGAAACAGTACAAGATATTTCAAACCTTCGGTTCAAACTATGCCTAGACACCAAATTTCACGTCATTTGAATGATAAGTTTTTGAATAATAAACATTTAAAATTTAGTGCTTCTAATGTTAAATTACATTTTCATATTTTCATTAATATCTCCTGAAATTATACTCCTAATGTGCTATTTTTTTGTGTATCAATAATACTAAAATACCCAAACATAAATACGTTGAATTTGTAATTTTTATAATTTAATTTACACATTTTAGGAGTCAGAGATTCCCTAAAACATGTTTATACAAAATGTCTGTCTGTCCGTGTGTCCGACTGCCGAGGCGAGCAGCCCATCTTCGTCCGCAGCCCTTTATTCTTCTACTCTAGTCTGACTCTTTTGCAGAAGCAAGATATGTATGCCCCCAGCCACGTCCCGAGTGAAAGACTCTCTAGCGAAAGCCAGGATGAAAAAAAAAAAAAAAAAAATCAAAAATTGAAACCGGACAAATTTAAAAGAGAAATTACACAAATTAAAGACACGGAAAAGCGGGAAGGGTTGGGCTCGGGGCGATGAAGCTACCGAACAACTCCTAGCTACTTCGAGCCCATTATTAGTCTTGGTCGGGGGTGGGCGGGGGCGTCGACCGCCGCGGCGAGCGGCCCATCTTCGTATGCAGCCCTTTATTCTTCTACTCTAGTCCGACTCTTTTGCGGAAGCAAGATACGTAGGTCTTTAGTTAGTACGTAGGTTTTTAGTTATCACTCCTTCCGAATAGAAATCTTTGCGTAATTTTAATGTTAATTAATCGCGAGATTCTGTGATTAAATAAAATAAGGATTATGATTCGAAAATAGTGTTAAAACAAAAAAGGGATAGTTTGCAACTTGTTGGGGGAGAAAATAATGCAAATACCACATCTCTGTCCAACTGTTATTCCATAGCTCTCTCTCTCGCTATATATGATCAATTCAAGAATTACTTTCATTTGGTAGATGTAAAGAAGATGTGAAGGCGAATAGAAACAAAGTTTGAAGATTAAACTAATTTCCTTTTATTTGAAGAGTTGAGACAATTAGCATGAACATTCTTGTTCATTGCATGGAAAAAATATAAGTTTAATAAACACAAACATTTAAGAAAAACACAATCTAAATAAATTCCTCAGCCTCAACATGGCTGTAGACTTACTACTCCACAAATCATACTTGGAGCTACTGCTGGCCAGGCAAGTACACACACAAACACATCTACAGAAACTGTATTTATACTGGCAAACACATTACAGTTAATTCAATAACATTAGCATAGTTTGAGAAAAGGTTATGGTTACAATTAAATAAAACAACAGCTCAATAAATAAGTTTAACAAGTAAACAATTAATCAAGTATTTGGTTACCAACCAACCTACCATTACTGAAAACTGTTGACATGGCATTAAGGTTGCAAGCTATGAGTGTGAAGTTACTACCTTCACAAATAAACCATCTTTTAAGTATCTTGCATTTAATAAAGATTAAAAAGTCCCACAGGAATGATAAGGTAATAAATATGAATAATTAACATTTAAACTTTACATAATATGAAAGTAATGGTTTGTTTACTTTTTGTACTAGCCAGCAACATTTAACTTTTAAACCCTTTTCTCAAACATGAATAAACTTTAAACTTTAAAAACAGTAAATGAACTTTTACTAGTTCAAGCATTGTGAGGATGAGTGAAAGAGAGGGGGAAAACTTATTGGGGTAATTTTAAACTTAAACCAGTTTTATTGAAAATGCCAACATTACATTTTTATGAAAAAATGAATGAAATTTACAGAAATTAATGCTGATATGCTAAAGAATCAAACAACGTTTTTCAATTTCCTATAAAAGCTGCATATCTTGAACTATAATCGATTCCTTCCGTAGAACAATCTTTCGTAATGAGTCCCTGAAAATCAGATTAAATTAAACATTTGACGCTGTGATCGGAAAGATTCGATGCTTTTATAGAAAAAGGGGAAACACTTATTATTTCACTACACTATTGCTTACTATAAAAATAACAATGCATGACAATTATATCTACTTATAAATGACTACTTACAACTTTGTAAATTTTCAAAGCAGAGCTGCATTCATGGTGAAAAATAAATAGAAAAATCACTAACATTATTTCGTACTCATATGCAATGGAACACTAAAAACCTCAAACAAACAATATCTCAAGCTGTTGCTCATTGACTGAAAAAAGAAAATATTCTTTTCCAGTTAGGTATCTAAATTTTAAAAAATGATCCAATTAAAAAATATAGTGTCAGAAAAGAAAATCGAACTGAAAGCAAATTCATTGTTTGTGCTCTTCAATGGCGCCAATATACATGTCGCCAAAATTAATGCCAGACATAAATCTGCAAATATCAGTAGGATAAACAAAACGTGATTTCTTTTTCTCCTATTCTGATCAAAATAGCATTAAAAAGTGGGAAGAGTTATTTTATTTTTTCTATACCTGAGTAAATAAAATTTTTAATTTACAGACAGATTGAGTTTGAGTGCTTCAGTTTTTCGGAAGCGCTATTGCTCTAGGCTCCGGAGTCCTGTATTTATGGGCTCCGGTGCAATTTGAGCCCTGATACATATCATTCCTTCAAGTTTATTTTTTTTAATGCAGAAGGCTAAAAGATAGCATAAAGATATTGGTATGGGACTGCTATGGGATGAAATTACAAAACAAAACAAATCACATTCGAATGGTGCTTCCGTTCAAAAGTAATGTGTAGAAATAGTGCTTTAATTATAAACTTCAAAACTACTTTTGCCGATTGCCACGTGTAGAGTTAACAAAAGTAATTTGTTTGGATCATATGCATAAACAGTCAAACTTGAATAATTCGAAGTCCAAGGAACTGCTAAAAAAATTCGAATTACCCAAGATTTCGAATTAGACAAGTTTTGTTTTTTCCAATTACTACCTTACTTAAATATTTATTGACGCATAAGTTGGATGTTCCAATTAAAAAATATGTATAATATAGAGGAAAAAATGCATATCATACATAAAATATTTATTTTAAAATGTTTTGAAGATATAGAATATGCAAAAGTATATTCAGGGTGGTAGCGAAAGAAAGAAAATTCTTGAGGGCAAGAGGCAAGGTTGGCCGACTCAAAAATGTTTCAAATCGGACTAATATAAAATAGTCAATCTGTCACATTATTTCTTAATTAATAGTTTTTACAATTAATTTTAACTGATTAATTATAATTGATAGTTAAAAATAAAATGTATGATTTTGTATTCTTAAAATGTTTCTTAGATTTAACTCGATAATTATTTAAAAGATTTACCAAGACAATTACTGCAGAAAAAAAGAAAATATGTATTGGTAAGAGAAAATCCTACAATTTGTGAAAAACACATTTGTTTAGAATGATAGAATGAAGTGATCACTACATTTAAGGCTAATTCCATGAAAACTTGTCATGTCTGTCACATACTACGATTTTTGTGTACCAGTATTTTAGAACGGAAAAATGTGACTTATTTTATCGGAGCTATCTCGTCAATTGAATAACAAGAAGCAAACTTTTCGAAAATAACGGTGGCCAATAAGCATAGCGATTTCAGGTGTGTGACAGACATGACAAGTTTTCATGGAATTAGCCTTAATAGAATGTAGTGATTTTCAAAATAAAAGCTAAATAAAAATGTGATCTCTTATTTCTAAAAATTATGATAATGTAATGAATGAGAAGTACTTTCAGTATTTTATTAGCATGCAATAGAAAATAATTTGAACTTCATATTCCAACTAGAGAGAATATCCTGTGGAATTAACAATACACTTTCAGTAATTCTAATTGTAAAACTATAATGGTACTGAAAATATTTGGAGGGGCCTCAAAATTTAATTGCACCTGGGGCCTCTTGAGTGCTTAATCCACCACTGATTGTGTTTTATAAGAATGTCAAGGGATCGACAGAATCATTTGAATTATCCACAATTTCAAATTATACGTGTTCAAATTATTCAAGTTTGACTGTACTATTTTTACACGAATTATACATCATACTGAATAAAGCAAACCACATATACCTTTCTTATCACTATTCCCTGTCGGGTGGTTTCCACTGTCCAGCCATGTTGATAACTTCTTCTAACTTTTTACAGCCTCCAAGTTTCTTCTTTTTAGAGTCTTCTCCTTTTTGATTTCTACTTGGCTGGTGCCGAATTCATTTCATTATAATATAAATTATTAGCTCAACACAAGTAAAGTAAGACTAAGTAATAAACTACACACATACTATTACTACTATGTGACTCTCAACTGCACTGACATTCCAATATTGATGAGCAGTTAGCAAACAAATAAATCATCATGAATAGCACTAGCTCACTGCACGTCCCAGCCTGCAATTGACTCATCACTTAGCAGGCATCTAGTGCGGCATGACACATTCGACTTGACATTCTGCTGTCTGCTCTAGAGCTGCTTTTGCATGCAAAGAGTATGGAGTATATGAACTGACACACAAAAACATTTACTCTAGCACTTTGAGGGATTTTTTTATTATTAACTTTTAGCTAAGTGCTGGGTATTTTATAGGAAGTTAGATTATATATTAAAATACAATAGTATTTAACCATCAGTTTGGGGGCCCCCCAGATTTGGGGGCCCGGGACAGTGCCCCGGCTGTCCTAGCGGTAGTTATGGGCCTGTCTCTAATAGCATACACTGCTAAGAAAAAAAGTATTAGAAACAAAAAATCGTCTATCTCTTTCTACTTTCATAAAAATATACACAAAGCAAGGAAAAAGAAAAGAATGTTAAGATGTGGAATAAAGAAAAATTGCTGTGTTGCTAATTTAGTGGGGATTTTTATTCAAATATCTACCACTATTTTTGATTAGTAATGTTCATTTATATGAATCTCTTATTAAATAAGGCAGATTTTTCTTTTCGAAACAGTGGTATTTAAATGAATATAAAAATTTGCTAAATTGGAAACACTGGAGAAAAGAAAAGGAATCCGCATCTTGGTCTATAAATTCATATCTTGAGCAAGATTTTTTTTGTCTCAAGGAGCCCAAACTTTATTCTGTGCTAAGTGGGATTGCATAATAACCATTAAGGGACCAGAAAAATTCTGTTATTAAGCGGGATTACATATTAACCATGAGCGTCTTAACTGGGATTGACTGTATGTGTATAACAAACATTATTATAAATTAAATTAATGGAAGTATTTTCTTGTTATGTATTTATATGTTTTATGAAATGTATTGTTTATAAATTTCAAATGAATGGTTGTTTTTGAAGAAATCAAATAACACACAAAGCCTTTCCTTAAGCAAAACAATTTAATGTTTTGTATCTAGAGGGACAAACTTTATTACATTTGAAATGAAACACACACACACAGAAAAATAATTCAACATTTGTGTTACCTTTACTTTAATAGAATAATAATAATAATAATAATAAAAATACAGTAGAAGATCTTTATAATGTAAGGTTTTGCGCTGTGTATAGAATTTTACATTATATAGATCATTTCATACATCATTAAAACTTACGATGTAAACATGGCCAAATAGGCCTGGAACATATCAATATGCTGTAGAAGATCTTTACATTGCATTCATACAATTGCATATAAATTTTTGCATAATATAGATCATTTCATATATTGTGAAATTACCTTATAAACATGATCAAAATACAAATGGACAAAATCATTATACTACTTATTTCCAAATTTTTTTATTTTATTAAAAGTGGAATTATGCAGATAAAGATGCAATAATGCTTGAAATTTAGTTCTCCAAAGCAGTGCTTCCCAAAATTTTTCTTTCATGTACCCCTTTCTTAGGCTTTAAATTTTGGAGTACCCTAATTTTTCATAAACACAGCCTTCATCCCTCCCCCCCCCCCCCTCCACTCAACTAGATAAACAAGCATGCTTTTTTTCATTAGTAATCTTCTTATCATAACCATATAATAAATTAATACAAATTATATTGACATTTCTAACATTTTTGTGACATTTCTAACCATTTTTTGTGATTTCTGCCATTACCAATATTATTTTCACATACCCCTAGCAGGTCCACCACATACCCCAGGTTGGGGACTGCTGCTCTAGAGGGTAGCAATATTTCTACAATATGGATTGCAGGCTTTTCTTAAGTGTAAAATTCATTGTTTACATTTCAGAAGCTGCGCATTATATAGGGAATTGTGTTATAGAGATCTCCTACTATATCTATGTTAACATTTTATTTGCCTTGCTTTTTAAATCTTCCGCACAAATTTAATAGCAACTTTTTTTTTAAACTTATTATTAAAAACTTTTTTGCTTTCAATTATTATTATTACTAAGTGTTCTTTTAAGAACCATTTTACAACTGAATGAATTAAGGTGCTCAACATATGAAAGAATGCATAAATATTATAACAAAAGAAATGATAAGGGACAAAACATAAAAATCAATAATAACATAAATTGTATTCTTAATTATAATATACATTATTCTTTTATTTTTAACAGAAGTAATAAGAAAACTTTTAGAAAGACATGCAGCTTAAATTGAACAGCAGAAAATAAGTACAAATATAAAATGTTGAGAATAATCATTTTACGATTTCCAGCAAACATTTTCTGTAGCAAAAAGTCTAAAATGCACCTAATGTATTCAGATGCAGCTTTTCTGATAATTTTTTGCGAAAGATAAAACTTGAGAGAAAAAATATTTGCATATATTCAAGCTAACCAAAATTATTAAAGTATTTAAAAAAAAAATAATCTATCTTCACACAGAGAGTAATTATATAAAACTATAATTTGATTTGCTGGAGATTTGCTTTTACAACTCATTATTTTGTGTAAAACTTGAATAATGAAAAGAAATAAACTATATAAAGACTTAAAAAAAAATAGAAATTTAAATAAGTTAAACAATTTAATTCACCTCCTCCCCCTTCCCCTCTCTGATTAAATTAACATTAAACTGATTTCAATTTAAAATTTAAATAAAATCACAAAATTTATAGAGATATATCATGTTTTACGCTATTGAAATGATCACGTGACTTTTCTGCTTTCATCTGCTGTGGCCACATGAAACTGAGTAATTAATAATGTATTTTTGAAAAACATAGTTTCATTCCACAGCCCAATTAACTTATTGTTGTGTTGAGCTTCATAGTATTGTTTTAAATGTCCTTTTTGAAGTTCTTGATACTGCTTAAAAGGAGATTCCACTTTGTAAGGCCAAAAGCTATGCATTTTTTTCCCTCAATGAAGGATAAATAAAATGAAACCAGATTCCCCCTCCCTCCCACTAAACAAATACATTTTTGTCTCTTTTGACAAATGTTTGCATATAAAATATAAAAACTGGTAGTATCCTTTAGAATGTATGTGTGCAGCTTGCATATCCCCCCCCCCCTTCCAGGGGTGGATTTATGAAATGAGGGGCCCTTCTCACTGGATTTATTTGAGGCCCTTCCATCTTGAAAAATTGGATGTATTTATAATCTATACTAATAAAAGAAAATTTTGCTCTGGGTGTGTGTATTCGCGATGGCTAGCGAAATCCACCGCAGGTACAAAGCAGAAATTTTTTGTGAGGGCCCTCCTGATCCAAGGCTTCTACTGATACATATGAGACTCAGAATTTTAAAATATCTACTTATAAGCTGAGTTATTCATTAACAATCGCTACGCACTCTCATTAAAAACTCATCTTGGTCAACAAGAGGGAAAAAGCAAGCTATATTTATGCATCATGAGAAAATGAACATCGAAAAGAAGGAATTCCCAGGAGGGGGGGTGGGGGAGTGTCATATTAACTTGCATTGGCCAAACCGCTTAGTAAAGTTTAAAACAGAAGACATATTTAAAAGATCATACCCTTACGTCTCAAATCCCTTAATCAATTAAAAAAAAAAAAATGCAGTTAACCCTTTGAAAAAGAAAATTCAAAGAGGGTCGTTTTTCCAAAAAAAACCCCATTTTTCTCCGTTATGGCAACACCCCTCCAGGGTGCAATTTTAGAGGTACCGACAAACCAAAAATATGTTCTTAAAGATGAAATCTTCTTCTAACCGATGGTGCAATCGATTTTTGAAAATATGAATTTTAACCCTTTCAAATAACCAGCTAACTCGGGTCACTTCGCATCTCATGGAGACGATATTTTTTGTATGCTAAAAGTAACTAAAGATCCGTATGTATTTTAACACAGTCTTTTTAGATAATCTCAATAAACTACATTTAGATCACCTACAAAAATTATGAAACGTTACGACAGGTAGAAATATTTTTTTACAAAATAAAATGGTATGACATTTTCGGCAAAATCTGTAGAAACTTGTGTTTTGATGCAGTTTCGCCCCTCCAGGGCTCAATTTTAGAAGCAAAAATATGTTCTTAAAGCTCAAACCTTCTTATAATCGGTAATGTAATTGGTGAAAATAAAATGTGTGAAAAGTGTGACGAAATCGGTAAAAAACTGAATGTTTTGTCGCAGTTTTGCTTCGCTTTTTTGCTCGTTTTCGTCATAGACTCCAAAAATCAAATTATGCAGAAAATAAAATACCAAATAGCATGTACTTTTAATTCAATATTTTTAAATTAAAAAATATAAATTTAGTTAAAATGAAGTTAAAGAGATAAAATCATACAAATTTGAGGTTCATTTAAGAGTTATTCATCACAGCTTGGGCAATGACGGGCAGATCAGCTAGTTTAAAAATAATTGCCATTCAAAACTTAATTACAATAATTACTAAAAAATAAATTAATATGTATTCAAATCATTAAGGATTAATTACACGAAATTAATTTCATATTTAAATTACTATCATCAGATTATTTTAGAGGAACTTAGATACTGTGACTGATAAATTTGCTAAAATTATGAATCTTATTTTCCTTTCAATTTTTTAAAAACATGAAATGATAATTCAAACCAAAATTAATCAGAAACTAAGAAGACAATATTTTAGCATCTGTTGAGCTATAACTCAAAACCTCTTTTCGCTCCTTTTTGTTTTTGGCTCATTTATTTCATGAAATAAAGTATAAATGTATGGGGGGTTTTTATGTGTGGGCGTGCAGCGGCCTGCACTGCATGCCATTATCTTTCTTGCAGTTTTAAATTCATTTTTTAATAAAACAATTTCAGAAATCTTATAAATTCATCTATTATAACAAAATTAAATTATATTTTTCTCCTTTTCGTTACACAGCTGAGCTCAACGAATGGAAAATGCTTTATGGACATAAAAAGAATTTGAAGCTCCACAAGTTGTTTTATAACCATCCGCATTGCATTCTTATATAAATACTAGGGGGCTTTGCCCCCTGCAAACGTATAACAGTGACATGTAAATATATTTTTAACTGAAATGAAATATTATTCTTTGCATTGTTTTTAAAATTAGCAACAATATAAAATAGTAACATTTTCTAAAATATATCTTGAAATGAAGAAAATTTGATTAAAATAAATTAAAAAATATTATTTATTTAATGGTATTATTATTGTTATTTAATAAATTATCTTTTTCAAATTTACCTGAAAAATATAATTTAATCACAATATTGTCTTCACTTTCGATTGAAATAAAAGATAATTTCAATTTGAAAATGATGAAAAAGAAAATAAATTTAATAATCCTTATATTTTTAGCTTTCTTCCCTTTTTCTCTACAAAAATGGAGTCATTTACTTGCAATCATTACAAAAATATTGCTACAATTAGAAAAAAAATCAATACCTCGAAAACTAAATCAAATTTTAAAATTCTAATACCATTTTCTACATACACAGATCACTACGGACAATTTGTGCTAATTTCACTGCCAAAGGTTCCATATTTTAGAAATAATAGCTATGAAATACAGTCAGTCATTTCATAAATTCATTTCATTAGGATTTTATATACAGTAAACTCTGTCTAAGGCGGAATCGATCGGGATTGAGAAAATTTTCCGTGGTAGACAATATTCCGGCTTATGCAAAAAAAGCTCCCCCCCCCCCCCCCCAAAAAAAAAAAAAATCCATCGAATTTGATGATTTTGTATTGATTTTCCTGACATGAAAATCGGTTGAAAACTGATTTTCGGAAAGATCTTTTGTCTTTGTAGATAAATGAGAAACGCTATTCAATTTCTTAGTACTGCTGTAATACATGCGAATTGGAAGTTTACATACATACACACACACAAAAAAAAAAAAAAAAAAACCCAATAAACTTCGAGAATGAGACAGAACGCTATAACTTTGAATTTTAGTACATCCTTAAAGTATTATATCTTGCACTTTTGAAAATATATATTTTGATAAATGTTCATTCTACTAGAAATATTAACTTTTAAATATAATTTTGCATATGAAAAAATGACACAAGCATAAATTCCTTAAAATTTAAACAGTTTCTGTCCCTTTGAATTAACTTTTTCAAAGTGTTACGGAATTTAACTAACATGCACGACATTGAGTATTTGATTTATCAGTTTTAAAGCTTAATAAACAAAATGCCTTTCATTTTTAAATTATCCTTTTTTCCGCCTTATGCAAAATTTTGGTTTCGGTGGGACCTTAAATTGCTTTCCGTTTCCGCGTTAGACAGATTCCGCCTTATGCAACATGAATTAATGTAATTTTCTATGTGTTCGCAGGGACTTGAAAAATTTTCCGCGGTAGACAGATTTCCGGCTTATACAGAGTCCGCCTTAGACAGAATTTACTGTATGTATGGTAGATATTTTTTAAACACCAATTTAATTAACTAATCTGCATATAGGTTTGTAATTATGTGTGTCTTAATAGTGAATGCCATAAAAAATGGTCCCAAAAATGCAAAAGTGGCACTTTCACAGCTGCGATTAGCAAAACATCTGCTAAAATGGAAGATATTAATATTGGAGAAAAACTATGGGGGACATTGTCTTTGACAGTCATGATATATTTAACTGTGTCATAACTGTGTGTCATTTTTGATCTGGATGTGGAGAATTTTATCAGAGGGAAAAAGTATGAACACTTACGATGCAATAATAAAACTTGTGCAATAATCAAATATTGATTACTAGCTGACGCGTCCAGCGGTGCCCGGGCTTGTTATAAAACCCTTAAACAAAATTCTATTTTGTGTGATTTTATATAATCGGAACATTCGGTGCCCCAATGTCTTCAGCATCATCGAGTGTTTCAAATGAATTTAGTCTTTCAGGGGTCCCAATGCCTTCGGCAGCGTCAAGTGTGTTCCCAACAAATCTCTTTCCAGTGGTGTTTCCAGGGTGGGGGTCCAAATGCTCTGGATACCAGTGATTTTGAAAAGTTCAGTTCGCCTTATCTAATCGGAGAATTTTCTGCTATTAATCAAGATGAAGAAAACTTAAATATATTACTTGTATCCAGAGCATTTTGACCCCCCTCCCCCCCATCTACGCCACTGCCTCTTTTTGAAGAAATCTGTGACCTGGGTTGCCGCTGTCTCAGACAGCATATACCCGAAGTGCTCCGCAAGCACTGAAGATAATTAAAAACCAAGTTGAATGATCCCGTAGTTATCAGGCCCATTGAGCCCGAGATTAGAATGCTCCCCCCTAGCGGTAGAAGATGGAACTAAAATATGTATAACAATCCTAAGGTAAATTGAATGAACCAATTTTCAATGAAATCGAGCCATAGAAACCAAGAAAAAAATGTGCCGTTTATGTTGGAAAATGGTAGTAACAAAAGTCCAAGATAAACTTTCATATTGCAGAAAGTAGCTTAATTATAATCTCAGTTGAATGAACCAATTGCCATTGAAATTGGGCCGATAAAACCCGAGAACAGAATACACTCCCAAGCGGTGGAAGGTGCCCCCTCCATCTATAAATTTATCAAATTCCCTTTAACATTAACCCAATATTTAATTTACGGATAAAATACCCCCATCTCTCTAAAGTTAACCACTTAACTTTAACAGTAGCTTTATTTTTAATTTACGAATGTAGTAAGTAAACGTAAGTTGATGCCAAAAAGAAGATTAATGTTCAAAAAAGTTGGTAGCAAGGGTATAAGGATATTTTTTAGTAGTTTATAAAGTGGCAGGAGGACCCTAGAAATATATTAAAGAAAATTGCAGGAGAATCGGATCATGGGCCTCAAGAAGGCGATTAATGTTCAAAATTGGAGGTAGCTGAAGTCTGAGAAATTTTTGTGGTTCATGGAGTAGCTGAAAAACCTAACAAGTTGTTAGAAAAGAAAAAGCTAGTGAATCGGACTATTTTTAAGGGAGCTATAATAGGGGGATCAAAAGGTGTCAAGGTGATAGTTCAGAGCAGAGTCCTAAGATGAAAACATGTTAAAAGGTCCTAGTATTTAGCTCTTTAGATCTAAAATTAGTTGAAATTAAACATAATGTACAAATTAATCATCAGAATAAAATTTTAAATAAATGCGTAAAAATAAGAGGAAATACTTAAAAAGGATCCTAAGGCCCCAATAAAAATATGAGGAGTAGCTGGAAATCCTAAAAAGTTATTAGAAAAAAAGCTAGTGAATCAGACCATTTTTAAGGGTGCGATAATAGGGGGCCTACTGACAGTTGAGAGCAGGGCCCTGACATAAAAACATGTTTAAAGGTTCTAGTACCTAACACTTTAGATCTTTAATTAGTCGAAATTACACATAGGATATAAAAAACCATTTGAATAAAATTTTAAACAAATGAGAAAAAATGGGGAGAGGGATGCTTAAAAAAGGTGCCCTAGTGCTCCATCCAAGACTCAATTTTAAATTTATGCATTGAGAGTGAGACAGAATTAGAGGGTGAAAAATGCTTGGTGCACAAAAAGTTCGAGGTACTGCGGACCAGGGCTCAGGGAGCCAGGGCCTTAACTAGAATGTAGAAATGGGAGGAATAACTAAATGGAAAAGTTCTCTCAAAACAAAGATCAGATTAAAAGGGGCAATTTATTAACAATTAAGGGCACAAAAACTTCAAGGGATCCTGTACCACATCCCAGTGGACTATAATCTTAACTCGAATATAGTTGGGTATAAGGAAATTTTTTAGTAGCTTATAAAGTAGCCGGAGGACCCAACAACTATGTAAAAGAAAATTGCAAGAGAATTGGATTATTTTTAAAGAAGGTGCAGCAAGGGCCCCAAGAAAGCCATTAATATTCAAAATTGGTGGTAGCTGAGGTCTGAGAAATTTTTTTTCTAGTTCATGTAGTAGTTGGAAGACCGAGGACCTTAGAAGTTGTTAGGAAAAAAAGCTAGTGAACAAAACCATTTTTAAGGAAGCTATAATAGGAGATGCAAAACAGGCCAATTGATAGTTAAGAGCAGGGTTCTTAAATGAAAACATGTTAAAAGGCCCTAGTACTTTGCACTTTAGATCTTCAATTAGACGAAATTAAGCATAGGGTATGAATTATTAGAAAAACATTTTAAAGAAATACGCAAAAATGGGTGGGATGCATTAAAAAGGGCTTTAGAGCCCGAATAAAAATATGAGAGTGTTGGTCTGGGGACAGGAATTCAAGAATCAACTTTAAAGTTATGCATTGAGAGGGCGACACAATTAGGGAGTGAAAAACGCATGGGAGACAAAAGTTCAAGGGCCTCTGTAATGGGTCCTAGGGGGCCAGGGTCTTACCTGGAATGTAGAATCTGGGGAATAAGTAAATTGAAAAAGGGCACCAAAAACGAATATTGGATTAAAAAGGGCAAGTTAATAACAATTTAGAGCACAAAAGCTTCCAGGACCCTGTATCGGTCCCCAGGGAGCCAGGATCTTAACTGAAACATAGAAAGGGGGATAACTAAATGGCGGAAGTCCCCAAAAAATGAAGAAAATTGGATAAAAAAGAGGCAAGCTATTAAAAATTTAGGGCATAAACACTTGAAGGGCTCATGTGGCCCGGGTCTTAAAATATTAAAAATCTGATCCTCGGGTACATCAGGAACTGGCTTACACTATCTTTCCCCAAATGTTCAGATTTCTATGTGTGGTAGATTTTGCTAGCCATCGCACACAGACAGACACACAGAGTGAAACTTTCTTTTATTAGTATAGATAACCAGTAAAAATTCACTTAAAATATCAGCTTTATGAAAACTGCATATCAAGTGTGGGGCCCCCAAAATCAGGGCCCTCAGGTTGACAGCCCATGATTTAATTAGTCCCTCAATCTGTATAAGTAAATCGTCATAGAATGTCTCTAACAGTGTTCCTTTCGGCTCAGTCCCAAGTTTCCTTTGAATCTCATCCTATCTGTCCACAAACGATCATTGCCATTGTACTGATAATTCATGAAGGAAAAAAAGATAAGGGAAAATTAAAACATTTCTGATAGTAGCAAATGATAGAAAAAATTATATTTATTATATGAAATGATATTGTAATATTAATTGAAAAATTAAAGAAAGAACACTAAGAAAATCCCTTTATCAAAACGTCACATTTCTCTTTGGACTCAAGAGAAGATTTGGGGGTTCTTGGGATGTAGGGCCCCCTCGCGATTGCAACCATCACGACCCCTTAAATCCATCCCTGCCCCCTAACACACGTACACACACAAAAGAAACGAATAGTTAAACATAACTACACCTTTAATTGGGTTTAAAATGCTTATACTATTTATTTATTTTATGTTTTACTAAATATTGTGATGTTGACTTTTGTAAACCGGTAAAAATAATTTATTATTTAATGTCTTTTAGGTGCAATATCTGTAGTTTTAGACAGTTTAGATACAATACAGTGCTTATCTGATAGTATGGTCAAAGACAGAGAGTTTCTTTTATCCATTTTAGAAGATAAAAAGCTCCATACTTTATTAGATGTAAGTATCTCCATTTATTTAAAATCTTTTTTTGCTTGGTCAATATGTAAATATTTATTTTTAAATTGTCGAAAAAATATTGTTGAATAAAATGAAATTGCAAAAAAATTGTGATAAAATATAGTGCTATATTTCCATTAATGTCTGTGGGTTAACAAAATATTCAGAGGTTTCTTTCTCATATTTATCCAATAAGATATCCTCCTGTCTCCCTCCTTTTTTTTTTAAGGTTGAATAAATATTTTCTTTATAGGTTGAAATGCCATTAGTACTCAATTCAGTGCTAATGTGTATTTAGAACATGCACTGATTTTTTATAAGCTAAATATATTGAATACAATATATTCATATATAATTTTTGTTTACCAGTTTATTCACTCAAGTGTTTATATTTTTGTTATCTATGACAAATTCAATATAAGGGACAAACAATTTTAAAGACGTTTAATGAATACTTAATGTTTGAATTTGGTTACACTTATCGCCTTGCCTGTACTTGATATATAGTAGCTATATATAGTGACTATAGTTCCTGTAGTTTGTTTGCTCGCTCTTGAATTTCATTAATTCATTACCCCCAGGAGATACCTTCTTTAGGTATTTATAGTTTCTGCAACCCTGGACACCTGAGCAATCTTTCTCTTTTCCATTTCCTACATTCTTTAGGTATTCACAGGTTTCATAACCCCAGGCACCTGAGTGTTCTTTCTCTTTTCTTTTTCCTTCTCTTGTCTATTCTTTCCTCTTTGTTTCACTCACATTGTGGTTTCCTCTTTGGAGGTGAGTGCAATTCTGATTGAGCCGTTATCATCCTGTCTGTGTCAACTTATGGAGAATTGTAAACAACCCCACGTGTTTGCCATGTGTGACAACCTGTATCCCTCGACAGGGGATCCTGGCAGTTGAGGGGAACCAACTCACTGCTTTGGCCTCTGCTTCAGGTAGACGAAAAAGGGGGCGGCATACTGGTCTTGTATACATCAATCGGCTGGTCAGCTGACTTGTCAATGGCTAAGGATCAAGTGAGCAGCATTTATTAGTCATATCGTTAAGGATGGATGTGATGTCTGGGAACGTCTAGATTAATTTCTCTTTCAATTCTTTTGGCGCCAATGCCATTCGTCACGTGATGCGTGAGCACACGCAGAGAGAGAGAGAGGGGGAGACACTGTTTTATTCAGAGTGTGGAAGGAGGAAGTGTAAGAGTAGCCGCGCAGGGTTTGATAGCCAATATCAAGGAAATGGCTATAAATATAAATTAGCAGAGTTATGCACTAGCAATGGAGCGTATATGGCTAACTTCTGACATAGCATGATACGATCTAATCAATAACTTTAGTTAAAAGATTTAAAGATATATTGCTATAAACTTGTATGTAATTCAATTAAACTTAAACTACAACTGTGGTGGATTAAGTAAAACAGATAACAATATATATAAATAAAAACGTATTTATTAAAAACCAAAAGCAAACAACAAACTTAACTTTCATAAATTATAACAACTATTAAATGTATGTCTATAAATATATGTAATGGCATTTATATATTTACCCCAGGACTCCAAGGCATATCGTGTAAAAATATAGGCTCTGCGATAAAAACATTTATAATGATTCACTTGGAAATACCTTCACTGGAAAAATAAGTTTTCGATCCACATCGCCAACGAGAACGGTCTTGATGACACATCGCTAACTTCTCCAGAAACTTAACCTATTCAAGCTACCAGCCATATTCCTTCAGGACACTTCCGTATCCAAGAATCAGCATATTCACAATTCAGAAAGAAATTCACCTTTCCGTAAACAGCTCCGTAAGCACACTGGGGAAGATTAGCTTAACACCAAATGATGACAGAAACCATTCCTCAGAAATACGATGACGACACAAAAAACTATGATATTTAAAAAGCCATGATGTCTAAAAACTGGAATATGAAATCAAACACAAACATAGATAAAATCACTTTCTATTACACTGCATGACTAATGGCGAGACTCCATAATACAAACAAGGCAAAGAACTGAAAAACTGAATGAAGATCCGAGGAGGGAAAACCCTTTTATGCAATAGCTAGTGGTGCACGTGCCGACACATTCCCTTTCGGGAACATTCGATGAGCAGTGATTCGCCGGAGTGGATTACATCATCTAATTCATTCATGAAGATAGCCACCGCCACCTGGCGAAAGAAAAACTGCATAGTACGATCTACGACATTGAAAGTGATGCCTGGCAGATTACACCATCAGAAGTTTGAAAAACGTAAACAAAGTATTTAAAGGAACGTAACTTAAAGAAACTGAAAAGACTCCTTAAATAATTAAAGGATAAATTGAATGGAACAGAATAAAGGTAAGTTTTATTTCAGAATAAATTATATTTGAATAAAGTTACTTTGATAAATAAAGTGCAATAAATAAAGTACTGCATATTATATTGTAATAAGTTAAAGAGGTATTTAATACTGTTAGAGGCATTGAGAATAAAGAAACTAGCTTGTTAATTCCTAACAGGGTTTGCCGGCTTTTTTTTTTTTTTTTGTGAAAACGGAAGTATGTCGGGTGCTAGGGGCACCAAAGGATTATAATTTGAGTAGTTTGTATTATAACTTAATAATATTGTGAAGTGTAGTTCGTGGAGTGAAATATAAAAGTGTCGTGCATCTTTTGAAATCATTCATTCATTGTAAATAATTGCATCATCATTTGTGTCGTCTTGTAATGTCTTCATGTTCCTTGTAAATAAACTTAATAATCTGTGTTTAAAGAAGAAGTGCTATCTTTACAAGGAATACACACATTGGGAAGGTCAGCGGAGCTCGGCGGTGGTATTACACGCACTCTTACGAAGAACAAGAGCTCTTATAAAAAGTAAGATGCATGTTTACGTATTTTTAATTGAAGATATTTTGAGTAGATAAATAGAATGCAATTTCTTATTAAGAGTTTATATATTTATAAGTAGACGAAAGGAAAGTAAATAATTTATTATTTATGAGTTTGATTTAAGCATATAAGAAGAAATATGGTATTTATAGTATGACATTTATTGCTTGATTTATTTATTTAAGATGATAGTATTGGTTATAAGTAGAATTTATTATAAAAGTGTTTGAAATTGAAAAAGAAAAATGTTTAGCATTAAAGGGCTGAAAAAAGAAGATTTAGTTGTGGTCGCAACCGAATTAGGTTTAAAAGTAGAGGTTGAGCATAGAATTGTAGATTTGAAAACACTCATTGAGGGAAGTGACCAATTTGCTAAGGATGCTGAATTTGTAAAAGAATTTTTAATTACCACGGTATCAGATAGAACAGAAAAAGAAAAACGTGAAGCCGAGTTGCTCAAAATTGAAAAAGAAAATGTCAAATTGGAACAGAACACTGCTCTAGAATTAGAGAGAACAAAATTAGAAGTAATAAAAGCCCAATTAGAAATGGCGAAGATCCAAAATGAGGATAAGAATTTGGATTCGGGGGGGGGGGGGGGGGGGACAAAAATCCCATACTAATTCGTTAGAATCTTTAATTAAAAGTGTTAGAACTCTGAGTATGCCAGTCCCGACTAAACCGGAAGCGTGGAATTTATTTTTTAGTTCGCTCGAAAAAGCATTCGAAATGAAAAATGTTGCGGAGGAGTTGAAAGTTGAAATTTTACTAAATTTAGTGGGTGAACACGCCGCACATTTATTAGTTTATGTAAATACAAATGAAATGAAGAGTTATCCGAAGGTTAAGGCTTTAATTTTAAAAGAATTTCAACCTCATTCAAAACCATTTACAATTTGCAAGCAGAATCCGAGCTAATTGGGAATTTTATTGTCAGTTTAGAAAAGTAAATGATTTCGATACGCTTAATGAATTAATTGTTACCGATAGATTATTGAGTTCATTAGATTCAGAAACGCGGAGTTACGTTAAATTAAAGCAAATGGATGACTGGCTAAAACCACGCCAGATCGCGGAATTATGCGATAATTGGTTTATTTCAAAAGGTAGAACTTTTTCGGAATTATATGATAGACCGATAAAATCCTTTCACAACTATGATGAAACTGGAAGTGTGAATCATGGAAAATATATACCACCTCACATCAGAAATAATGTTCTTTCTCAGGATAGGAAAACTAATGACATTTGTAGGATATGTAAACAAACAATTCATTTACGTTTCTGTCCGAATAATAAAGATAAAAATAAAATGGGCAATTTTCGAAATCAAACAAAAAAGGAATCGGGTTTTGAGAAAAATAAACATGATGAAAAGTTAGTTGCTAAAGTGACAGCGTTAGGTTCTGGGAATGAGGTAATAAATACGCAAGCCTTGCAATATCAGGATGTCTGGTTAGGGGGCGGAAAGTGAATACATTGATCGATAATGCGGCCAAAATTCCAGTCGTTAATTCAAATCAAATACCGGATTCATTTAGAAATAATGAAAATTCAAAAATTCAGTTGATATCTGCTTTTGGAGAAAAAATAATCGCTGACCTTATAACTTTACCCATAGCTTTAGATTCTGGAGAGTCAAATAGTGTGGTTAATAGCGTAGATGTTTTGTTCGCAGCAACAGATAAATTATATGGGTCATGTATTATCACGCCTACGATTTATGAGTTATTACGATCAGCTCAGATTGGAGGGGAAGAAAATAGATTATGTGATGTGTCGGTGCCTATGGAGGAGATGCAGTTGGAAAGGGGGGAAGAAATTAAATATCAAAAAGCAGGGGGTAGTGAAATGGAGCAACAAAGTATCAATGATGAGAATTTATGTTTATTAAGTCAAAATGAAACCGCAGAAAAAGAGTTAATTATTAGCTGTATTGAAAAGAAAAATAATAGCGAAGATTTAAATGTGGGTCATCAATCAGATGCGAGTATTTACAGGGCACAACAAAAAAGTTGCGAACCGTTACAGGGAGCTTTCAAAGATGCAGAAAAAGAGAAAAATGGGTTTGTTATCATAGATAATTTGCTTTATCATAGGGAAAGAGTTTCGGGAAATCAAGTTATGCAATTAGTGGTACCAAAGGTGAGGAGGGGGGAAATTTTAAAAATTGCGCATGAATCGATTTTTGCTAATCATCTTGGCATGAAAAAAACAAAAGAGAGAATTCGTTATTCTTTTATTTGGGCCAGGTATGTCGCGGGATGTGGAAGAATATTGTGCGTCGTGTAAGGATTGCCAACTACGGAGCAGGGAGAGGGCTAGCGATCAGATACCCATTTCCCAATTGAGAGACCGGAACTTCCATTCGACGTTGTAAATATTGACATAATTGGGGAAAATTGAACCTCCTTCAGCACGTAGGCATCAATACATACTTACTTTGGTAGACCAACATTCGCCATGGCCCGAGGCAGTTCCGTTATGGACAATTACAGCTAAAGCTACGTGCGATGCATTGTTAGAGATATTTATGCAGACAGGAATACCCCGCGTAATAGCGAGTGATCAGGGCAGAAATTTTGTATCAGGGTTAATACAAGTGTTTCATGCTAGGCTGGGGGTGGCTCCTAGGTTTGCTACGCCGTGGCACCCACGGAGCTCAGGACTTGTTGAACGATATAATCAGGTATTGAAATGTATGTTGCACCATATAATTCATAGCGATCCTGAAAATTGGGATAAACACATCCCCTATCTATTATTTGCATACAGAGAAATTCCGAATAGCACTACGGGCGTATCGCCATTCAAATTAATGTACGGAAGAGAGGCCAGGGGGCCACTGGCGGTATTAAAATCTACATGGGCAGGCAAAATCCCACTACCTATAAATCTAGGAAAGAGTGCGACCGAATACCTCCAGGAGTTAAAAATTAATTTAGAAAGGGCTGCGGAACAAGCGGCAATAGTGTCAGAGGTTAAGCAAAGCTCGTATGCGAAGTACGCTAATCAAAGAGCGATTTACAAGGAATTTAGACCGGGAGACCAGGTATATTTATTAATCCCAGACTCTACGAACAAACTTTACGCGAGGTGGACAGGGTCAGCTGAAATAGTGGCACGTTGTAACCCTGATTCTTACAAAGTGAAATTAATGAACGGGAATGTTAGGAATGTCCACGTAAATAAGATCAGAAAATTTACTCCTAGGGTACAGGCGGTGGGGGTGATCTTCGAAAATGAGGTAGAATTACGGGAGGTCCATCCTACCCCCAGTACAAAAGATAACTCCGACCTATTCAATATAGAATAAGTTGATCTAAGTCATTTAGGAAAGGTGGAGAAAGAAAAAATGTTAGATTTATTGTATAAATATAAAGAATTATTTTCTAGAAAAGTGCAAATAGCTAAGGTAGGAAAGCATAAAATACGAATAAATGACGCAGAAAAGAAAAAGCCCTACGTTTACAGAATCCCAGAGGCCTTGAAACCTCAAGTAGATAAACAAATTGAGGAGTTATTGGAACTAGGTCTGATTGAAGAAAGTGAGGCAGAGGCTCCACACCCAGTAGTGTGTGTAATGAAGAAGGATGAGGCCTTGTGCCTATGCGTAGATTTTTGAGTGCTTAATGCTGTTACAGTGACTAATGATTTCCCAATGGAAAATGCCACCGATTTGTTGTTCAGTATTGGCAGAGCCAATGTGATAACTACGATAAACTTACTCAAAGGGTATTGGGCCATACCGCTAGAAGAAGAGAGTAAAAATTTAGCATGCTTTAAAACTCACAGGGCTCAGTATCGCTTTGATGGCCTTCAGGCTCAAAAACGCAGCTGCGACTTTTCAACGAGAAATGAACAGAGCACTGTCTGAATACAAGGAGTTCGCCAGAGCATATATAGACGACATAGCCGTTTTCTCTGAAACATTTTCTGAACACCTGATGCATCTAGAAAAGATATTTTCTAAGTTATCAGACTTAAGATTATCAGTCAACTTGAAAAAATGTGAATTCGCAAAACCGCAGATTAAATATTTGGGACACATCATAGGGTCCGGTAGCCATCGGACCAACCACGGAAAAGTGGAGGCTATTCAAAGGTTAGCAGTGCCTCAAACGAAGAAACAGTTGAAAAGTGTTCTTGGTCTCTGTAATTATTACAGAGATGACATTCCTAAATATGCTGAAGTAGCATATCCTCTAACTGAACTGACGAAAAAGAAGAGTCCAGAACAGTTGTGTTGGTCAGAAGACCATGATCGGGCATTTAATCAGTTGAAAAGAGGTCTTATCGAAGCACCTAGTCTACATATTCCCGTTATAGGAGTACCATTTGTCATCGAGTGCGACGCATCTGCAATGGGTTTCGGTGCGTGTTTATCACAGCGAAAAGACAGAGTACTGTACCCAGTGAGCTATGCCAGTCAAAAGCTCACCAAAACTCAAGAGGCTTAGCCGATGATCGAAAGGGAGGCCTATGCGGTCATCTAGAGTCTCAAGAAGTTTGAAACGTGGATTTTTGTATCACCTGTGGAACTTATCACTGATCACAACCCACTGACTTTCATCACCAAAAATGCCCCCCAATCTTCCAAACTGCAACGATGGGCATTAGCACTGCAAAAATATGACATTCAGATTTCGCACCGACCTGGTGCTAAGTTGATAAATGCAGACGCACTGTCTAGACTTGAGACTGTTGAATAAGAAAACAAACTGTGAAAAACTTTCTAAACTGTATAGACTTTAAAAAAAAAAACTTTTAACGTGTTTATTCAACAGTAATTTAATTGGTTCCTGCAGCTATAACTTTTATATGTTTTATTTGTTATTGCATTTATTATTGTTATTATTAAGTATTAATTATGTTTTATATTAGTAGATAAGAAGAGTGTTAATAAGTTGTGCTATAGGCAGCGTGCCCAGACCATTTCAGGATGCAGTTTGTATATTTTTTATATGCATTTGTTAATTTGTATTTTTATTTGGGTAATTTGTTTTAAAAAAAGGGTGAAGTATCAGGACGTCTCCAGACTAAATTTCAGAGAGAAAATTGAGGGACCCCCTCCCCCATTTTTCAATCTTGGGTGGGGGGTGTGATGTCTGGGAATGTCTAGATTAATTTTTCTTTCAATTCTTTTGGCGCCAATGCCATTTGTCACGTGATGCGTGAGCACACGCAGAGAGAGAGTGGGAGACGCTGTTTTATTCAGAGTGTGGAAGGAGGAAGAGTAAGAGTAGCCGCGCAGGGTTTGCCGGCTTGTTTTTTTATTTGTGAAAACGGAAGTATGTCGGGTGCTAGGGGCACCAAAGGATTATAATTTGAGTAGTTTGTATTATAACTTAATAATATTGTGAAGTGTAGTTCGTGGAGTGAAATATAAAAGTGTCATGCATCTTTTGAAATCATTCATTCATTGTAAATAATTGTATCATCATTTGTGTCGTCTTGTAATGTCTTCATGTTCCTTGTAAATAAACTTAATAATCTGTGTTTAAAGAAGAAGTGCTATCTTTACGAGGAATACACATGTTGGGAAGGTCAGCGGAGCTCGGCAGTGGTATTACAATGGAGATTGCCATACGAGTGTCATATGAACATATAGGATCTGGTTAGCTCTGTTGTACAAATATGCATCCCCTTGTTGAGCTCGGTGGTGGGGCCAGGGTCTGAATTATGTTTTTTCTACTATGGATGGAAGTACTTCACTTTCTTCTGTTTCTGTCATATGTGGAAAGCAACAAACTATACAGAATAATTCTTTCACTCGCTTCTTTGTTATCAAATGCACTGATAATCTGTCTGATAATTCTTTTAAGAGATTTTCTCCTTTCTTTATTACAAAAACATTCCAGTCTGTTTTTGGGAATAGTCATTTGCTCAAAGAATTGCAGTCTGGGGATTTGCTGGTGAGGTTTCTTCAGCCTGCCAAATTGCACAACAATAGGTTCCTTTTCTGTTTTGGTCCAGGTACATCAAACTCTGAATACAAGCCATGGTGTACATGAACCAGAACTTTTACTCTGTATGAAGGAAGCACTCCTATAAAATTTAAAAAATCAAAATGTCATAGATGTTCGTCATATCCTAACCCTCTCTGTTGTTTTAAGAGCCAGCATTATGGTCATACTACAACTACGTGTCATGGTTCTGCTACCTGTGCACATTGTGCAGAAGTCGGCCATGACTGTAAATCTTTCAAAAACTCTGAACGCTGCACAAACTGTAAGGGTGACCATACAGCACACTCTCGCTCTTGTCCAAACTGGATCCATGAAAGAGAAATTCTAGCTGTCAAAATTACTCAAAAACTTCCTTATCCTGAAACTTGCAAGCTTGTTGAATCCAGAATCCCATCTGTAGGTGTTTATTACTCCAGTTTACTCAAGCAGCAATCAAAACTCATGAGGCACATAGGCACCCAAACTGACTCCTCTTTTCCACCAAGTAAATTCTCCTATGACATTGCCATCCAGCACTTCAAAGAAAAAAGCCATGTATCACTAGTGGAAGACTTTCACCAAAATTAGAAATCTGACCACCACTATCGGAACTTGTCAGAATACCTACATAATCAGTCACAAAAATCTTTAGCTCAATCAAAAAAGGCAACCAAACATGAGACTGAAAAGACCTTTTGTTTTATCTGAAAGCAAATTGTAGAAACCTGATGTTTTTCCAACTCAGAAAGTAAAGCAAAAATCTTGTGCACAGAAAGAGAGAAAGAAAACCTCAACTCAAGCCTCTTCATAGTGGAAAATTATGAAGGAAAAAAAAACACCTGCAAAACTATGTAGAAGAGGCTATAGAATCAGAATCTTATAGTTATGACTCAAGTACAGATGAAGAAAATAATTGTTTTTGAAGAGTTTGAGCCTAAATGATTTTATATTTTTTAATAATCTGTTTTTTTAATTTGTTTTTATGCAGTATTAGTACAGCATTTTATACTTTGTTTCATTTTTAAGAATCATTACTTTACAGCTTTTACAGATTTTAATTGTAATGATTTTCTTTGTGTCTTTTAATTTTATTAAATGGTTCTAATTACATCATTACATACATCATTACTGTTTTCAGTAAACTGCATTGTGTTTCTGATCTTATTGTTATGATAATTTTTTTAATCTAACTTTTAAAATATATTTCTATGTTTTAATTTTAACTTTATCTTGGCATAGCCAATATGTAATCAGTCGATATTTAAAAGAGAAAAACTAATATAATGCCTTGATTTTATAATAATATGTTGTATGTTATGGAAATTCATCATAAAAACTAACTTCTCAAATAAGAGTTTTGTTATGATTTCATTGCATTAGTAATGTGAATTAAAAAACATTAAAAGCAGTATAAAACAACATATTTTAATGTTTTAATATTATTATATATTTCATTCGTATATATCCATTTTGCTTCCATCTTTGTAAACTTTAATGCATTAATCTGAAAGTTGACACTACCTTTTTTTTCCAGCTCTATGATAGGATAAGTTCCAGATCTTTCAGTCCTGTCAGAAGCCCATTTCCTGATGCTCTGCCGATAGCTAGAGAGGTATGTAACATTTGCTTATCTGAATGTAAAAAAAAAAAAAAAGTTACACTGTAAAGAGGATGCCAGCAAAATTTTGATTTAGGATGATTTTCAATTTCATTATTGACATTAGTTATTCATTATTGAATCTAGAAAAAGATAGAAGAAGGTTCTCTTGAGTTGTGATAGAAAATACCATCATTTTGATTTATGAATAAAACAGTTTTTTCTTATGAATTTTACTAAACAATACTATAAAACAGAAAAGCTGGAAACAAATAATTTCTTCATGAATAATTAAAAAGTTAATTAGGGTTTTGTTCATCTCACAAAACCCTTATAGTCTTGCTTCTCTGTCTGTCCATCGCAGTGCTTGTACTCGGAAGCTATTTAAGTTACAGACTTGAAATTTTTCTTTACAAAGAGCTGAATACCCCATTCATACCCAAAATCATAAAATTTTGAAAATTTCTTATATTATTTTAATTACCATAATTTCCGGCCTATAACCTGCAGATTATCTGTTAAAAAACCTGAAAAATTTTAAGTGTGGATTATCTGCTGAAATATTTGTTAAGCAGAAGTTCACATCAGATATCCAGTTTCTACCATCAGTCATAAAATAAAAATGTAAACAGCTATCACACAATTGTCTGCTATCAACCATTCATGGAGTTGCTTGTGATTGGTTCACATATGATGTGCTAGTGGGAGTGGCTTCCGATTTTTATGTTATATTTTTTAGCCTTTTGGCAACACGTTTCTATAAAGAACAAAGCATTTCTCATCTCTTTCAAAAATCCCGTTGAAAGTTATAATAATGTCCAAGAGAAAATGTGTTATTTATCACTGCAGAATTTAAACTGAAAATTATTAAAAAAAAACAGATGTTGAAGATGATTTAAAAACAGCAATTATTATAGAATTATCTGTATTCACAAGGCATTCTACGTTTTAGATAAAAGATTCAATGAAAAAAAAACTTTGTATTTTTAAACTTGTAATTGTTATTATTATTATTTTTTTTTGCAATTATTTTATTACAATTATCATTTAAATAGAGCAACTAAATAAATAGGGAGGTAGTTTATTAGTAGTACTTTGGAATATTGAAAACAATGAGTAATCCTTGTATAGACTGGATTTATGTATTATCTGCTGAAAAAATTTTTAAGGGCGAAAAATTGCGGCTGCAGATTATATGCCGGAAATTACGGTAAATAAATTAATGTAATGACATCCCACCATTTTTGCGATTTCAAAACACAATCTTAATTTTAACCATCTTTTCAGGAACTTCGTTGTCCTGTGGTAGAAAGTGTTATTTCCATGGCTGCAGAGTCAGAGTCACTAAAAAACGAGCCAACTCAGACTCCAGCTTTTTTGTGGACAGATTGAAGTGAAATTAAACTAATTATATGTAATTTTAAATCAATAATATGAATTATTATAGTTATTTTTGGACTATACCAGGTTTCCGAAGTTAAAGAGGCCAACATACTGCCTAATGTAAAGAGTAGATGAAAATCCTTTTTAATTTTTTTAAAAAAATCCCTGTTTTGTTACTATACAGCTTCAATATTTATGTTTTAACCACTTGTTTTCTTTTATTCTATTCTACATTAATTTTTTTGTTGTCTTCATTTGAATGTAATAGTTTGAGTCTAAGTAATCATTAATGTTGCTATTCTGTATTGTATGGCTTGTGAACCTATCAAAACCTTAAATATATGGTAAAATTTCCCCATAAATATCTATAGTCCTCTTTAAAACAATCTTAATTGCATGTTATAAAAATCAGATTTTTTTGGTAGAAATTGCATCAGGCTGGGCCAAATATCATTGATTCTTACATGAGCCAGGCTAGTTTACACTGATTTTTACATGGGTCGATGTATGAACTGCAAAAATATATAAGGTCAGGGCAGAAATTTTTAAGAGTCCAGGCCTGGAAACTGTGGCCCATGTAACCGGAGATAATGTGATAATTGTAAATTTCTACTATCTTTGGAGGCCAAGGAACTGGAAGTAGCATTGCAATAATAACCATTTTTACCCCCTCAGGTTCTTCAGGCAAATTGTATCCCCTTTATTTCCATGTGCACAGGACTCAAAATAATGTGAAATTGTAATTATTTTTTTCTGAATTGGCAGTACCCAAAATAATGATAAAATAGTATTGCATTATCTTTCTCCTTTTTATTTTCCAGTTTTTCAGCTCCTCAGAATCCGAAATAATGCCGAAATTGTAAAATTGATGCGGGAAACATAAAATTTTTATTTTTTCTTTTGAATCCGCAAAACTCAAATTTATTTCTGAAATAGTATCTTTTTCTTCTTTTTTTTCCAATCCATCGAAATTTTTTGTGTTTGAAGGACACGGAATAACAACAAACTGTAACATTTTTGCCTTTGCTTTTCAGGGTCCACAAATCCAAAATAGTAAAATTTCCATTTTGTTTTCTTCTTTAGATTTTGATAGTTGGATTTTCGGGTTTGCAGGATGCGAAATTGTAAAATTAATAAAACAGAATATATAACTTTTTCCCTTTTTTCTTTTGAAACCCTAAAAATGGAATTAGTGAAATTTTCGCTTTATTTTTCTTGTGTTCCTCATAATTTTAATCAATAGGCACCACTGATATGTTAGCCAGCATAGAGTTCGAGTCAGAATCATTAAAATTTCCAGAGTCTGAGTCTGCCATTTTCCCTACCAATTCTGCAGCCCTGGTTATTTTTAACAGAAAGGTCCCGAGTTGTTGGAAGCATGTCAGCGGAAGTTTAAATTTTCAATTTTTACATTTAATTGTCCAGTGGATTTAATTAAAAGAAATTTCGTATTTTTTAGCCATTTTACAGGTTTATTTTATTATTATTATTTTTTTGCAGAATTTTAACAGCATAATTTTTTATGTCCATTATTCAACTTTATAAATATTTAAGTTATTTTACAAAAATTATAAATTAATGAATTTTTCTTGATTATAAATTGGAATATAAGAAATTTAAAAAAGTGTAAATTACATTTTACAACTAGTTAAAAAAAATTCTCATATATAATTAATTGGTATTTGATGGTAATAAAATATCCATTTATTACATGAAAAAAAACAAATACATTTTAATTTAAAAAATAAATTACCTGTATAGTAATTTTATTTTACCTAAAAGTTTATTTTATCAAACACAGTTTAATTTAGAATTATTAGGACATAATTGTGTTTTATTATACTGTCAATAGAAATGCAGCAGCATAAAACAATATTATGTTAGCTGTGAAAATACTAAAAGAATGTTTTATATATTTAGTAGTATATAAAGTTATATTTTTTAGTGATTTTACTTTTTTCTTTTCAGATATGCTCATATACGCATAATTAAATATTTTATAATGTGTAAATAATTTCTTAACATGGATTTTACGATTTGAAATAATAAAGTTTCACTAAAATCGGCAAAGTTTAATATTCACTACTATTTGTTAAGTAAGTGGGCAAGTGTGATTTATGTCTCTAGATGGTGATACTGAATTCTGCTGGTGTACATGGGAGTGAATGCAACAGGAACAGTATTATCTTCTATTGGTATGATATATAATGCACTTAAATGTTTATAATAACTTCTTCAAAATTAACTTCAAAAATTTCTTTCTTAGTAAAATTTTTCAGATAATAACTTTTGTCTTTTTTTTTTTTTTTCATTAATGAAACTTTTATGGTTCTATCAAGTTGTTTGCCATTATGTTTTGATGGGTTCCATCTAGTTTTAATTAAAATAACTTTCGATTTTTTTTTTAAGGATCTTGTTTTTTTTTTATCTTAAGCAAAAAATAAATCATATAATTAAATTGGCTTTTGAGATATACAAACATATGCTGTTAGAATTGTCTGAAAAGATGTTCTGGATTATTTGTCTTTTAAAAAAATAGCTTCCTCTTATTATTAAATTTAATCGTCTTGACATCGATGTTCTTAGTGTATTTATAAATGATAATTATAATTAAAAATTCTTGATTTGGATTTATTAATTAAAAGATGTGTTTTGAAAGGAAAATTAAATGAAACCCTTTGTACGATCTTCGATCACACTTGTCCACTTGTTTTTAATATCCATATTCAGCATAAAATTTTTACAATTATCTGCTTTTGTGTTTTTAAAACATTTCATTTAGCATAACATTCTTTAATGGTATGGTAGTGCATCAAAAGTTATAAGATGCTTGTTTGTGCATAATTGTTGATATTATATTAGTTATGAAAATACTAAAAGACGGTTTTATATATTTAGTGGGATATAAAGTTATATTTTTTAGTGATTTTACCTTTTTCTTTTCAGATATGCTCATGTATGCATAATTAAATCTTTTATAATGTGTAAATAATTTCTTTACATGGATTTTATGATTTTAAATAGTAAAAAGTTTCACTAAAATCGGCACCTCTTAATATTCACTACTATTTGTTAAGTAAGTGGGCAAGTGTGATTTATGTCTCTAGATGATGATACTGAATCCTGCTGGTGTACATGGAAGTGAGTGCAACAGGGACAGTATTATCTTCTATTGGTATGATATATAATGCACTTAAATGTTTATAATTTGGAAAGATAAATTTTAACTTCAAAAATTTCTTTCTTTGTAAAATTTTTCAGATAATAACTTATCTTTTTTTTTCATTATGAAAACTTTTATGGTTCTATCAAGTTGTTTGCCATTATGTTTTGACAGGTTCCATCTAGTTTTAACTAAAGTAACTTTTGATTTTTTTTTTAATTTTAAGGGTCTTGTTTTTTTTAAGCAAAAAATAAATCATATAATTAAATTGGCTTTTCAGGTATACAAACATATGCTGTTAGAATTGTCTGAAAAGATGTTCTGGATTATTTGTCTTTTAAAAAAACAGCTTTCTCTTATTATTGAATTTAATTGTGTTGCCATCAATGTCCTTAGTTAGTGTATTTATAAATGATAATTATAATAAAAAATTATTGATTTGGATTTATTAATTAAAAGATGTGTTTTGAAAGGAAAATTAAATGAAACCCTTTGTGCGATCTTCGATCACACTTGTCCACTTGTTTTAAAAACATTTCATTCAGCATAATATTCTTTAATGGTATGGTAGTGCATCAAAAGTTATAAGACGCTTGTTTGTGCATAATTGTTAATTCAAAGTATATTAAAAGACATTCATTAGGCATTTCATGCAATACTTTGAATGGTATAAAATAATAAAAGGAAGATCTGTTTTTCTAGATTTTCTTTTTTCCTCCCAGACATGTCTTTTAAGCAGTATTTTGCATTTAAGTAAATTTTTATACATTTAACATTTGTCAAGAAATGTTATGAGAAAATACTTTCTTTCATTATAAATATCTATGATTCTTTCAAAACAATAACATTTCTTACAGGTATTAGAGTTCCTACAATTATGTTCTGGCAATGATGCTGCTGAATTGAGAGCAATACTTTGTGATCCTTATGTAAGGGTATGTTATTTTATGAAATATTTGAATGTTTTTGAATGTCCATTTTACATAAAATGGATAATTTTGTGTCGTTTATTTTTCCCAATAAAAGTAAAAATTGACAATTGCCACTTTTTTCCTGCTTATTGAATGGGAAGTAACAATTTAGTTTTAACGGATTTTTTCTCAGCTTCTTTTCACAAACTGTTTTGTTTGCAATCATCATACAATGTGTGTATGAAGACCAGATGACAAAAAATAGTTTTATGTATAATTTTTTATTGCAATCTCAATTGCTGAATTTTATGTCATAAATATATCATATTCAAATAATTTGTCTTGTAACCTCTTTCATTATGTCTAGTTTTAAGCACTCATTATTACATACAGAAACCTTCATTAATCCAGATGAGTCAGGATTCTAAGCTATCCCAATTAATGAAACTATTAGAAAAACAACCTGCAAAATAACCCAAGGTATAGTTTAAAATCCTGTACAGTAATGAAAGATCTTTAACTTTTGGAAAAATACAAACAGTAAATTATTCCACAAGAAAGAAATAAGAACAGTGCTGTGGAGAAAAAAAAGGAGGGGGGAACGTCAATCACCCTCTATTAATACTCCTGCATATCCTACATATTAAAAATTGTACAAACTTTGTTTTTTTTAAATGGTAACACCCAGTTTTGACACCAATATTTCCATTCTGCCATATTTGAGTTCCTTAAATCAAGGCACAGTTGGACATCAATAATTCAGCAAAAAAGTTTGGTATATAGAAGCTTTGTTAAATGGAGATTAACTTTTTAAAATTATTTTCAACAAGATAAAGACTAATTTTAAATTAATAAACGTTGAGTATCATATAAAAAAGTTATTAATTACACTTTTTTAAAAATAAATTTTACCAATTTGTTTTAGTTTATTTTATCCATAAAAAATTTGTAGAAAAAACTTCAGTACAACAACATTACAGCCTAGAAATACACTGTCTTTTTATATTTAAATTTAATGAATTAATTTTAATGATATTACCATATTTATTGTAGAAAAGTGTAATTTTAAGCATGCCGTTACCGTATATGTCCCTCATTTTAATGACTGAAAAAGTCTGCTAATTCTGTCAGAGTCTTTAGTTTGAAAAAGCATTTTTGCTCCTAATATGTCTTTCATCATTGCACTACTTTAAAAATCTTTTTAGTCGTATTTTCTTCAAACTGTAATACATGTCATATTTTTTTCAAATGATTTTAACATTTCATCATAGAAGGTTTATTAATTTCAGTATTGTGTTCATTTGCATCTTCATCAGAGTCCATTGTTATATTGTTTTTATTTTTCACATTATCCAAAATATCGGATTCAGTTAGTCTTTCCAAGGTCTTAACATCAGGGATATCATCCTCATCTTCCATACTTGCTGAATTATCCTCACTGGCAAAGGATCCTGCTTTGGCAAAACTTTTACAAATAGTACAACCTGTGGCCTCATAGTTCCATGCTTTGGAAATTTCTGTTCCTTTAAGTTAATCTTAGGCATAGGTTGATTGTTTTCAAGCACAGTGATATATTTTTTTAATTTTTCTCTTGTGATATTTTACTTTGAAATTTTTTATTATCCCTTGATCCAATTGGCCCCAGTTTTGATGTAGTGTTAGGTAGCAAGTAAAAAACTTTTATGTTTTTTAATTTGGTTTATTTTCTTAGGATGAGAAGTGCAGATGTTAAAAATAACAATTTTGAAACTCTCTGCAGTCATACATTTGTACAACTTTTGAACCCATTTTTCACAAATTTCAAAAATCATTCTAAACTTATAGTTAAAGTCATAATCAACTTCCAAAGACTGTGTGCCTTTGAAAAATTTTGTGTTTATACTTCTTCCGATAACTAATAGTTTTGATTTTTGATGTCCAGTCATATTTGTAACTACCCACACAGCATATTTGGTTACCACAATTTATCATAACCATCACATTTCAGTTTCATATAAAAGAACAACTATGTTATATTATATTATGTTAGATACCAAGGCATGCTGTTGCTGAGATGCATCTTCTGCAACATACTAGAGACAAAAGCTGCCATTTTCACCAATGTGCAATATGATCTTCAAGTCATTTGCACATACACAAGCTTAATGGCATCTAATACAAAGGAAATTTGTAGTGAAAGGTGTTTGCTATGAAATGAAGTATGTGGGTGTGTGTCATGTGGTTATTGTTGCTTTATGTTTGGATTTATAATTGTTATGCATTCTTTTTATTTTAGTTAAGCAATATTTCTCTAGTTTTAAAGAAGTACTTAAATAACTATGTTAGTTATTAAGACTAAGACTTTAATTTGAGCACAATATAATCAGGAATGATAGTATACACAATTTTGAAGTACATAGCTGTCTTCATTAATTCTCATACCAAGAACAATTATTAATTTAAAAAAACTTCACAATGGAAACTTTGATTATGCTTGTCATTTCATTGGAAGCATGTTAAAAATATCATGAAATTGGTATATATATATATATATATATATATATATATATTTATTTATTTATTTATTTAATATCTGTGATATTTTTAGGTACCTAAATAAAATTTGATTTTGTTGTTCATCTTTTATACTTTATTTAGAATTATTTTTAATGGTAAAAATGTGCAATTAAATCATTTATTGCACCTTTGCCTAAAACGTTTATATTTAATTTTTAAAAAATCCATCTACATTATTGAGAAAATCTTAAAAACACCCAAAAGTTTCGCATGTTTTTGCAAAAGTAAAAAATCATGAAAGTAAGTGTTATCAATTCAAAAAACCCTTAACGGGTTAAAAGTTTGTGACGCAGCACTTTATCTTATTGCTATAATAATTTTAAGTATGGAATTTAAAAATAATGATATCAAATTTTCAGTGATGCTATATTATTTATTTCATCTTTTTATTGTTGTTTTATTTATAATTGCATGTGTAAGAATTATGTTAAATTTAAAAGGATGTATAAAAATTTATTCCTTGATGCTTTATCATTCACATCTTTCTTAAATTCAAAATATGAGTTTTAAAAGATATGATATCAAAATTTAAGTGACGCCTTGATGTAGCTTTAAACAATTTGTTTTAAAATTCAATTTTAATTGTTTTCAGTTTGGCTAAATATATTTATACATCTAACCAAAACTTTTAATTTTCTAATACACAGTTAAAAATATCACTTTCACTGAACCTATACAATGCACTGTAATGTATTTATATGAATAAATTGATTTATCTTTTGTGCCACGCTATCCAAAATCAAAAGTAAAATTTATGTAAACAATTTCTTTGCGTCATAATATCCATTTGCATACATTTCGCTTAGTTTGGATACAATGACGCAAAGAAATCATTTGCATAAATTTTACTTTTGATTTTGGATAGCGTGGCACAAAAGATGAATTAATTTATTCGTATAAATGTATTACAGTGCATTGTATAGGTTCAGTGAAAGTGATATTTTTAATTAAAAGTTTTGGTTAGATGTGTAAATATATTTAGCCAAACCAGAAACAATTAAAATTGAATTTTAAAACAAATTGTTTAAAGCTACATCAAGGCATCACTTAAATTTTGATATCATATCTTTTAAAACTCATATTTTGAATTTTTGAAAGATGTGAATGATAAAGCATCAATGAATAAATTTTTATACATCCTTTTAAATTTAACATAATTCTTACACATGCAATTATAAATAAAACAAAAATGAAAAGATGAAATAAATAATATAAATTTATGTATATATACATTAATTAATAGCATAGCGTCACTTAAAATTTGATATCATTATTTTTAAGTTCCATATTTAAAATTCTTATAGCAGTAAGATAAAGTGCTGTATCACAAACTTTTAACCCGTTAAGGGGATTGATTACATTTTTTTAGGCTAATAACAAAAAGATATAAAAAAATAAAGACCAACGATAAGAACTCATAATCGTGATTTCCATTCACCTTTAATTCTCCCCCCCCCCCCCCCCTCCTGAAAAAAGCATACCTCATACTTCAGATGTAAAGAGTGCTGTACTATTTGATTTTTTTAAGAACTTTTTAGTAAGATATGGAAGTATTATACAAAATGCGGGGGGGGGGGGGGGGGGTTCGTTTCACAGATATAGAAAGCTTTGTTAAATTTTGCTATGCAAAAAGTTTACTTTCTTAAGAAAAATATCAAGAAATATTACTCTTTAAACCTTTTTGTTTAAAATACAATGACATTGTAAGCATAGGAGAACAACGAAGATAGGCTTTTCATCACAGAATTTGACCCCAAAAGTAATACTTGTTTTGTGGCACTAGTGTACCCAGCCTGCCGATCACGTGATCGATTGGATGCATTTTTGATTATATATGGCGTCATCAACTGCCATTGAGTATTTTATTATTTTCTTTTTGAGTCTCAAAAAAGTGTACCATAATTACAATAAATATGAATGAAAATAAGAAAAACAGCTGATTGATAAAGATATAGGTTTTGTTTTTTCATTTTTTAATTTAAGTTCATAGCAACAAACATAAATTTCTATCAAAATAGCCACATTTTTTAGTAAGATTTAATCATAAAATTTGTACATTAAAAAGTTTTTCTCACTAAAAGTTAAAAAAAAATAATGCATCATTTTATGATTTTTTAATTTTGTTAATTAAAATAGGCATTATCATTTGATTTTTGTACAAAGAGATTATGTAAACTACAATTTAAAATAATATTTAAAATACAAAAATTTGAACTGAAAAATGCCTTTTTGAAAAATATTAGAATTGCATCCCAAATTTTAAATATTTCTGCATGGAGCTGGAAAAGATTAAAGTTGCATTGCATTTGTAACAATAAATATATATATTATAGGTTAATTCTATAAAAATTGTTACAAAATATTTTTACATACTCATATTACTGAATAGAAGACAATTTGACAAAAAGACTTACAAATTATTTTGCTAGTCAGAAAATAATTTTGAATTATTATGCAAAACATTAAACAACAAATTTTTAATGATTTTAATTTGCATCATTTCTCAAAATGAAAAAGAAGTACCTAGTCTAAGGTATGATATTTTCAACATATATAAAATATAAATATGGCAGTTAGTTAATAACCTTAATAAATAATTGGAACTGTATCAAGAGATTCTTATTTTAAATTACATTAAATTTTTTATACTCCTTAATATAGGAAAAGTAATTTCTGTAGTTTTTTCACACACACACATACACACACACACACACACACACACACACCTTCCTGGAGAAAAATGTCTGAATTTAATAGTATTTGGGAAGTATTTTAGTTTTTTTATAGCAGGTATGAAAAACATACATCAGACAAGAAAAGAGACTGTATTTATTTATATATGCATAATTAAATGTGAAAATACTTTCTGAAACAGTTAATCAGAGACTTTTAATTTTTATGTGGAGATAAGATACATAATTACAAAATATTTGAAATGCATAGAGCAAAATTCATTACTTAAATTTAGATAAAGATTTTTAACTCAATTACATTTACGAGTTAATAAAATCAATTCACTAGATATATTTGCTGTGTGATAGTAACACTCTCAAAATATCTAAAAGATTATGAAATAATATTGAATAACATTTTCCAGTTATTGTTATTTAAAAAATGTTAAATATATATATATATATCTGTATTCTATCTGAAATGTTAGAGTTTAGGTTTCTATCCAAAATATAGATGGCGCCACATTTACCAGCTGCAGGAAATGGCACATTTTGTTATTGAAATTTATTTAAAATGAAGTTTTATTTTATTTACCTTTGTTATAATTTCAATTTAATTTTGTTTAACTTGATAACAATTAAAAAAGTCTTAAATTTTATTTAATGATCTAATTGACAATAAAAAATTACAAAAGAACTCATAAAAAAAATCAAAAGGCATCACTGCAGATTGAACCTGAGATATCGCGTGTATGAGAGCAGCGCTCTTAACCGCTTAGCTAGTGTTTGGATAGCTAGTGAATAAAAAGAAAGCATTCGCAGGAATACATTAATAACTTCTTGTGCATTTGCAGTAAATTCTCATAGAATGGCAAAAAAATATAGTCTCATTTTTCATACCGATTGCATAACAAACAACAGTTTTTCTGCAAATAAGTGTTATGTTATTCACTTTATCTCAAACAGATTTATTTATACAGTAGACTCCCTCAAATCCACACAGCTTGGAACCAGAGGTTGTGCGGATTTTAGAGTTTTGCGGATTTCTGGTCATTCATTTGTTTACATTTTTGAAATATTAATTTGATTGATAGTTAAGCAAGGGAAACTATAAAGTGAAACATTAAAATAAGTAAAATATTAAAATAATTTATTAGTTTAAACATAAGTAATTATTAAAATAATTATGTAAATTAAAAATTTAGAAAAATATTAAATTATTACCGATGAAATCAATTCAATTTGATTCCAAAAGTCTTATGCTGCCGTCTACTGGTAAAACGATCGTAAGATCGATACGTCATCATATAGATATGCTAATTTATATTAAAATCAAAAGTAATGTAAATTTATTTAGTAATAAATCAGCTGTAATAACCAAAAGCGAATGATTAACAAAAAATTTGGTAAAAAAAACATTGCGGTAGTCGCTGATTTCGGCGCCATCTGGAATTTTGTTCCTGCAACTTAACTGTAAATTTCATTGTTTACATCTGAAAAAAATACGCAGATTTTAGGCGTTCGCGGATTTTAGGGTTGCGGATTTAAGGGAGTCTACTGTATTATATATTAATTTTAATAAAATAGCGCAGGTCATTTTTGAGGGAAAAAAAATGTGAATTATGTAAAAAACAAGAGTTTTCCCGGACACAAGTATTATCTCATTCCCTTCATTTAAGACAAATTCATATTATATATCAATTTAAAGAAAATCGCCCGGGCCATTTTCCAGAAGTGGAAATTAGGAACTTTATCCATCGTAAGTACTTTAAAAATAGGTTTCGAGATCTCAAAATAATATAATCTAAATATAAGTTATTCATTCAAAAATAATTATATAAAGTTTGTCGTTTGTTCCTTTTTAAAAAGATTTAACTAGAAATAAATTTATTTTCCTAAAAGAGTATTGTTTTTCTCAAATCTGTACAGTTTAAGTAAAATTCATATTTGAAATTTTCAGTGCAAATATTGTCTTGTTAAAAGCTGACAGCAGTGTTGGACAGAATCTGTTTACAAAGTAATGAATTTACCGATTAAAATATACTGTAATCTCCTCACAATGCAATTGATTAACATGTAAAGCATTACAAAGTAATTACTATTATGCTTTTGAAATGTATAATTTAATATCTGGTTATATTTAAAATCTGGTTATCATGCAATGGATTACAAGGTAATTCTGATTACATTTTTAATTGTATAATCCATTTGACCTATAATGGATTATAGTTCATTTCTAATTACATCTTTTAAAATATAATTTAGATTAATTTGTAATGCATTACAAGTTGTTCTCAATTATATTTGTTCAGAATATCATTGATTAACGTGTAATGTAATACAAGTTAAATCTAAATTAAATTCTATAAAATGTATTTAAATTAATCTGCAATCGATTATGAACAAATTCTAATTATATTTTTAAAATTAGAATGAGAATCACCGTAATTCATTGCCAGTTAATCCAGTTACATTTTTAAGAATATAACTGAAACATAATAGGATGTTGGGGTATGTACCCCCTCAAGAAATTTTCAGAAAAGGTGTTCTCCCCCTGAAAATACATGGGGAGCTTAAAGTCTCTCACTGATTACAAAAATTTATTGCTCAAACATTACCGTAAAATCCGTTAATCCACCCTTCCTGATTAAGCGCCCCCCCCCCCCCTCTCCCAATTTCTAAATTAATTGGAAAATTCATGAAATCCCGAGAAAGTGCCCTCCTTGCAAAAACATTTTGGTGTGCACGTCAAGATCAGTTTCAATCATTTCTTTACTTTTTCTTTTCAACTAAGTCTATTTATTCTACTTACCTTTGATTTCATTTATTTCTTTCAGTTTATTCAAATCTCCTTTCGGCATTTGCACTTACCTTTTGTTTTCATATCATCGTAAAACTCAGAGGAAGCTGTAAACGCAGTTCAGTTATTCGTTTTACGATTCAATTAAGAATCGATTCACGTCGTCGAACTACCGATCAATACTTCCATTGTGTACAGCTACATAACTTCATATTTATACGTATAATTAATATTTTTCATAATGCTATTATCAGGGCTTAATTTCTACGAAAAAAAGTACCGGAGCCCTAATATTATGTGGTACCTAATCTCCTTTCGGCATTTGCACTTACCTTTTGTTTTCATATCATCGTAAAACTCAGAGGAAGCTGTAAACACAGTTCAGTTATTCGTTTTACGATTCAATTAAGAATCGATTCACGTCGTCGAACTACCGATCAATACTTCCATTGTGTACAGCTACATAACTTCATATTTATACGTATAATTAATATTTTTCATAATGCTATTATCAGGGCTTAATTTCTACGAAAAAAAGTACCGGAACCCTTATATTATGTGGTACCGGTACTACAACTGTACCGTTTCCCCCCCATGTCACTCCAATCTGCATATTTATATTTCCTACATTATTTGCAAAATTTAAAGCATTTTTTTTTTCTTTAGCAAAATGAAAGTTTTAAAAATATCTATCAGCATATACTTATCTGTCAACTATTCCACTTTTTAGTTATCACTCCTTCCGAATAGTAAGCTTTGCCTAGTTTTAGTGTTAATTAATTGCAGATTTTTGCGATTAAATATGGTAAGGATTGTGATTCAGAAATAGTGTTAACACAAAAGAGGGATAGTTCATAGCTATGCATTATTTCATAAAAATAATTAGCTACAAATTGCACTGGGCTCCGGAGCCCTGTATTTATGAGCTCCGGTGAATTCCGACCAGTATTTAAATATTTATTAAAAAAAGAGAAGTAACGAAGCTGGGCTCCGGTGCAAATTAAGCCCTGGCTATTATTCTTGTGTATTATTTTTACTAAATATATAAAATAATAGTGATAATAACAATATACAGCCTTTTTTTAGTAACTTTCAGAATTTTATGGTATTATTTATTTTATTATTAAGTATTGAATTGGTGATTTAAGTTGATATTTGAAGGTGATATACATAATATTTACTTTATATATCACTATTTAAAATGAGTTAATGTAGTGATAAAGTTATTTTTTTAAATTAATTCTATGTCAGTCTGATTTAAATTTCCCATTATAACACATTTCTTCTTTTATTTTTTTATTATTTTCATTTGCAATATTTTTCATGCTATTATTGTGATTTATATTATTTATTTAGCCTTTATAGATAAGAAATGATGGTTATTTAATGTCCCTAATTTACAACAGATGGCAACACCACATAAAATGTTACTAATTTTAGAAAGAAATTTAGGACATTTTCAAACGCAATTTCTTAGTGTTTTTTTAATTATTTTAAATTATTAAGTTCTTTTATTTTTCTGTTACCATATTAATGACAAATATTAGTGTAGTTATTTATCTTATGACAGATATTAGTGTTATTATTTATCTAAATGCATTCCAGTTTCAAAGCTTTTGAAATCCAGAATTTTCTATAATTTGAAATCGCCGTTAATCGCGAAGTTATACTGTTTTTCTATTTTGTATATAATTTTCTTTTCAAAATGTTTTTATTTTCTCACTTTATTAAAATAATGCATGTTTTGCGTCGATCAGCCATTAGCATCCCCCATCCCATAGATATCATTACTACAATTTTAATACTGTGTAAGTGCCCCCTCCGATTTTTTTATGATTTTCCATCATGTTTGGGAGGGGGCGGATTAATGGTATTTTACGGTATTATATTGAGATATGTTTATTTTTGTAAGTTGTAAAAACATTAATCAAGTTTGAAATTTACTGATGTAATTGCTGTGTTACAATGTGCACCCGCAAATCTGAAAATTTCAAGGTGGTATTCCAGTTATCACCACATGTTGTTTATTTGTTAATATTAGTATCTTTTTCTTCTTTTTTTTTGTTAGATCAAGGACAGAGTTTTGCCAAATCAGTTCATGATATTGAAATATTGAATGCTAGAATAACATATGATGTATTTTGTGTTACATATCAAGTGTTAGATAATGCATAGCAATAACTAGAATAATGCCTTCACATTTTCTGACCTATAAAGGGGGGCCATACATTAAAATTTACTAAGGTAATTGGTCTCATTACAAACTCGAGTACTGTTTTAATATATAAAAATAAACACATGTTTAAGTGTGATAATCTTTATTCAATGAATTTTTGTAATTGGGAAAGACTTTATGCTCACCGCATATGAAATGAATAATGGGAGATCTGTCTCTTCATATCTTTGATCAACTTCTGTCATCTCCGTGATCTATTGTGCCCCCATTTGAAAATAAAAAAAATTGACTTCTGATACAAATACAATAAATATAAACAAATTTTGTCAGAGAGAATTTTTTGTGTTTTTCCTTAACAGGGGCGGCGCCAGAACTTGCCCGATGGGAGGGCACAATATCCCCGACAGCGGGGCTGAATTCATAATATATATTAGAGGTCTCCACAAGCCCGGGCCTGTCTCAAACACTGTTAAATTAAGACACTTTTCTCCGGAGGGGATTACACTTTTTGACCATTAAAAACACAAAATCTCAAATCTTCCGGGGGACATCTCATTGCTCTGAGGGGGAATGTCTGCCCCCACATTCCACCCTCTGAATTCAACACTGGCCCGAAGCCTGAGATCGGGAAATGTTTATTTCATTAAACTCGGGCCAGGATTTTATTTGAATACTCGGTACGGGCTCGGGCTAAATTTATCTTTTGAAAAGTTGATCCAGGCCTGAACTTCATTCTTCCCAGGACACATCCGGGTCTTAAATTTTTTCTGTAGATTCGGGACGGACCGGACTGTATTCACTGGACTTCAGAATTCTTTTTCGCACGGTAATGTCGTGGTAACTTTTCTCCTTTATTAGTGAAATAAATGAACAATAAAACATTTCTTTGTTTCTTTTTTTCCGTTTTTTAAATAACAGATGGAATACGTTGGTTAATCACGAGAAAAACATAAAATTTTTCGCGTTTTGGCAAAGGGCGGCGCCAGAGGGGGGGGTCCGGGGGGGCATATGCCCCCCCGTCAGGCATACCTGGCCCCCACATTGGGGAAATTTTTTTCACTTGAGTGTAGGGTCCTGTATCGGGTCGGGTAACCGGATTTTTTTTTTTGCACACGACCCGAGTCGTGTCGAGTCGGGGACAGGTTAATTAAAAAAAAGATCTTGCGTTAGTTTATAGAAAATGCGACCCACGGATAAGCTTGCCACTTTTCTTTTCTTTGGAAGTCGGATTGGTTTGGCTATAATTTTTTTCGGTTTCGATATGACACGAGTTTTGATTCTTACGCGTCGATTTTGTTTAAGCTGATTTTTCAAAAAAGTGCCCAGAATTTTATCTCAAATTAGAGTCCTGCATCAATTCAGGTTGCCCGATTTTACCTACACCCGGCCCGACCCACGGCTCGGATTGAGGATAACATTTTTCATTGTGGTTGGGTTCGGATGGGTTTGGGGTTGAGTTTTGATACTTACGAGTAGTTGCCTGGAGTCCTGATTTATGTGGAACTTCCCGATTTTTCCAAAAGTTCCCGATCCCAAAGTACGTTCAATTTTTACAAGTTTAATCTAAATTAAAATTTTATTCTTTAGTCTGCGACGAGAAAATTTAAGAATTTAACCACATGTCGATTAAAGTCTATTATCACAACGGTCGGATGTTACCGAAAATCTAATACATTTTGTCTGCAACTCATTCATGTGCACTCTTGTTCAGTGTTTATTCGATTGACCGCAAATTTAAGCGCCTGTAAGAAATACGATTTCAAGGAGAAACAGGACGTGGAAATTCATCTGCTCACCTCGATCTTCTTATTAAAAAACGTAGGGTAAGCATTCTTTTTTATAAATGAATAAGTAAGTAAAAAGAGTTTTGTATAATTATTCAAGCAAAAAATTTCCTCTTTGTTCATTAATTTCAATATGCAGTAATCTCATTTTATAATAATATGGATATTAATCTCTAATATATAGAAGATAAATGGAAGGTATAAATAAGAAAATAATTATATACATACATAACTTCATTGTAAATTGCGGGAATATGTATATACAGCAACAATTAAAATCTTGTATCGGGTCAGTTAACCCGATTCTACTCCGAACGTGTTGGCCATTGGCTCTAAAATTTTGCTGCAGATCTGGTTGATTAGTGTTTCCGTTTTCGGGTCATCTCAAATGAGAGTTTTATTTCTTAGGAGTCGACTCGTGTACGCCAGTTTTCCCAAAGAAAAGTCCAGATTATCATTTCAAATTATATTAAAAAAAATTATATGAATGAGTAAATGTATGCATTCATTTTTCGAAATATAAAATTGATTTTAGAGATATGATTGCAGACTATTTTCCTAAATTGTTTTACATTTAGGATTTTTTTTTTTTTATTTCATGCTTAGGATCAAGTTTCAGGTTCGAAAAAAAATATTTTGTCAATTTTGAGTCCTCGAACCGTGGAGGGTTGTAATTCACAATTCGTGTTTAGGGTCGTAGGTTTGCATTTAGAAATTTACAAAATCGTGTAAAACAGAACTTACTTGATAATTTAAACTTGATTGTATCATTAGATTGAACAATTTCAATTAATAACTTAGTTATAATTTGTAGAGGTCTGTACGGGCCGAAATTTCCAGGTCCGGGCCAGGCTCATAGAAAGAAAAGTTCGGCCCGGCCCGGTATAAAAGTTAAAACTTCGATCCGAATCCGGCCCGGAAAAAGTTAAAATCTCGGCCCGAGTCCAATCCAGCCCGACGGAATTTCTATAAAACGTGGATTTTTACGTCAATTTTGTTAAAAGGAAGAGTTTTGACCCAAAATACTTATTTTAGCTTTTTTTTTTCCATGCTTATAATCTTCATTTTTAAAGAAGCGCCCTAGGTTGCATTATACATTTTTTAAAATAAATCTCTATTTGTATGTAAATGTTTCAGCTTTAATTAATATTGTTAATCAAAAAATTATGTATTGGAGACTTAAAAATCTGAAAAATTTTATACAGTAAAATCTTCTAAAACGGAATCGCATAGAAAAGATATAAAATGGGTTATAAACAAGTTCCCTTCTTACCAGGTGTAAATGTATTATATTTTCTCACGTATTATTATATTCATTTTGCATGGATCAATGTATTTTTCCATATAAGACAGGATTCCGTCATAGGCTGGGGTTTTTTTTTCACGTGTTTTACTGTATTTCAATATATTATAGCCTAGAAATCAACTATTCTTTAAAAGGAATAAATTTTAAGGTTTAATTATAGAATAATATCGACTTAAAAATATATACAGATTTTGCATAAATTTTTGGTTCGGGCCAAATTTTACTGATTTTTGAACGGACCAGGCCATGCAGAGACAATGATTTTCATACAGGCTAGATCGAGACCGGGACTGAAAATATCGGCTGAAACTATCGGCGACCTAGGAAGAATGAAACCTGTCCCGTCTCGGTACGAAAAAAAAGAAGTTAGGCCAGACCCGATCCTGCAGAAGAAATTAAGGCCAGAGCCCGACTTGGAAAGAGTAGTGACTAAGCCTGACCTGGCCCGTGCAGACCTTTAAACTTTGGCTGTTTCAAAATAAGCATGAATTTAAAGATTTTTCTTTTTAAACATCAACAAGACTTTGTGTTATGATTGAGCTGATATTAAAATAATGAAATTTTACATTCTAAACTATTTTACAAGTTTTTCTTTAACTTACATAGAATTTTACATTTCAGTTTTAGTCTCAGATTTAAATTTTGTATCTTACCAGAAGTTAGAGGACCAAACTGTCTGGTTTCGATCTATATACACTCTGAAAACAATACGTGAGTTGAAGGTGTTTCTTCCATTGCTTTTATTATTATTATAACACGAAAATTACTATTTTTATTTCCCCATTTCCTCCCAAAATACAGAAAATTATTAATCTAACGTAAAAATTATCTGAAGTTGCATTTTCGTCAAATCACAGGGGTGTTTCCGTAACTGTGCAGCATGTTACTTTTTTGTATCAGAAACCGATTTTTTACGTATGTCTCTTTTCCTCCAAAACACGGAAAGTTCGCGAACCGTAGCTCAATTTTTTTCTTTTTTAATCCTCCCATCAAAAGACGGAAATTTCTTCAAATAATAGAAAAATCTGTTCTTCGCAGGTGCGCTCCGGCAACTTGTTGCCTGTGCTTTTTACATTTGACGAAATGTTTTTTTGAGAGTGTACGTAATAATAATTGCGCTTTTCAAAAATGGCTGAAATGAAAAATAATGAAAAAAATAAAATGCTGTATTTATAAAGTGAGCATTCTTGTCAGAGAATTACTGTTAATTATTTTATAAACTCTAGTTAGACAAATTAATTTCATACCATTCCTTTATGGACAAAGTATAATTCACGTACATTCAATACGAAGAAAGGAAGCTATTTAATACAGCAACCTGTTAAGATGAAACGACAAATCGGAAGAACTTTCCAATTTAGACAGGTTTTAATCTTACCCTGTTTTAGCCGATATTGTGATTTTTTTTCAGTTTAAAGCATTATTCCGTTATACTGGTTCTGTTTAACGTTTTATTGCAGTGCTTAAGGATGTCCCGCTTTTCAAGCGCCTACCCGCTTTTTATCTTTCTCTGTCCCACTTTTTGTAATGCTAGACCTGTCAACACTACTTACAAGCCAAGTTCGAATTAGCCCCATTTTACAAAAAGGACGTCTAAGCTATTGTTTTAGATGAAGAATTATATATTTAAATTTGAATGAATAGCTTTACATGTTTATTTTCTATATAAAAGATAGAATTGATATTAGAGATATGATTGCAGACTGCTTTTTCATAATTGTATTAAATTATAGATCTTTTTGTGTCGAGCCAGGTTTGGGTTGAAGTGTTTCGGTTTAGGGTCTATAGAAAAATTGTTGTCAGGTTTTAACTTTGGAAATTTTTCCCAAAGGGTTTCCGTTGGTTCAACGGAAATTTGACTTTAAGTTGAACGTTTGGGTCGGGTAGAACCCAACCTGCGCAGGAATCAATTTCAGATGGAAAACTACGTATTTACAAATGACTCCTTACATGTTTATTTTTCTAGATAAAACATAACATTAATATTGGAGATATGATTACAGATTATTTTTCTATAATTAAATTATATTTTGAATCAAATTTCTCTGATTCAGGGTTTCAGGTTGGGATTTGAATTAAGTACTTTGAGTTCGATCGGGTTGCGGTTAGACGGAATATTTTTGGTTGGATTCGGTTCGGGTTGCAACTTGGTTTTAAATAAAATTTGCAGGCCTGCAAATTTTGCTTATTACCCGGGCAGGACCCTAGTTAGGTGTAACATTTAACTGCTAGTTTTCATGATGACACTTTCACTAACAAATTTAAATAAATTTAAATTTAAATAATTTTTGGTCAGTTCATGCGTTTTCGATAGGATTGTCAACTGATTTTTTTCCGTTAGCTCCGACATTAAAATACATGGCCAACTCGGCCTGAACACGAACCGCGTTTCAAAAAAAATTAGTTACCCACCTTACCTGATGTGGGACTATTGTTTCTATAAGACTTAGCATTTTTTTAAGGGCGGGGTGGTTCGACTCAAAACCGGAGAACTGTTCCATACTTTGTCGCTCACACACTGCTGTGTATGTGTCATACATGTGCACGTAAAATATGTGGCATTGAATGACCTCTTATTGGGAGGTTGCTGGGTGAAAGAAGCAGCGAAGAAGCAGAGTTTTTCCTTTTGGGTAATGTTCAAAAGAGCGGAAACTTTTTGTGTTGTGGATTCATCCGCCTTTAAAGATTAGGTGACTATAGTGAAGTGTTTCAAAAATACCCTTAAGAGCTTTTTTTCACTTTATTTATCTACAATATTCTTTGACAAGCTTCAAAATTTATGTTTCGAATAAAAATCATTTGGCCCTCTACAATTCATCTCTAATTTAAATAGCAGTGTGAGTGTTAGAGATCTGTGCATTTCGGGATATGCCAAATTTGGACGCAAAACTTTTATGTTTTCACGTAATTAACCAACGTATTCAACCTGTTATTTAAAAAAAGGAAAAAAAAGAAACATAGAAATGTTTTATTGTTCATTTACTCCATTAATAAAGGAGAAATGTTACCACGACATTGCAGTTGGGAAAAAAAAATCTGAAGTATAAATACAGTCCCGGTCTGGCCCGAATCTACAGAAAAAAATGTAAGACCCGGACGTGTCCCAGGGAAATGAAATTCAGGCCTGGACCAACTTTTCAAAAGCTAAAATTTAGTCCGAGCCTGTACAGAGTTTTCAGATAAAATTAAGCCCGGCCCGAGTTTAATGAAAGAAACTTTTACCGAGCTCGGGGTTCGGGACAGGCCCGAGCTCGTGGAGACCTCCAATATATATTATGAATTTGGCCCCCCTGTCGGGGATACTGTGCCCCCCCGTCGGGCAAGTGCTGGCGTCGCCCCTGGTTTTGGCATATCCTGAAACGCGCAGATCTCTAACACTCACAGTGCGATTTAAATTAGAGATGAATTGCAGAGGGACAAAAGATTTTTATTCGAAATATAAATTTCGAAGCCTGTCAAAGAATATTGCAGATAAAGTGAAAAAAAGCTCTTAAAGTTATTTTTGAAGCACCTCACTAGTTACCTAATCTTTATAGGCGGAAGAATCCGCAGGAGAAAGTTTCTACACTTTCGAGTATTACCTGAAAGGAAAAACTCTGCTTCATACTCTTCTTCATCTTCCACCCAGCAACATCCCAATAAGAGGTCATTCAATATTACAGATTTTACTTGCACATATATGGCACATACACAGCAGTGTGTGAGGGATAAAGTATGGAACAGTTCTCCGGTTATGAGTCGAACCACTGCAGACCACCCACCCCTTAAGAAAATGCAAAAGTCTAGAAACAAGAGCCCCACATCAGGTAAGGTGGTAACCAATTTTTTTTTAAACGCGGTTCGTGTTCAGGCCGGGTTGACCATGTGTTTTAATGTCGGATGTAACTGAAAAAAGTCAGTGGACAAATCTCTATCGAAAACGCATGAAGTGCTCAAAAATTATTTTAATTTATAATTATTTAAATTTGTTAGTGAAAGTGTCATCGTGAAAACTAGCAGTTAAATGTTACGCTTAACTAGGGTCCATCCCAGGTAACAAATAAAATTTGCAATCCTACAAATTTTATTTAAAACCAAGCTCCAACCAGAACCAAACCCAATCAAAAATATTCCGTCCACCCGCAACACGATCAAACCCAAAATAATTCCAAACCCAACCTGAAACTCGGAATCAGAGAAAATTGATCCAAAATATAAAGCAATTATAGAAAAATAGTCTGTAATCATATCCCCAATATTAATGTTACCTTTAATGTAGAAAAATAAACATGTAAGAAGTCATTCATATTCAAATATGTGTAGTTTTTCATCTGAAATAGATTCCTGCGCGGGTTGTGTTATACCAGACCCAAACATTCAACATAAAGTCAATCCGAAACCTACCAAAAAATTTCCATTGACCCAAAATCCGACCTGAACCCGACAACAAATTTTCCATTGACCCTAAGCCGAAACACTTCAACCCGAACCCGACTCGACACAAAAAAGATATATAACATAATACAGTTATCAAAAAATAGTCTGCAATCATATCTCTAATATGAATTCTGTCTTTTGTGTAGAAAATAAACATTTAAAGCGGTTTCTTTAAGCGGATTTTTTTAAGAAGCCCCGTATTCCCTCTGTTTTTTAAATAAAGCATTAGCATATACCCTGGCTATGAACGTTCATGATGTCAGCGTATACCCTCTGCCTATACCGTATACCCTCTGCTTTTTTTATGACTACAACACTGGCTAACTTGAACTTGGCTCGTAAGTAGTGTTGTCAGGTGTAATATCGCAAAAAAGCGGGAGAGACGCTTGAAAATCGGGACATCGTAAGCACTACAATAAAACCTGTTAAAACGGAACCAGTGTAATGGAATAATGCTTTAAATTGAAAATTTTCACGATATCACTAAAACAGTACTATGCAATTATAACGGAACAGTGTACTTTCTAAGATTAAAACCTGTCTAAATAGGAAAGTTCTCCCGATTCTATGTCGTTCCATCTTAACAGGTTGCTGTATTAAATAGCTTCCTTTCTTCATATTGAATGTATGTGAATTATACTTTATCCATAAAGTAATGGTGTGAAATTAATTAGTCGAACTAGAGTTTTTAAATAATTAACAGTAATTTTATGAAAATAATGCTCACTTTATAAATACCGTGTTTTATTTTTTCGTTATTTTGCATTTCAGTCGTTTTCGAAAAAGTACACTACGTATTTATTACGTATACTCTCAAGAAAACATTTTGTTAAACGTAAAAAGCACAGGCAACAAGTTTCTATTATTTGAAAAAAATTGAGCTTCAGTTTGCGAACTTTTTCTGTTTTGGAGCAAAAGAGACATACGTAAAAAATCAGTTTCTGACACAAAAAAGTAACTTGCAGCACAGTTATGGAAGCATCCTTGTAATTTGACGAAAATGCACCTTCAGGTAATTTTTGCGATAGATTAATGAATTTTCTGTATTTTGGGGGGAAATGGGCAAATCAAAACAGGAATTTTCGTATTTCAATATTAATAATAATAAAAGCAATTGAAGAAACACCTGCAACTCACATATTTTTTTTTTTAGAGTGTAATTGACCGAAACCAGCCAGCATGGTCCTCTAACTTCTGATAAGGGTTGGGTTGGGTTGGGTTGATTATTGACGGCTGATTATCTACTCTTGGGATATAGGCCCTTGGGGGAGTGACCTCCGTGGGGGGGTCTTTCTAAGGGAACCTAACCCATATTTACGCATGGAAAATCCAAGGTTTCGAAGAAAACCACAAAAACTCCGAAACGGTTAGGTCGACGGGTGTGATTGGGTTCGAACCCAGCACCTCCCGTCTACCAGCTTCGAGAGCAGAACCTCTCGGCCACTGGTGGGGCGAACTTCTGATAAGATACAGAATTTAAATCTGGGACTAAAACTGAAATACAAAATTCTCAAGAAAAATGTAAGCTAAAGGAAAACTTGTAAAATAGCTTAGAAGGTAAAAATTCATTATTTTAATATCAGCTCAAGCATAAAACAAAATCTTGTTGGTGTAAAAAAAAAAAAAATTAAATTTATGCTTATTTTGAAACAGCCAAAGTTTTAGAGGTCTGCATGGGCCAGGCCTATTTTCATTCATGGCACCCGGGCCTAGTAACTACTCTTTCCGGGCTGGGCTCGGGCCTTACTTTTTTCTGAAGGATCGGGCCGGGCCTAACTTCTTTTTTCCGTACTGAGACGGGACAGGTTTCATTCTTCCTAGGTCTTCATAAGCCGATATTTTCAGTCCTGGTCTAGATCTAGTCCATATGAAAACATAACCTGGTCCGTGCAAAAATCAGTAAAAATTGGCCTGGCCCAAAAATTTTTTCAAAAAGTATATATATTTTTAAATCGACAATCTACAATTAAACATTAAAATTTATTTGTTTTAAAGAATAGTAGATTTCTAGGTAATAATATTAAAATACAATAAAACGTGTGAAAAAGAACCAGCCTATCATGGAATCCTGTCTAATACGGAAAAATTCATTGATCCATGAAAAATTAATATACTAATACGTAAGAAAAGAATATAATACATTTGCACCTGCTAAGAAGGGAACTTGTTTATAATGCATTTTTTTTCTTTCCGAGACGATTCCGTCTTAGAAGATTTTACAGTATAGCATTTATCAGATTTTAAGTCTTCTACACATAATTTTTTGATTAACGATATTAATAATAGCTGAAACATTTACATACAAATAGAGATTCATTTAAAAAATGTATATTGCAACCTTTTGCGCATCTTTAAAAATGAAGATTATAAACATAAAAAAAAAGCTAAAATAAGTATTTTTGGTCAGAACTCCTCCTTTTAACAAAATCAAAGTAAAAATACATGTTTTGTAGAAATTGTGTCAGGTTGGGTCGGACTCGGGCCGAGATTTTAACTGTTTGCCAGGCCAGGCTCGGGGCGAAATTTAGTTTTTATATCGGGCCGAATTTTTAAAGTTATTAATTAAAATCTTTCAGTTTTAATCATACAATCAAGTTTAAATTATCAAGTAAAGTCGGTATTCTGATTTACATGAATTTTTTAAATTCCTAAATACGAACCTACGAGCCTAAACATATGAATTGTTAATTACAACCCCGCGCGGTTCGGGTTATGCCCAACCTGAAATGGACAAAATTTTTTTTGTCGAACCTGCAACTTAATCCTAAGCATGAAATTTAAAAAAAAATAATCTATCCATAATTTAAAACAATTCAGGAAAATAGTCTGCAATCATATCTCTAAAATCAATTTTATATTTCGAAAAATGAATGCATATGAATATGTAAATGAATATTCATTTTTATACAAGAATTTTTTTTTATAATTTGAAACAATAATCTGTACTTTTCTTTGGAAAAGTTTGGCAAACTCGAATCGACTCCCAAGACAAAAAAAACTCTAATCTGAGATGACCCGAAAATGGAAACACTATTCAACACGATCCACAGCAAAATTTTAGAGCCAATGGTCAACATGTTCGGGTAGAATCGGGTTATCTGGCCCGATGCAAGATTTTAGTTGCTGCTATATATACATCTTCCCGCTGTTTACAATGAAGTTATCTATGTATATAATTATTTTCTCATTTACACCTTCCATTTCTCTTCTATATATTAAATAGAGATTAATGTCCATATTATTATAAGATGATATTCTACTGTGTATTGAAATTAATGAACAAAGAAGGAATTTTTAATTTGATACTAAGTTAGCTTGAATAATTATACAAAACTCTCTTTTTATTTACTCATTCATTTATAAAGAAATACTTACCCTACGCTTTTTAATAAGAAGATCGAAGGGCATATGCCGCCCTTGTTCCTTAAATAAGTTATATAAGAATCGTGAATATTGCTGCTTTAATTTGTATGATTACATAAGAAAAATATAGTTGTTTTATAAGATCTTTATTTTCTTCTAGCATAAAGATAATTTCCATTTCACATTATAAAAACACTGATTTATCTCTGAATCAGAAACAATTAATGTTCCTTGTTTTAATATCTTTTGTTTTGATGAAAGGCAATTATAAAATTCCTTAACAGATGTAATTGAATTGAGATAGGAAGTTATGATCTTTACAGAGCTTCATTCATTAAATTTGTAAACTGCTATTTATAAAGATAATAAAATTATATTAATTATTGATATCTTTGTACTTTCGTGCAGCACAATAAGTACTCATGACAATATTGTGAGGCATCACTTATCATTTAAAAATTTTTATTATAAAAACAGCTGGAATTATTTAAATCTCAACCTGTTTAATAAATAATAAGGTATGTCTTTACTTATTTTAATTTTTATTTATATTATTCAAAAACTTATTAATGTAAAAATTATTAAATTTAAACATATAATTTGGCATCTTAACACTGATGAAAATTTAAAATTAGTTAACATCTGCATTAGGAATAATTTATGAAGTATTTTTCTAGAAACATATAGTTTTTATCCATAAGATAATGTTCTTTAATTTTAATAGTGCACATGTGGATTTCTAATCATTAAAGATAATTGTAAAATTTATAAATTTAGAATACATCAAATATCCCAAATAATTAGCACAGAATCCTTTTCAATAAATAAAATAAGAATTATTATTAAATAATGAAATTGTTTGTGTATTAGAGGATGTAAAATTTTTATATATTAAAAAAGATTCACCAGTAACATTTTTTAAATTTATTTTGCTGAATCATTTAATCTGTAAATATGGAAAATTTTATCATTTATCAAGTAATTATTGATTTATAACATTATGCAGTAGACTGCTAAATTTAATTCTTTGCAATTCTTAGATTCTGCTGGAATGTGGGTGGTAGCAGGGATGTAGTGGAGTATGTACGGTAGTATATGCCATATACTTTCTGGATTTTTAACAAACTTCATATATCCTTTGTCAGGGATCAGAAAAACTTTTTCATTGTAGTGAACTACAGCTACAACTGCATTATTGAAAATGTATGTAACTACAACTACTTGTTTTAAGAAGTAGAAACTACAAACTACTTTTAAAAAATAGTCACTACTTCATTACTTTCAGATTTTGTCAAAGGATTCAACATTCACTCAAATTATAAATGATTAACTAAAGCGACCACCTGTTTTATCGCATCTGCTGAGATACAATTAAATGTGTGATATAACCAATGGAATCAAAGAATTAAGAAAGATAATATACTAGAAAATATTTTGTGTTTGTCTCCAAAATGTTAGTTTATACAGGTATTGCAAATTTCTTTTGAAATTAAGAGAGATGTACATAATTACAATCAATATTTAAATACAGTTACTTAAAAAAAATATCTGGAGTGACTGCACTTGATTTTCCAAAAACTTTACAAAATACTGTGGGTTCAAATAAATAGTAATATAACAATAAATAAAAACTTAGATCCTAATTTTACAAAGGTAAACTATGGAGACCTCAAAATATGAAATTTTTTTAATGTACACACGTACATCGGCACATGCATATGATATCATTGTAAAAATAGTTAAAATGTATTCAGGACACCTTAAAATGTAAAAGTATACCAATATTCCCATAATCAGGTTTTTATCATGATTACAATGTTTTCCTTACACTATGTATGGAAAGTAAAAATGTGATTAAACTATAGTTTACTTTTTGGAGTAACGCAAAAACAGTGCTATGTATATATATATATATATATATATATATATATATATATACAGACAGTATGGAACCATTTATCTGGAAACCAGTTCTCTGGAAAACCAGTTATCCAGAATATTTCCAATTGACTAAATTCAGAAGAATGAGTCATAAAGTGCAGTTTGATATGTATATTGATTAAAACTTACAACATGCATGGTGTAACTCAATTCCAACAATTAATATTTGAAACGGAAGCATATTTAGTTATATATTGGACATTTTGATTTTTATGCAGAGAAAACAGTGGAGTTTTTGTTTCAAAGGTATTTCTATAAATTGCCTTCTTTTAAACTTTAACATCTGATCTTATTTGGACCGGTTCTTTCTGAGTAGTCTAATAATTAATTTGAGATCAAAACACTGTCTCAGCCACTTATTTTCCACAAATGTGATCAAATAGATGTTGCTTTAATGCCCAACCAGTTATCCGGAATACATTTGATCTCATCCATTCTGGATAAATGATTCTGTACTGTATATATGAATGAGCGATATAATGAGAGGCAAATTTTGTTTCTATTTTTGTAGAGTTGCATTGGGATATAAAATTATTATTGACATCCTTTGGTAGGTTAGTACTTGATTTTAGCAGTAAGTGTCAATGGGAAAACTCTATGATTTCATACGATGCCTTTGCTATATACTGCAGTTGAAATTGACAAATTTTATGCAGAACAAATTTTATACAAAAAAGCAAGTTATGTAATTTGTAAAATGGCACATTTTTTTCATGAAGTAGCATTAAATGTAGCATTTCTTCTTGCTGTAAACTACTGATTTTTTGTATTTCACTACACTACATTGTTCAAAATGTAGCGTACTACACTACAATCTCCTGTAAAAAGTAGCAACTACTGTAGTTTTCTACTTCCGTTCCCTACCCTTTGTTTCTCGAATAAAGCTATATCCTATACTATTTACCTACAGAGTATACCTTATGTTTTTTTTTACAACTACACTACTGGGGGATGGAGAGCACTCAATATATTGCTTTTTTTTTAATAAATTATTTTAATGTTAAAAAGGAGAGTGTATAGTAATATATAAGAATTAGTATTTTATAGCGATTTATTGTTAATTATGATTAAGGATCGATCTTGATCAAATGTTAAATGCTTGTATTCAGAAATATGGGTTTTTTAAACAATTAAGTTTGAAGCAAGATAATTCTTAGACTGAAGTAGTGAAAAAAATATGATGTTATAGCAAGCAGCTACTAGAACATTAAAAACAACTAGTCTTCAATTTCTGTTTAAAGTGGATGAGGAATAATGCAAATAAGTATCAAATAAATACCCATACAACTCTTCATCTTATACTCTTGTATAATCATATATATATTTATGATACAAGATTATAAATGTATCCTGTTCACCATAAATCATTGCATTATATGAGTTTTCATTTAAAAAACAATGTGTTAGGAGAGATTCGTGAAATTCTTAAAAGCATAGTATTTTACCGTGACAGTAAATTCTAACATCATATATATATATATTTAAGAAGTGATTATTGATTATAAATTTTACTATGCAAAATTTCAATAGTTTAGGTGCATAAAATAGAAATGGTACAAGTCTCTGAAAACTGATTTTGAGAAATTTAAACAAAGATTTAGAGTAAGGTGGTAAAGTCTTAAAATGAAGTAAGATAGTAAAATTACTTAGACTTTATATACTCAGAAAGAATATAGTACTGCATTTAGCACTTTTTCAGCAAATTTTTGGATCAAATGTATTCTGGATGCCTCAGATATCATAGATATCTCTTAAAAGTTAATACAGAAAATCCCAATATACGAATTGTATTTCTGTGTTATTAAAGGATGTGAGATTTTATTAAATGCAAGAAGATTTAGGAGTCATGCAAAAGAAAAAAAACTTATATTCACTTGGGCTTTCTTGGATTGAAAATTACTACAAATATGAAGTTAAATTATTATTTTGTGATACTCCTTAGCAATATAGTTCCCCTATCATATTATACTACAACCTAGTAGCAGAATTTTCTGTGCCAGTCTACAACAAACCAAAAATTATCTGTGATCCAACAGCGCTGGATCAAGCCTATTGTCATAAATAATAGTTGCCCATACAATAAGCAAAATTTATTATTACAAAGAAAATAACAAAAAGATTCAATATATATAATAAATCTAGAGATAAAATAAATGTTGGCATTTTTTTAAAAGCCCATCATTTCATTTTAAGCTGTTAGCTTAATCTGCAATGTTTAAAATAATCTGCAATGCCCACTGCACTATTTTTGCTACTGGGCTCTACAACATGTTGCACAGCTTAGGTGATTTTCTAGCCCATATAAGTCTTTGTTACTAGGATGAGGTACATTAACTCCCCTCTCCTTTATTTCATGGCTAAAGAGAAGAGCTCAAATATAGCAAATAGTTTTAAAAAAATAACGTATGTAATTAATACAAATGAATTTAGTTTACTCACTTAAACAATCAATATATATTATCACTTAGTCATAAAGAAAAGTATGTCATAAGTTTTATTACAAACCTCCCCGTCCATTAACTGCTTCCTCATACTAATTGTAATTACATTGCAACAGTATTACATGAAAACAGTTGCAGTTTGTCTAAGAATATTAATATTAAAACAATAGTAATAACAGCAGTTGTTCAATGTGATCACTAATGGCTGCCCTGAGCTAGAGGTCTGCATGGGCCTGGGCTTGGCCTGAGGCCTGTATGTGGTAGAATGAAGGTGAATTTTCAAATGGGCTGGGCCGGACTGGCAGAATTAGGACAATTTTTTCAATGGGCCGGGCTGACAGGCAAAATAAATTTGCTGGGCTGGCAAAAAAATTGAATGGGCCTGCAGGGCCGGGCCGATAAAAAAATTAATCGGGCCGAGAATTCAAGCAAAACAGATAAAATATGGGCAATTTTCAATGAATATGATTTTCTCAAGAAGTATAAATGTGCGTCACGAGCCGATGCAAATTTAACAACATCAGTACAGAAATGTAATATGTCCATTGTAGAGATTGGCATCCTACAGTTACAAGATGTCTGATTCCGAGTTTAATTTTTTTCAGCAGACTCGTGCCGGGATGGAACTGGTCTTAATCGATATCAGGATGTGTAGGTCAGTCATTGTGTTTTGTAGTATTAATAGTGATAATGAGCTTCTGTTAACAGTATCTTTGGGAATATACCTTAAAGTGATTCTCATATTCACTGCTCAACAATGCAAAACTCCGACCCATTTTCTGACTCATTTTTAACTATAAAGGCATAAAATTGACATGCCTGAATTTTGAAGACATTTGGAAACGAATAGCTTTCTTCATATTTGATAAATTACTTACAGAGATTCTTGTCACATGATTGTACATTTTTCTCATTTCCTGTGCTATCGCTTCCAGAAATTCAATTCAAAACTTTGGCAGTATTTTCAGAAAGATATATTGCTTTTATCTATGAAAAAAACAGCATTTACATAGCTTTTGAATAAGAATACCTGCCAATCTTACGTGTTTCTGAAAAGAAATGAATTCATAAATGTGTCGAAATGTAGTTCCTTTGGATTTGAGAAAAGCCTTAAAAATGAAAAAAATATTTTCACAAATCTACATTTTATTATACACCTTCAAAAGTTATTATGTTTTTAATCCTTTATTCTGAACTACATTAATCTTTTAATGAATCCTTATTTGAATTTTGAAATGTCTGTTGAGACGATGACTAAAACACTGTAAGTAATCATTAATGTTTACTATTGTGTGTTTTCTGTTTTGCGAACCTCATAGTAATCTAAAATATACTGTTAAATGTTCCCATATATATGTATGTAGTATTCATTGAAAGAATCTTAATTGTATCAGGCCGGGCCTATTTTCACTGATTTTTGTATGGGCCAAACTTCCAATTTTTACACCGGGCCAGGCCAAGATAGCTTTCGGCTGGGCCTGGGCATTCCGGCCCATGCAGACTTCTATCGTGGGCACCCACATGTAAGTGAAGAAATAGGTAAAAATCAAGTTTTTTAAAATTAGAGTAAGATACAGCAGCAAAAATGTCATAAGGCAGGGATGGTGAACCTGTATGCCAGCAGATTATCACCACTATTTCTGAATATTAATCTTCACCTTATTCAGTGACAGAAATTATGTTAATATATAAAGTGAAGATTGCTGTTTGGAAGTATTGGTGACAATTTGTATGTGGGTTTGTCAATGCCATATGCCATAACTTCAATTGGAGGAGGATCTCCAAATGAATCTTTATGCTGAGCTCTCATATGGGGTTAGTCTGTCCTGCATCTGCAAGTGCACTAGTACAATGTACTGTAATTAATGCAAAATGATGTCTCATCATTAGGTGTGGGAATTTGAACATCCTCAGAACATCAATGGGACATCACAACAGTTTGCACTTGTGACATTCTTGCTATATTCTACAGATGTTAGCATGTTGTGTGGGTAATATTACAGTTATTCATGTTTTGCTTTGTTTTCTTCAAAAACCATTTCCATTTTTAAATGTTAATTTTGTGACAAACTTTGAAAAAATAAAGCAATCTTATCTTCATTAAAGATGTTTTCTGGCTTATAGTCTTTTAAAATTTTATTCAGTATGCCTTTTTTGGATTTTCACCATCATTATCATCCACATCTTTATTTTCACTAAATTTGCAACACTTTTGCATCAATTCTGTGCCTTCTCTTAAGCCTTTCAAACCATCCACTTCTTCAAAATTCATCCTATTTGAAATTCTTTCATAAATTTAAGAGGTTTTTGAATTATGAAAAGGGCCAGACTTGAACATTTTTGTCTTGCATTGTGCATATCCGGTTCAAAACTGCCTCATCCACATCTTCATAGACACATGTTTTAAAATACTTTAAACAAGAGGAATTCAATGAATAATATTTTCTATTTTACCATGATTTTTTTTATTATTATTAGTGTTGATAAACTATTTTGTAGAATACCAAACTTTCAAGCAATAATAGTCCAAGAGCTGTTAAACATTTTAGGGAAGGTATTTGAGCCTGAAAATTTGTGCAACACTTGTTTTGTAATGGCTGAATACAAAATCGAATGTCTGGCTGAAGGATCGTGGCCCAAAAACTGTGCCAGACACGTGTCAAGTGCCATTTTTTTTTGACTACCCCAAAAAGGTATTTGTGGCACGCTGAGATTGAGACAGAATAATATTTATACTTAGAAAAAAATATTTTGAAAACGACAGACACTTTAGTCGGACCAAAAACTGTGCCAGACACGTGTCAAGTGCCATTTTTTGACTACCCAAAAAAGGTATTTGAGGCATGCTGAGATTGAGACAGAATAATATTTATGCTTAGAAAAAAATATTTTGAAAATGACAGACACTTTAGTCTGCACAAAAACTGTGCCAGACACGTGTCAAGTGCCATTTTTTGTCTGGCACAGTTTTTGGGCCACGATCCTTCAGCCAGACATTCGATTTTGTATTCAGGCATTACAAAAGAAGTGTTGCACAGATTTTCAGGGTGCCACAAATACCTACTCAAAAATGTTCAACAGCTCTCCTACTATAATGTTTTTGCAAGCTTTTATTTAACTTGCCTTGTGTGTCCATTTGGCTCAAATCTTGCAATCTAATTAACACACTTCCTGTACTACAATTGACCTAATTTTTGGTAGGGTGAGGTATTTCTGGTGGCAATGCATTATTCTGTAAAAAGAAAAAAAAATGAAATTTGCCTTTGCCACCCCTCAGGGAACAAAAACATTTGCCCAACATGAGTACGTAAATGTCATCACATATGTGATCATGTAAAAGTCATTGATCGCTTCAAAAATGAGCTGATGTTCTTCGATTGAACCATGACATGGTTGGTAAATGTGCCATCTTTCAGTTCCATCCAGTGTGTGAATGCACATGTGTTCAATCCTCACAAGGACATTGATTGATTTTTTTTTCTTGCCAGGAAGTTGGATTTAAAATTGCATAGCCATTTTTTTTTTTTTTTAACAAACTGATAATAATAACTCACAATTTAATTTATTTCTTTTAAAAAAGATATCAATTAAATGTCCTCCAACATTTATTTTTCCTTTTTAGTACGTTATGATAGAAGCTTGTCTTTAAAATATCTTTTTGCTTATCTTTATTCTTCCTACCTTTCACCTTATTAAGAATTAAAATATATAGAGAAATGGCATAGATGAGATATGTATGAATGGCAATGATTTTTCAACTTGAGGATGTCACTACCTTCTCGACTCTTACAATAGAACACTGAAATGGGAGGGTTGCATGCAAATCAGTTCAAGTTCTTTCAACATCATCAAAAGAGTTGAAAGAAGTTTGAAATGTCCAGAAATGTTTTAAGAAATAGTAAGAGAAAAAAATTATGTTAGCATAGAAATGTTCACTAAATAGAAGTCTGACATAGTTTATATACTTTTTAAAAATCTTCATAGAATTAATTATAAAAGAAAATATGTTGGGAGGAGGGGGAGGGAGTATCCATAAATTTTGGAAAATAATACTGAGATTTTTCAAGGAAATGTACTGAAATCATTCAAGTAATCACCAATAAAATGACACAGGGGGTTTAAATAATAAATAATAATAAAAAAAAATTATATAAAAGAAAATCCTACCAAATTTTTCTGGTAAGTTTCTGAGACGACTATTTTCTGTGGCATTTACATAATAAAAATCTAAATTTTACACAACGAAAACTTACCTAGTTATGATATTTTGAATTTCATGATTTTTCAGCTTTTTCTGGCACAAAAAATGCTTTTTTTTTTTTTCATTTTAGTGTTAGAAAACACCAAAAATTCATAAAATTCTAAGTATCATAATTTGGTATGTTTTGGTCATAGAAGATTTAAATTTTATTAATTTACTTGTTAGAACACAAAGAAACATTTTCAACAAAAATTGTATAAAATTTTAAATTTGCAACTATTTAAAAAGTAGCTATTTTGGTGTAAATTGATTTTCATATGATAAAGAACAACCTTTGAGACATTTTTGAAATTGGAACTATACCTCTAAAACTAACGGTTTAGAAATTAGGTATTGGTCAGTTAGAAGGAAAAAAAAATAAAACACATTTTTAGAGGCATGATTTGTAGGAAAATGAAATATGGAATATTTTACTGTAGAAATATTTTACTATAATAAAAATGAATTAGCATTATATAATAATATATTCTCAACTTTTTTTTTTCATTTTGTTTTAACGCATCAGCTGATAAGTTCCAGGTCTGACAAGCAGATGGCACCACAAATACAGGATTAATATTCTGTTTAGTAAGTACTAACCTTAAGAAGGTAGCTGTAAACATTTTATGCTGATCTGACGATTGCTTCAAAAGTTACAATGGTTTTAGTGAAACAACATTTTGTATTTTCAAAACAAGAAAAAAATAATTTCGTTTTTTGATAAAACATTCCTATTTGATGTGGAAAAACACCGTGGAAACAAAAGCTTGGCTTGATAAATGTTATCCGGACTCTGCACCAGGAAATTCTACCATTATTGACTGGTTTGCTGAATTTAAATGTGGTCATACAAAGATTGATGATGCGCAATGCTCTGGTTGCTCAAAAGAGGTGGTTATACCGGAAAACATAAAAAAAAGTCCACAAAATTGTTTTAAAAAACCATAAAGTGAAGTTGCAGGAGGTAGCTGATAGTCTAAACATATCAAAAGAACGTGTAGGCTTTATTTTGCATGAATATTTGTCTATGAGAAAGATATTTTTGAAGTGGGTGCCACATCCCCCCCCCCCTTGTACCCTGTCACAGGTCTTTGGCAAAATTGCACGAATTACACTTTGAATTACTTCCGCACCCACCCTATTCTCCAGATTTGGCTCCCCGTGACTTTTACCTGTTTGCAGACCTGAAAAAAAAAAATGCTCGCCAGCAATAGATTTGGCTTGAATGAGGAGATGATCGCCGAAACAAGTGCCTATTTTGAGGCCAAAGGTAAGTCGTTCTTCAAGAAAGGTTTTGAAATGTTAAAGAGGGGCTGGAATGATTGTATCACTCTTAAAGGAGATTATGTTGATGAATAAAATCGAATTTGACCAAAAACGTTGTGTTTTCTATATTAGACCGGGAACTTATCAGCCGATGTGTTAAGATCTAAATGATGCACAATGGAGTATTTGAAGCAAAATCCTGGCCAAAATTATTTCTCATGTGTTTTACAGTTAAAATCATTGCTGTTGACTTACTATTAGTAAATACACTTAATTAATGTTATATACACATAAAAGTATGCATTTAATTAAAAAATATATATATATAAAATTTTACTGTTTATAAGAGGAAAGTAATTGTTGATAAGAGTTGTTTTACTTATAAGTAATGTTTAATTAACTGTGGCTAATTTTACTATATGTAAACTTTTGATTATTTATATAAACGAATGTATTAATATATATATATTATTTGCATTTAGTGTATAGCAAAGTTGTGTCTCTAAAGTTGAGTTGTAGTATAAAGATTCTGTTTTTTGAGTATTATTAAGAGATTACCAAAACAATTTATATTTTTAAACTAGCAGGCTATGCCCGCTGCGCTGGTCAATATTTCCAAATGAACCTTGGATTAAACTAAATGGTGAATTTGAACTTGTATTTTAAATAATATGGATCTTCAGCTTGACCTTGCACATTACTGAAAACGATGCGAACGCCATTGCGATATAATGTTATCTTAAGCGTTGGACAAAATTTAGCAATTAAGAAGTAATTGTTTCAGTTGATTATAAACAGCGCACTTATGGTCGGGTAATGAGACCGTTATGACAACAGGAATTAATACCTCTGTAACTAATCAACATATAATGAAATCGTATATACTAACACCATTCCTAAAAGTCATGCAACAGGGCCACTTGTAACAAAATATGTTCTGTAGATTTTTTTAAAAAGGCTAAACTTTCATAATCAGGTTCACTTAATTTTTGAACTTTTACTGTTGCTCTATAACTAAGTACCCTTAAACAATATGTATACACTAAAACCTTTCCAAAATTTATACCTAACTAATTGTGGTATATCCTACGAAAGTATTATAAACAATCGGAATGAAATACAAATTTCCGTTGTAAATATATAGTAGATGATGATGATGCGATTTTGTGTAATAGAATTCATAGTAAAGTTTTCGTTTCAAACAAAAACGATGCTTTCAACATTAAAGCTAATACACCAATATGTGAAGTATCCGATTACGGAAGGTTAACTTGAATTCTCATGAGCAACTACTCAAAGAAAAGTGAATATGTGGCTTTTGTGATACTTTTATGTCAGCCGGGCGCAGGTAATAAATCAATAAAGATTGTTTTCATAGCATATTCTTATTTTATTATTTTCATTTAAAACACAAACCTTTCACTCATTTGATTTAAAATGCATGCCTTATACTAATTTCATTTAAAAAACTGAAAAGATAAACAATAACAGGAAATAATGCCATAATTAAAAGCAAAAAAATATGTTTAATTTACATACGCAAAATGTAACTACTGCTACTGAGAATTTTAAAAATGCTATCAGCAAGATGTGCGCACGGTTGTTATAAATGTACCCATTTTTTCTTCTTATCGAGGAGCAATTTATAAATCGCACAATATTATTCCAATTCCAATTTCTTTCATTGAGGAACTTATGACCGGAAAAAATGGAAAAAGACTCTTGTAGATTCTTCGGATGACGGCATCTGACGCCATAAACCGAGTTTATATATATGAAAATAATTTTTAAGTCGTTACAAACATTGCTTTCATACTTAAATATTTTCATTGGTACTACTTGTTATCCCGTCGAACAATTTCACCAAATTATATAAATCGCCAAACCATTCGCCAAATTATATAAATTAGTATAACATTAATAAAAATACAAATAAAACGTCGAAATTAAAATCACTTGATGACGTAAACACGTGTAGTTTGTTTAAATTCAAGTGAATTTGATATTTACGATCAACCATTATTGGCATTTAATCTTATAGTTTGACGAAAGATTTTTGGTCGACGGAATATCTAAGTAGTACCTTTTCCATTTTTGTTTTATAACGCTAAATTCTCAGTAATTTTTTCCCTTTTATTTTACATAAAATCACTATTTTTAAAAAAAATTAAGATGCTCGCAATTTTATTTCAAACTCATAGAGCCATTTTTATTTTTTAGCCAAAAGGGTTGATTTGAATTTTTTCCATTGCTAGAGTATTTAATGATAGATATTTTGAGGTTTAGATGCCAAAGACACCGCCAAATTAGAAAAATATGAAATGTGTCTGTTGGACTTCTTCGTGAAATTGTCCATTCTGTGAACTGTTGGACTTATAAAAATTTATTTGGTAGCATTCGATTCAGCACACAAAACTACATTAAAATATACTATCATTTGATGCATAATTTTGATATTCGATTTTTTTTCCCCTCCCCGTGCAAAAACCATTAGGGGTGACACTTTAGAAAATCCTTTCTTAGCAGAAGTTTATGTCATAAGAAGTATTTTGACCACGATTTTCAAGATTTTAGGTTCAGTAGTTTGCGCTGTGCGTTAATTAGTCCCCTAATCCAGACTTTGTTTTATATACTATATTAGATATGTGATTTTGTGGTGAATCGATGATCGAAAATTAGTCCAATATCATTTGAAATATTACATAACAGAGGAGAAAGTACGAAGAAAGACGAAGAAGAAATGACGAATTACAAAAGACTTGTAACTTTTTTTTTCAAAATGTTGAATTTTTCCATAGTAATAATGTATTAAAACATAAATTTCCTTAAAAATTGTCTTTATTTCCTAGATTTCGAATGTGTGAATTTTCCTATAAATGAAATTGGCGATATGACTTGAGAAAATAGATAATATTTGCTTAAATAAAATGGGTAATATTCATTGATCTGAGTTCGAGTTTATAAATATCACATGCTTTCGGAATTACGGCGAAAAACATTTTAAAAAGTATGAAATTATTTTACAATATGTATGTGTGGCAGAAATTCACACTGAAATTTAAGTATTCGATTCCATTTTTAAAATATTAACTGATATCTATATAAGTTACAATTGAATATGAAAATGTACTCAAAAAATGATCTCTTTCACCTAAAAAAAAATCATTTGTGAGAACATCCTCAAGCTAATGTCACGCTTATGCATTTTTGGCTTAAAGTCACATTGTTTGGCGACAAAAGAAAAATAAAAAATTGTAAAGAAACAAATAGTAATTACACATGCGACTCACAATCACATCTGCTTGTTTCTTCTATAAGTCACGTGATGGGACAATTAGATATAAAAAAAAAAGAAAAGAACAGAACAGAAAGAAAATGTCGTTAAAATTTCATCTACTCAAATTTTTAGATTCGTTTCCATATCTAACGCAAGCGATAAAGAGCCAAATATTGCATATCAAGTGTAATATTTCTTATTAAATTAATTTTTAAGCATTACAAATATTTCTTTCAGGTTTTGATTAAATGTTTCCGTTTTTTAATATTATCACTCATTAAAACGGATTTTCTTCTTCTTTTTTTCTTTTTTTTCATTTAAATAAAATTAGTAACAGTTTTTCTTTTATTTTTCGAGGTTTAATAGCCATTTCAATTTTTTTTTATCAACGATGAATTTCGCCAAGAAATAAAATGGTAACCTTATCGCTCAAAATAACAGAATTTTCCGTCATAATTCTAAAACTAATATAGGTAGAATAATGTGTTATAGCTTAAAACCTTCCCTGAAACAATACCTATCTAACGGTATGGGTTCCGTAAAAATCCATGCAGTAGAACTCGAAATCCAGGCGTTCGGAACGAAATTTCCGTTTGGATTTTATATATATAATAGATAACAGAATAGATAATAGATTTTATATATATATAATAGAATAGATAATAGATTATGTGTTATGAACTATCTCAAAGTTTAAAACAGATCGCATTGTTAGATTTCCTAATTTTAACAATATCGCGTTATGTTAGTTCCATATTCCACCACCAGGGAGCGCACTCTATTCTTAACGAAAGCGTATCTGAACAAAACTCCTTCATGCAACCTTTCCGTAGTTACATTAATCGGGAGGGTGGCGGTCTTAACTAATAATTTAAGATAATTGCTGAAATTACTACGAAAAATATTTTAAAGGGGCTCTATGCGGGCCCCTAATAGAGTTAGAGGAAATCGGAAGACGGCAAAATAATCACGGGGAAAAGTTTGCTTGGGTGCTTTGGAGCTACTTTTGGCGCGAGATCTAAGCTCTACGACCAATTGGAGCCCAGATATTTAAGGAAATATGAAGTAACAAAGTCCAAAATAATAGAATTTTCCGTAATAATTCTATAACTAATCTAGGTAGAATGATGTGTTATAGCTTAAAACCTTCCCTGGAACGATACCTATCTAACGGTATAAGTTCCGTAAAAATCCATGTGGTAGAACTCGAAATCTCGACGTTCAGAACGAAATTTCCGTTTGGATTTTATATATATAATAAATGGCGACTATATGTGGAATATATATATACATTTTAATTTGCTTTCAAAACTATAAACAATATGACTGTATTTCAGTAAAGATCCAGCAAACCCCGGCGCGCATTTAAAAACTATATATATAAATCAATATATCTATATTAGAGCTATAAAGGCTTAAAAAGAACTCATTTTTAATTATTTTTTTATTATATTAAAAATAAGCTACTGAGTTCAAAAATTCATGAAGCCACAAAAAATATACATTTAAACATAATAACAATGATTCATGTCTTCTTGCAAAGAAACCTCCTCTTCAACTAAGGCTAGGAACCATAGTATATGAATCATGCTTCTGAAATAGACATAGATCGATGCACCAATTAGTCAGCAATTAAAAAATATGCTTTGTACAATTGTTGAGCAAATTTTAATTTTTGCACTTTTGGCCAGGTTTTACTCCACTTTGTGACGCTCGGCTATTAACAGCAAAATTTTCAGATCCCGATCCAGCAAGGGCCAGAGGGCAGCTATCTTTCCCTGGCATCGTCCCAGTGTAAAAGCTAAAAGTTTAGTCTGAGAAAAAATCAATACAATTAGTACTAACTGGTGTTGCCAGGTACAATGTCCTAAAAAGCGGAACAACTCAGGACATAAAAATATAGTATATCCCACTGAAACGAAAGTTTATAATGAAATCCTGTTTTAAACATAAAAATTCCATTCTCCCTACAGAAGTATACGGTACAATTATACCTCTTAAAATGGAAACCTGTTTAAAATGTAATTTTTCTCTTGTCTTTTGCAATTTCTTCTTAGCAGGTTTTACTATATTAAATGAACATAACAATCTTATACAGTAAAATCTGTAAAACCGAAATCATTGAGACAATGAAATTTCTACTTTTAAATCACAATTTCATTCTAAACAGGTATGTTTTTGCAGTGTTTACTAAAAAAGAAATGTAAAACCTGCAAAAACAGAATCATTATGACAGAATTGGTATGAACACAAATGCATTAAATCTTCTTTATAAACATCCACTAATCTCCCCCTCCCCTCCTTTTTCAAACACACATACTCACACCCTATCGTATCCACTGTGAGCAACAAAAATTCCTAAGAAAACACGAATCTATCTTATTTGATTTTTAGCAAAAATCGATACAATCATTCCTAACTAGTGTTGCCAGGTGCAATATCCTAAAAAGTGTGACAACTCAGGACATAAAAATATAGTAAACCCTACTGAAACGAAACCTATACATAAAAACTCCATTCTCTCTACGATAAGAATACAATGCAATTATACCTCTTAAGGGGGCTGGTCACTCACATTCCGATTTCCTCCCACTAATGTACAGTTATTGAGCATTTGATGCATTCGTATATTTAAAATCTTGGAAAATGAATATTTTTAACTTCTATTTTTTCTGTACACTTCTTAAAAAGTCTCTTTTTTTTCTTAGTTCTCAGAATATTTCTAAATTATAGACTTAATTTTATATGGTGTTAAAATCTTACTCACAGTTTGCCCACTTTTAACACATAAAATATTCAATTCCGCATAGATTTAGAAATATTTTGAAAACTAAGAAAAAAAGAGACATCCTTTAAGAAGAGTACACAGAAAAGGACGTTAAAAATATTAATTTCGTGAGTAGATAGTTTAAATATTAGAATGCATCAAAAGTACATAGACTTAACATTACGGTGGAGAATTCAGAAATTGGGTAACCAGCCCCCTTAAAACAGAAACCTGTTTAAAACATAATTTTTTCCCTGCCCTTTGCAATTTCTTCTTAGTAGGTTTTACTATACTAAATAAACACGAAATCTTCAGTAAAATCTATAAAAATGAAATCACTGAAACATTGAAATTTTTACTTTTTAAACACAAACATCCACAAATCCCCCCCCCCTCCTCCATTTAAACACACATTCTACCATATCCAATGCAGGCGAAAAATTCCTAAGAAATCACGAATCTTTCTTATTTGATTTTTACCCAGCAAAAGGAATATTTCATTCTTTTATTCACAAAAAAATTCACAGAGATTAAGTTCTTTCATACATCCATAACTGGATTGCAAAGAGAATTTTCAAACAAAGTTATCAGTTATTTTAATTAAATGAGTCTGATTATTCAAACCACAACAAGGAGTTACCAAAAATTAAAGGGATGTTTACCACAAAGTGTTTTTTTACAAACACTTTGCAAGTGTTCTTATTAAAAATTATCAAATTAAATAGCTATTTGAATTCTTTTATAAAGGCAAAGGATATTTCATTGTTCAGTTGTCAAAATTGGTTTTTAATTGAGTTTTCGGATATGACAGCCCGAGGCGGTGCAGGCTCTTCTCCAAAAACTGTTATTTAATTAACAAGGACTTTCCAGTAACATATTAATGTGGTTACAGATTCTAATTTCTAAGACAGCCCGGTAGCAGAAAGTTCGAGACGGGAGATGACCGTCCCAGAATTTCTTTTCTCTTTTGCAGATTCTTTTTCATTGAACCTTTATTTTGCTTCATATTATGCTTAGTTCTTTATTGCTTAATTCAAAAAGTTAAGATTAATAATCTTAATAATCTGTTATTATTATATGTTATTATTACTGATTAATAATCTGTTATTATTAATAACAACTTATAAAATGCCTACAAACGCTACATATAAGTGATTGTTTGATTAATTAACACTTCAGTTGTAAAAATATTTTACCTGTAGATTATTTTTTGCCCCTGAAGTATCTGTCACAGACACTTGGAAAAATTTCTGCTACTGGGTAATACAGTAATAATGTTATTTATCCTGTTATGTTAAATAACGCCCATCCTTAGACTGTTGAAAAGTAACTAAATAGAGAATTATGAAGATCCGGCCCAGAAAAAAATAGTGAAACAAATTTTTTGTCGGCCAACTGGCATTAAAGGTAATTCAAAGCTAGGAATAGTGTTAATTTTAATACCACAAATTTATTATAACTGTACATTAGATATATAGAAATATTATAAGTTGTTTTTGCAATATTATATGATTATATAAGTTGTTTCAAATAGTTGAATAAAAAAAGTAGTAGTTAAACAGGAAGGGTGTTTTAACAAATTCTTTCATGGCCAACTATACGCAATCTATTTTGCATGGGCCAAGTTGAAGAATTTTAAATTTTCACTTATGTCAAGATGAAATCTATACTGATCAGTCATATTCAATAATTACTAATTGAATTACATCTAAAAAACTGTAGGTGGAAGAAGCCGGAAAAAATTATGTTATATATATTTTTTGTCTCTCTTAAAAATATTAGTCCTGAAATATTTAAACAAATTAACTTATTTACAGAAAATTGACCCTGTCCGAAAGGACTTAAACAAATGCCAAAGTTTAATAAATTAGTTTAGTCAGTGTTTGTTAGAATATTCAATACATTTCTTCTATTTAACTACATAACTAATCTTAAATTTAGTTAAATTTTCTATTTCTAGCTTAAAAATTAAAATAATAATAATAATGCTTTATAATTTAATTGGTCTGTGGTTCATGCCATTAAATTGATATTCATTGTTATTTTAAAATTTATTTTAAATAAATCTTCATATCTTGAAAAATTCCCTCTCTGTTACTCATTTAGGAAATGCATGGTTTTTGAGACTTAGCAAAATTATCTCAAAAAATTCACAGATTTCTTTTTAATCAATTTTCATTTTATATAAATAATGTTTTCCAATAAATTAATTTTAAGTTTAGATGTTCTGTCAGCTTTTTTAAGAACTTCATAAATAAAAGTCCTATAATATTCCCTGAACAGTGTCAGCAACAGTTGGTCCCAACAAAGTTCAAGATGAAGTTTTACGTTTAATCTGGTCAGTGGCATAGCTAGGATGGGTAACACCCGAGGCGGATGTAAGTGGTGTCACCCCCACCCACCCGTCATATTTCGTCAATCGGACTTCTACGTTATTGTAAATAATATTTTAACATTGTTTTGCCGAACTTTTAAAAACTTTATATTAACAAAAAAAAAAAAAAAAAAAGAAAGAAAGAAGAAATTAAATATTTTATTATTTTTTGTTACTGTATACTAGGGATGCACAATCTGTGGCCCGCGAATTTCATCAATTTATAACTGGAATTGTCCATAGGTCGCAGGAAAAAAATCGTGAATTTCGTCAATTTGCCGCGGGAAAATTTGAACATTTCATCAGCCTTTTAATAATCATGAATTTTGTCAATAAGGCTTGGAAAAATCGCAAATTTCATCGATCAGACTCGGAAAAATTGAAAATCAGTTGATCGGGCACGGAAAAATCGCGAATTTTGTCGATGATGCACGGGAAAAATTGAAAATTTTGTTGATTGGCAGAGGTAAAATCATGAGTATCATCAGTTTATCGCTAGAAAAAAGCGAATTTTGTCAATTTGCCGCGGGGAAAAAAATACAAATTTCGTCAGTCATTCAAAATCGTGAATTTCGTTGATCGGTCGCAAAAAGATCACCAATTTCGTAAATCAGGGGCAGAAAAATCTCTAATTTCGTCAATCGGGCGCGGACAAATCACGATTTTTTTCAATCGAGCTTCAAAAAACAGCAGATTTCGTAGGTCGGACATGAAAAAATCACGAATTTTGTTGATCAGGCGCAGAAAAATAGCGAATTTTGTCCATCTGATGTGGAAAAATAGCGAATTTTGTCAATCAGGTTCAGAAAAATTGCGAAATTTCTCGATCGGCTTCGGAAGAATTGCGAATTTTGTCGATCAGATGCTTAAAAATTGCAAATTTTGTCGATCAGGCACATAAAAATTGTAAATTTTGTTGATCAGCCACGGAAAAATCACGAAATTTGTCGATTTTGAGCGGTAAAATTGAAAATTTCATTGATCTGCAGCTGAAAAATCGTGAGTTTCGTCAGCTTATCGGAAGAAAAAAACGCGAATTTCATCCATTTGCTGTGAGAAAAAATTGCAAATTTCGCCAGAGTCAGCCAATAATCACGAACTTCGTTGATCGGGTGCGGAAAAATCGCGAATTTTGTCGATCAGGGCAGAAAAGTCGCAAATTTCTTTGATCGGGCGAGGAAAAAACGCGAATTTTGTCAATCAGCTTCGGAAAAATTGCAAATTTTATTGATCAGGTGCGTGGAAATCACTAAGTTTTTTGATCGGGCGTGGGAAAACCGCAAATTTTATTGATCAGGCATGGGAAAATATCAAATTTCGTTGAATCTCAAATTTCGTTTTATCCGTCTCTCTTCGTTCATAAAGTTCATATTTTTTTTCGGTAATAGCCACTTTCATTTCTATGTTTGTTTTTTTAGCACTTATAAAAAAATAAAATTTACTCCCCCAAATAAAGTCAAAAAATATTATCACTCCTTGAAAACAATTCTTGCTATATCTGTGTTATATATACAAACGTAAACTGTTGATATATCCTTGCAAACTGAATTGTATCTGTTGACTGGGTAGGGGAACCTAGGGGGACAATCGCTCCCTCTGAAACATATTTTTTATCTCATTGTAGGCTACAGATGACATCCCCAAAAAAAGAATTCTCTCCGTGTTACTGATGTGGCCCCTCCGACAACCCAGACATTTTTGCAATTGGCCCTTCTCTAAAGAAGGTTGTGCACCCCTACTCTATACTTTAGTCAACCTATTAAGTCGCATCCTTAAAGAAAAAACGTATAAATGAAAATAATTTATTTGTATCATATAAGCAAATATTTTTTACATCAGATTATAATAGAATTAAATGAGATATAAGATTCAAGACATTAAAAAAAAAAAAAAACATATAAAAATTCAAAGTATGAAAGGTGCTTTACTTTATATTTCATTTTTAATTAATGTATTTACAGAAATTCATATTGATTATTAAAAGATATTTATTGTGAATTGATTAAAAACATAATACTTTTGTTAATTTGTAGGGGAGAGTAGCCTAATTTGGACCACTTTGCTTATTTTAAGATGTAACTCACTTAATTTTTGGAATATCTGAAAAATATCACTACACGGGGTCAATCAATTCATCCACTAACTAAATAAAACTTTAGATCATTTTCTTTTTGGAAATCTTAAATTTTATTTTAATTTGAAAAATTTGTCAAAAGTGGTTCAAATTCAGCAACTGATCGCCTAAGTTGGACCACCAGTCTCCTAAATTGGACCAAATAAAATCAGGTTGTTTTAATGACTGGGGAATATAACTAATTTTATTAAAAGCAAAGTTTGCGGTTACTGAAACAATCAAACAAAATAACAGCAATGAAATATAATGAAATCAAATATCTGAAAATAAGTGTAATTGTTTTAAATCAAAATGTATTCAAAATATAAATCAAAGTTATCAGTAATTAAGAATAGAAATTATGAAACTAATTGCCAGTTACTTGAATATCATTTAAGGAGTGATGCAAAGCTTACACATGAATTTCGTTTATTGATTTTTTTTCCAGCGCACACAACTTGGAACCGTATTTGGCAATATGAATACTGAATCATTTCTGCTGTTTTATTTTCTTACAAATCAGGCAAAACCAATCATCACTATTTAGATTTTTCTTTTTAGATTATGAATTATTAGACTTTGTTTTGCAACAGAAGTTTTCTTTACATTATGATTGTAGTTCTCCCCTTTCATCATTTCCTTGATAATTGCATTACGCCTATTTTTTAAAACTTGATATTCCATTTGCTTTTATGCTGTAATAGTATCCTTTTAGTCAATTTTTTGTGTTTTTTCATTTCAAGGCTTACTTTATATGGCGAAGATGTTAACACAGCTGTTTTTTCTTTTTGGCTCCCTCTGTACTTTTTAAAAACTAAATTTAGCAAAGGATATAATATTTCTAATGATTTTTTGGCTTTTGGGGAGGATTTGTAGCTACAGCCTTATTGCAAGTCAATTTTTTCACAACTTACTCTCTCCTTTTTATTTCCTATATCTTTAACAGCTTTTGCTGTCACTTTTTTTTTTTTTCAGACAGCTTGTCCGTGTCTTTTTCAACATTTTTAACATTATATTATAAAAGTGTTTAAAAAAATATGCTCTATTGAAAAATATGCTACGATTAGTTATACGCAAACATTATATATTCAACAGTATCGAATTCACCCCCCTCCTCCTGGAAGGTTTGAGGTTTTATGAGTTTCAATGGCAAAAAAGTGTAATTCCACCCTCCAGAACTGTAAAAAGTCTGCCCTTCCTAGGGGAATCGCAAATATCCTCCAGGAAGAAAATGTTTGAATTCTACTCTGTAAACCAAATACGCCGTAGGAATAAAGTATTCAAAAATAAATACAAATACATACAAGATAAAAGAAATTGCAAACAAAATTTATTGCATAAACATGTAAAAATATTTTTTGTTTATATAGGCCTAAATTGTATAAAAAAATTAATCAGATATAACCCCCCACCAGAAAAAAAAAAAAAAAAAAAAAACTTGCATGGCGATAGTAATCCATTATAAAATATTAAAAAAATTAAAAAATAGTGTACAAAGTGTACCATCCTCGAAATTCATTTCTTAATTTTCAAAATTTATGATCGCATATCTGGTCCAATTTAAGCAACTTAAAATGGTCCAATTATGGCAACTGCGCCATTTTTTAAAACGGATAATTTCAAGACTAAGAACAAAAACGAAATCAAACAAAGCCGCGTGAGAAATATGCGCAACTAACAGATGTGCTCTCAGTCTGGAAACAGGACCGGTCTAGAATTACTAAAATTATAGCAGAGTATGGAATATATTTTAACTTGAAGTGCTGTAGGTAACCATGGCAGGATAGTGACTGAGAAAATGTAAAAGTGTAAAACAAGTAAAGATGCATTTAAGTTTGAAATAAAACTAACGTTTATTTAACGAAAAACATGACTTAAATAATTATCAAACAATATAATAAAAATAAATAATGATGAAATAAGTTAGTGACAAATGGCAGTAAACAGTATGAATTAAATCGTTGAACAGTTCTCAATATTCACATACAATAAAAATAAAAAGAGGAACTCACGGTTTAACTTTAGGCTGAATATGGCACACTGGTATACTTTCCATGTAGATAACACAATAATAATTTTTCAATGCCAATAACGATGTTTTCAAATATATGCAAGAATAATGAAGAGCCAAGTCTACTTGAAACATTTTTAAAAAAAGGATAAGTTTCCAGAGATTCAACAAATATCAGGCTTCCAACATTAGCAAAGTTTTCCATTCCTTAAGTTGTTTAAAAACGAACATCATTTATGAACATGCTACGAAATAAAGCTATTTAAAATTAAACACAAGCTTTTTCAAACTAACAAAGGCTTCCTTTAAAATCAACATGACAAGCTGTTTAAAAATAACATGACCAGCATTCTTCAAAACGCTACAGCAAGAAGCACTCACACAACTTCAAACTAAAAATACGACAAGCTCCTTCAACTTCAAAATCATCAGCATATATCGTCTGCTTCCAACACGCCCTCTTATGATCTAAACATTCCCTCCCGTTCCAGCAGAGTTGAGAGAAACGCATCCTGCCTTACGGCAAAACCAAAGGATGAAAAGTCGTATCTTCCGACACTGTGCAAAGATCGGCGATCGGGAAAAGATGTGATGTCACATCGGTACGTACGAAGATCGGAGCCGTTGGAGAAATAAACAGACGATCTTTGAAAACGATCGTTCGATGTAATAACGAAATAAATGATGAACGATGCGTGAATGAAAGTTTGGAAAATAACTAAATGAAAAAAATTAACCAAAAGAAAACTTGGTTATTATGATGTAGCTGTATTAGAATGGAAATAAAGAAAACCAATGGAATAAAGGTAAGTACCATTTCAGAGTGTATAAGTATCAAGGAAAACAGGCTGTCATATTCTGACAAGATGAATTTATATATGTATATGAAAACATTACAATTTACCTTAGTTTTAAAGTATTCACTTACGTTTAGCAGGAAAAAAGTAGATCAAAACAGCTAACTTTAGTTTTTTTAAAATTCCCTGAAAACAACACATGGTAGGCGGTTGCTTCTTCTAATCGTGAGTGACATCACTCTGATGAGTAGGATTTCAGCGGTAGATGGCGTCTCTTCCTGTAATTAATGGCAGAATGGCAACGGTCCAATTAAAGCGGCGGTCCAAATTAGGCTACTCTCCCCTAATAAGATTTAGATTTAACTAGTGGTGGTGTTTTTCACAAAATACCCCACTTTCAAAATCAAAATCTTATTTGCCTATTTCCTTTTCTGATGCACATTTGGTATATATGCATTTTATAACGTTTATAATACCTTGTTCAGCTATTTCATATATTTTTTAGATTAAATGTGTTCAAGATAGTTACTTTAAGATACACCCTTGAGTAGTTTAGTTTCACGTATAAAAGTTCCTTCATGTGACATATACCAGAACGAACGAGAAGAATCAACTTATTCAACAAGCAGTCCAAAATAAAATATTTGAAAAATTATAAAATACAATAATAACCAGAATAATTATAGCTAATTTTATATTGAGAATATTTGATGTTATTAAATTACATAAAAAAATTGTCATTTATTTAACCCCTTAACGGTCGCATTAAATTACAGTTTAAAAATTCAAATTGCTTATTGGCACCACTTTTTTGAAAAAGAAATATTCACCTTATTTAATGACTGGTAAAATGACACCAAAATAAAACCAATCACACTATTTTATTAAACTGGTGGGAATCAAACAACTTGAATAAAAGACACAGCCCGTGAATATCACGGGAACGATAATTAAGAGGTTAAATTATCCTGCAGAATAATTTATCTGACAAATTTTGTTACAGTACATGACACTGCAAGCTACACAAATGGTGTATATTCAATTTTCAAATTTTGATTGCTAATTTTTTGAAATTTCGATTTTTTTTTCAGTTTTGAACTTATTACTTTATTTTTAGTCTATAGCATTATTTTCCCAAAACAAGGTAAAGAAATTACAGAGAATAGCTAAGTACAAATTTGGAATCGCTCCCTCCAAAAAATGAAATTGCTTCCGTGTTTGGCGTACGCCCCACTTTGGGAATTACTGTTTTATATCAGGGAATCACTGCTGTTTTATAAAGCCATTAGGCATCCCAGAATTGTTAGACCACATTCGTTTATACTAACTTTTTCCTTTCTAACAGCAGATTCTTTTCTAATACTAGGAAAATAAAAATATTTTGTAAGGTAAATGTTATTGTTAACATCATTCATTGATGGAACAGCAGCGCCAATTGCGCCAAAACGATTATGCTGCGCTTTTCTGTGCCAATTCGACCATTTTTCCAACTACATTGTGCCAGACTGCGCCCAAGTACGAACAATTTTTTTCTGCGACTATTTGATGAAATTTGCGATTTTTTTCCCCATGATCGTTTCAAGATTGGTTTTCTCCGATTCTTTGCCAAAATTTCGCGATTTTCTTTTGTGATCGATTGACAATTGACTTTTTTAGACCATGTATCGAAATTAAATCCGCAGCATTTTTCCGGGCCAATCGAAGAAATTTGCAATTCTTTACGTCGAACATTTGTCGAGATTCTATTTTTTTTTCTGCAACCGATTGACAAAATTTGTGCTTTTTTGGAGCAATCTTCGACGAAATTCTCGATTTTTTTTTTTTTTTTGCGCGATCGTTGATGAATTTCTTGGCTTTTTTTTCCACAGTTGTTTGTTGTAATGTGCGATTTTTCCCCCCATGCCCGATTAACAGATTAATTTTGAAAAATTCTGCAAGGTAAACAAAAAAGTCGCGGGCGTCCACGAAAATTAAAATATTTGCGGAAGGATCGCATAGCCGTGATAAAAGTTAAGAGAAAAACCCCGCTCATCATTTTTTATTATACAGGAGTTTTTTATTTTGCACATGATTTGCAGCAGTCCCACACGATATTTCAAAACCTGCCCCATGAAGATTCCGCCTCCCAAGATACTCTTTAAATTGTACCTTTGATAGTAAGTCTTCGCTAAGTACTCATTGCAGTTCGAAAATCTGTGCATGTGCATACCAATCAATTTAATCCCTTTTAGGTAGATTTCGTATGAAATACCACCTATTACATTCTCTCCTATGTTGGAATTTCTGAAAATTTTTTGCAGATCTACACAGATCATGACCTCTGGAACCCAAAACCACCCTCAGTAAAAAACTTTATCACTTTCTTCTGGACACGATAACTTCCGTAATTCTGCACAAATCTCTTCCAAACTGATACACAAAATCAAGGGGCATAAAATCTCGGCCAAGTTCGTTAAGCCGGAAGGGGAGACACTTTTGGGGTCCAATATTTCCGATAGATGGCTCTGATTGCAACAGGGTATCAGGAGTTTGGCAAAATGGCGATTTTTACTGAAGAAAAGGTAAGCGCTTTCCTGCCATAATCTGGTAATACTGATCACCCCTTGGAGGCATGCTTTCAGCTGAACGTCATAGCGGAAATATCCAATCGTAGTACCTCTTGGATTGTTTACAAAAGAATCAAACAAGAAACAAGGTCAAATCTTTTCAGAGTGTTTTTACGGGACTGGAGTTTTTTAAAGGCCTATTTCGGATCTGGTTTCTTAAATAAAATAGCAAAAATTACTTCTTGTTGTACGTAAAAACACATACCTTTTTCCTATGAAGGAAGGGCAACATTATAAAAGTTTCTCTTGTGGGGCAAAGATTTTTTTTCTCAATCATCGGGCAAATGCCAAGCTCCCGTGTCTTTTTATAAGATTCAAAATAACGATTGCCTCTGTATAGCTTTCTCTAGATTTGTTTTTAAATGTTTCTTTGTGATAAAAAAGCAAATATAAACTTTATTTCTTACAGACAAAGATGATAATAATTGTGAGGATTGTACAGATTTCATGAAAGTAACCTTCAACGCAGAAAAAAATTATTTGAAATATTGTGAATGATAAAAGGCAGCCCCTTATTATCGCATAGGCAAATCGGGACTTTGCCCAGGGGCCCCCAAACCCATATATTAATTAGAAAATATTTACTTCCCCCCCCCCCCCACCCCAATTCCAACTCTTAACATTTTCAAATACAAAACACGAATTTCATCTTTTTTAAAAGATTCTACTAAACTCTCTGAAAAACAAATTTCATTTTGAACACACAGAACTCAATGCTTTCGCAAAGCTAACCTCAACCACTATTAAATAAGAATTAATATTTTGATTTTAATAGATTGTATTAGCAATGAACTTAAATCATATCTAAACTTTAGTGGTTGAAAATAATCAGTTCTAACTGTCATGAGCTAAATTTTCTTCTGTATTCAAAGTTTTTTTCTTTTAACTTTGAGTAAATATGAAAAACAAACCCAAAATAGCCATCTTTTTAGGTTTGTTGAAAAACACTTTTTACTTGTGAAGTAAAATGCATTTGATTTGATATTATATTGTGTGTAGTTTAACTTAAAAAGGTGTAAAAGAAATTAACTTGATAAACACATATTTACATGTAAGACTACATATTTAACACTCTTCCATAAGTTGAACTTATTAAATTTATCTTAAAGCAGTATAACAAGTTGCTAAAGTTATATAAAAGAGTTTTGTTCTGTACTAAGAAAATTCTTTTATAGTATTTTTATTAATTAATGTGCTTAATTTAGAATTGACGGAACTAAGAATTTTCTTCTTTTTAAAATCCAAGGTGCGAAAACATTGTTTATGTATTACAAATATGACTGACAACCGCTCTATTTGAATAATGTTGCAACGATTCGAATGGGGACCCCTAATTTTATCTTTGCCCAGGGCCCCAATTAGTCATGTCAGGGCCTGATTAAAGGACTTTCGGAAAAAAAGAAAAAAAAAACATGCATATTAAATGTGAAACTAGTACTATTTTTCATGCATTTTATTACCTGTATTGTATATTATTCCGTGATATTTGCAATTGAGGAGCAAAGTTTGATGGTGTTAGTAGTGTTATTTATGACGGCCGATTATCTGCACGAGGAATATAGGACCTAGGGGGAGTGCCCTCCGTGGGGGTCTTTCTAAAGGAAGCTAACCCGTATTTAAGCAAGGTTTCCCAAGATTCGAAGGAAACCACAGAAAACTCCGAACGGTTAGGCCGACGAACGCGATTGGTTTCGAACCCAGCACCTCCAGTCTACCAGTTTTGAGAGTAGAGCATATCTGCCACTGGTGGGGCGGAGCAAAGTTTGAAGTAGAGATCTGCACGGGCCGGAATTTCTAGGCCCGAGCCCGACTTGGTCCATGCAAAAGTCTATTAAATGAAGCTCGGTCCGTCACAATTCGATTTCTACAAAACACTCGATTTTTCTTGATATGCAATTACGATTCTTTTAATAAATAATACATACATATTTGTGGGGAAATTTTGCAGTATATTTTAGAATACTAGGTGTTGTTCGCAAGATAGTAAATACACAATAGCAACATTAATGATTACTTAGACGCTTAGACTTTTCAACATTTAAATAAAGATTCATTAAAAAAATTAATGCAGTTCAGAATAAAAGAAAAAAAAGATGGTTAAAAATATAGCTTTCGAGGCTGTATAATGAAAAGTAGATTTATATTTCTCTGAAAATTACTAAGGCTGTTTTTAAATGGTTTCAGTGTTTTAAGGCTACTTTCTTCATTTTAGTTCGGAAGCGCATAAAATTGGCAGATGTTCTTATTCAAAAACTATGTATTATAATAGCGTTTGCCATTTTTTGATAAAGGCAAAAGATCTTTCACAATATATTGTCAAAGTTGGCGTTCTGAATATAATTTCGCGGACGCGATAGCACGGTAAAGGAAAAAAAAAACCTGTTGTCAACTCGTTAAGTAATTTATTTATAAAAAAAAATGGAAAACGCTATTCTATTCCAAATCACTTCAGTAGTTAGACTCGTCAGTTTTATGACTTTACATTTAAAAATGTGTCAGAAAGTTTTGCGTTGTAGAGCATGGATTTTGAGAATCACCTTAAAGGAATTCATTATCACTATTACCGCATTTTATGGAAGAAACGTCGCACCCGTTGTAAACGCCGCACTCCTCAAATTGGCCTGAATAAGCTTAAAAATATCGTAATCGCCGCACCCGTTGTAAACGCCGCACCTGTGGGAACGCTACTTTTGTCGACAGCGTCACATTGACCTAATTTTAATCAAAGTTTTCTGAGCAGTGTAGGATGCCTCGTTTTTAATATCTTAAGGTGTCTGAAGTTTTATTTAAAATATTTAAATTTGATTTTAAATATTTTTATGAATTTTTAAATTAAGGAAACTCAGTTGGTACTTAAAAAAAATTGTAAAGGCCGCACTTGAAAAAAAAAAATAACTTTTAAACTCGTAAACGCCGCGGCGTTTCTCCCATAAAATACGGCACTATTTTTACGCCTGTCCGACACGTTGTAGGAACAATTAAATCCAGTTCCGGTTCGTCTGGACTATGCAGAGAAAAAATGTAACCCGGATCCCGGCCCGGTCGGAGTCTACTGAAAAAATCAAGCCCGCTCTCAGAGAAGATTTAACTGTCCGATTACGGATATCTACGCAAGGACATGTTATATCATCTCTGTATTGATGTTGATGTAATCAGAGGCCGACTTATGCAGGGGCATGCGGGGCAGCTGCCCCTGGTCCCCCTTTCTTAGGAAGACCCCCATGAGAGTAGTCAGGATTTTCATTAAAATGTGATAAATGGTTAAAGCAAAAATGGGTAGCCAAAAATTACCAAAATTCATATATTTCCAAACATTTAGGAAGAGAGTGGGGTCCCCCCTTACCCTCTTTGCTTCCAGTACCACCTCCCCTCATTAAAAAATAAACTATATCATTAGAAAACTAATGATTAAAATTTTATTATGACAACTTAGTATTCTATTGTTTTCAAAAGAAATTCTTTATTAACGTTTTCCTCATAACGTGGCAAGTTAAAACGATTAATTATGACCAATTTGTGACATTTTCTTTTAGACACCGTATAACGTACGTAGATAGGCAAAGTAAAAGTTTGCAAAGAAATACCCGTATCAATCAATCTATCATTTTTTTACTACTATTATCCTACTGGTATTTTTTCTTAAAGTTGTAACCATCTTCTTGTGATACTCTGTATACAGATGTGAGTAGTACCGGGTACAAAATTTATGCATATATAATACAATAGGTATGAAGTTTAGTATATTAGCCACTTCCACATTATTCACAAAAAAATCTATAGATAGATAGAAGGGAGCCCCCAGAATGGTTCTTGCTCCGGGGCCCCCCCATAGCCTAAGTCGGGCCCTGGATGTAATCAAACTAGGATAGGTTCGTGCAGCACATTTATAGTTATTCTTAGGAAAGTCATATCCGTTGAAAATGGTTCATACTTTATGGGATTCTTTTAAATTTTTATATAGTCCAGCTTATTTTTTTTTTTTGGTAGGGGGGGGGGGGGGGGGGGGTTTTTTTTTTTTTTTTTTTTTTTTTGCCGGACCCGTATATTTTGTCTATAGACCCGGCCCGTTAAAGAAATTGACATAATTCTGCTAGTCCGTCTTTGGCACAGACAACTAGCAAACAACAAACATGTACAGAACAAGGGTAAATCAGTGGCCAGATGGCTAATTGAAAACATAGACATAATATCACAGTAGGGAAAAAAAAAACAAAAAAAAAACATCGATTTTTAGCGGGACACCCCACCCCATACTAACAATCTGTCTGTTTCAGTTATAAATATTTAAAAAAAAGGGGAAAAAAATGCTCACGTTGAATTATCATTATGATACGTATTTCGGGGCAGCGTATGAAGAATCCTCTTCATGCGCAAAAAAAAAAAAAAAAAAAAAAAAAGGTAAATAATGTTAAATCTTTTTATTGTTATTTATATATATATATTTTTTTATGTATTATTTTTTATCTCTTTTTTTTTTTTTTTTTTGACAACGCCTCTCTTTATGTATGCGCTTTCTGCAGGAGCTACCGTACCCGCTCCAATGTCAAAGCCCAGAGAGCCAGTTTTTACCCGGTGGGGTACGGTAGAAAGGCGTAGTCTTATGTCCCTTGCAACGTTAAGTTTGCTTATCCGTTCGGCCCAAAAAATTAACAGGTGGTGCAATTTGTCTATCTGCGGAGCCCATTCATTGTTTTCTCTACCCCCCCCCCCCCACCCCCATACAAAAAAAAATTAAAAAATTATAATTATTTTCATTTGACAAGTATTCATCAACAATTAGGCTTCAAAAATTCCAAGCTATCCCAATTAGATCGGGCAGCGGTGGCCAAGCTGGTAGAGCATTATACTTGTAGCCGTTGGTCGCAGGACCCAGGCTATCTGCCGTCTAAAATTCCGTCATGTACGCTAATGGCAACTGGTGCATGTAAAATCCGTCGTGGTTGCAAAGTCCTCCAAGTTACCTGTGAATTATACCTCTGGAGGTACCTTGCCAGGTGAAGGTCTCGTCATCTGATCAAGGTTCTAAATTACGAGACCAACTTAAGTAGCAATGTGCAGGTGCCAAACGACAGGATATAACGTTAAGTAACCGGCAAAACAAAGTATACACAAACGAGCAGTAGGCGCTACAAATAGGATGACGATCGAGGCAACGATGTCAGGTTTATTGCCGCTTCGCGGCGATTAGGCGGTCACTCGCCACGATGTCAGGTACTAAACCCGTTAAGCTGGGGCAACCTGGCAGGTAGGGGCCTGGTCATCGGTTAGAAAGAAAGAAAGCCCGTGCAGGCTTCTAAGTTTGAAGTAGCGGATTGCGTGAATCATTCATAAAGTGTAAAATCCCGCATAATAAAAAATGCTGAGCGAAATTTTACCTTCCCTTAAATTATTGCACAGGCAGGGGATCCTTTAGCAGTGTTTTTAAATTATCGTGGAAGTCAGCTATTTTTGTCCTTTTGTTTTGTACAATTTCGCAAAATTAATTGGTGAGTAGCTCGCGAGAAAAAAACTTGAATTTCTACAAACGACCGTGGAATTGAGTTCCGTCAAAGATCACAGAAGCAACTAAGCAATTTTTTTCAATCGATCAAAAAAAAAAAAAAAAAAAAAAAAAAAATCATCCATTTGTCGCAGAGAAAAATGCAAATTTCGTCAAAAATCACGAATTTTGTAATATTATGTAAAAAAATATTATGTAAATATTATGTGAATATTATGTAAAAAAATTGCGAATTTCTGAAAAGAAGATAGTGGAAATAAAAAGCAAATTTTGTCGATAGGCCGTGAAAAAATATCGCGAATTTCGACAAATGGGCGCGAAAAAAAAAATTTCGTTATTCGATTGAAGGAAAAATATTTCCTAACACTTCCAGAATATTAAAAAAAAAAAAAAAAAAAAAAAAAAACTTCGCCATATAGTGTAACGAAGATACCGAAGAAACATTTTAGAAAGCGCACACATTTGAAAACCACATTTGAAAAATAATTTCACATAGCCGGAAAGGTATTCCAATTCCTTTTGTGCAACTCAATATAAATGATCTATCGGCTTGTACATATTGTACATGTATGCTAAAATTCAGTTTAGTTAGAAAAAGGCATGACACAGTTTAAAATTCACTTTTAGCAATTTACAATACCAATACACTGTAAATTGAAATGTCTGAAACGGAGTGTTGGATTTTCATACTTTTCAAATGTCTTAATTTTTTCAGACGCTTCTTGCGTCTGAACTTCAGGCACTTTAAACGTCTGAATCGCAGCTATTTCTTTTTGTAAACTTGATACAAAGCCATGTTTGACCACAATGAATCCTGGGAAAATATTTGGCCATGGTCTTGCCCCTCCATCCCCATACAGCCTCATTTTAGGGGCTCTCAAAGTTGGTATACAATTTTGTAAAGCTGGTAATTTAAATCTTTTTCGATATTTTACTGATTATAACCACTATTTTGAACTTCTATAGTAGAATAAGATTTAAAAAAAAATGTTTATCTAAATACAATAAAACCTCTCAATATGGGGCTACTACGGAATTTGTTTGCCATTCGTTGCCGAGGTGCCCGTGATTGAGAAGTTTTACTGAATTTAGATTTCTTTAAAAATTTATTTAGTTTTTAATCTTATTGTATTTTAAAAGTTCAAAATATTGATTATAATCAGTACAACGTCGAGACACATTTCAAGTAAAAGCTTTACAAAAATTGAATATTTAATTTGGGGCCCCTAAAAGCGAAGGAGGAGGGAATAGGGGACACTGTTCAGTTTGCCCAACATTTAATCAAGTGCTCCTTCTGCAAAAAGTCCAACCCTGCATTATATAGAAGCCTCATATACCGCTAAATAGAGGTGTCCGGTATTCGGAAGTGTCCGTTATGAAGGTTATTGGACCTCGGATGCCTAATATCGGACACCTTTATTTAGCGACAGCCTTTTTTAATCAACAACCCTGACATATTTGTTTACTTTTACCTCACAAAAGCAGACACCTTCGATTATCGAACAAATTCCGCAGCCTGCAGATGTCCGCTGTTGAAAACTTTTACACACACGCACACACACACACACACACACAAAAAAAAAAAAAAAAAAAAAAAAATCATATTATAGGGGATATTTATCTTTTGAGTATCTTGAAACGATCAAAAACACCGCCTTTTTCAAAATACCAAAACGCAAATAATATGCAATTAAGATTTTTTTCCCTTTCTACCTAAAGTATATATTCTTAACTCTATTATCAAAAAAAAAAAAAAAAAAAAAAAGAAGAAAAAAAAAAGAAAGAAAATGTTGTATATACAAAATTAATATTTAAATTTTAAATTTAAACTTTCATATTGCTAATGCGTGAGATAAAATCTAAGTGCTGCGCGCATGATAAAATTCTAAATTATGCATATAGAAAACAATTTTTGAACAAAATAGAATCGTACCACACCTACTTCTAAATTAAATCCAAAATATACACAAAAAGTTTCGTTTAAAATTCAATTTCAGTACCACCAAAAAAAAAAAAAAAATCAAATTTCAAGTGCAAACAAATAAATAACCAAAATATGTTTTTTTTTTTTTTTTTTTTTTTTTGTTCTACATGTAGACTATATAGAAACGCACATTTTTTTATTTTGTAAAAGCTGTAGTTTACATAGTTTGAAAGCAACAGTGCGCACAAACTTCAAATTTACTAATCAGAGAAAACGCTTTTTAAAGTTTCGATATCTACGGACCTTCAATTATACTCACCTATAAATGACCTTTTCCCTATCACCTTTTCTAATAAATGATTATAACTCAAGAAAAAAGTGCATATTTTTGAATGGGGTTTTTTTGCATATTGTTGAGAAATATTAAAACAATCAGAATAAAACAAAACCGAAAACTGATTTTTTGAAAGTTTTAAGGTCCTGTGCCCTCTTAAAATTAAAATTTTCTTTAAAATTTATACTGACACAAGGACAATTTAAAAAAAATATAGATCAGATGATAATTACAGAAGATATTTAACTATCAATAAAGAAAGAAAGAAATGTTATATTTTAATAACAAAGAAAAAATTAGTTCTAGTTTCAAAACTTTGTCTCAAATCTACACATAATCAGTAAAACCTAATAAAATAGCTAAAGAGATAAAGCGCAATCACTCTCCAAATAATTAAAAGTTTTATTGACATTATATATATATTTTTCTCCTTCCAGTCTAATGACAGATGATTCATCATGCGGTTTTGATTACGATGGGGAAAATCGAATAAAATGGTTGAACAACAGCGTTGAATGGATGTTCAAAAAGTATTCGTTTAAATACTTATAATTCACCATGGTGTACAAAACATGAGTAGAGAAAACTTTATTAGACAAGGAAAGCATACATAATATAATAATTAAAAACAGTTATTAAATTGGGATGGTTACTATAAAGACATGAGTATTCCAGTACATATCACATAATAAACCTTTGAAAAATATAAAATCCGAATGAAACCGAAGTAAGCATTAACAAATGCTGTCTCATTCAATGCTTTTAAAAATATTGTGCACATAAATAATACTATGAAACGACTCTTCGTGAAAAAAAATCCAGAACATGTTTTCTTACAAGCGTATTTACTACTAAATATCAATATTTTTCCCGAATATTTCATATAAAAATATAAATTCATACAAAATTGGATTAAATTACACATAAAATAAAATGAAAATTGAAATGTTACTTCTAGAGTTGATATTGATGCCAGCGATTTTCTAATTAGGTTTGAAGTCAACTGTATAGTAAGTACTGTTTACAGTCTTTTAATTAACTCAACTTTATTTTTTGTACGTAAAGATTGTGAGAAGTATTTTGTAATCGATATCACTGCCCCTTTTTTCCCTCTGTTTCTATGACTTAGAAACGAAACAAAGTAAATTTATATATTTATCAATAAATTTTATTTCGCGCTTGCTAACAAGCCTAATTTTAGCGGTGGATGTGGAATAATCGCGATCCAAATTAAAGAATTGTAAAGACAGTTTTTCGAACTTCATGAAATTCAAAATTCCCATTAAAATATTACAAAAGAGTGTTTTTTTTTTTTTTTTTACTTCTTATGAGCATATTTTTTTTCCCTCAATTTTTAGAGATTCAGAAAATTATATTTATTTATTTATTGAAGAAGAAATTTGATAGCGATCTAAAGCTAGAAGTGGAAGAAGGGTTAAGGGGGAGGGGGGGGGGCAGTATGGTTAGTTCTCAAAATATTTTTACCCTTCATAGAGTATTTATTCAAAATAACTGTTGATTAGTGATTCTCCGCTTCTTTTTTGAGCTCAACTTTTTTGAATAAAATAATAAAATCGCAAAATTTTCATACATCTTTCTCTGGATATTCTCCATTTTACTAATAAATTTGTCTTGCCATGCAAAGTGTAGTTTGTAGCATTTTTGCTTTTGTAAAGATTTCCATTACCGCGTCACCAAGAATTGAAACTAATGAGTTGATGATATAGCTTAGCTTGACTGTAATCGTACAACTGTCATCACAGAAAGAGAAAATTTATCGTGAGCAGGGGGTGATTCTTTGAAACCTGAATGCTGAAGGAATAGCATACACCATCGTTTCACATACCGGCCCCTTATATAACTGATTACTTACTATCTTGTCATTGCTATGCCTTGGGTTCTTTTCTACTACGCTACGTCCAAATCATTCTTTTCATACCTTTATTATTTCATCACAGATGGTAAAAATCTGTGGAACCACTATTAGAAGAAATTGGAAACTCAAAGGGGTTTTTCAGAAAAAAGAGGAAAGGACGATTTGCATTGTGAATGTCATCCATAACTAATTGAAAAATATTTCGTAGCTCTTCTCAATTCAAAGTAAGAGTTCTGCATCGGATCAGTAATGCGCTATTATCTGAACCCGACCGGACCCGCAGTCCAAGTCGGTCGGGTTGGCGCTATATTTTTAAGTTGCAGGTCGGGTTGGCTTTCATTATTTCGGATTGTCTTTTGACTTTTGCAGGCCGGGTTCGGGTTGATTGATTTTCAACTAAATGTCCAAAATATTTTTTTTTCATTCAGGTGAAAATCTATATATATTAGGGTTCCGGAAAATTGGATATATTTAGTGAACACTTTCATTTTCCAACACTTTTATAATTTTACTCTTTTTCATCTGAATAGTGGATACCACCAAATTTACAGATACATAACGTGCGTGTGCGCATAAGTTATTACAAAAACTTTTTTGTATGGTGTATCAATAACGAAATGTTGGCAATATTTTTCATATTCCAAGAGAAGAAAAACAAGTTGGAATTTGTACGTCAAACGTGACAAATGATGTGCGTTCGTACTGTAACTAGTTTCATAAATAGTCAGATCTTGGTGCTATAGCTATTGCACTCTTATGTAAAAATGCCTGAATACAAAATTTATTACGATTATATATATTTAATTCAGTAATACGGAAATAATATGACTATATCTTAAATAGGACGTCATCACCATGGCAACCTAGAATCATTACCTATTGTGGGATATCATTGAATTAATTTCGTATGATAGGATTTAATAGAACGAAGAAAACTTTTAATAATATCTTTTTAAGTTTTGATTCGATTTTCATAAAATTTGAAACGACTCGACAAAATCTGGAACAATTATCTATATTAAATTTCAAACCATTCGGTTGGGTAGTTTTTGCGCTGCTATATGCGGGCAGACGGACGGACCCGACGACGACTGTAGGTGCTACGTATTTATATAATTACATTTCCCCATAGACCATAATATAATGGAATACTTTTGAGTGTCTCTATAAACAAACTATGTACGCTACATACTTTATTTTTCAATAACGAACATGCATAGAAAATCTCAATAACATATACCAATTACAGAACAATCCAACTATATTAATATGCTCAACCACACTCACTAATCAGATACGTGATTCAATCAGTGAAAACAGTGTCATAATTGAAAGAAAAATTACAATGGATTTCATAAAATTTAAACAAATTAAAATAATTGCATTAAATAAAGCACTAATTTTGAAAGAACAGAATGCAAATTATTGAGAAAATAGTATTAAGTAATCTGTGTAAGTAAAATAACAATATTTCTTAGAAATAAAATATATTATTCTCCATTATTAATTCTCCAATGTAAAAAAAAAAAAAAATAATAATAAATAAATAAATAAATAAAACATGTGAAATTGGCGCGCAATGCATAATTTAACCATACAGGTTTTGAAGGCTACAAAAAAATACCAAATTCGCGAAAAAAATGAAACTTCTAAAAAAAAAAGAACATCAGTCGCTCTAGTATCTCCGATGAAGAAAGGTAACAGCTTAGCGCGAATTCCTTTGTGAATGAAAGAAAGGGGTGAAGCTCCTCCTCAGTAGGGTCGATGTAGCCTCAGGTCATATAAGAGGGGCTTTGGTCAGGGCTGGCTCATCCCTTTGAAGCAATCCATGCTGACCTGTTCCCCTACCAGGAGTCATGTGGCCACAGAGTAAAGAGATTTTAAATTAGATCTCCATACTCTGTGCATTTGGCGTCAGAGGGAACATACTTTCAAATTGAGGGTGACAGATAACCGTAGAGACCGTGACCAGAAAACAGTGTTAAAACAATCTAAAAAATTTGTTTCTGTATTTCATTATAAAGTCTCATTTTTGCAGTCATTGATAAAATATTATAATTTATGTATGTTGTATTATAATGTCGTCTTGCGCAGTAGCAACGTGCTGCAATACAAAATATTATTTTTCATGAGTTCATGAAAATTGATTTTAGCTGAAAGAGTATTTTTTTTAAAAAACTTATTTTAAGGCGACTCACTACCTGTCATTTTGATTAAAAATGACAAAAATGTCAAATTTCAGACTTTTTTTTTTCTTTTAATGTGCCTTAGTATTCTTAGAGCATTCTGTCCTAATTTCCGAACGGTTCGATAAATAATAAAGGAGACATACCTAAGTCATAATGATGAAATTTAATGTCATTTATGTGTAAGGGAAATGTTTAAACTCATTTTTCTTGGTTCCCAAATTTTTATATTTACATTTTAATCGAAATGCTAAGGCTTCTTACAATAATTAAGCAAATTGTCTGAAATTTATTAAAAAGTATCTTTAGACCCTGTGTGGGATAACTAAGTACCAAATTTTTGATATGTTTGTAACTTTATAAGTTCATTTATTTATTTTTTAAACATGTTATTTTCTCACTTTTTCCATATGCATTCACTAATTTTTTTTCTGCTGATCTACTGGTCTCATCAAAAATCCGATACTTAGATTTATGGAAAAAAGGATAAAAATATCCATTCCCAAATATGAAAAATGAAAAAGAAGAAAGAATTTACAAATTGTTAATTTTTTTTTAAATTCAATTTTATAAGAAATATTACTTCTATATCGAGAATTTAACACTTCTTATGATCTGTTATGACTATGCTGTATTCAAACATGAACCTAAAAATATAATATAGGTTATAGTTATAAAATAAAATTTTTTGGTACCGAGTCCCCTTAATGATATTTTACAGCTGAAAATGTAATACTTTTTCAGTATTTATGGTATTGTTATGTCTTCAATGAAGCGTGTAAAATATTTCCTTATTTTTTCTTTGTTTTTAAATATATCGTATTTTATGGAAGAAACGCCGCGGCGTTTACGAGTTTGAAGCTATTTTTTTGTCAAGTGCGGCGTTTACACCATGTGCGGCGTTTACGATTTTTTTCTCGCGCGTGTAAAATGGGCTAAAATAAAAATTCATTAATCCCATGAATGTATTATTATAAGACTGTTCTCAAGTCCCCTGCTCAACAACGCGAAACTTTCTGACTTTACCGATTATAAAAACTGTGACATTTCGGATGATGATACTGAACCATACAGGTGGACAAAGAAAATTTACTACTCTTCCACTCAGATACTAACAACGTAACAACTCAGAGTTTGAGGGTTTCGAGTAGAAGCTAAAAAAGGGCTAAAGTGCATGCGACGTAAAAAGTGTGCTAAGTTGCGACAGCCACTTAAAAAAATGTTGTGTGCCTAAGGAGAGGATCCGCGTCCCGCGCTCTGGATGGTTTTAATGACAATCGACGGCTCCTTAATTAAAGAAATTACATAAAAATATTTAAAACCTGATTTAAATATTTTAAATAAAATTTTAGAATCCTAAATTATAAAAATGAGGCACATTACCCTGTTCAGAAAACATTGATTAAAGTTAGGTCAATGAGACATTGTCGACAAAAGTAGCGTTCCCACAGGTGCGGCGTTTACGATATTTTTAAACTTATTTAGACCAATTTTGAGGAGTGCGGCGTTTACGACGGTTGCAGCGTTTCTTCCATAAAATACGGTACTCTATTTTGGCGATTAATATATATATATATATTTAGTGATTATAACAACGCTTTTGAGTAACATTAATGTTTTGAAATATAATTCAGCGACACACCCAGTATTGCGCTTTGGAGGGGGATTATTTCCCTTTATCACTGTCCACAGTATCTGAAATATTCTTATAATTTCGATCAAGTGTGTAAAATGTTTATTTTCCTTTTTTAAGGTTCGTACTTAAAAAGTAAAACCGGAACCATTATAAGATCACTCTTGTGTCTGTTTGTCTGTCACAGCCATTTTACTCGTAAACTATGGAACGCAGAAAGTTCAAATTGGGAGAAGTATAAAGTCTATTGACCCACATATTTTCAGCTTATTAAACATTCATAAATATATTTAGTAAAAATTCAAAAAGGCTAATTAAGCTGCTTGAAAAAAAAAACTCTTTTATTTGCCCATCGTGTAGGGCAGGGTTGGCGAACCTATGGCACGCGTGCCAGAGTTGGCACGCAAGCTAATTTTTCTGGCACGCGAAAAATTTAAATTTGGTAATCGGTATACAGATAAAATCCATTTTTTATTTCTGTTATAACCAATAAAATTTTTTTTACATACGGTCAGTACACAAATAATGCAATTATTTTTTGCATGGATTAACACATAATAATTTTCTTTTCCTGCAGCGTTTTCGCGATGTATTTTACCTTTCTATACGAATTTAAAAAGCTGTAATTTCCAAATGAATTTTATTTGACAGTCACTGCAATAAAATGACAAATGAATTTAATTTAGCTATGTATATTTGTAAAAATAACAAAATATGAACTAGATATAAGGTTAGTTGGGATAACTGGACCCACGAGGTAACTGGGCCATAGGCTATTTTATAAAAAAACTGTCGATGTTAAGTTTTAGCTTTTGTGAACAATGCAGTCCTACTCTACTCCTACTCCACCTCTACTTCCTAAAACAACGGGTGTCAACTCAATCATAACTCTCACTTTTCTGTGATAGGTTGTCAAAAGTTTACGTTTCTTTTTTTTTAAACAACGTCAATATGGTTGAACTTCCTCGGCTTTTTATTAAAATCCTGTAAGTACTTTTATTAAACAATCCTTTTTTTTTAAAGATTAGGCATACAACCACATTAATATTATTAGGTATCTATACATATTTACTTTATGTTTCAAATGTAAGCCCGGTGTCCCAGTTACCCCATAAATTTTTCAAGAACGGGGTAACTGGGACATGTATCCGGGGTAGCTGGACCATGCTGGATCCAGTTACCCCAATAGTTATAAATAATGTTTTTGAGTTTCTCTTACTACAGGAAGTAAATTTCTCCATTGTTTTTTGCTCACAATAAAGAAAATTATGGAATACCTTATTAAAATTACATAATAAAATTAAAAAAAAAAAGCATATTGGGTGGTATCAAACCAAATTTCTTGACCCCTTGAGAGGCAGTGATGCCATTATGTCATCACATAATTTTAATTCCTAATTGCCACATTGGCACCGGAATTTTATAATGAAAATTTCACCTGTATTAAGTACGCAGAAATATACTTTTACCTGTTGTCAAATAGATTCTCTTGTAAATACTGGTGTTAGTAAATTATTTCAACATTTTACGAATGCAAGTACCTTGCCCCTGAAAACGAGATAGCCAAACCTTGAAATTGTACGATACACAGGGGTCGCGTTCTATAGGGGAACTTTATTGTTTCTACCACTATTTTGAAAATAATATCTTCATCGCTCCTTTTCGAAGCGATAGCATGGGAAAGGAAAAAAAGCTGTCGTCAAATGACAAAAATCTCTTGTAACTCAATAAGTAATTTATTTATCAAAGAATGGAAAATGCTATTCATTTCCAAATCGCTTCAATAGTCATACCTATTATTTTTATGCTATTATAGTTAAAAATGAGTCAGAAAATTTGTCAGAAGGTTTCGCTTTGATGAGCAGGGAATTTGAGAACCAGACATATTCCCAATGATTCCATTATGGCTGTTACTATTTTTACAAAACATATTGCCTACCTGACACATCCTGGGAACAATTAAGCCCAGTTCTGGTCTGGCTCGACTATGTACGAAAATAAATAAACAATGTAAGCCTGTTGCAGGCCCGGCCCGAGTCTGCTGAAAAAAAATTAAACCTGGGCTCAGACACAATGTAACTGTCTGATGGGGATCTCTACGCTGGACATGTTACATTTTTGTACTGATGTTGTCAAACTAGCATCGGCTCCTGCATCACATTTATATTTAAATCGGTTCTCAAGTGAACTGCTCAACAAGCCCGAAAATTTCTCACACATTTACTAACTCATTTTTAAACGTAAAGACATCACAAAATTGGCAGGGATGGAAACGATTTCTAATCGAAATGAGTTTTTCGTTTTTTGATGAATAAACTGATAAGTAGTGTCTATGAGCAACAATTGCTGATATTCCGTTTTCAATTGTGGTGTGCTTTTTTTTTTTTTATTTAATAATTTTTTTCCCATGTTATTTGGTGTATCTAAATTCTATAAGCATACGCAAGGCTACACAAAATAATTCGAGTTCATTTTCGCATATTGGTAGAAATTGCTTAAGTGCATTTTACACTCTATATATACAGGGTTTAATTTGCGCCGGAGCTTACCGGAGAAGAGCTCTGGTACTCTAGTGCTTTTAGTGATTATTTAATTGTCGAAATTCACATCAGCTCATAAATACTGCGCCCCGGAGACCTGCGGAACAGCGCTTCGGAAATACGGAAGCATAAATTATCTTTTTCTGTTCTTCCGATCTCCTATCTTTTGCGTCTTTCTTCCGAAGGCTTTACATATTTGATGTAGTGTGTCGCACACATAGGAGTATACTTCTATCTAGTACTCACAAATATGTCTCAGTCCGTTTTCTGTCTCAGTATTTAAAAATGGCGACGAGGAATGCCGGAATTATTTGTAACAGTAACTGCCGTTTTTACTCGCTGCGTTTTGTTCATGTTTGTAAAATATTCTTAATGATCAACTTATTAGCTCCTCGCCTTGCTTAATTTGCACTGAAGCTCATAGGAACGCAGCTCCAGTACTTCTTAATTTTTAATTAATATTTAAATGTTAGTCGGAATCCACCAGAGTTTATAAACAATACTCACAGAATCCCCGAGTGTTCTGTCGATACACAAAGAAATCCTTGGTGAATACGATGTTTGGAAATTTTCCCACTCCCCGATTTTATTACTTTTGCTCTCTTTATTTATTAGATTTTATTATATAGAAATGAATATTAGATGTAGTCAAAATATATTTTGTTATATACGAATATAGATATATATATTCAGAATATATATATATTCTGAAGAAGAAGAAATTGCTTTAAATTTTTTAAATACTGTTTGAAAAAAAAAAAAAATGTGGATACAAGGGGGGGGGGGGGGGGTTGCACTAAAGTTTTTATTGTTGCAGAATGTTAGAGCTCAGGTACGTTTTTTTGTTATAAATTAAGCCCTGTATGTATATATAGATAGATATGTATATCATATAAAAAGCTGCACTAAAGAATTCGGATATTTTTCTGCCTATAGATGGTAATTGCTGAAAATAGATTCACAAATGTGTTATACGTTTTCCAAATTATTTCTTAGACTCACCTTATTACAGAGTGAAATTTTGTTAGAGTATTCTGGATCTGTTGGAAAGTCTTTCATAATCTACATAAATGAATAAAATAAATAAAAAAAATACTATTCCAGAACTTGACTATAAAGGTATCACATATCTGTCCCCCCCCCCCTTTTTTTTTTCTCCCTCTCTCTCTTTCTCTTTTCTTTTTTGTTGCATTATCTGTAAAGCCTGGTTTTTTGTTCTACATTTTTTTTTCATTTTATGTATATGATATAAATTTAATAAATTAATGGTATCGTTTATGGAGAGAAAAGGAAATATATATGTAAACTTAATCTAAGTAAGTAAAAAATAAAAAAGTAACAAAGTTTAAAAGCTTGGTAGCTAAATGTGTTTTGCTAATATACTTTGTTAAAGAAATTGGACAATTTGATTTTTTCATAAGATGGTAATTAACGAAATTGTATATAAGCTTGAAATACGTGCAAGCCAGTGGACCACACTGGATTTGACCAGAGAAAGATGATACTATATGAATTGAAAACTTTTTTGCCATTGTAAAAAAAATAGCTACTCCATCACTTATAACAAGTAGGGGGCACAACAAATTTTAAACTAACTGCATAAATATGTTAGTTTTATTAAATTTTGTTAGTATATTAGCTATTTTCAAGTTTTCTGTCAATACCGATCGCTGTTTTTTTTTTTTTTTTTTTTTTTTTTTTGGTAAATAGCTTTAAAATTGTATACTTTGCATGATGTCACACCCGTCACAGCAGAAAAAAATTTCTTATACATTAAAATAATGAAAATTTATTATGAAAATTATGCATTAAGTTTAATCTGAATCTCTTTTATTAGAAAAAAATTGTTTTAATAACGAAAAATTAAAATATCCACAGGAATTGTAACAAATGTGTATGCTAGTGAAAACGCATGTCCGGAGAGGGTCACACCCGTCACAAGATTTTAATACATAAGTCCAGCCTTATAAGTGCACAACTAGATGCTTACTATAGAATATAATGTACAAGGCATTTACCATTCATTTATAGTGACATACAAAATAATTCGGTTACAGTACTACCTATGGATCATAATTGCTGAAAAGATATTTTCCATTGTATATGCGTTTTTATTTTCCAACGTTGGTGAAAAATATTTAGGAATTCAGTTTTTCAATACTTTAACTTACGTAAGTATACTCGTATTTTCATGTAAATTACAGTCGCCCCCGTTTAAACGAATATCAGCGGTTCCAGAAATAATATTCGATTAAGCGGGGTATTTGATTAAACGAGGAATCATAGCTGTAATATTTAATGCGTACTAAAAAGGCAAATCATCTAAACCATCTTAAAACTATCTACGGTTTATTTAATTAACAACATAATAAATCGTTAATAGAATAACATAAACTAAAATAAATACGAAAGCTAATATAAAGTAAATACATATTAATTTAATGTCAGTAACATATTTTATATGGTTTACATCACACTTAATGCAGCTCGTTTAAATTGGGTCAAAACTTTGCTACTTCTAATTTATGTTACTTATACTGCCTTAAAAAAATCGTTTAAAGTGGTTTGTTTAAGTAAGTGAAATTTTAAAGGAGTAAATATCGGGTTATTTTCCGAATGAGTGCAAAATATCACAACTACCATCTCCAGTCTCGAAGTGACGGCGCATTGCCATTAAAGCCCGATTAACAGCATGAAGTGCTGGTGGGGAGATCAAGGTGGGGGAATCATTTGACCTGTCCCTTATATACCTGCCGGCCGCAATCATTGCAGGAAGAACTGGAAATTTGTTTTCAGCGTAAAGGAGCCGAAAACGACAAAAAGTGGAAGGAAATTCCAGTTGAAACGTGCTTTCCGCGCCTATTTTCAAACATCGGTCAGACAGTGGTTATTCGATTAAGCGGAGACGTTCGTAAAAGGTGTTTGGTTTAAGCGGGGAAAATAGCATAGAACCAATAGAAAAAAATCGGTTCCGGAGGATTCTATTCGAATAAGCGGGGCATTCGATTATCCGTGACACGATTAAGTGGGGAGGACTGTATATAAGTATTCAGATTTACCATGGCATGTTCGGTATTGAAAATGAAATGTCTGGTATTTATAGTTCATTTACAGGGCACTCAAAATAATTCCATTACATTAGAATCTATGGGAAATAATCTTTTTAGTATATTTTAATGATGTTATAATATTTTAAACATACTGAAATGAATACATAACGCGGTAGTGCATTACAAGATTTACAAGATGCCTATTGTATAAAATAGGGTGTGCATAGCATTTATCATTCATTTACAAAGACACACAAGAGCAGTGTTGAATTCAAGGTTTGGCCCGGGGGGGGGGCATTCACCACGGAGCAGTGAGATGTCTCCTCCCGGAAGTTTTGAGATTTTGTGTTTTCAATAGTCAAAAAATGAAATCCCCCCCCCCCCCCGGAGCCACATAAACCCCTCCCGGATAAAAGTGTCTGAATTCAACACTGCACAAGATAATTCAATTACAGTATTGTCTATGATAATTATTGCTGAACACAGAATTCTAAGTCTAATTTAAGTATTAATCTTAGAATTCTGTGTTGCTGAAAATATACGTTTTCACCTTTAGCAGGCTTTTTAAAAATCTTAACAAAGATTTGCAATATTCCTTTTTTTACAGAAATTCTAGAAATGATATGTAGAGCGCACAAAAGAACGGTCTATGGCTAAAATTCGTTTGCAATGTATTTTTATAATGCCGTAATGTAACGGAATTCTTAATTTAAATGAGATTAATATTCATTATTCAAAACCCTCCTCAAAAGGTTTTCCCCATAGGCAGTAATGTAACGGAATTCTTTTAAATGTCCCTGTAATGGAACTGCTTACGCACTTCATTTTCAATATCGAACATGCCATAGTGAATATCAATAACATATATCAATTTCATGACGATCTGACGGCATTTACGTGAGTTAGAGCTCAGACAGACGGCAGACATATCGAATACAAAAACACTTTTCAACTATGTTGGAAAATGCTAAAAAGCGTTATCGACAGATTTTTTCTCTCACATCTCCCGAGTAACTAACATTAAAATGAAAATGTTAATCTCTTCAAAGATTACGATCATTACATTTTTACAATCATTACATCAATTACATTTTTTCTATCTTAACCACTCTGGAGCATAAATAAATCTGCAAACTTGGCAAATTTTAATTTTGAATACCAGAAATTAATATTTTAACACTTTTCAATGTAGTTGAAAAGTGATTATACATTCGGCTTGTCTGTCTGCCATCTGTCGTAGCTCTAACTCGCGTAAATGTAGTCGAATCGTCATGAAACTAATATATGTTATTGATATTCACTATGGAATGTTCGGTATTGAAAATGAAACGTGTAGCAGTTACACTTTTTTTTACAGGGACGCTAAAAAAAATTCCATTACATTACGGTCTACGGAGAAAAATCTAACTCAGTCCAACCCTGCTGACACACACAGTAATAAAAAAGAAAAGTGCCCAGTGAAACTAATGGCATTGAGCTCACAGACTATTCCCACTAATTGTATATTATACTCTTATTTCAAAGAATAATGCCTTTCGAAAAATAAATTAAGGGGGATTAGCCTCCTCCCTATTTCACATCTTTATACTTAACCAATGAGACTCCAAATCTCATCAGGGAAACGCCTTATCAGAATAAATCGGTATACCAAATTTGAAGCAAATCGGATAGAAAAACCCACTTATCTAAATTAAGGGGATATTACTCCCCCCCCGATCCCCCCCTTTATACTTAAACAGTGAATATCCAAATCTAATCAGGGAAGCGCTTTATCTTAATAAACCGGTATACCAAATTTGAAGCAAATCGGATAAGAAAACACATTTTTCTAAATTAAGGGGTATTACTCCCCCCCCCCCCTCCCCCCGATCTATCTTCCCTTTATACTTAAACAATGAACCTCCAAATCTAATCAGGAAGCGCCTTATCAGAAATAACCACTATACCAAAATTGAAGCAAATCTGATAATTCTGCATGAAAAACCCATTTATCTAAGTTAAGGGGTGATTAGCCCCCCGTACCCCCCCCCCCCTATACTTAACCAATGAACCCCAAAACTAATCAGGGAAGCGTCTTATCATAATAAACCGGTATACCAAATGTGAAGCAAATCGGATAAGAAAACACATTTTTCTAAATTAAGGGGGTAGTGCCCCTCCGATCCCCCCTTTATACTTAACCAATGAACCCCCTAAACTAATCAGGGAAGCGCTTTTTGAGAATGACCCTAGAAAAAATTTTTGAAGCAAATCGGATATTTCTATTAAGAGTTATCACGTTACGTACGTGCGTACTTAAGTACATACATACATATGTACGTACATACAGAATCTGTGGGCCTGTGAGCTAAAAACTGAATATTTCACTTTTTAAAATTCTATAATTGAAATCGTGTATACTCAGGGGCTATACTTCTAAGTAAAAAAATATTTTCTGAAATCCATAGCAAAATTTTTAAAAAAGTTACAGAAAAGGGGGGGGGGATCCTCTATTTTTTTTCCCAGGTCGGTTTAAATCTGTTTTCGGTCGGGTCAATTTCAGGTTAAGTGTAGATTCCTGCAAGTTCGATTCAGTTAACGCAATTTTTCTAAAGTTAATTCAGTATTTTGTTCCTGATTAAAAACTATGATTATGATAATAAACATAAATGGGTGAATTGTTTTCTAAAGAGACTACTGTGTTTTTTCTGCCATCCTGTGACAAAATTTCCATTTTTTCGCGATCCTCTGAAAAAATTCTCGTTTTTTCCGCGGCCAATTGACGAAATTCACGTTATTTCTAGCAGCTCTTTGACGAAATTAGCGCTTATTTGCGGCTTTTTGACGAAATTCGCGTTTTCTCTGCGGCCCTTTGACGAAATTCGCTCTTTTGCGATCCTTTGACGAAATGCGTGTTTTTTCGAAAACACTTCGATGAAATTTGAGGATTTTAAGCAGCCTTTTGATAAAATTCTTTTTTTTTTCACGATCCTCCGATGAAATTCATGTTTTTTTGCGATCTTTCGACGAGATTTGCATTTTTTCCACAGACCCTTGACGAAATTCGCGTTTCTTCTGCGACCTTTTGACGAAATTCTCATTTTTCCAGCGATCCTTTCACGTGATTTGCGTTTCTTCAGCAACCCTTTGACGAAATTCACGTTTTTCCGCACCCTTTCGACGAAAGTCTCATTTTTTATAGCAATCCTTTGACGAGATTTACATTTTTTCCAAAATACTTTGACAAACTAGCGTATTTTAAGCTGCTTTTTGACAAAATTCTTTTTTTCCACAAACTACCGACGAAATTTACGTTTGCATTCGCGATCCTTCGACGAAATTTGTGTTTTTTACGATGCCTTTTGACGAAATTCATGTTTTTTCTAGTGCTCCTTTGTCAAAATTCGCGTTTTTCCTCAGTCTTTTGACGAAATTCGTGTTTTTTAGGGTTTCGTTCATCTGACGAAACCCTATTCGTCTCACTCCTTTGTCCGTCTGTCTGTCCGTCACAGAGTCCGTTCTCAGAAACTATACATGTTAGTGACTTGAAATTTTGGGTACTTATAGCTGAACACCTCACATCAAACAACAAATCATAAAATTTTTAAAAAGTCGGTAATTAACCGAATTACGGGCTAATTAACTTCTAAAATTAACCAATCAACCTTTTGAACGCAGCTACGAACGCACCTTCTCCAAATCAGCGGAGTTTCTCCTAAGGGTTGCCAGTAAAATCAGCGGATGTATGGTTACCACGAAGGAAATTAAGCAATAAATGAAGTGGACATTTAAAAAGCGAAATCGCATCTCCCAAAGTATTGGTCCTACAAATTCGTAAAAGGTACAGAAATACGCGCAAAAAAATTCTACTTTATTTTGGTATAAAGTTCAAATTTCTGCGTTGGGTATAACGCAAAAAATCCACTAAAAATCGATCGATAAAAATTTAATTTCTGTATTTGAAAAGACAATGAAAAGAGATTTCATTTCAGCGGAAAGCAGGTGTTCTCATCTTTCAGACATATCGGCGCTGGAGAAATTTAAGCAGAGGATATTTTAATACGAAATTTAAACTTTTTAAATATTAAATTTTTAGATTAATTTGTTTTACATCCTGACGTAAAAATTTTCGCTGATTTCATACATACCCAGTTCAAACTCCTAGCTTAATTAGAAGCTGAGATATTAATTATTATTTCATTAATTGGATCATTGCTTTAAAACTTTCCTTTCAACGGGTTTTTAATCTCATCAGACATGACGACGCACTTGCGGTTTTTATTTTAATACGAAATTTAAACGTTTTAAATATTAAATTTTTTGATAAAACTTTTTGACATCCGGACGGGAAATCTCTCGCAGATTTCATACATACCCAGTTCAAAGAGCTAACTTAATTAGAAGCTGATATATTAATTATTATTTAATTAATTTGTTTGATTTCTATATAATGCATAGATTAAAATGGAGGCATGTGCTTTTTTAACCACGTTTGAAAGGAATATTAAACGAAACCCTTTGTGCGATCTATGATCACACTTACCCACTTGTTCTAGAACACCTAATACAAAATTCGCTTTTTTTCCCCGCAACACTTTGGCGAAACTCGCATTTATTACGCGACTCTTTGACAAAATTTCCCTTTTTCCCGAACCTTTGACGAAATGAATGTTTTTACCGCGACCGTTTCGCGAAATTTGCGTTTTTACGCTACCCTTTGACGAAATTCGTTGTTTTTTCTAGCTACCCTTTTACAAAATTGGAGGTTTTTGCCTCAGCCCTTTGACGAGATTCATGTATTTTTTAATATGTCCTTTGAAAAAATTCGCATTTTCTTCCACAGCCCTTTGGCGAAATTCGCATTTCATCCGCGACCATTTGACAAAATTATCTTGTTTTCGCGATTCTTTGACGAAATTTGCGTTTTTTTCCGCGGCCCTTTGACGAAATAAGTGTTTTTCTTGGCGACAATTTGACAAAATTCGCATTTTGCACCTGAGCATTTTGTAAAAATTCGTGTTTTTTCTACGACTGATTGAAAAAATGTGCATTTCTTTCTCAGCCTTTTGGCGAAATTCGCATTTCTTCCGCCACTCTTTGACGAAATTTCAATTTTTCCGCGACCCTTTTATAAAATTCGCGTTTTTTTCCCTAGATACTTTGAAGAAATTAGTGTTTTTTAAGCAGCACTTTGATAAAATTCTTTTCTTTTTCCACGATCTTCCGACGAAATTCACGTTTTTTTAGCGATCCTTCGATGAAATTTGAGTTTTTTACGCTGCCTTTTGACGAAATTCGTGTTTTTGATAGTGGTCCTTTGTCAAAATTCGCGTTCTCGTGCCGCAGCCTTTTGACGAAATTCGTGTTTTTTTATAGCGACCCTTTGACAAATGATTCGCGTTTTTTTCTGCAGCCCTTTTGTGAAATTCTCATTTTTCGTGATCTTTTGACGAAATTTGCGTTTTTTGTACGGCCCTTTCACGAAATTCGCATTTTTCGCGATTTTTTGAAGAAATTTGCATTTTTCTGCGGCCATTTGACAAATTTTGCGTTTTTTTCGCAGCCTTTTGACGAAATTCGCTATCTTTCCTGATCTTTCGATAAAATTAGCTTTTTCTCTGCGGCCCCGCATTTTTTTCTAGCGGCCCTTCGACGAAGTTCGCATTTTCTCCGCAAGACTTTGACGAAAGCATAAGCAGTTTTTAATATCCTTACGATAGCATTTTTTAAGCAGCATTTTGACTAAAATATTTTTTTTTCACAATTCGCCGACAAAATTTCCGTTTTTTCGCGATCCTTTGACGAAATTTGCGTTTTATATCCGCGGTCCTTTGACGAAATTCGCTTTTTTTCTGCAGTCCTTTGGCGTAACTCTCGTTTTTCGCGGTGCTTTGACAAATTTTTGACGAAATTTGCCTTTTTTCGCGATTTTTCGAAATTTGCGTCTTTTTCTCGATCCTTTGACGAAATTCACGCTTTTTCTGCAAACAATTGACAAAATTAATTTTTTCGACGACCATTTGCCGAAATTCGTGATATTTTTTATGTCCGAATTTTCAGATTGATGATCGAATTTTATAAACTTTCGAAAATGAATGCCTTAAATTTTCGGAAAATTCGGAACAGAATCGCCACTAGGTAGTTTATCTGCACCCCCCCTCCCCCTTTCCGTCCGCGCACACACTATAATAATAATCAAATACAGAAACTCTTGAATAACGGACACGTCGGGAGAGTGTAATTTGTCCGCTATTCGGAAGTGACTGCTATTGAGAAGTAAAAATGCACAGATATATAATTGTTAGGCATAGGGGAAAATGTACTTTAATAGAGGTGTCCGTTATCAGGGAGGGCCTGTCATAGAAGTTTAACTATACTTACAGAAGTAGAGGACAAGTTCACTTGCCATAAAACCTTTGATTAAAAAATAATTATTATTTTTATTGTAATACAAATGCTGATTAGGAATTACTGACAGGCTTTTTAAAAAATACCAACGAGCCTTTGCCTGGTAAAAAACTTATTTTACAACATTAAAAATAAACATACATTAAAAATAAATAAACAAATAAATTCCTATTCAAATTGCAAACTTAAATGATAATTGAATAATTGAGTATCCATTTTCTTGTAGCAACAGTTCGAATATACTACATACATTCCATACAGAAAAGAAAGAGCAAAAGCATCAATCAATCAATCTTCAGCGCGTCCTATGAAACCCCGCCCTAACAAAAGGGTTGCCGAAATTAACCGGTAACTTTAAATCGCCGAAATCTCGCCAACATGTAATCTCGTTAATATCATGATAAAACACCGATAAATTGACTAAATCTCCGAAATATAGTTGCTGTTCATAACAGATATTGAAGCTTGGTACTAACCTGAATTTTCGAGACCGAAATTAAATTTTCTGGAGCCTATTTACCAGCATTTAAAATTGAAAACGTACAGGAAAGATGTTATATGGAATATTATTTTTACTTCTGAAAGGCAGATGGCAGCACCAGCAAAAGCTAATTTCAATAATTCGGAAATGTGAACAGGATTGATTTTACTAGATCTAGTTAAAAAATTTGAAGATTATTAATTATTTGCTGAATATATAACAAAATAAAACATGTTAAATGAAAATTTAGATATTATATTTCACTAAATGCCAGTTGTAAAGAATATGTATCAATCTTTTAATTACGAAAATGAGAAGTAAAAATCCATAGTCAAAAACTGGAGGGTACACGTCCCCATGGAAATAGGAAAAAGTTTTGAGAAAACTGAAAAAAAAAAAAAAAAAAAAAATCTTAATTTTTGTGCGTATCAAATCAGCTTAAAGTTTTTATTACTTCTAGAAATTAGGCCAACAATTTATGTATCGCAGATTTTTGATAAAATTAAAAATGGGCTCAAGGGGCGCAAAAAATAGGGTTTTAAGGAGAAAAAAATTCATAACTCCGTCAATTCTCAAGATATCAAATCCAATTAAATTTATTATAAAACTTCTCAATATTATCTACAACATTTATATTGACAAGTTTTTAATAAGACCAATTCGTATCGCAAAAAAAAAAAAAAAAAAAAAATTAAAAACGAAAACAAAACAGGAGAATTGAAGAAGAAAAAATCCATAACTTCGTCAATTCACAAGATATAAAGTCCGTATGGATTTATTACATATCTTCTTAATATTATCTACAAAGTTTATATTGACAAGTTTTTGATAGGACCAATTCTTACAGCTAAAAAAAATAAAAAATGCATAGCGGTTGAAGAAAAAAAATCATCGTATTTAAGGGTGTTCTCAAATCAAAAAGGGCAACTTTCTGGCATAAGTTTTAATTTATTTTTGTACGAAAATACATGAAAGTAGCTGGTGTTGTTCAGAAACTATGTAATTGAGCTGTTTTTTCCATTTTTTGCAAACGCAATAGATTTTTCAGAAAATAATGCCAAAGTGGGCGTTTTGAACCGAATTTCCGCATGAAGGGAGAAAGAGCACTCAACAGCGGACGAAAAACGGGTTTGTCACGTGATCGAATTCGCTTATAACTCAATAGGTAATTGATTGATCAAAAAATGGAAAAAACAGTTCTAATCCAAATCGCTTCCATGGCCAGGCTTTCTAATTTCATATCTTTCCGCTAAAAAATGAATTTGTAAATATGTCAAAACGTTTTTCGCGTGTTGAGCAGAGTAGTTAAGAACAGCCTTAAGGGTGTATTCAAATCCAAACTGCTTATTTTCTGACTCTTTTTTAAATTCATTTTTGTTCTCAAACGCATCCAATTGGTAGATTCTCTTATTTAGAAACTATATAATGTACCGTAATGATCGATTTTTTGATAGAGGCAGAATATATTTCAAAAAATGATGTCAAAGTGAGCATTTTGAACCGAATTTCCCGAAGCGATTGTGTTAGAAACGAAACATATTGACCTACTGAGAAAATAAATGTTTATGAATCAAGTTTTAATTAATTGAACAAAAAATAAAAACACATGTCGCTTATAAATCTCTTTAAAAATCACGTTAGCAAGTTTCATATTTTTCTATTAAAAATGAATCTGAAAATGTACCAGAAAATTTCGAGTTGTTGAGCATGGGAAAGTATTTTTAGGAAGATTTCGTATGAAATACTACCTATTACATTCTCCCCTATGTTGGAATTTCTGAAATTTTTTTGCAGATCTACACCGATGATCCCTAGAACCCAAAACCACCCTCAGTAAAAAACTTTATACATCAATATACATATATATCACTTTCTTCTGGACACGATAACTTCCACAATTCTGCACAAATCTCTTCCAAACTGATACATAAAATCAAAGGGCATAAAATCTCGGTCAAGTTCGTTAATGCGCAAAATCGGACCAAGGGGGTGGAAATAGGGAGGGGTTTTGTGAAAAACGAAAAAACCCCGTAACTTCTTAAATTTTGTACATATCAAATCAGTTTAAAGTTTTTATTACTTCTAAAAATAGGGCAAAAAATTTATGTATCACAGATTTTTAATAAAATTAAAAATGGTCCCAAGGAGCGCAAAAATAGGTTTTTTGGGAGAAAAAAAAATTCATAACTTCCTCAATTCTCAAGATATCAAATCCAATTAATTTTAGTATAAATCTACTTAATATTATCTATAACTTTTATATTCACAAGTTTTTGATAGGACAAATTCGTACCGTAAAAAATAAATAAATAAAAATGAAAATGAAAATGAAAACAAAAAAGGGGGTTGAAGAAGAAAAAAATCCATAACTCCGTCAATTCACAACATATAAAATCCCCATGAATTTATCATATATCTTCTTAATATTGTCTAAAACATTTATATGGACGACAAGTTTTTTATACGATCAATTCTTCCAGCAAAAACAAATTAAAAATACATAGCGGTTGGAGAAAAAAAGTCATCTTATTAAGGGTGTATTCAAATACAAACTGCTTATTTTCTTACTCATTTTTAAATTCATTTTCGCTCTCAAACGCATCCAATTGGCAGATTCTCTTATTCAGAATTTATATAATGTACCGTAATGATCGATTTTTTGATAGAGGCAGAATATATTTCAAAAAATGATGTCAAAGTGGGCATTTTGAACCAAATCTACCAAAGCGATTGTGTTGGAAACGAAAAATATTGTCCTACGGAGAAAATAATTGTTTATAAATCAAGTTTTAATTAATTGAACGAAATATAAAAACACAGGTCGCTTTTAAATCTCTTCAAAAATCACGGCAGCAAGTTTAATATTATTTCTTTTAAAAATGAATCTGAAAATGCGCCATACAATTTCGAGTTGTTGAGCATGGAAAACAATTTTTTTAAATACCGCCTTAACATAAAACCAGCTATTATATAAAAATGAAATAAAAACTCGTCAAAAGCGGCCAGATAAAATTGTTAAAGTGGGTTTATCTCTAATCATGAATTAGTTTTTGTTGGTGAAATTAATATACTTAACTTCGAAACCTACCTCCGCCTGTAGGCCAGGCCGGCAGGGATTTTTTTTTTTAATACCGCCTTAACATGATTCTGATAAAACCAGCTCTTATTTAAAAATGAAATAAAAACACGTCAAAAGCGGCCAGATAAAATTGTTAAAGTGGGTTTATTTCTGATCATGATTTAGTTTTTGTTGAAGAAATTAGTATACTTCGAAATCTACCTCCGCCTGTAGGCCGGGCCGGCAGGGATTTTTTTCGCTGCTTGAATTAAGAGATCAAGTTCGGCTTAGTCCAGTCCTTTTAAATTTTTTATTCGTTTAATTATTTTTATCAGCCCAGCAGGCCTGTTTATTTATTTATTTATTTCTCAATCAACCCAGACTGTTAAAAAATTGTCTTTGTTCTGTCGGTTTATTGAAAATTTGTCTTTATTTTGCACTATGTCTTAACTCTACTTTCTATTTCCTTAAAATAATTATTCACTGCCTCTTTTTTTCCTTCCCTTCAAAAGGAAAAAGTTTTTGCTGCTCCAAGATGGTGATTTTGCTGCTCCAAAATCTCTCTTTTTTTTTTGCTCCAAAATGTCTCTTCTTTGCTCCAAGATGTCAATGTTGCTGCTTCAAAATGATGTTCATGCTGTTCCGTCACTGCATTTTTAAAAATACGTGAGGACGTGAGTTTCAAAACTCGCTTTATCCAAAAATTAAAAAAAAAAAAAAATCGAGTTTTCTCTATTAATCTATCCCATTGCAGAACCTGCATCGAAAATACTACAATCTACAAAAAACCACTTTTATCGAGTATTTCTGGCACAATAAAATGTTGGTTTATAAGGAAAACCAATGGACGCAGTCACAAGTTTTTCGCGATTTTCCAAAATTTGATTTTCTGGATAAAGCAAGTTTTGAAACTCACGTCCTCAAGTAGTCATATTTTCGCTCAATCGAAATCTTTTAAGCAGAACACAATTTTATTTCCATTCTTCATCAAAAAGAGATAACTAGCCAAATAAGGTAATCCTAAATCGAATACTTTGTTGAAAAGTTGTCTTCCGATTCCTCCGTTCGCTAAATTGCTGAAATAAACTTTTCTGACCATATGTGACTCACACGTCACAACCGCCTCCTCCTGATGTTTGAATATTACAATAATTGTGAGCATGGAATTTACTGGTTTATAACCTAAAGTATATGCTTTACTGGAATTCAGTGATGCAATTACAGATTACTATAGATTATATTGTCTATGGGTGCAATCTCTTTAGAAAAAGTAGCAAAAAAAAGAAAAAAAATACTAAGTCAACAACAGCAAGGAAATGATTATACCATTCCTTATTTACCTTCTGTCCTCTCATATAAGAAACCACAAGGAGGAATTATCACACATCTCATATAGTCCGTATAAAGTCAATGCGGTGCCTATCTGTAAAAGTAAATTATTTCAAGTTTGTTTTTGCAACCCACTCGTTAAATAGGTAAGTGTTTTGTTCACAGGTGCATATCTAATTTAGAAGATCCCATTCTGTGTAAAATTTCAGATTCTCCAAGAAAGAAAATTAACTCTGTTGCGTGATGCACTAAAAATTTCATTTTGTCAGAATTATTTTCTAAAATCTTCTAAGACTATATATATTCTTTGCAAAAAAAAAGATCGAATGTCACCCCTTAGAGGGTGACACCCGGGGCGGACCACTTCCACGCCCCCCTCCCCTTAGCTACGTCACTGACAGTGCCTGATTTATGACACGGCTTTCGGGGCAGGCCCCCAAATGCTGCTTAAAATTTGTCAATTATTGTCCAAAATCTGTTGTAGGTTTACATTTCATTCTACACTTTATTGTGTTCGTATTGTATTTTTATAAAATCGTATATTTTGTCTGAAGAAGCCCATATTTAATTACTTTATTATAGTGAATATTTTCTTTTATCTTTATCAATTAAAAAATATATTGTAATTTTAATTCTTAATTAATCCTGTTTCTTTTCTTGTCAGATTATTTGGGGGGTTGATGAGCGTAGCTCGTAGGTCGCAGAGCCCCCTAATATTTTAAATAATTGCAGCTTGGTATTGCGGAAAATTTATTTTTAGTTGTTGCGTACTTTATCATTCCAGATATATGGACTTGCATTGGAAAAGATAATCAGCACCACAAAATTTATTATAAAACGTCTTCTCATTAAAATTTCCTAATTACGAAATAATTATTTAAAAGTAAATTAATGATTATCAAATTTAACTATTTTAATGGACATTTTAAAGTAATTATTAAAATCAATAGTAAGCATAGTAAGAACCGTTTTCAAGACACACACGCACACACATGCACATATATATTGCTCAAGCCCCTCTGTCCTCTGTGCAAGCCCCCCCCCCCCCCCCGTAGGCATCTGTTCCCGGGCCCCCAAATTTGTAAATCGGTCCCTGGTCACTAAATCTAGTTATAGTAAAATCTGTGTAAACGGAATCGTTAGGAATCTTTAACAAATTCGTTGTAGACCGATTTCCATCTTAACAGGTACACTTGTATATTTGTCCTTCCGTCATAAGGACCATGAAATGTTTTCGTTTATGAGAGGATTCCGTATTCACAGAAAACCTGCCAAGAAGAAATCACAACTGGAAAAAGTTCCATTTTAGATAGGTTTCAAGTCTTAGCAAGTATAAATATGTAGTGCTGTTTTGGTCGAATTTTGATTTTTTTTCCCCTTTAAGGTATCTTCATAGATTTTAACTGTTATACATTTATGCCCTTCAGAGGTGTATTATAGAGTGAATACGTTTTAACAGTTTTAGAGGATACTGTGAAAACGGCACATGTTTATTACGGAAACCTGTCTAAAACGAGAAAAGTTCATAGAGTCAGCTAAAGACATAACTTTGAATCGCACTTTCTAAGACGAAAACCTGTCTAAAGTGGAATTTTTCATAGGTTCTTTGTGATTCCGTCTTAGCGGTTTTGACTGCTATTGTATCCATGATTCAGAAAACCAGTTCTACATTCGGGGGGGTCCGCCCCCCCCCCTTCCTGGGCTACGCCACTGTGTGCAGCCCTTTTACCCCTAAATATCAATGTTTTAGCACGAAAATTAAACACAAGGTTCGGAAACATTATATTTAAAACTCACAAAAATTCAAAGCATTTGGACAGTAAAAATATCTTTTTAAATTTTTAAATGTATTCGATGGTAGTCGGTTAAAAAAAAAAAAAAAAAAAAAAAATATATATATATATATATATCATGATGATCATATGAGGTATACAAAAGTATAAATCAGTTCATTAAAAAAAAAAAAAAAAAAAAAAAAAATCAGTCTTCATCAAATATCTATTTAATATATTCTATTATGTGAAACCTATAAAGAACTTTTTAAAATAAAATATTCTGTCAAAAATTATCTACCATGCACCGGGCCAGTGCAACATTACGCGGGGAATGGATAAAGCTCTTTTTGGAGCCAACGATTCTGACTGTAATAGTAGACAGATAAATTTTGTTCTTCAAATGTGTATATCATAGAAGGCCTGTCCAACCTTTCAGTCAGCAAGGACGCCCCTCACCGGGTTACAAACAATGAAGGGTGCCATTATTCACATGAATTAAAACATGTAACAATTTTATCTCACTATTGTATGGTGGCCGAGTCGGATTACCACATGGGCTAACTTCAGGTAATATTTTTGTAGTCGTCGCCTCATTTAAATGCAGAATTTCTGTCATAAATACTTATAAATACTTGTGAATACTATTCGGAAATACTGGTCGAAGTTTTCCCCTGAGATAATCAAGGCTGAGTAGTGTTAGTCTTATACGTCACACACGTCTAATACGATACGCATACATCTCATAGAGCCAGTCGTATGGTCTCTACCATTCAGGAATTCTATGCAAAAATAATTTAAACGGATAACATAAATTGTAATAGATTTAGAATGAAATTTTTTCAGAGCAAGAAAGAAGGTAGACTATGTAAAAATTTTTGTAGAGGAAGGAGCCATAAACCTTACTTTCTCTAATAACAATTAAAAAAATATGCAAGTGTTATTTCTTTAAAATGGATTTTATCCCTTACAAAAACTTAGTGATATCCGAAAGGGTGCCAAAAAACCCTTCAAAGAGCGCCATGCCGCACGCGGGCGCCGCGTTAGACAGACGTGCCATAGAGTACAAAACTAATTAAAAGCAATGCTCGTGATAATTCAAAAGAACACAGTTTTTATATTTTATTAATATTTTTCTTTTGAAATGAATGAAACACATCATGCAACTTCTTTACTACTTAATGTGCATAATTCTACCTGTAACTCTGAGTGAATTCTTTTTAATATTATCTTTCAGATACAGCTAGTTTAAATTAAGGTTATAGAGTTGGGGATGTTGATTAGCCAATCGTGTCGCAGAACTGCGTGTCGAATAACCAAGAATCCACTATTATCTTACTTCTGTGCCTTAAATTGGCTATCTTAAAAGTGTAGGAGCATTTTTCAAAAATCAGAAAACAAATTACAGTAGAAAAACAGTAAAATTTTAATAAGAGCTTTTGATAAAATAATATAAGTAAAATATGTCAAAAATTGAATAAAATACAACTGATGAACATTCACGAAAATTTGGCACTGGAAATGAAGATCCGATTACCCCCCCCCCCCAAAAAAAAAAAAAAAGTTTTACCCTGTTTTGGGGAAAGCAAAAAAGCAGAATTTTACCTCAGGGAGGGGGGGGGGGGAATCAAATGTTTTTAAGTAGGTCAAGTGGGGTATCGTTTATTGTGTATTATATAATTCGGAATCGAATGACACCATCCGCAAGTCAATACAATTATTTTTACAAAGTTACGGTAGGTTTTATGAATACAAAGTCGACAATTATACTTTATGCAGGTAAAAAAGGTTTTTACAGTAACAACTGTAGGCCATTCACGAAAATTTGAGAAGAACATAGTTTTGGGACTAGAAATAAAGATCTGATGAGTTCCCTCCCCCCCCCCCCCAAAAAAAAAAAAGTTGTTTTACCGAGCTTTGGGGGGTGGGGCATTTTAACTCTGTGGATGGGAAGAATTGAACTTTTTTTAATTAGGTCAGGCGGGATATCGTTTATTATATATTTTTTAAAATCTGAATCGAATGACACAAAGTACAATTTTCGACTTTGTATTCATAAAACCTACAGTAACTTTGTAATGAATGATCGTATCAATTTGCGGATGGTATCATTCGATTCAGAATTTAAAAATACGAAACAAATGATACCCAACTTGACCTGATTTTAAAAAGTTGAATCCCCCTCCCCCGAAAAAAACAAACGGTAAAACAACTTTATTTTTTGGGGACTGATCGAATCTTTATTTCTAGTGACTGAACGATATTCTTCCCAAATTTTCGTGAACGGCCTGTTACTGCAAAATCTTATATCTTATTATTAATTACATTAATAATAAGATACATTATTACATTATGTGTATACGTGCGTTAATGTATATTAATTACATTAATATACATTAATATCTTATTATTAATATTATAAACAGTTACTGTAAAATCTTATTTTATCTGCATAAAGTATAATTTTCGACTTTGTATTCAGAAAACCTGCCGTAACTTTATAAAAAATGATCGTATCGACTTTCGGATGGTGTCATTCGATTCAGAATTTAAAAAATACATCAGAAACAAACATCCCGTTTGACCTACTTAAAAAGTTTTGAATTTTCCTACCTTCCTGAGGTAAAAATGTTCCCTCTTTTGCCCAGTAAAGCATGGTAAAACAACTTTATTTTCTGGGGATTCACCGGATCTTCATTTTTAGTGCCGAAACGAAGTTCTTACCAAATTTTGGTGAATGGCCATCAGTATTTTAAAAAACCCATTTTGCCCGTACTAAAAGTACTTTCAGAGGCTTTTAATAAATATTGATTTCGGGGCCCCACGTTGACTCAAGGAGAGAGAGCTGGTCGTGGTCGATTGTCCTCTATCACTCTTTTCTGGGATACCTTTGATTTCAGACCGAAAAGGAATTCGCAGCACTGCCGTAGAAAAGGGAGCTCAACCCCTCCCCCCCCCCCCCCCCCAATTAGAAACCAAGTCAAGGGTGATTCTGTTCCGACAATTGAGGCATTCGGTTCCGAAAATTTTAGAAAATCGGTCATTAGTCCTGAAATTTATGCATAAAAAATAATCGCAAATTTCACAAATGGTCTCCGAAAAAATCAGTTTTGTCAGTCGTTCGCAGAAAAAAATCCCCAATTATGTCAAGGAATTGCGAAAAAACGCGCATTTCGTCAAAGGATCGCCAAAAAATACTAATTTCACCAAAGAATCGCGGAAAAAACGCTGATTGACAAAGAATCGCGGAAAAAACATTAATTTCTTCCAAAGAATCGCAAAAAAACCCGCAAATTTTGTCAAAGGATTGACAAAAATGCAAATTTCGTCAAAGGATCACAAAAAAACGTAAATTTCGTCAGATAATTGAAAAAACGCGGATTTCGTCAAAAAATCGTGGAAAAAACGGGAATGTCTGTCACAAAATCGCGGATTTTGTTAAAGGTTCGCAAAAACCCCCACAAATTTCGTGATTGAAACAACGCGAATTTTGTCAAAAAAGCGCGAAAAAACGGAAATGCCATCACAAGATTGCGAAAAAAAGCCGATTTTGTCAAATGATCGAGAAAAAACGCGAATTTTGTCAAAGAATTGCGGGAAAAAAGCGCGAATTTCGTCAAAGAATTGCGGAAAAAAAGCGCGAATTTCGTCAAAGAATTGCGGAAAAAAACGCAGATTAAGCCAAAGAATCGCGGAAAGAACAAAAAATTTCTCAAAGGATCGCGAAAAAACGTGAATTCCTTCAAAGAATCGCGGAAAAACGTAGATTAAGTCAAAGAATTGGGGGAAAAATAAGAATTTCTTCAAAGAATCGCCAAAAACCCCCGCAAATTTTGCCAAGGGATCGCAAAAAGAAACGGGTTGGGTTGATTTTTGACGGCCAATTATCTACTCGAGGGATATAGGCCTCAAAAAGAAAACGGAAATGTCTTCACAAGATCGTGAAACAACGCGGAATTTGTCAAAGGATCGCGAAAAAACGCGAATTTCGGTAAAGAATCGCGAAAAAAACGTAGATTAAGTCAGAGTCGCGGGAAAAAACACGAATTTCTTCAAAGAATCGCGAAAAAACACCGCAAAGTTTCTCAAGGGATCGCAAAAAATAAAACGCAAATTTCGTGATTGAAAAAAAGCGGATTTTGTCAGAGAATAGCGAAAAAACGCAAATTTCGTCAAATAATCGCGGAAAAAACACAAATTTCTTCAAAGAATCAGGAAAAAACCTGCAAATTTCAAAGGATCGAAAAAAAAAAAAAAAAAAAAACACCGCAAAGTTCGTCATAAAGTTCGCGAAAAAACGCGAGTTTTGTCAAAGGGTCCCCAAAAAACGCAAATGTCTTGATTGAAAAAACACGAATTTGGTCAAAGAATCGCGGAAAAAACGGAAATGTCGTCACAAGATCGCGAAAAAACGCGGATTTTGTCAAAGGATCGTAGTAAAAACGCGAAGTTTCTCAAAGGATCACTGAAAAACGCGAATTTCGTCAAAGGATTGCGGAAAAACGCAAATTTAGTTGAAGGATCGTGGAAAAAACTCATAATTAGCACCGAAGGAGATACTCCCTTTCCCCCTCTGCTATGCAACCTTTCAGAAAATTAACTGTGAATTTAAGAATTTTTATTTTTTACTTTGAATCCCCCCTGAATCAAGTCTTTTTCTTTTATATAAAAATTTTCCGAATATCTTACAAACAGAAATCGAAATGCGGGTTAAAAAATGGCTGTCATCAGACAAAGAAGAAAGACCATGTACTGTAATACAGTCCTTATCATGTTGTACTAATATGGGTGTTTAGCCCGACATCAAGAAATTGTTGAAAGTTCTATCAACACTTCCAGTCTCAATAGTTACTCCAGAAAGAACATATTCTACACCGAGACGATCAAAAACGTATCTTAGGAACACTATGTATAATTCTCGGCTTTCTGGACTTTTCATGAACATCCTTCGAGAAATACAAGTAGATACCGAATCCATTTTGAACGCAATGTCAGCGAAGCGCACTTACTTTGTGTTATGATGCCAAAATTTGTAAGTACATTTTTCTTTCTTTTTTAAGTACTATGAATGAAATATTTCTTCCAAACTCTGCTGTCATATTTCACAAAATTGTAAAATTTAATTTTTCCTTAATGTTTACTTTGAAATATTGCGCATACACATTTTTAATTATGAATAAAATAAAATTAAATAAACAATTAAATTTAAAAAATCAAAAAACCCGACTAATTAATTATTTTTCATCAATGTGAAACTATTTTTTTTTTTAATTCCTACTATTACCTCACACTCTCGCTATATATATCTTGTTCAAATTTTCAATCGTTAATAAATACTTATTATTCATCCAATCAAGCTCAAATATTTTTCTTTAACTTGTAGTGGATGACACTTGTGTTAATCCAGTTTTTTTTTCAAATATTAATTCATTAATTAAATTAATTAATTTTCAATAATCGAGAGAGCCCTCTTCTTGATCAAGGCATTTTAAGCGCCACTCAAGAAAAAAGAAGAATGAGAGAAAAAAAATTCTCTTCTTGACTGACCTAAGTAGGAATTGACTTAATTTTTTTTATTACATTACTTGTTTATATTACTTACATTTTTTTTATTTACTTCTATTGATGACTTTTAAGTTGTGTTTAATTATTAGTTCCTATCTATAAACACTGTTTTGATGAGGTCTATAGATGTCTATGATGATTAGAGTTGCTGTAAAGCTAGAGATCCTACCTACACAACTTCCAGGTTGTATAATATTTTAACGGAGCTTCTGACTGTAAAATAGTCAATGAAACATCATCTTCATTTTGAAAGACATATCCAATGATATGTCACTCAATAGGGTGCGTAATTTTTTTTTGTCTCTACCCCCATTTTGTATTTTACGGCCGCCATTTTGAATTTATAAAAACAAAACCTAGCCTAAAACTATCGGGCCGTTAAGACGAATTGATAGAGACCTCATTCATTAAAATCCATCCAGCCGTTGGGATGTTTCGAGGGTATAAAGAAATCCACATACACAGATACGCATGAAACACATAACCCTTCTTTTCAGTCGGGTAATAATTAATTAATGTACATAATTATTAATGAGATGCTTTATCATTAATTGGTTTTCTCAATTTTCACAGTTATTTTGAGCATATTGAGTTAAAAACTATTTGAACCGCCACCCCATAATTTTTAAATTGCTATGCTACTGATTCGCAGAGAAATAGAAAATTGATCCGGTATTTCCCTTCGCCAGATAGCGATGAAGAATACAAAGCAGCCCTGACTAAGGTACGGAAAGTGATTAGATTTTGTGTACAACCGTGAAAAGTACTTTTCTTAACTAACAGTAATAAGATTGTGTCTTTGAATACTCATATTGAGAAAAGAGATCACACAATCTATTATCTATATATTCCTTTGTCATAATCCCAGTTCTTTTGTTCCAGGCTTGGTGGGCTTAAGGGTAAAACTTAATTCCCCGGTGTGGTTATCCATTTATTCACCTGTATGTTCCCTAACAATTATATCAATTCTAGCTGTAAGAAACAAAATTCATATTAATTTTTTTTTTATCACGAAAAATGGTTTAAAAAAAAACTTAAATGATCAAAATCAGAGAATTCTTATTGTTATTTTAGAAACCGGCAATTGAATCATATTGAATTCTCCTAACGGGACCCCTTTACTTAAAATAAAAATTATGATTCAGAGTAATGGTATTTTTATTTACAGGGTGGTCATAAAAAACTTTGCCAATATATGGACTTCTAGCGGCTGATCCGTTCAACCGATCGAGATGAGATTTCAGATATAGTTATTCAGAGATATGAGTTCGGGATTATGTGAATTACAACAAAATAGCGCTCACGGTTACGGTTATAGGTACAGAAACTCGAAATTTTCGAATGGCAACGCCCATTTTTTCCCGTCGCAAAATGTTCAGCGCATGCGAAAACCCTAAAGAGGTTGAAACGGTACGTGTTACGTGTATCACAAAAAACGGACGCGCACGTTATGCTATGCACACACAAAAACAGCTCTGGAAACGAGCAAAAAAAAAAAAAAAAAAAAAAAAAAAAACGCGATTGGGGCGCACGGATGAAATTGCATATGATAGAGGCAAGACACCAGTCACTGATTGCTACACAGATCAGAGAAAATAAAACTTTTTCTGATTACAATGTTTCCACATGGTTGTCATCACAGGCAATTACATATTTCAAGCGGGAGGCTGTGAACAACGCATCCGAAAATAACATAGCATGAGGGATGTTTGCAATCTCACATTTGATAGTCTCTTTCAAATCTGGCAAAGTTTGCGGATTGCACATTTACACTCTAGATTACAGATATCCCCCCAGAACCAGAAATCCATAGGAGTGAGGTTGGGGAGTCGCGGAGGCCTCGAAAATGGAAAATGGCGTGAGATGACGCGGTCGCCAAAATAGTTCAGGACCCTGTGAACAGACTTATATGTGGATGCGCGACATCTTGCATCCAAACGATGTCATTCAGTGCATTTCGCTGCAGCTATTCTAGTATAACGTAATTTTGTAGCATAGGTGTATACAGGCCCGTAGCTAGACGATGCTTCCAGGTCGGGCAAATGTTTTTCCAAGGGGGGCAAAGTTACTTCTTCATTTTTTTATATTTTTACGATCCTTTAAAAATATATATTACGTATTCAGATTCAGTATAAGTTTATAGCTCTTCCCAAAGTAGTTGGAAAGTGATAGTCTTTCATTTTGCTGTCAATCCATAAACTAATTTTTGTAAATATGATTAAGATAATATGGATTTCCACAAAAATGTTCGATGTTGTTGAGGATTGCTACAACAGCGTCACCAGCCAGTTGTCTGTGACCCCCTCCCCTCTCCCCCACCGTTGTCCGCAGAAAAATCTGGACACTTGCATTTTTATGTTTTACTAGCTGTACCCGGCCACGCATTGCTGTGGCTCAGTCCGGCTAAATGGAAAAGAAAGAAAAAAGAAAGTGCACGTTTCTAATATGTTTAATTTCACAATACTTGTGGGTATACAATATTTTTTGTTGTTACATTATCTGTGCAGATATAGAGATTGTCTGATTTGCCGATCCTAGAACACGAAACATATAATTGTCCGCGTGAGAAGCAATTCATGTCTAGATCTAATCCGCAGAATTTTAAAGTTTGGCCCTAAGCTTTGTTGATGGAGATTACAAGCGCCAACCAAATAGGTAATTACAATATCTTAAATTGAAATTGCGCATCCATTGGAATCCAAAAAATGCGAGGAATGAGGACATCTTCACTTTTGAAAGGTCCTGTCAAGATTGTTGCTTCTACGAAGTTGCTCATTATTTTTTTACTGCAAGCCGCGTTCCGTTGCAAAGATTTGGCTTGTGAATATTTCGCAACATCATAATTGGCAGGCCGATTGTCAATTGCAGTATGTGCGGTGGCATCCCTGGCAAATCGGATGAATTAAAAGGATATGTGCCGAGTTAAACTTATGGCATTGAGCTCACAGGCTATTCACACTAATTGTATATTATACTCTTATTTCAAAGAATAATGCCCATTGAAAAGTAAATAAGGGGGTATATACCGTCCCCCCCCCTTTATACTTAACCAATGAACTTCCAAATGTAATCAGGGAAACGCTTTATCAGAATAAACCAGTATACAAAATTTGAAGCAAATCGGATAATTCTGCATGAAAAACCCATTTATCAAAATTAAGGGGGGATTTGCTCCCGTTCGCCCCTTTTCAATGAACCCCCAAAACAAATCAGGGAAGCGCCTTGTCAGATAACCTATTTACAAAATTTGAAGCAAATCGAATAATTCTACATGAAAAACCAAGTTATCTAAATTAGGGGGGGGGGGTTAGCTCCCCGTTCCCCTTTATGCAACCAATAAAACACCAAAACTAATCATGGAAGCACTTTATCAGAATGAAAAGTTATTAAACATTTTTATACAGCGAACTAAAATTCTTCGAAATATGACCCTTGGGCATCAACACACCGCTGCCAGCGCTTTTTCTATTATTCATAGGCTCCCTGGGGGTCTTCGCGCGCAGCTCTGTTAAGTGACCTCGTCGAAGCTGGAATCGTGGATCGCAGGAATCGTGTCGAATCGCTTCCCTTTCAGATCTTTCTTGATCCGGAGGAATAAAAAAAGTCCTTCCGGCCAGTGCCGGGAGGAAGAGGTAGCTTTCATATTCCTTATTTTTAAAAAGCCAACTTATATTATTCAAACACACGAAGCTCAAATAAGCGGAGACCGAATGTAGGAGATTCAATACCAATTTTTATCAATACTAAATCATTATGAATGAGAATTTTGCGAAATTAGTCAGCTTTATCCAAGCTGCTTTTATTTAAAGTCACTTATATTTGGCTGCCAAATTCGGTGATTTCTTAAAGTGCCTGCCATTTTAAGACAACATGGTAGATGAGGCTAACCAGTGAACTTGGTCGAGACCTTAGTAATTGCTGTGCACATGCTCACTCATATCGGAATCGGTTGATATATACGAGTGCTGTTGCAGGCAAAAAATCAGATTTTTCAAAATGTCACCCACTTTAGAAATTGAAACTGCTATATCTGAGCCATTTTTTAAGATAAAGACAAACAAAAAATGCTCCTGAATCCTTATATCAAGGTCAAATACTTAAGAAAGAAACCTTTTTCAATTTCTAATTTTTTTGCACCTCACTTTAAATATAATTTTTTTAAATTTAAAGGCCGCCATTTTGAAACAAGATGGCTGATGAAGTTGGCCAGCGAACTTGGTCGAGATATTGATGTATACTATCCACATGCCTTCTTCCATCGAAATAGGCGAATACGTGTGGTATCGCGTGACAAATACAAGATCGTTTCAAAGTGTTAGCCATGATAGAAATTCAAAGTGCTATAATTCAACCACTTTTTAAGACATAAAGAAAAGAACAAATTTTCAGAAATAAAAACTGCTCCAGAATCTTTGCATCAAGGCCAAACACATAAAAAAAATCTTTTTCATTTTCCAATTTTAGGTAGCTTTCTTTACAAAAAAGCTACCTATTGCAGCCGTTCGGAGGAAAGCGATTTCAAAAAATTTTAGTATATTTTCATCGATCATGACCCCCAGACCCCGAAACCACCCTCCGTGCAAAATTGATATATATATATATATATATATATATATATATATACATACATATCTGACCTATGTCACACTGTAACTCCCGTAATTATGAACCGATTTCGATGTAATTCGGTGTGTACATAGTACATACCATTGTCTCGACTGAGTTCGTTGGCCAGCTTCATCCGCCGTTTTGTTTCAAAATGGCGGCCATTTAAAGTTTTTAAAAAATTTTAAAACTTGAAATGTGGTACCAAAAAATTAAAAATGGAAAAATATTTTTTTCTGATGTATTTAATCTTTATACAAAGATTCCGGAGCAGTTTTTGTTTCGTCTATATCTTGAAAAATGGCTGAGTTATAGCATTTTGAATTTCTAGCGTGGCTGACATGTTGAAACGTCCTGAATTTTGTCACGCGATAAAAGGCGTATTTATGAACCGATTTGGATGTAATTCAGTGTGTACATAGCACATACCAATCTCTCGACCTAGTTCGTTGGACAGCTTCATCCGCCGTTTTGTTTCAAAATGGCGGCCTTTTAAAATTTTTAAAAAATTTTTAAACTTGAAATGTGGTATCAAAAAATTAAAAATGGAAAAATATTTTTTTCTTATGTATTTGACCTTTATACAAAGATTCCGGAGCAGTTTTTGTTTCGTCTATATCTTAAAAAATGGCTGAGTTATAGCATTTTGAATTTCTAGCGTGGCTGACATTTTGAAACGTCCTGAAATTTGTCACGCGATAAAAGGCGTATTTATGAACCGATTTGGATGTAACTTCGTTTATACATAGTACATACCAATGTCTCGACCGGATTCGTTGGTCAGCTTCATCCGCCATCTTGTTTAAAAATGGTGGCCATTTAAATTTTTAAGAAAAATTTAAATTTGAAATGTGGCACCAAAAAATTAAAAATTGAAAAAATATTTTCTTCTTATGTGTTTGACCTTGATAAAGGATTCGGGAGCAGTTTTTGTTTCGTCTATGTCTTAAGAAATGGCTGAGTTATAGGATTTTGAATTTCTAGCGTGGCTGACATTTTGAAACGTCCTGATTTTTCTCACGTAATAACAGGCGTATTTATGAACCGACTTGGATGTACCTTGGTGTGTACATAGTACATACAAATATCTCGACCGAGTTCGTTGGCCGGCTTAATCCGCCATCTTGTTTCAAAATGGCGGCCATTTAAAAAAATTAAAAAATAAAAAAATTTAAATGAGATACCAAAAAATTGGAAAGTGAAAAAGATTTTTTTCGTATGTGTTTGACCTTAATACAAAGATTCCGGAACAGTTTTCTTTCGTCTATATCTAAAAAAAATGGCTGAGTAATAGCATTTTGAATTTCTCTTGTGGCTGACATTTTAAAACGACCTGATTTTTGTCACGCGATAACAGGCGTAATTATGAAACTATTTGGATGTAACTTGGTCTGTACATAGTACATACCAATGTCTCGACCGAGTTCGTTGGCCAGCTTCATTCGCCATCTTGTTTCAAAATGGTTGCCATTTAAAAAAAATTAAATTTAAAATTCAAAATGAGGTATTAAACAATTGGAAAATGAAAAAGATTTTTTTTATGTGTTTGGCCTTGATACAAAGATTCCGGAGCAGTTTTTGTTTCTGAAAATTTGTTCTTTTGTTTATATCTTAAAAAATGGTTGATTTACAGCACTTTGAATTTCTAGCATGGCTAACATTTTGAAACGATCTTGTATTTGTCACGCGATAACACACGTATTCGCCTATTTCGATGTAAGAAGGCATGTGGATAGTATACATCAACACCTCGACCAAGTTCGCTGGCCAGATTCATCAGCCATCTTGTTTCAAAATGGCGACCATTAAATTAAAAAATATATATATATATTTAAAATGAGGTGCAAAAAAATAAGAAATTGAAAAAGGTTTCTTTCTTAAGTATTTGACCTTGATATAATTATTCAGGAGTATTTTTTCTTTGTCTTTACCTTAAAAAATGGCTCAGATATAGCAATTTCAATTTCTATTGTGGGTGACATTTTGAAAAATCTGATTTTTTGCATGCGACAGCACTCCTATATATTAACCGATTCCGATGTGAGTGAGCATGTGCACAGCAATTACTAAGGTCTCGGCCAAGTTCACTGCTTAGCCTCATCCACCATGTTGTCTTAAAATGACAGGCACTTTAAGAAATTGCCGAATTTGGCAGCCAAATATATGTTACTTTAAAGAAAAGCAGATTGGATAAAGCTGACTAATTTCGCAAAATTCTCATTCATTATATTGATAAAAATTAGTATTGAATCTCCTATATTCGGTTTCCACTAAATTGAGCTTCGTGTGTTTGAATGATATAATTTGGCTTTTTTTAAATAAGGATTATGAAAGCTACCTCATCCTCCCGGCACTGGCCGGAAGGACTTTTTTAATACCTCATTTTAAATTTTAAATTACATTTTTTTTTTTAAATGGCAAACCTTTTGAAACAAGATGGCGAATGAAGCTGGCCAACGAACTCGGTCGAGAAATTGGTATGTACTATGTACACACCAAGTTACATTCAAATCGGTTCATAAATACGCCTGTTATCGCGTGACAAAAATCAGGTCGTTTTAAAATGTCAGCCACAATAGAAATTCAAAATGTTATAACTCAGCCATTTTTTTAGATGTAGACGAAGCAAAACCTGTTCCGGAATCTTTGTATTAAGGTCAAACACATACAAAAAAAATCGCTTTCATTTTCCAATTTTTTGGTATCTCATTTTAAATTTAATTTTTTTTTAATTTTTTTAAATGGCCACCATTTTGAAACAAGATGGCGAATGAAGCTGGTCAACGAACCCGGTTGAGTTATTTGTATGTACTATGTACACACCAAGGTACATCCAAATCGGTTCATAAATACGTCTGTTATCACGTGGCAAAAATCAGGATGTTTCAAAATGTCAGCCACGCTAGAAATTCAAAATGCTATAACTCAGCCATTTTTTAAGATATAGACGAAACAAAAACTGCTCCCGAATCTTTTTATCAAGGTCAAACACATACGAAAAAAATATTTTTTCAATTTTCAATTTTTTGTTTTTTGCTACCACATTTCAAATTTAAATTTTTCTTAAAATTTTAAATGGCCGCCATTTTTAAACAAGATGGCGGATGAAGCTGGCCAACGAACTCTTTCGAGACATTGGTCTGTACTATGTATAAACGAAATTACATCCAAATCGGTTCATAAATACGCCTTTTATCGCGTGACAAAATTCAGGACGTTTCAAAATGTCAGCTTCGCTAGAAATTCAAAATGCTATAACTCAGCCATTTTTTAAGATATAGACGAAACAAAAACTTTTACGGAGTCTTTGTATAAAGGTCAAATACATAAGAAAAAAATATTCTTCCATTTTCAATTTTTTGGTACCACATTTCAAATTTTAAATTTTTTAAAAATTTTTAAATAGCCGCCATTTTGAAACAAAATGGCGGATGAAGCTGGCCAACGAACTCGGTCGAGACATTGGTATGTACTATGTACACACCGAATTACATCCAAATCGGTTCATAAATACGAGAGTTACAGTGTGACATAGGTCAGATATATATATATATATATATATATATATATATATATATATATATATTATATATATATATATTATATATATATATATATATATATATATATATATATATATATATATATATATCAATTTTGAACGGAGGGTGGTTTCGGGGTCTGGGGGTCATGATCGATGAAAATATACCAAAATTTTTTGAAATCGCTTTCCTCCGAACGGCTGCAATAGGTAGCTTTTTGTAAAGAAAGCTACCTAAAAGTCAATGGGAGCGAGGTCGGAGCTGTAGGGAGGCTTGTGGCAGCATTGCCCCGTTAAACTTAGGCAAAACATTGGCGGTTGCCAGAGACGTGTTAGAGGGCGCATTGTCGTAGTGAACAATCCAATTTTCTCTGGTGTCTGGGCGGACTCGCCGGGTCAGCTCAGTTTTACCCTGGAATGCACCACTATTTGAAGGATAGAGTCCAGCGCGCGCGCCCAGACATCAGAGACGATTGGATTGTTCACCACGACAATGCGCGCTCTCACAAGCCGCTTGCCGCTGCCGAAGTTTTGCCAAAGTTTATCGTGGCAATACTACCGCAAGCCCCCTAGAGCCTCGACCTTGCTCCCAGCGACTTTTTTTGTCCCCCCGGATCAAAAAAGGCCTGAAAAGGAAGCGATTCGACACGATTCCAGCGACCTAAATAGCTTCGACGAGGTGCCTTAATAGCCTTGCGCGTGAAGACCCCCATGGAGCCTATGAATAATAGAAAAAGAGCTGGCAGCGGTGTGTTGATGCCCAAGGGTAATATTTCGAAGAATTTTAGTTCGCTGTACAAAAATGTTTAATAACTTTTGTATTCTAAGACAAGTCTTGAAACTTTGTGAACACAACATGTATACTAATAAAAACAAGTGGGTAAGTGTAATCGCAGGTCGCACAGAGGGTTTCGTTGAATATTTCTTTTAAAACACTTTATCCTTAAACTAATAAATCAAAATTGTTAATTTATAATTATTAAAGCCTTATATAAATGGGAGCACCATTATATTTAATTTAAAAATAGTTAAAAAAATATTTAAAACAAATTATTCAAGAAAAATTATTTAAATAAAATGTTGAAAAAAAAATCAAGTCTGTAACTTAACCTCTTAACTGTCGCATTAAATTTCGGTTTAAAACTTCAAATTGCTTATTGGCACAACTTTTAGGTAGCTTTCATTACAAAAAGCTACCTATTGCAGCCGTTCGGAGGAAAGCGATTTCAAAAAATTTTGGTATATTTTCATCGATCATGACCCCCAGACCCCGAAACCACCCTCCGTTCAAAATTGATATATATATATATATATATATATATATATCAATTAAAAAATTAAATTAAATTAACAATTAAATAAAAAATTAAAATTTGAAATGTGGGACCAAAAAATTAAAAATGGAAAAATATTTTTTCTTATGTATTTGACCTTTATACAAAGATTCCGGAGCAGTTTTTGTTTCGTCTATATCTTAAAAAATGGCTGAGTTATAGCATTTTGAATTTCTAGCGTGGCTGACATTTTGAAACGTCCTGATTTTTGTCACGCGATAAAAGGCGTATTTATGAACCGATTTGGATGTAACTTCGTTTATACATAGTACAAACCAATGTCTCGACCGGGTCCATTGGCCAGCATCATCCGCCATCTTGTTTAAAAATGGCGGCCATTTAAATTTTTGTAGAAAAATTTAAATTTGAAATGTGGTACCAAAAAAATTGAAAATTGAAAAAATATTTTCTTCTTATGTGTTTGACCTCGATAAAAAGATTCGGGAGCAGTTTTTGTTTCGTCTGTATCTTAAGAAATGGCTGAGTTATAGCAATTTGAATTTCTAGCGTGGCCGACATTTTGAAATGTCCTGATTCTTGTCACGTAATAACAGGCGTATTTATGAACCGATTTGGATGTACCTTGGTGTGTACATAGTACATACAAATATCTCGACCGAGTTCGTTGGCCAGCTTCATCCGCCATCTTGTTTCAAAATGGCGACCATTTTAAAAAATTTATAAAATAAAAAAATTAAAATGAGATACCAAAAAATTGGAAAATGAAAAAGATTTTTTTCGTATGTGTTTGACCTTAATACAAAGATTCCGGAACAGTTTTTGTTTCGTCTATATCTAAAAAAATGGCTGAGTAATAGCATTTTGAATTTCTATTTTGGCTGACATTTTAAAACGACCTGATTTTTGTCACGCGATAACAGGCGTATTTATGAACCGATTTGGATGTAACTTGGTCTGTACATAGTACACACCAATGTCTCGACCGAGTTCGTTGGCCAGCTTCATTCGCCATCTTGTTTCAAAAGGGTTGCCATTTAAAAATAAATTAAATTTAAAATGAGGTATTAAAAAATTGGAAAATGAAAAAGATTTTTTTATGTGTTTGGCCTTGATACAAAGATTCCTGAGCAGTTTTTGTTTCTGAAAATTTGTTCTTTTGTTTATATCTTAAAAAATATTTGAATTATAGCACTTTGAATTTCTAGCATGTCTAACATTTTGAAACGATCTTGTATTTGTCACGCGATAACACACGTATTCTCCTATTTCGATGTAAGAAGGCATGTAGATAGTATACATCAATACCTCGACCAAGTTCGCTGGCCAGATTCATCAGCCATCTTGTTTCAAAATGGCGGCGATTAAATTAAAAAATATATATATATTTAAAGTGAGGTGCAAAAAAATTAGAAATTGAAAAAGGTTTCTTTCTTAAGTATTTGACCTTGATATAAGGATTCAGGAGCATTTATTGTTTGTCTTTACCTTAAAAAATGGCTCAGATATAGCAGTTTCAATTTCTATTGTGGGACATTTTGAAAAATCTGATTTTTTTGCATGCGACAGCACTCGTATATATCAACCGATTCCGATGTGAGTGAGCATGTGCACAGCAATTACTAAGGTCTCGACCAAGTTCACTGGTTAGCCTCATCCACCATGTTGTCTTAAAATGGCAGGCACTTTAAGAAATCGCCGAATTTGGCAGCCAAATATAAGTTACTTTAAAGAAAAGGAGCTTGGATAAAGCTAATTTCGCGAAATTCTCATTCATTATATTGATAAAAATTAGTATTGAATCTCCTATATTCGGTTTCCGCTAAATTGAGCTTCGTGTGTTTGAATGATATAAGTTGGCTTTTTTAAAATAAGGAATATGAAAGCTACCTCTTCCTCCCGGCAATGGCCGGAAGGACTTTTTGAAAAAGAAATAGTCACCTAGTTTATTGTCAGGTAAAATGATTCCATAATAAATCCACACTACTTTATAAAACTGGGGGGAATCAAACAATCTGAATAAAAGACGCAGCCCGTGAATATCACGGGAGCGAGAATTAAGGGGTTAAATAGTACGTGACTGTAGAGTACGGGGCTGTGACGGCAGATAGAGAAGCGAGACTATAAGGTTTTCATGAGATGAACTAAACCCTAAAAAGAATATCTCTGTATGTATGTGCGTGTCTGTTGGCGATGGCTAGCGAAATTTAGTGCACGTAGAAGTCTCAAAATTTCGGGGAGGATAGTCCAATGCAGGTCCTTATGCACCTGAGGCTCGAATTTTTAATTTTTTGATAATTAGACAAGATATTAATTAAGAACTCATCAAAAACGCTAATTTATTTATTTATTTATTTTTGCAAAAATCGGCAGATGCGCGAGCATGCTCAGTCCGTTCTTTCCAAAGCGCGTAGAAGGGTAGAACCAAATGCTGACCTTCTTTTGTCCGTTTGTTTAACGTTTATTTGCCGAGTTATTCGGGATACGGAAAAAAAGGAAGACATATTCTTAAATTTCGTACTTTTATGTCTTAAACGCCGCAATCAGTTCGAAAAAATATTATTGTTAACCCTTTGGAAAAGAAAAAAAATGTTGCGGTTGACTTTTTCTTCTTTTAGGCAAGCTCGATTTTGGAGGTACCGATCAGAGATCTGCACGGGCCGGGCCTAGTGATTACTCTTTACGGGCCGGGTTCGGGCCTTACTTTTTTCCTTAAGGATCGGGCCGGGCCTAACTTATTTTTTCTGTACAGAGCCGAGACTGGTTTTATTCCTAGTCTTCACGGCCCAAAATTTTCAGTTTTGACCCAGCCCGTATGAAAATCATCGTCTCGGCGTGGCCTGGTCAGTTCAAAGGTCAGTAAAATTTGGCCTGACCCAAAAAATTTTGTAAAAAATGGATACATTTTTAAATGGTCATTATTCTACAACTAAACATTAAAATTTATTATTTTTAAAAAGTAGTAGATTTATACGCTTATTAAAATATAGTAAAACTTGTGAAAAAGAACCTGCCTATGACAAAATACTGTTTTCAACTGAAAAACGTGTTGATCCATCCAAAATTAATATACTAATACGTAAGAAAAGAATATACTCGTATAATGCATTTAAACTTGCTAAGAAGGGAACTTGTCTATAACGCATTTTTTTTTTTTTATGCAATTCCGTCTTAGAATATTTTACTGCATAGCATTTTTCAAATTTTTAACACTTCATACATGGAATATGGATTAACAATATTAATGATAATAGAAACATTTACATACAAGAAACAGAGATGCATTAAAAAAAATAAATATTGCAGTCTGTGGCACTTGTATAAAAATAGATACCGCCAACGCTCTATACTCCTTCGCTGAAAGCCAGCGAAATGAAATTTGCGTGTAATTGAAAAACGCGATTTTCTTAAAAACTATATGATCTAGGGCCACGGTCGGCAACTGGCGGACCGCAATCCACATCCGGACCGCGGTAGGTCGAAGTCTGGACCGCCAACTAAGTTATTGCAAATGAAGAATTTTTTCACTTTCCAACAATTTCTGAATATAAGAAGAATTCCGAAATACACACTGCAGTATTCCTAAGTTTTATGTCAGATTTTGTGAAGGAATTTGAAGCGGCTGTGAAATTGCTCAGTGTTGAAAAATCTGTACTTCAAATGGGGATATTGGACTCGCAATGTATAAAACTGCATCCCCTGAAGAATTTTGAGGCAAACATGGCTCAGAAAACTAGGAAAATTGCAAAAGGCAAGCTATTAACCTGGCTACTATGTTTGATCCCACATATGTATCGGAAAAAAATTCGCCAAAATGAATTTTTTAAATAACAAATATCGTCCAAGATTAACGAACGCTCTCATTGAAGACACTCTTCGTATTTACAGTTCACCACATGAGCCAAACTATAAAAAACTAGCTCAAGACCGCAAGTGTAATTTTTCGCATTAATTTTTCAACGAATACCTGCCTTTTTTACTTTATTATGTGCATGTAATAATTTCCAGAACGAACGAAGAATAAAATTTTGCATATCATTTTATTCGTTAGACAATCAGTTATCATAATAAAATTGCTACATATGTGTAACATTTAAGAAATTGGAAAAATGATTGATTTTAATCATGAAAAAAAAATGGGTCAGGGCTCCTCACATACGGGAGGGTTGACCCACTATACGTGAGGCCTGACCCACTTTGTTTTATATTGCAATATTTGTGAAGAGAAAAAAAAAACCAGTTTAAAAAATGCAAAATAAGTTTATGCTACATGCCTTACTTATTATAAAAAAAATATTTTACAAACCTGTTGAGGTGCAATCGCAAGTCAGAGGAGAAAAATTTTGTTTTAAACAGGAGTTTATCTGAGCAGGTGTAATTGTACAGCAGGGAAAATGAAATTTTAACATTTAAGGCAGTAGGCAGTACTCTGTTAGAGACAGGTTCCGTTTTCATAGTGTTTCTTGTTATTGTGTCGGATTTAGGACTAGCTTTTTTTTTGTCTCCTTGTCCTATTTTTTGTGACACTCGACCTGACAACTCTAGTTGCCACATAGTTTGGCTTCATCTCACTGTATTCACCCTGGTGAAATTTGTCTACATACCTTCCTAAAGTTTTTCGATCGATGCTATGTTCTTTTGCAGCCGCATCAGCACTTAACTTATCATTAACATGATTTAAACCTTTAAGGGGAAGATTTTCAGTACTAAAATATTGAAATAAATGACTGGTACCGGAATTTACGAACATATTTATTTGGAAATAAGAAAAAAGGCTATATTTCACATACATATTAAATGGAAAAGATTTTAGCAAAATTCTGGTGTCATTGCGACGTTTCGGAATTAAAATTATGTGGTTTTATAAACATACCACTGCCCCTGAAAGGGTTAAGATAGGTGCTTTCATCCTTTTTAGTCTTTCCCACCGTTTCTATTTACCTACTGTAAGTAATATTTTAATGGAAAAAGTTCCTATAATTTTTTCCATTTTCTAACAATTTTTCACACCTTTCTTTAGTCAGTTTTAAACATTCTTTTCCATCAGACCATTTTACTGTAGCTTTATAGAATAAATTTACATTCTTTTATATATATGACCATTAACTTTTCATTATGCACAGTGTTTAATAAAAAGGTTTCCAAAACCACTTAATTAAGGGAGCCTTGAGCATCTGGTCAACCCTCCCTCACATTGACTGGGTCAAGACTCCCTACATAGAACTTTTCTAAAGAATAGCACATTGTTATGTTAAGCCTAACTTACTGTACAATCTTTATGCCTGGATTGGGTTGATTGTTGACGGCCAATTATCTACACGAGGGATATGGGCCCTGGGGGGAGTGCCTTCCGTGGAGGTCTTTCTAAGGGAACCTAATCCGTATTAACGCATGGAAATCCACGGTTCGAAGAAAACCACGAAAACTCCGAACGATTAGGCCGACGGGCGCGATTGGGTTCGAACCCAGCACCTCCCGTCTACTTTATGCCTGGAATGAAAGCTCGATGTTTCTGCAGTACTTTAAACCTACCTACTTAAATTTCTATGATATAATTTATCTAAAAAAAGCTTACAAAATATTTCTAAAAAACATAACTTTTAGGTTGAAAATGCCTCACAATTGATTTTTTCCACACCTATTTCGATTATCTCTATGAAACGAGGACTGTTGTTTCAGCATTCCAGTAGCGTTGGTTGACACCTATTGAGAAAACTCTGAAAATCTTTTAAATATGAAAATTGATGGGTGGGTCAAGCCTCCCGTATGGTCAACCGTCCCTAGTCTCCCCTATAGCATTTTTTAGGCCGAATACCTGACTTTTCTATTTTATGTTATATGTATATGTGTGTGCATGTAAAAATAACAATTAAAAAGTAATAAGTATTTATATTACTTATATCTTTTTTTCCTCTGGGCCTCGATAAATTTTTCAAAAGTATTCGGACCCCACGTAAAATTGTTTGCCGACCCCTGATCTAGGGTAATCTTTATAGTTTTCCTGCAAAGTTTAAATTAACTTCTACTTCCCTTAATTTGTTCATATCTTTAGTTTCAGTAGATTCGGAAATAGAGGTGGGGGGGGGGGGCATATTTTTGCATTACATTTTCGACGGTATCTCTGAAAATATAATGCCTAAAATTTAAAGAATTGTATTTTTAAATTCGGCGTTACGAACGCTTTCCCACGATACCCTACACCATATACAAGGAAAAGATTTTCTTTTTCAAGTAACTTAATTAGCCCCTCTACATTTTTACTAAATATATTTCTGAATGGTTAAGAATCTATAAATATGTGGGTTAATAGCTTTTATTACTTCAGCCAATTTGAACTTTCCACGTTCCATAGTTTGCGAGTAAAATGGCTGCGACAGACACAGGAGTGATCTTATAATGGTTCCATTTTTACTTTTTCAGTGCGGAACCCCCAAAACGACCTACATGTCATATGAAAACTACCCCCCCCCCCTCCCTTTTTTTGGTGTGTGTGTGTGTGTGTTACCAAGCTGTCGAAAAGGCTGATTTTTTAATTTTTTTCACATTAATATTGTTATAAATCAGGGAAAAAGGAGATAATAGCCTGTTTTTGTTTTTTTTTCCTCCCCGGACATGCTTGGAAGTACAGTCGTGGAAAAAAAAAGTAAACACTCCCTGCTCCTGCTAACTCTGCAACAAATTAACGTAGAAGAAAGTTACAGGTACCAAACGTTTGGAAATAAAGTCTACTTTTAAATTATGTATATACAATTTGCTTAGGGGGGTGGGGGGGCATCTACATATCAAAACAAACCCAAACTTTTTTTTTCTTCCTCCAATATCCAAGCAATATCCAAGCTTGACACCATAAATAAATTCTACACCCTTCAATTAGCCTAAATCCAAATTTTCATGAAATTCGCACGATTAGTTTACGAGAAATTAATTATTTTAAAACGATCATGTTTTAGGGGCTGTATCCAAATTGAAGTTCGGTATCCGATTGTTGAAATGCTACAGAATGACTATTTCACTTCTATTAATGTATTATTTGTTGCCAATATGACCATTTCACTCTCTTAATATCTTTCGACTATTGCCAGCCCAAATATTTCAATAAAATGAGTAAAATATATTTTTCAAATTATGCTTTTCTGCACATCATAGACCATCATTTCGACCATCATTTTGACATTTTTTAATGATAATTCGAAAACTACTTGGAAAAAAAAATTGAAATTGAGAATTCACATAAAACAGGGCATAATAAATATAAATCTATCAAAAAAATTATAGGTTGAAGAAAACTACAAATTCAATGCTTTTATGGTTTTTTTTTTTTTAGTATTATAACGACACAAAAAATTATCACATCAGGATTATAATTTCAGGAGATATTAATAAAAATATGAAAATGTAATTTAACCAGGGCTGCGGAATCGGAGTCTGAATCAGCAGTGGCGTAGCTACGGTTTCTGGCGCCCGGGCCGGAAGAAACGTAGCCCCCTCCCCCCCCCCCCGCTTAAAGAAAAAAATATAACTCCATTATTTTTCCTCAAGACGAAACAAAAGCCTTTTTGGCTTGTACAAAGGCAGCTTCACTCTTCCTTGTTTTTATGGATTCAGCAAATTTTACTCAAACACACGAAGCTAAAATGTGTGGAACCCGATTATAGAAGATTTCTAGTTTTCTTCAATACTGAATTTGAATGAGAATTTCAAAAACTTAGCTAATGTTCACAGATATGACTGTTGTTTTAAGCATATGGGAGTAGCAACAATGAAAAAATTTTTTCAAAAAACCACGTTTGCTAAAACTCTTAAATTATGCCCGATTATATAAAACAAATCTCCTGTTTCAAAACGGCAGCCCCCCTAGAATTTCAAATTTCTCTACGCATCCATTTTTTAAAAAAAAGGGAAACCAAAAAATTTTCTTGAATCTTTCTATCAAAAACTAACGATTATGCAAGAAATAAATTTGCATTTATATTTTTTGTATACATATATTTTTTTTAATTTAAATCCTTAAGGCGCCGCAATTTTGAAACAAGATGGTGGTTCAAGATGTCCAATGAATTTGGTCGAGATCTTATAAACATATGCTCAATCGCATTCAAATCGGTTTAAAAATATGAGCGCAGTCGCAAGACAATGATCAGATATCTATAGAGAGATATATATACTATGTATATAGAGATGAAAGGCATAATAATTAAAATCCTTTTAAAATTCGAAATTAAATTTAAAAAAATTAAATTAAAATCCCCAAGTTATTTTTCCTAACTTAACTCTAAAATACGTTTTACCCTTTGTAACTTTGTTTCCCAGTATAGCATTTATTACGTTCACCATTAAAATCAGAGAGTAAATTAAAACAAAAAATGCTGGCGTTTGGACAATCCTCTTTCATTTGTGGTTAAAGTTTTGTACGTCACGGATTCCGGGAATTGTGCGGGTCTTGAACACAGGTCAATCAAGAGCTAATTAACTAATTAAACTAAATATACCTCCAGACTGATATCTTCGCCCCCAGCTGGAAAATATTACAATCCTCAACATATTAGCAAGAACGTGCATGAAAAGAATTAGATTTTGACCATTCGAGGTGCCAGCACAACCTACGACCATGTAGGTCCCGAAATTGAACTAAATGACTCGAGGAACACCCGAAAGAACTCGCGAAGATGATTGCAAGATGCAACGACGAAATAAAAGACTTCGCTTTACAAATAGGTTCCCGAGTCAAATTCTTTTCTCCCATTCATCTCCCAGTTATTCCTTACGTAGATAGATATAGCTTTCTCTCATGCATGTGCACTGAATTTAAGTATATATGAAATATATTTAACTTTTAAAACGACGAAAACAGCCATTTGTACTGGTCGTACTAGGAAGACTGAAAAGTCCTGCTTTTCTCTTTATACGATTTAAGAATGGAAAATTTGGAGGTTAGATCGCTCACATTTTATTATTTGTTTTTTCTCAATGCCAATTGGACGGAAAAATGGAATTTCCAATGAATAAGAAATAATATCTTTACTCGTTCTTCCAGCTAAATCCATTTTGCATTGGTTCACAGAAGTCCCTATTATTCAAAAATATTCATTTGGAATGCTAAGAACACAAAAATCACCATGAAAACCAACTTATGTGTGTGTGTATGTGGCGGAGATGGCTAGAAATAGCTACCGTACGGGCAAGTCTGAGAATTTGTGTGAAGTTAATCCAAGACAGGCACCTGAAGCACATGAGACTCAGATTTCTAATTTTTTTATAATTAGCCGAGAATATTACTTAAAAGCTTTTCAAAAATGCGATTTTGTTCACAAAATGGTAAAATCTCCCGCACATCTGAACCTGATTCCACAGCCGCAATAAAAGAAATTAAGAATTTTCACTAATCAGCAAAAACGAAGAAAATTAATTAAGATCGATTTGAAAATTTCAGAGCCCATGTAGAAAAATATTTTACACCTGTATATAAAATTTTGGGTGGTCATTTTTTCTAATTTTTTTCAAAAAATTGACGGCGACAGTAGAGGTCTGCACGGGTCCGAGTTTGGCCCGAGGCCCGGCAAAATAAAATTAACGGGCGGGCCTAAAAAAAAATTAAGTGGGCCTGCGGCCCGTTATAAAAGCTTAATCGAAGTCTATAAAATATGAGCCATTTTCAATGAAGGTGACTTTCCCGAGAATAAGTATAAATGTGCGTCACGAGCCGATGCTAGTTTGAATATATCAATACAGAATCAATAAATATACCGTTATAATTTTGTTAGCTGAATTCAAACCATAACGAAACCTAATTTTAAAGTTTCGGTGAAGAGGAACGAATGTTTTTTTTCTTCCAGCTTCAGTGCTGTTCGTTTGATGTAGATTCAAAATTGATATAAATTCATCAATGTTAAATTTATAAATCCCATATTCCACAAGATACTTTTTATTTAAAAAGTGTTCTTTCAGTTTGCTTTTATATTTTTTCACACTTTTATAGTTTATATCCAAGTAAATAATGCTGCATTCTACTTTATTTATAAAATAATACTGTGTAAATAATGCATATATTATATGTATATAATAAATATTGCAGTTTCTGACGAAATTTTACCTAAGGAAAGGAATTTACAAATTCGACTTACGCAAAAGTTTACGGAACGCATTACTTACGAAAGTCGGGGGGATGCCTGTATAGTATATATTAACGATAAGAATGACGATAATTTTTAACGACTTAGAATTTAGTGCAGTATCTTATTTATAAATATAATACATATTTATTATTTACACAGTATTATTTTATGAATAAAATTCATGCAACAGTATTTACTCGGATATAAACTATAAAAGTATGAAAAAATAAATAAAAACGAACTGAAAGAATGCTTTTTAAATAAAAGAACCTCTTATGGAATGAGAGATTTATAAATTTAACATTGATGGATTGATTTAAACAATTTTCAATCTACATGAAATGAACAAGTAAAGCTAGAAGAAAAAAAAGGATTCGTTCCTCCTCATCGAAACTTTAAATTTACCTTTCGTTCTGGTTTGAATTCCGCTAACGTAACTGTTACGGTTAAACACCAGATTTTTTTTTTTTTTTTGTCTCATTTTAATTAGATTTGAGTTTGTTTTGTTAAAGATTTGATTGTATGTCCCAATAAAAATATAACTCTCGCTAATATATAAAACTATATTATGGTTGTGGTTTTTATCTGCATACTTAATTTATAAAATAATTATCAAAAGTATGCAAATGCATATAAAACGCGCTAGTATTTTCATAAATGTAATTTTTGAGATTTATTACGTAACTCTGAATTTACGTAAGTCGCATAATACGGAAGTCGAGGGATGCCTGTACTCTTATTTGCGTTACAGAGTTATATATATATCTTTAAATCTTCACTACCAGCGTTGTAGTCGTAAAAAAAACAGAGGGTATACGCTAAAATCATTAACATCATGCCTCGAGTATACGCTATAGCTTTGTTAGAGAAACAGATGGTATACGGAGCCTCTTAAAAAGATCCTGAAGGTGCACTATATGGCCAAAGGTGACCGGTCACTTGCGATTTGAGACGTTTTGTTAAATATCTAGAAAAATACATGAGGAATTATCCTGAAACTGCAGATGTGTACACAATATAGTATAGGTCATATATTTCCGGGAAGATTTTTGCCGAAACCTCATAGGGGACCGTCAACATATTGAAAAAGAACGAATATCTTTTGGATAACCCTGTAAAAACTAATGTAGCGAAAGTGTTCAAACTCGAGATTATTAATAAGCGGCTTATTGCAATATACTGTGTTCATTTTTATGAGAATAGCATGTATACTTGTAGAGAAATTATGGTTTTTATAAAAACAGTCCTAAATTTCGCCAAGTTTTTTGCTTATAATTTTCGGAGTTCTTAATATAAAAAAAGTTCCTTTCAGAAAATATGACAAACAACATTGTACACAATACTCTGCCTCTGCAATCAAAATTAAAAAATAATAAAAATTGAATGAAAAATGAGCAGGTTTACTAAAAAATGTTTCACTGTGCACGCGCGAATGTAATCAAAATATAATGGGCATAATGAATGTATTAGCTAAATGTATAGAGCAACTTTTGTAAAAGTCTCAAAAACATGGCCTGAAAATTCTGAAAATTATCGTTGATAGAATAAGCTCAAAATCCGTTGTTCCCAAAAGGAAGCAAAAAGATGAGGGGTTGTATCCAAATATAGTAGTGCGTGAAATATCATGTACGCTATCTTGGCACTAATCAACAGATATTTGATACAACCCTGCATTTTTTTTGCTTCTTTTTTGAAACAACAGATTTCGAGCTTATTCTATCGATGATAATTTTCAGAATTTTCAAGCTATGATTTTAAGACTTTCACAAAAGTTGCTCTATATACTTAGCTAATACATTATGCATATTATATTTTGATTGTATTCGCGCATGCGCAGTGAAACATGTTTAAGTAAACCTACTCATTTTCATTTTTCATCCAATTTTTATTATTTTTTAATTCTGATTGCAGAGTATTGTGTACAATGTTGTTTGTCATATTTTCTGAAAAGAACCCTTTTCTATATTAAGAACTCTGCAAATTATATGCAAAAAACTTGGCGAAATTTGGGACCGTTTTTATAAAAACCTTAATTTCTCTACGAGTATACATGCTATTCTCATAAAAATGAACACAGTATATTGCAATAAGTCACTTATTAATAATCTCGAGTTTGAACGCTTTTGCTACATTAGTTTTTACAGGGTTATCCAAAAGATATTTGTTCTTTTTCAATTTGTTGACGGTCCCCTATGGGGTTTCGGGAAAAAATCTTTGCGGAAATATATGACCTATACTATATTGTTTATACACCTGCAGTTTCAGGTTAATTCCTCGTGTATTTTTCCAGATATTTAACAAAACGTCTAAAATCGCAAGTGACCGGTCACCTTTGGCCATATAGTTGTATACGGCGTATACCTCCGTATACTCCCCTGTTCACCACTATTAAAAATTAAGTGAATTTGCATTGAGCAAGAATCGGATTTTTTTTAAGTCCGATTTTTTTTTATATATCTTTAGAATTTGGAAATTCTGCATTATTATATTACATTTTATAGTTATTATATAGCTAATGCTAATTATATTTATTTTGGGAACAGATGTGTTACTATCCCGGGGTCCGCCATTTTGGATTTTTTTCTTGGCTTGAATTAAAAATTATTTTTTAATTAATAGTTATAATCATTATATTCCATTTTTTTTTCAATATTATATTAACCTATCAACAATATTTAACCATTGGCGACATTACTACTTGGCGAAAAAGGAGTTTTCATGCAAGAAAAAAATCCAAGATGGCAGACCCCGGGATAATAACACATCTAAGCCTTATTTTGTTATACTGCTTTGTTTTACTACTTTTATTTATGTTACTATAGTATTTTGCGGCGAATCTAACGTGGCAAATTTATGTTTGCAGCCCGCACGGGAAAAAAGGTTGAGTTAGTGTTTCGTTTTAGTTTACCAGTAGAGTGAGGAAAAAAGCCTTCTGCAAGCTCTGCAAAAAAGTCCATTAAAGCATTAAGAAACATGTTTTTGGATTTATTTTTGTGCCCTGGACCACATGACCTCTTCTGCTCTGCTCCGATCTCTTGTCGGATCCAACAGGGCTGTCTTTGTAAAAGGAGCACAAAACAGGGTCATTAAAAAAAAAAAAAGCCTTCTCTTTTTTCTTTGTAAGACTTGGTTTGAATACTTTCTAATAAAAATAGGCATAACTTAAAAAAAATAAATAAATAAAATAAAGTCTCAAAATTTTTTCGATAGGATGGAATTTCGTCCCCCAAATCTATCCCATGATTTCACTGCCCAGTGTATCCGCGGGAATTCTCATTTCTAAAAAAAAAAACGACTCTGAACTCGGAAACTCATGTCATTTGTATCTTGTCCTGAAATTCGTCAATAGATGGCAGCACGGCGTAAAAGTTTAAGAAACGTAAGTTGTTTCATAAAAATATTTTGCAAACGAACGGTTATGAATTTATTACGAGGGCTTTAAATAAATTATCGCGTGCCGTTTATTTTATTTGTGATTTGCCTCTTCACCTTTCGTATTCACTTATATATCATTATTCTTACGTTGCTAGATGTCAGTTTTCTCTAAGTTAAATATTATTAATGTAAAAAAATATAGTAAATTGTAAAGAAGGGATAGCAACGTTACAAAGAGCCGCTGATCTTAAATTGGTGTTATCGTAGTAAATAAGTACTTTTTTCTTGCTATAAATCTGAAACTTCGGCATCAAAAGTATTGAGTTAAAAAATGTATAAAATATATACAATAAAAAGTGCACAATAACGCCAAAACTTGAAAGGTTTTAAAATAATATTATTTTTAAATGTCCCGCAAAATGCGAATGGATCATCATGGGCTTACTGAGACATATGATAGATCAATATTAATGCGAGATGCTAATAATTCAGTAAGTTTGAAAATCCTATTTACCTCTTTTTCTGTCATTGGTGTATGCATGGCCTTAAATGTTTTGTTTTAAAAGAGAAGCGAACTGATAGAATTCAGGTTAATATATAAATTTAAGGACATTGTGTTATATTCATTAATTGTTTAGTGTTCAAAAATTACTGATTTTACAAATTTGCAAGTATATAATTCACTACTTTCTTCTTATGTTTTCATGCTTGTGCATTCTGTTTTTAAATAATATTGAAATAGTTTAATATTTATGCCTAGTGCATTTTGGTAGTGCTCAATCTGTTCTATGAAATTAATCGTTCTTTGTATTTTGCTGTTAAAATCCAGGGAGACAAATTAAGAAAGAGAAAAAACTTCTTAAAATTCCAGAAAAAATGAAAAATAATGTTATCTTGACTTGAAAATGCAACAAAACTTTATACAATGTTTTCCTAGAATGAGAAAGATATCGTTTTTTTTTTTTCCTGATATTTTTAATTTTTTTTTATTATTATTATTTATATTGAAATATTTTTGAATTAGACAAATATTGAAAGAAGGGGAGGGAAGACACTGCACTTCTTTAACAATTAATATATTCTGTAGAATAACACTGTTTCATTGTGGCATGATTTGTTTTTTAGATAGATACTTCAGATTCATATTTGAAAAATTGTCAGCCTTGTTTCTCGTTTCAATTGCTTTTTTACATGTGATAAAATGGTTGTATTTGTACTATTATGTATCTATCTAATGTTTTATTAGCTTATGTTCAAATTTAAAGATATTAGTAATAAATCCTTCATTTTTCATCTCTGTACTAACTGATTACATCTGTGAAATGCAGCTGCAAAAGATGCTTCTTCTTGGTCAAAAGCAGTGTTGAATTCAGACACTTTTCTCCGAGAGGGATTTCTGCAGCTCTGGAGGGGACATTATAGAGTACCAAATGGTTAAATTGCACTTTTTGACCATTGAAAACACAAAATCTCAAATCTTCTGAAGGGCGGAGACATCTCACTGCTCTGGGGGGGGGGGGGGATGTCCCCCCCAGGCATCAACACTGGCTCAAAAGAATCGAACCTCCCCCCCCCCCCCATATTTCAAAAAGTAATAGTCAGATATTAAATCTTAAACTGCTTACAATTGTGAATTTCATTTGAAAGTTATCAACAGTTTGTAAAAAAGAGGACAGCTAATGAATAACTCAAGCTTTAATCAAGGCCTTTCAATAATTATTTGCTGTAAAAAAAAAATAAATAAAAGAGTTAAAAAAAAATTAAATTACTTTGTTTTTTTGAAAGTTTCATCGTCATGTTTTACAAGTTAATAGATAATCATGGAAATAAGAATAATTCATGTTGCAGAAAATAACAAAATATAAAGAACTTATTCTTTAACAATATAAATAATACAGGTTTTCTTTTAATTAACAAAATGATATATATAAAAAATTATATGTAATTTTTTATTGTCTTAATTTTTAGTGGGTTAATAAAAACATTAAAAAAATTACATATAATTTTTGTAAAATATTTACTTTTTTAAAATTATTATTTCCATTGCTGAAAACAGTTCTTCAGGTTTTGTCATTTTCTGCATAATTATTCTAATTTTCGTGATTATTAATTTGCATAACAGAATAACAAAACTTCCACAAAACAAAGTAGTTCAGTATTTTTGTAGCTCACTTTTAAAATCAAACAGTTTAATTAAAAGGGTTCATTAAATGTTGAGTTATTTGTCACTGTAATTTTTTATAAAAGATTTAAAACAGAAATAGATAATTGTATTAGAGATGGGAAAAAAGTTGCAGTTAGTGTTCACTTTAGAAAAAAAAAGGGAGGAAGTTGCTAGTTATTAAAATGGATAGTATACTACTGAAGCAGAAAAGAGGCAAAGGTTCAGTTATTCAGTGGAAAGAGAAAATGTGTGTTTAGTAATGAAAAGTAACAATATACAATTTTTAGCTATAATAGATAAAGCAACATTAATTTTGAATGATTTTACGAAATATAAATACGAAATACATGATTTAATAATTTCTTAATAGAAATGTTTTTCCTGATAAAAATAAGAAAGTTGTATAATTTTTACAAGGCCTCAGGCACACAGATTTAGAAATACTGTAGTATGGGGAAGATTTTTACAAGAGATCTTTCGGCACAATTAGGGGATGCATTTCTCTCTTTTTTTTTAAATGGCAGGGTGAATTTTGCCTATTTTAAAAAGATCAGGTTGTTGCAGCCTGAAAAAAAGGTATAGGGGGGAGACTAGTTACATTCACTCATTAATTTTATAACATAATACCAGGGCTTCTGAAGTTATTGACATTTGCATTTTCTTTCTCCTTTTGGATTTTTTCTTTTAAGACATTTATTGGGGTTTTGGCTGAATCCCAGAACAAGCGAGACACTTGGTGACCATCAATTTGGCAAGGCGATAAATCGTTTCTTCTGGTAGTACCACTTTTTACGTATTTTTGGTTACGCCTATCTGAAAACATCGTTTTGTTGACAACATTGATGATAAATTCGAGATTGAAAAGCTAGCTCAGCGGTGTTTTGACAACTCAACTCTGCATGTTTTGTAATTTGTACTAAGGATAGTTCTTTAGAAGTGAGACATTTTGTATTGGTTTTTAATTGTAAAATTAAAATGACGGCAAGGCAATGTTTGATATTGTTGATACAATTTTTTTTTTTTGCTGTTTTTAGTTGTAAAATTTGCAAGTTAAAGTAACTGTGTGATTTAGTTTGAAATTGTGAGTATTCATTTTTTTGTTGGAAAGTTAAATGAAGTTTACCGACGACTGGAAATTTGCAAAATTATGGCAATTCAACATTTTTTAGAGTTGGGTTTCAAGAAAGGAGATGTCTGTTAAGGTATGTTAATAATTTTATGCATATTTTGTTGTAATGTTTTATATTCAGGGATGCCGCGGACGCGCTATAGCGCGTAAAATCAGCGAAAAATCGGAGACGGAACGCAAAAAAATAGCTCTTACGCGCAGTGGTGTAGTCGTAAAAAAAACAGAGGGTATACGTTCTAAGCAGAGGGTATACGCTCAAGGCAAAGGTTATACCCTAGTGTATATATACTATAGCTTTCTTGAGAAACAGAGGGTATACGGTGTTCCTTACAAAAATCCAGAGGGTATACGGCGTATACCTCCGTATACTCTCCACTACATCCCTGCTTACGCGTCCCGTGGGACGCGTAATTTCGTCAAAAAAATCGCTGAAAAAAACCGATTTTCGTAAAAAAATCGCGGAAAAAAGCCGATTTTTGTCAAAGAATTGCGAAAAAAGCACAAATCTCATCAAAATATCGCGCAAAAACAGCGATTTTCGTAAAAAGGCCGCGAAAAAATAGCGTATTTCGTCAAAGAATCGCAAAAAAGCGAATTTCGTCAAAATATCGCGGAAATAAGCGCAAATTTCATCAAAATATCGCGGAAATAAGCATAAATTTCATAAAAATATTGCGAAGAAACGCGATTTTCGTAAATGGGCCGCGACAAATTAGCGTATTACGTTAAAAAAATAGCGAATTTCGTCAAAAAATCGCGGAAAAAAGCCGAATTTTGTCAAAGGATCGCGAAAAAAAGCGAATTTCGTCAAAAAAATGGCGGAAATAAGCGAGAATTTCATCAAAATATTGCAAAAAACGCGATTTTTGTAAAGGGCCACGACAAATTAAGGTATTTCGTCAAAGGATCGCGAAAAAATAGCGTATTTCGTCAAAGGATCCCCCCAAAATAGCGAATGTCGTCAAAAATAGCGTAGAAAAGCCGATTTTCGTCAAAGGATCGCGAAAAAAGCACAAATTTCATCAAAATATCGCGAAAAAAAAAAACGCTATTTCCGTAAAAGGGCTGAGACAAAACAGTGTATTTCGTCAAAAGATCTCGAAAAAATAGCTTGCTCCTTTTTAAAAGAAATGCGAACATTATACTTGTTAGTGGAACTTGGTATCTTCTACTCTCAAATAAACATCATTTTACAATTAAAATTGTATCTTGCATTTCTACTTTTAAAAAAGTAAAGAAAATTTCTCTAAATATTTTTTAAAAATATCTTATTTGAGTGCAAATAATACTTGTTTTAATTCATTATATAATTATTATTAAAACAATAATTAATGCATTTCATTTATATTTTCCAAATAAACAAGTTTCATTTATTCCTTTAAAATATAAATTATTATTGATGGGGACCCGCTTTTGTAAAAAAGGGACCCAGATTTTTGGAAATCCTGGGTCCTGGGGACCCAGGTTTTTTCAAGTACAGCGGCACCACTGATATTAACCATTTATTGTTTATTTCTCATGCATGTGGGCCTTACAAGTTTTGTACATTTTGAGATTGCTGCACAGGTAGTTTGCTGAATCCAGTGATTTTTTTTTCGACGTGCATTTATTAACTGCCGCTTTAACGAGTTTTGTGCATTTTTGAGATTGCTGCTCAACTAGTTTGCTGAATCCAGTGATTTTTTTTTTGGTTTATGAACGCATAGAGTTCATACGTGAATTTACTAACTGCCGCTTTAAGGAGTTTCCTGTGTTTTTCAGATTTCTGCAGAACTAGGTTGCTGTTTTCAGTGATTGTTATATATATATATATATATATATATATATATATATACATACAGAGTTCATTCTAGGATCAAGGGCGGGCAGGGTGCTTTTCGCCATAAAAGAACACTTCAAAGAAAAAAAGGGGCACACTTATGAATTATAAAAAAATAGTCTAGTGTTTGTGTGTGCATACGTATATATGTAAAATACATTTACAAACTTTGATTTTATTGATATATTGAATTTACTGTGGACTTGGACGAACTGATGACCACTTTTTTACAGGGATCTCAGTGTTCGCCTTTTTAGGTACCACTATTTCTAAACAATAATCTTCATAATAATTTAGATTGCAAATGTTGCGGAAATTTACCACAGAGATTATTGTTTAGAAATTGTAGTAGCCAAAAAAGGTGACCACTAAATTCATTGTACGGGCCATTACCATGCAAATCACACTCAACAAATAAGTGCAAAAGGTTAAATAGTAGAATTTATAACATATTTGACACACCTTTTATCATTAGCATAAAGATTTTATTCTTAAATCAAATCAGATGATATAATACAGGGTCTGTACACATTTCTCTAAATAAAAATCAAAGAAGTTTAAGGACCTACGAATTAAATAAACTATTTAATATGCATTTTTCATTGAACGGTTTAATTTTTCTAAATACAAGTTTTAAATTTTCAAATGACAAGGAGTGTGGGGATTTTGGCAAGTGGCAGTAGAAAGTTAGAAGACTATTACTACATATAGCAGACATTCTACTGGCTCTAGGGGTGATTCTGTATATAAAAAAGATTCTGAAGTTCACAGCAAATTTTCTGAAAGGTTACAGCAGAGAGGGGAGGGGGGGGGAATCCACTTTCAGCACTAATTACGTGTTTTTTTTCTGCGACCCCTTTGACAAAATTTGCGTTTTTTCGCGATCTTTTGACGAAATTTGTCGTTTTTTTCTTGATCTTTAGACGAAATTTGCCATTTTTCGCGATCTTTTGACGAAGTTTGCCTTTTTTCGCGATCTGTTGACAAATTTCGCCGTTTTTTCGCGATCTATTGACGAATTTCGCCGTTTTTTCGTGATCTTTTGACGAAACTTGCTGTTTTTCGTGATCTTACGACGAAATTTCGCGATTTTTTGACGAAATTTGCCATTTTTTTCGTGATCTTTAGATAAAATTAGCCATTTTTCGCGATCTTTTGACGAAATTTGCCGTTTTTTGCGATCTTTAGACGAAATTTGCCGTTTTTTTCGACATCTTTTAACGAAATTTGCTCGGTTTTTTTCGCCATCTTTTGATGAAATTTGCCGGGTTTTTTTCGCCATCTTTTGATGAAATTTGCCGTCTTTTCGCGATCTATTGACGAATTTTGCCTTTTTTTCGAGATCTTTTGACGAAATTTGCTGTTTTTTCGCGATCTTACGACGAAATTTCGCAATTTCTTGGCGAAATTTGCCGTTTTTTCGCGATCTTTTGAGAAAAATTGCGTTTTTTTCGCAATCCTTTATGGAATTTGCTTTTTTTTCCGCGATTCTTTGATGAAATTAGCTTTATTTCGTGATCCCTGGACGAGATTCGCGAGCCTTTAATGAAATTTGCGTTCTTTTCGCGATCCTCTGACGAACTTCGTGTTTTCCTCGCGATCCTTTAACGAAATTGCCGATTTTTCTTCGAACGATTGATTAATTGATCTTTTCGGCGATCATTTGTCGAAATTCGCGATACATTTTATGTCCTAATTTTCGTATTTATGACCGATTTTTCTTTTTTTTTTTTTTTCAGGAAATGACTGCCCCAATTTTTTGGAAAATTCGGAACAGAATCACCCCTGTGCAATCCTTTAACGAAATCTGCTATTTTTCCTCGACCCTATTACGAAAATCGTCTTTTTTACGCAATATTATGACGAAATGTGCCGCTTTTTTTTCGAGATTTTTTTTACGACATTAGGCTTCTTCCACGATCTTTTGACAAAATTCGTTTTTTTTTTCGAGATCTTTTGACGAAATTCGCTATTTTTTCGCGACTCTGATGAATTCCGCATTTTTCCGCGGCCTTGTTACAAAAATTGCGCTTTATTCGCGATACTTTTCCGAAATTTGTGCTTTTTTTCACGGTCCTTTGACGAAAGCCGGTATTATATTCGCGACCCTGTTACGAAAATAATGTTTTTTCTGCGATATTGTGACGAAATGTGTCGCTTTTTATCGTGATAATTTGATGAAATTCGGCTTTTTTCTGAGATTTTTTTACGAAATTCGCTATTTTTTCGCAATCGTTTGACGAAATCCGCTGTTTTATCGCGACCCTGTTACTAAAATCGTGTTTTTTAACGATATTGTGACGAAATGTGCCGCTTGTCTCGAGATCCTTTGGCAAAATTCGGCTTTTTTCCGCGATTTTTTAACGGAATTACGCGTCTTACGGGGCAATTAAGAACTATTTTTTTGCATGACGTCTCCGATTTTTCATGAAATTTACGCGCTATAGCGTGTCCAGGACATCGTTGATGTTTACAAATAGTTGACAGTTTGCTGGGATGAAATATATTTAAAGGGCTTTAGGGCAGTGGGGGCATCGGGGTGGAAAATTTTGTAAATAAGGGCAGGCAGGGCGGCTCGCCCCGCGAAAAATACCTAGAATGAACTCTGTATACATATATATATACAGTGACCTCTCACTTATACGACTTTCAAGGGACCGTGGAAAAAAGTCGTATAACTGAGAGAGTCGTATAAGTGAGAGACCGCCTTATTATACAAGTTTCAAACTTTATAGGCATTAATTATTTTACCTATACTAAAAACGATAAGTTTTGAGTACTAAGAACATATTTTAACAAAATTTGTAAAATGTATTAAAAAATTAAACATAAAATATGTTTAAAAAGTTCACAAAACTGTTCATATACCACTATGTTTATTTTAAAAATTTACAGATCAGATTTTCTCAAAAAATGAAGTGATATTAGTTTGTTTCTGTCATAGATGGAAATAGAAAATGTCTTTCTCTAAGTCTAATAAAGCTTTTAAGCTAGTTTGGGAATAATTATTTTGATGGACATAATTCTTTAATTTATTTAAAGCGGTACTTGCTTTTGAAAAATTTACAACCGCAGGAACATTGCTCTCATCTTGGTCATCCTCCTTGCTCACAACTTCATTATTAATATCCTCAAAGATTTCTTCAGCAGTTCTCAGTTCTGACAGAAGACGTTTATCATCACATTCTACATAATCTTTGAAATTAATACCTTCGTCCATAAACATTTTATTAGAGTCTTCGTTATTAAAGGATTCCATACGCTCTCAATATCAGGTTCATTCGTTCAACTAGCAGTTTGGTCTTGTGGGAAAACTGAATTTCCTAAAACAAATTTTAAAATTTAATTTGCTGCAGAAACGGCAGATCTTTTACATCGGGATGTGATGGACATTGATCCATTAGAAGTAAAAACTTTCTTTGTTGTTTTTGAAATTTATCATCCATCTCTTTTAAAAAATCATTGGAAATCTCTGATGTCATCCATGCTTTTTTTAAATTTCTGTAGCCACATGGCAATTATTTTTTATTCTTAAAGTATCGAGATTTTCTTGATTTTCCTATTACTAAAGGATCTATTTTTTCTGAACCATCACTATTTGTGCAAAAAAGGATAGTTAATCTTTCTTTACTTTTTCTGCCCCCTTGACATGGTTCTTCTTTGTATGATAATGTCTTATCTGGCATCAGCTTGAAAAACAGTCCGTTTCATCACAGTTAAAAATGTCTTTAGGTCCCTTAATCCTTAATTAACATAAGTAGATTTTGAAACCATTGTCTAACATCGTTTCCATTAACACATGCGCTTTCTCCTGTGATGCGGCGATGCAAAAGTCGATGTCTTTTTTTAGCTTCTCGAATCACCGCAAGACGCTGAAAAATTCTCGATTCCATACTTCTCAGTAAGAGTGCGAGCCTTTTCTTTTAAAATCACACCATCTATCGGTAAATCTGAAGCTCGCATTTGGTTAAACCACGCGATTAATGCTGATGTCAATTTTTTAAATCTGCCACATTGTATCCTGGATCTCTTTGAATCAACATTTTTTGATGCATTTATAATGACATTTTTATTTTTCAGAATTCCTTTTAGTGTCGATTCTGGCAAATTGAAGAGAGCAGCTAATGCCTTCTTTGATTGTAGTAAATTTTTATCATATTCCTTAATGGTTTCAACTTTGAATTGCATGCTTAATGCTTTACATTTTGACATTTTCAGTTTAGGTATCGGCATGCAGCAAACTGAAAAAATTACAGCGAAATGAATAACCTTTCCTGGTCTAGTACAAAAGCTTGTAGCGATTTGCTTTGACGTACGCATTTTTTCCCTTCGCTGTGCAGGCTGTACGCACATAGGTCTTTTGGCATGATTATAGCTTGGGATGTGCTTCCGATATGTTCTCGCTTTAGTATTTTTTTCTAGTGATGTTCAAGAACTGCCATTTTCAATTTGTTAAGTTTAAAATAAAAGTCTATTTTTCTTAAAACAACCTCATTCCTAAAAGACAACACATTCCTTAAAGCTGTTAAAATTTTCCAGGAAAATGCATTTTGCAAAAACCCTGATTTCTCCACCAGTGCCATACAGAGACATGATCTGCAGGTAGTCATTTGGCTTCTGAAAGATCTAGAAAGCCGATTCCCCGCGCGCTTTTCTCAAAAACCAAATTTTTTCAAAAAATCCATTTTTGGGGGGGGTTGCCGGGTGAAATTTTGGTGGGAAGTTACAAATTCGGATTCAGCGATCCAAAAAACATAAAGTGAGTCGAAATCCAGAACTAGTATTAATTTTGCCACATAAAATCCCCTATTGCCTGGACTTCATAATTTAGTGCACGTATCGCCGCAGTGCATGTTCAGAGGCAGCCCTCACCCTCCCCGTTCATCCTAATTCATAATGTCATATATCCTATTTGTTCCAAATTTTGTGTAGTTTCTGAATTTTGTAATGCTTTTCCCCTAAATCAATAAGAAATTTGGGTTAAAAACAACTATTTGGGGGGGGGGGGGGGGGGGGATTTTTGGAGGAAAGTTAAAAATTCGGATTCAGCGACCCAAAAATCTTAAAGTAAATGTTATAGGGAAAGTTCGGAGGGGAGATGGGAGTGCGAATGTAAATGTGTGAGTGGTTAAGTGGAATTGCACAACTTAGTTTACGCAGCACCGCACACATGTTCCGAGGCAGATCCCCCCTTCCCCTTCATCCTAAGTCATAATGTCATATATCTAATTTGTTGGAAATTTTGTCTACTTTCTGAATTTCTAGATACTTTTTCTCTAAAACAATACAAAAATCGATTTTTTTAATAAAAACCTTTTTTGGGGGCTTTTTACCAAAATTTGGGGAGGTTGCCGGGAGAAATTTTGGTGGGAAGTTACAAATTTGGATTCAGCGACCCAAAAAACATCTAGAAAGCCGATTTCCAGTACTACCATTAATTTTGCTAGGTAAAATTCCCTATTGCCTGGACTATTATTAAAATACGAAATTTTATATTTTATATGGTCCCTGCAGGGGTAATACTGGTCCTAGGTGATATTCAGGACATACTTCTTTCGATATTTTATGACACATTTACCCAGCATACTACTTTTTTCCTCAAACCTTTGCTGAAATTCTCGAATTTTTTATGCAATCATTTGCGAAATTGGTGATTTTTTATTTAGCGATCGTTTGCCGAAATTTCTCGGTTTTTCCTTCGATCGTTTGCTGAAATTCGCGATTTTTTCTTCGCTAGTTTGCCGAAATTCACTATTTTTTTCCTGAGATCGTTTGCCAAATTTCACAATTTTTTCCGCAATCGTATGCCAAAATTTGCGTTTCTTTTCGGTGATCGTTTCATGAAATTCACGTTTTTTCCCCACAATCATTTGCCAAAATTGTCAGTAATAACCAAAATGTTAATTACTATTGGTAATTATTAAACGGGAGTGTTATAACACAAAGGAGTGTGTATGCTGATTTTGTCTACCCAGAAACCTGTTGACTGAAGTTAATGGCATAAAATAATAAACATATTTGCAAAAGGATATTTAAAGAAAAACCAAGCCAATTTATAACAAATAACAATTTTATTAAAACATACTTAGATCATAAGAAAGATAAAATTAAAATCATTAAAATAAAATAAGTCTTTCCATCACATGACATAAGTTCTCTTATGACTCTATATCAACATGAACTGGAGCACCAACAAAGTAAAAATTATTTCAAAGAAAATATATTTTTAACTTTATTATAATAGCTGTAAATAAACCAATTAAATTAACTTTTAAATTTACTTTAATCAAAAACTATTAACTTTATTTAATCTGATTAAAAGAAGTAAAGTTTAATTTCAAAAAGGTATTTATATCAAAAAGCAAAATGTAGATTTATATTTTAATTAACTATTCAGAAAAAAAATAAACTTAATCCAGTTCAACTGAAATTAATATATTAACTATTGACACTTAAGAAACGCAAAATGATTAAGAAAAGATTATATTAATTAAATCCAATCTCTCTTCCTTATATAAAAGATTTCAGAAAGTCAAGCACAACTTCATATTTAACGTTAGCTTAACTGACAATTTCAGATACCCTTAACTGCCACTAAAAGTATACTGAAATACAGAAGCAAGACATTAACTAAAAAGTTAACGTTAAATGGAATCCCGAACTGTAGCAAGCCCAATGGAAACTCCCTAGCGAAATACCGTCTGATAGAGTTTCCCCAGGAATCACAAATACCCCTACGCTACAAGTCATAACAGTTCTGAATACACCGTGCGGATCTCTGCTGTTGCGTTAGTACCAGACCACGTCTATCACAACCTATTTGTAGCATCGAGACAGGAAAAACCCTGGTCTCTTAGAAACCATATCATAATCCTACAGTCCGTTCCTCCACTAGAAAAAAGTAAAATTGGCAAGATTAATTTTAACAGATAAACCAGAATATCTGGACCTTAAAAGTACTTTAAAAGAAGAGAGAAGATATAGACTGTAAATGAAATTAATCTATTTCAATTAACAGAAAAAGAAAATAAATATCTGAAACATGTAGTAGGCAGCTGGCTCTCTTCCCAACGTCAATTAAACCAAAACATCTCGTTCCACATGTCTCCAGGCATCTTCTTAAGAAGCTGAGAAAATGACGAGAGTTTTTCTTAAAGATAACACCATGGGATGAAAACTACATCCATACTATAGCAGCCAATAATATGAAATATGACAACAAGTAAAACGTGCTCCTCACTTCATTACACTGGAAATGACTAGATAATATCCAAAGAGGAAAACATCCTAAATGCTCTACTTCATTTTAAAAGAAAAACAATAGTAACGTTAAAAACATTAAAAAGTATGACATTGCTCTGCCTGGCCAACAAGCACCTCTCCTAAGACACAAACGAGGCAAGCTATAACTAGCATTTCCCATCCGCCGACAATGCCCCCCACATGACTTCCGATCACCTGGTCTATGTCACTTCCGGCATCTGACGATCTCGGGAAAGACTGACCAGTGAACGGACACGAGATAGAGTACATCACGACGGACAAGCCCACGCCATCTGCCGATACCCATTTTAACTCCTTCAATTTGTGAGCTGATCTTTCATCGTAATGTTGACACCGGCAAAAGCGAAAGAAGAGGGTGAATGCTGATAAACGTCGTGGTAAAGGATGGGCATAATGAACGTCTCCAAAAGGAGTTTATTCAGGAGTGAAACAAGGCAAAGTAAAGAGATTATATTTGCCAAAGTTCGCGATTTTTTCTTCGAGAATTTGTGGAATTCGCAATTATTTCCGCGATCGACGGCCGAAATTCGCGATTTTTGCTACAATCATTTGCCGAAATTAGAGTTTTTATTCTTCGATTGTTTCTGAAATTCGCGATTTTTGTCGCATTCCTTTGCCGAAATTCGCGACCGTCTATCAAAATTCGTGTTTTTTCGGCGATCGTTTGCTGAAATTCACGTTTTTTTTTTTATCTTTTGCCGAAATTCGCGGGGTTTTTTTGTGATTTTTTCCGCGATCGTTTGCCGAAATTTGTGATTTGTCTCCGCGATTGTTTTCTGAAATTCACGTTTTTTTATAAAAGCGAATGTTTGTGGAAATTCGCGATTTTCTTTCACAATCGTTTCAGAAAATTTGTGATGAACTTCTGCACTTGTTTGGCGAAATTTGAAATTTTTTACGCGACCTTTTGACAAAATCGCGAAGTTTTTCCGCAATCGTTCGACGAAATTCGCAATTTTATTCCGGAATTAATTTCTGCAATTGTTTGACGAAATTCACATTTTTTTTCCCGTGACCGATTGATAAAATTCCCGTCTTTTTATACGCGACCTCTTGACGAAATTCGCGAGTTTTTCTACAGTTGTTTGACAAAAGTCATGATTTTTTACTCGAATGATTGGTCGGAATTGGAGATTTTATTCATGGTCGTTGCCGCACACACCAACACGATTTTTTTCTTCGACTCCGCGGAAATCACTGAACAAACAATTAACGAAATTCGCGATGATTTCCTTCCTGCCTGACTGACAATTTTTTTTTCCCGTAACCACTTGACGAAATTTATCATCAGTTTTTTTTTATCATCAGATGACAAACTCTCACTATTTTCTGGCTCATATTTTTTTTTTCTCTCTCCTATGCACTTATTAATTCCAAAATACTGATTTTGTGGAATTTTACAAAAATAAACGATTTGCGAGATTGAGCTGGAATATATATGTATATATATTCGCAGAAAAATTATTACTGCTATTGCTATAGTACAAACTCATGAAATTTCTGGACATGTTACCATATTTTAGGATGTTTTTTCATTTTTCAGGAATTTTAGGAATTTCAAAAGTACAGCCCTTGGGCCCTAAAATAATGTTGCCCCCATCTAACAAGAGCATTTAAAAAAAATCGCATTATTTTATGACTAAAACTTACCAAATTATAATATTTTGAAATTCATGAAATTTCAGTGTTTGCTGTTTGCCTGTACTAAATAATACTTCTTTCTGTTTTTAGTGCTAGAAAACACTGAAATTGCATAAAATTCATAATTTGGTAAGTTTTGGTTGTAAAAAATAGGTTTTTTTTTTTATTGTTATTTGTTTGTTTTGTTACTCTTAGACAAAAATTTTGTTTCTAAATATAACCTATAAGAACCAGGGACTGTCTCAAAATTAAATTTAGAGTTTTATTAGGTTAAAAAAAAATACCATATCTAAAAACTTTACGTAATTTCTATACTTTTTGTAATTGGAAGTATGTTTCCTTCACCAGTGGTTTATGATACAATTGAGCAGAAGTGTATTTTGAATCATCTGGTCTATATCGCTTTGAAGGAGAGGAGGGCACCCGCAAAAAAGTCAAGCCTAGGGGCCCGAGCAGTAGTTAATCCACCTCTAACACAAAGCGTTTTATACTTCTGTAAATGAGAAATGAATTGTTCAGTGTTTACTCTGATATAGGTAGGTACTTTAAAAGATTAAATGACGCGATGATTTTTTCTGAAAGTTGTTGAGAAATGAAAATTTTAATCATTAAATCATTACTCTGATCTGGAAAGGTTGTTTAAAAATTTCACATTTTTTAATAAATTTTATGTTGAAATCGTTTTTATTTTGAATCTCATAAAAATGAGCTTTCCTGTGTTTAATTATACATTGTTATTTATAAATGTTGCATTTCCCATCAGGGCCCGACTTAGACAGTGGGGGGCCCTGGGGCAAACATTATTTGGGGGGCCCCCTTCGATCTTTTGAAAAATTTCGTGAATTATGTTGAAATGACTGAAACTGAACTTCATACCTATTCTATGTAGACTTAAATTTTATACCAAGTACTATTCACATCTGTATACAGTATAGTACAAGAAAGATAACTTTAAGAAACTATAGCATACTTTTTTTTATTTGGTTATAGGAATATAAGGATAAATGTGAGCCGTTAAAATGTAATTACAGTTAGGCATTATTGGCTGTTTGTGTTAATACTTTTCTATTCAACTTAATCTTTGTATTCAATCAACATGCATTTGGGTGATTCCAACACATAGAAAGGAAAGTGGTGGCATGCATTTAATAATAATAGCAACAGATTTCAATATTTGTTATGTTGTTACTGCATTCCCCACGATGTCTTAAAGTACTTTGGTATAAAGTTTCATAATATGAAAACGGATAGCAGATGTGCGATATTACTGTAATATTTTAATTAAAATAATGTATTTAAAAAAAAATTATGAAATCAGTAAGGAAGAAATTAAATATCACAAAATGAAAACACTTTAAATTAGAATCTGGTCACTTTTGGATATTTTTTATCATTTGACTCTCCTTTAACTAAAACTTATATCTACCCTTGGGGGGCCCCTCATATCGGGGGGCCCGGGGCAACTGCCCCGCATGCCCCTGCATTAATCGGGCTCTGTTTCCCATGATTCCAAGATGATGACATGGTAGAGGTCTGCACGGGCCGGAATTTCTGGGCCCGGGCCGGCCCGGTGTAAAAATTGAAAGTTCGGCCCGAGCCCGGCCCGGCCCGTTTACATTTTTACTGTTCTCGGCCCGGCCCGTACAAAAATCAGTGAAAACAGGACCGGCCCGACTAAATGTCTACAAAAAATTCCGTTTTTTCTCGACATAAATTAAGATTCTTTTAATGAATACTACATGCATATTTATGGGAACATTTTACAGTATATTTTAAATTACTATGTGTTCGCAAAATAGAAAACACACAATAGTAAACGTTAGCGATTACTTACAGTGTTTTAGTCAACGTCTCTACAGACGTTTCAAAATTTAAATAAGGGTTCATTAAAAGATTATTGTAGTTTAGAATAAAGGGTTAAAAAACATGATAACTTTTGAAGCTTATAATAAAAGGTAGATTTGTGAAAATATTTCTGTCATTTTTAAGGCTTTTCTCAAATCCAAAGGAGCTACATCTTGATACATTTATGAATTCATTTCTTTTCGGAAACGCATGAGATTGGCAGGTATTCTTATTCAGAAACCATGTAAATGCCGTTTTTTTTTTTTAGATAAAAGTAATATATCTTTCAGAAAATACTGCCAAAGTTAGCGTTTTGAATCGAATTTCCGGAAGCGATAGCACAGGAAAGGAGAAAACGTACAGTCACGTGACAAGAGTCTCTGTTATCTCTGTACTTAATTTATGAAAAATGGAAACGCTATTTGATCCCAATTGCCTTCAATACTCAGCCTGTCAATTTTATGCCTTTATAGTTAAAAATGAGTCAGAAAATGTGTCTGAGAGTTTCGCATTGTTGAGCAGTAAATATGAGAACCACCTTAAGGTACATTTCCAAAGATACTGTTAACAGAAGTTCATTATCGCTATTAATACTTTTACAAAACATAATGCCTGTCCTACACATCCTGAGAACGATTAAGACCAGTTCCGTCCCGGCACAAGTCTGCCGAAAAAAATTAAACCCGGGATCAGGCATCATGTAACTGTACGATGCCGATCTCTACGATGGACATGTTACATTTCTGTATTGATGTTGTTAAACTCGCATCGGCTCGTAACACACGTTTATACTTCTCGAAAAAGTCATATTCATTGGAAATGACCTCGTATTTTATCTGCTCCTCTCAAATTCTTATATCGGGCCAATAGGCCCGATTAATTTTTTTATCGGCCGGGCCCAGCCCTTCAGGCCTGTTCAATTTTTTTGCCAGCCCGGCCCGTTTATTTTGTCTGTCGCCCCGGCCCGGCCCGTTGAAAATATTTTCCTAATTCTGCCGGCCCGGCCCGTTTGAAAATTCTCCTCTATTCCGCCGGGCCGGGTACGGGCCTCGGGCCAAGCCCGGGCCCATGCAGACCTCTATGACATGGTAAAAAACAGTCTGGGGACAGTCAGAAAAGGAGACCAATCACATCAGCTTTCAGATTGGAGTACGTGGGGTTGTTGGCACGTGTCAGAAAAGTCGTCAAATGGGCTGTCTTGCCTGTTCTGGAATTGTGCTGTTTTTTTTTTTTGTTGTTTTTTTTAAAGGGAATAGGGCCTTTTTTATGTTTGAATTGCGTTCTTTGAAGTTTTGGATGGTATTTTACATTTTCTTTTTTCATATTAAAATATTATATGGATTCTAGTCTTAAACTGAAAACTCAAAATAAAAATTTGCAGAAGTCCAAAATAAATTTCTAAAAGTAATAATTGTTGCTTTATATATCATATTGTTTAAATTATTTTTAATGGATAATGGTAATAAAGAAACATTAAATTGCATTATTGAAGCAGATTGGTATTTCATATTCAACAATATACTATTCTTATATTTTTGCACATCATCTTTTTGTTTATTCACAGTTAAATTAAGAAACAAACCCATAATTTATAACTGAAAACATTTTTAGAGGTAAAGACAAGATTCATATTGTTTATTATTTCTGACATTTGAAATTCTTTATGACTTAAAATATCACCAGTTCACACTGTATTCAATCTGCAGAGCTTGTTACTCAATCAACTTTTTCAGAGGGGGGAAAATCATATATTCAAGTAAATTTGCTTCTAATGTAATCGCATATGCTTAATAATTTCAGCCTCCAATAAATATGATCAACTGCAGGTTTTAATCAAATGTTCTATTTACCACTTCAATGGAGCCCCAAGATGAGTCTGGGGGTAAGGGTAACAACACTGTTTCCCTATCTCTGCTCCAGGTGAAGGGGTTAACAAAAATTTTTCAATAACATTAAGCATAGGCGTAGCGTGACCAAAAATTTTGGGGGGGGCACCAAGGTCGTGCGAAATAAAAACGGCGCCCCGGTCGAATTTTCAATTTTGCACCCCCCCCCCCCCCCAAAAAAAAAAAAAAAATCTTTATTTTTGCGATAGGTGTAATAAAATTGATAAAGTGCAGAAACATAAATAAATTCTATCGAATAAATATTTTTCGCGTTTATTTTGGAACTTTAAAGGGTTTAATTTTAATTTAGGAATTCGGAACAACTAAATAACATAAAAGAAAATTGCATTTATTTGTTAGAGAGTTCATGATGTTTAGCGACAGGGGGAAAAATGATCAAGAGAGAAAAAGAAATTCCCCGAAAAATGTATAAATAAACAAAATCGTGGTTTGCAGCGTAAATTTCGCGCCCGGGGCGCTCCTTTAGACGCTCTTTGCACGGCCCTGAGGGGCACAACAGAGGTCTGCACGGATAGCAATTCCAAGGCCCATGTCCAGTCCGGCGAGAAAATTAAAAGTTCCACCCGGGCCTGGCCCGTTTATTTTTTCACAGTTTACCAGACCCTGCTCGTACAAAAATCAATGAAAACAAGCCCTGCCCATGAAAAAATCATTTAAATCATTCCCGGTTCGGTTCGGCTCGACACAATTTCTCAAAAAATTCCGATTTTTCTTAACATACAATTGCAGGGCTGCCACTTGCTACTAAAAGCGACTATTTTCAGCATCGGTGCCTATGGAGACTATGTTAGGCTGAAAACCATTAAAAAGCGGTATTTCAAGAAAAAAGGCTTCTTTTTCCGGATTTCAGTGACTATTTTTACTGAAAATATTTGATTTTTTTCTTCAAAGCAACTGTAAAGTCATCTTCCCAAACACACTTTTTCAACGGTTGTTTGAAGAGATTCGCGATTTTTTCCTCCACGAATTTCAAAATTCTCGGTTTCGCCCCCTCCCCCCCTCCAATCTATAGACGAAAATACTTATTTTTTTTTCAGAGATCTTTTTATACAATCGTTGAAGGAGATTTTGCGATTTTTCCGCGATCCTTTGCCAAATATCGCAAATTTTTCTACGTCAGATTGACGAAATCGATTTTTTTTCCACCACCACTTGTCCAAATTCGCGATATAGATTTTCCGCGACCGATTGATGGTCGTTACTATTTGTTTCAGAGGTCTTTTGACGAAATTCCCGATTCTTTTCCAGATCGTTTGTCAAAATTCGTGATTTTCTTTTCATGGCCGAGTTATAAAATTCGTGATTTTTTGCGCGATCATTTGGTTAAATTCTCAATTTTTTTTGACCAAATTTGCGTTTTTTGCCCGCGACCATTTGACGAAATTTGAAATTTTTTTTGTGATCGTTAGACGAAATTCGCAATTTTTTGTCCATTCTTTTGACGAAATTTGCGATGATTTATCCGCGACCGAATGATGAAAATCACCATTTTTTTCCGTGACCTTTGGCAAAATTCAAGATATTTTTTTACAGTTGTTTGAGGAGATTCGCGATTTTTTCCACGACAAATTGCGAAATTCGCAATTTTTTCACCAATTGACTAATGATAATAGTTATTTCTTTTCGCTATCTTTTGCTACGATCGTTGAAGGATATTTCGCAATTTTTCCTATGACCTATTGCAAATTTCTCAATTTTTGGGGGGCGATCGTATCACGGAACTCATAATTTTTTTTCCGTGATCCTTTGCCAAATTTCGCGTTTTTGTTTCCGGCGATCGTTTCACTGAATTCACAATTATTTTTCCGCGATACTTTGCCAAAATTCGCGAATTTTTCTAAGACAAACTGGGGAAATTTTTTCTCCGCCACCACTTGTCGAAATTTGCGATATAAATTTTTTCCGCGACCGATTGATGGTACTCGCTGTTTGCTTCAGATATCATTTGACGAAATTCGTAATTCTTTTCCGCGATAGTTTATCGAATTCGTGATTTGTTTTTCAAAACCGACTTACGAAATTCTTGATTATTTGTTTAAATTCTCGATTTTTTACGCGATTATTTGACCAAATTCGCGTCTTTTCAGAGGTGATTCTGTTCTGAATTTTCCGAAAATTTAAGGCATTCGGTTCTGAAAATTAAAAAAAAATCTGTCATCAATCCTAAAATTCGGGCATAAAAATATCGCGAATTTCGGCAAATGTTCGCCGAAAAAATGAATTAATCGTTCACAGAAAAAAGTCGCCAATTTCTTCAAAGGATAGCAGAAAAAATTAATTTCGCCAAAGAATCGTGGAAAAAAACGCGAATTTCGACAAGTGATCACGAAAAAACGCAAACTTCGTCTGGGAATCGCGAAAAACACGCACATTTCACTAAGGGATCGCAAAAACGCAATTTTTTTCAAAATATCGCCGAAAAGCGCGAATTTCGTCAAAGGATCGCGATAAAGAAACGCAAATTTCGTCGAAGAATCGCGGAAAAACGCGAATTTCGCTAAACGGCAGCCGAAAAAACGCATAATTGGGGCCGGGAGATTTCCCCCCTTTCACTCCTCTGCTGTCCTTTCAGACAATTTGCTGTGAATTTCAGATTTTTTTTTTACTCAGAATTACCCTTGTCGTCTTTTTGTCCGCGAATGTTTGACGAAGTTTGCTATTTTTTTTTCTCTTGGTCGTTAGACGAAATTCGTGATATTTTGTGCATTCTTTTGACGAAATTTGCGACGATTTTTTCGTGACCGAATGATGAAAATCGCCATTTGTTTCCGCAACCTTTGATAAAGTTAAAGATATTTTTCCACGGTCCTTTTAGGAGATTCGCGATTTTTTCGACGACGAATTACCAAAATTCGCATTTTTTTCCGCCGATCGTTTTATGGAATTCACGATTTTTTTTACACGATTCTTTGTCAAATTTCGTGGATTTTTCTATGACCGATTACGCGAAAATGATATTTGGTATTTGTTTCAGAGATTTTTTTGACGAAATTCGCAATATTTTTCCACGATCTTTTGTCGAAGTTCGTCTTTTCTTTTGTCGACTGACTGAGGAAGTTCAAGGGCAAGGAGGCAAAAAGAAGTGAAAAGATCATTTGGAGGAGAAAGCCAGAGGCGGCTTTATTAGCCATGGCGCCCTGTGTGAGATTTTTTATTGTACCACTGCAAATGCTATACTCATTTTTTCTCTTTTAAAGAATTTTACCAAAGCATTTTACTTTGTGCACTCCTTCCAGGGCCGAAACTAGGTATATTTTCACCCGGGGCAAACATGGATTTTGGCGCCCCCTCCTTCCTCCGCAAAGTAAATTTACAAAGCGAAATTTACGAAAGTTTCTATTAGAGGACTTATTTTTAAATTTAAAATGTGTAACAGTAAAATACGTAATAATATTGAAATATATAACCAGCTTTGTCAAATATTTATGCATTAAAACCTGTGAAAAAAAAATCGAAAGGAAACGGAAATAATCCCGCTTTATACAGGTTTCCGTCTTGGCAGATATAACTTTTGGTATTATTTCTGTTGGAACCATGCAGTTTTTTTCGTTTAAGACAATGTTCCATTACAGACATATTTCATTTTTCTAGATGTTTACTATTGTAACATTACAAATTATTACAATTGAGGTACTTTAATGTCATAGTGATATGAGTCACATTGTTTCAGGAATTAAAAAAACCAGGATTTACTGTAGGTATAAAAATGAATTCCAACATTGTAAAATATCTTCCTTTACTATCTACACCAGTTTTGTGGAATTATCACTTACATGACTCTTCTTATTTATAGATTGATATGTCTACATACTTTCCTCAACTTTTTTAATTGAATTTTCAAAGCTAATTTTCAAATTTATGTGTGATTCAAAACAACAACAACAAAATTATTAAATTTTTACTTTTCAATTTGTGAATTTTCGACCGCTTGGTTTTTATTATCCCAGTCAGCCATCTGACCTCGCCCCATCTAAGGCCAGATATGGTGATATGCATGTAAAAAAGTAATTATAAGAAAAAGAATAGAGTTATTCATTTGCTGTCTTGTATATTGTAGGCAAATCTTTTTATCTATTCGGCAATTTTAATGCACTTTACTCAGCTTTTCTTTTTGATTTTTCAGCTAAAAAATATTTTTTTACACAAATTTCACACACACATATATAGATTGTATAAAACGGTAAACCAAATTTTCATCTGGCGTCCCCTTCGCGTGGCGTCCAGGGTACATGCTCCCTCTCCGCCCCCTTAGTTTCGACCATGACTCCTTTTCCCGTTAATTTTTATTGTCCCGGGCAGCCTGGGTGGGGCTTGTTGAGCTAAAGCCAATTGCTAGGCCTCCCCACCTAGCCTAACCTGTCCCGAGCAGCCGCCCGATCTCGCCCATATCAAGACGGGAAAAATGAAAGCTCAACACTGCTCAGGATGAGAGAGAAAAGAAAATTGATGTCTTCATGGAATCTATTCATCAGAAAAGTCAGAGTCAAACAAAATCTTCATTTGGCGCCCCTTCGCCTTTTGGTACACTTCGAATTGAAGAAAGAATAATGCCTAAAAAAAAGCTCCTTTTTTTCCAATTCATTTGCAGTCTTCTATTATAGAAGAATATTTCTTATATATTTGTAAAATTCAATGCATTTGGTTCAGTTTTACTTTTGGATTTTCCGGCTGTAAGACATTTTTATGCAAATTCCATGTAAATGCATATATATTTTTGTATGTAAAGACAAAAAAAATCTTCATTTGGCGCCCCTTACGCTTTCTGTTCTGGCGCCCAGCGTGTAGAAGGTTGGGGGGGCACACGCCCCCCCGTGCCCCCCCCCCCCCCCCCCCCCCCCCCCCCCCCCCCCCCCGACGCTACGCCTATGACATTAAGGAATGTAAAAGCATAATTTATTAAGGGAAGTTGGAAGGTCAAAACCTAAAATATATTGAATTTTCGATTTTTTTATTATTTTGAATTTACCATTTCTCCTCTTTCTACTGATATATTACTTTTGCTTCTACGACAACTAGAAGTTGGAAAATTTGTAGTAATTCTGTTTGTTTATCTACTTTACTACTAGTGCATTTATTTACTTTAAACTTGATTTTCTCAAAATATTGTTTTTGTAACTTCGATGTACCTTTTTCAAAAAACTATTAGACATTATGCTTTGAAATTTTGCTTGAACATTCTATACATATCCCTGTTTAATCTGAGGTGAATTGTTTAAACTCATAAAAAGAACTTTTTTTATTATTATCTTTGAAAAAATTGCATGTTTTTTGAAATTCAAATGTAGTTTCTACTTCAGATTTTTTTAAAAAATATCTAAGCTTTATTTAATTATAAATTTAACTTCAGATTATTAAGAATTGTTTATTTTATGCATAAAATTTTTTTCAAGCCCATATCTTTAGTTTATGAGAAAAGGTACATTAATTTAACATGGCAGGTATAGGGATTCAGTGGCGCACCCAGGATTTTATCTTGGAGGGGGCCGAACGTTGGCAGAGAAACATAATAAAATTAGAGGGGGCAAAATTTCTCAAGTTTTGATTACAGTAGGAAATTACATGGAGACACTAATTAATCATAAAATTACCGTGATTAATTCAGTATCAATTAATTGGTTATTTATTTTAATTAAAATTATTATACTTAAAGTTTAATTTTATTAATAATTAAAAAAGTACTAATTTTTGAATGTGCAGAAGTTAAACATTTAAACGCCTCATAAATAAACATTTATAGAATTTCCCATTTATATCTATCTGATTGTCAGACATATTGTAGTTTAAGAAAAATATCCAAAATAGCTTTGACGAGATGAATTATTGGATGCAAATTTTTGGGCTAGTTCATTTAAATTTAACTCGTCACTCAGAATTGTATGGGAATTAATAAACTAATAGAGAATTTAATCTCTTGTGGGGTATGACAGTAAATTCTTGTAGAGGCATTGTCTCTAGTCGTGGAAAGGTTAGATGCTCCTACAGCCAGCGTGGCTTAACCGACTATGGGGCCAAGTTAAATGGATAAAAAAAATTACTTTAAAAATTCAATTAAAAATATTGTTACACATAAAATAATTTTTTTTTTTTATAAAGCTCTTGAATTACTTCAGTCGCAGTTACATTAATCTCTCTGTTTATATATAACAAAGCCAGCCCATTTAATCTTGATTCTGTCGTTGTGGATCTTAAGTAGGTTTTTAAAATGTGTAATGTAAAAAATTACCTTTCGCTGAGATAGGTTGTAACGGGAAGTGTTGCAAATATCTTTAGTTATTTGTAGGTGTTGGGGTACAACATTTTATCGCATTTCGAAACTGCTTCAATGGCATTCTTGCATCGAATTATTGAAAGCTTTTTCTCAAATTTTTTGTCAAATTTTTGAATTTGGCATTCAAAATTTCTGAATTTGAAGAAAGTAAATCATGCATATAAAATTCACACAATTGACGAAAATCTTTTATTTCACTAGCTGTTGGAGCACCTTTTCCATTATGTAGAAAAAAATCAAAATGTTGCGATGCCGAGTGAAATGTCTATTGAATTGAGTGAACGCTTGATCAACGAATGGGATAAAAAATTTTTTTCTGAAATGCTCTGCTATAGAATCGGCTGGAACATTGGATCGTTTGTTTTGATGCAGTTTTTGGCATTTTAATGTCAATATGAATGTTATTGGCTTTCATATAAGCTTATGATAAATATCCTTGAAAGAAATAATCTAAGGCTTTACGAATAGTATTTAAGTGAGCCACAACATTGTTAATGAAATTTCAGGCAATTAAAAGGTCACTGGCAGATTTTTGCAATAATTTAGACAATGATAAAGTGTATACTAATATATTCTGTAAGCTAAACAAAGAAATTAGGAAACCAAATTCACATAATGAATTTTTAAAAAGTTTTGCCTTAGAAGACGAATCTCTGTCTTCCCAAGATGCGATTGTTTCAAAACGATCAATCACTGCATCATATAATTCTTGGCTTTATGGCATCCCACCCACCTAGTTGGACAAACTTTTTGTAGTTTTTGGTTATTAATTTCCGGTGTATGTTTGTCAATATTGTTGAGGAGGACGTCTTGTCTATTTAAGAGTATTGAAAAATTGTGTGTCATTTCAATTATGCCAATGAGGTTTCTTATTTCTGTCCCAGATACAACATTTCACGTGCTAAATTTAAACTATGTGAGACCTAAATCCGTTAAACTTTCCGTTCATTGATGGGACACCATCATAACCTTGTCCTACGTAAATAGGACAAATCAATATCATGTCTTTAATTCTTCTAATATTTTGCCGGGCAAGTTTTTTCCTCCAGTGCTTGCTACAGGAATAAATTGTAAGAATTCTTCACAAATTTTGTTGTTATTCTCTTCATCTATATATCAGACACACAAGGAAAGATGTTCAGTAGTAGGAATTTCACAAGTTTCACCATCAAGAAATGAGAGACATTTTTCCGAATTAATTTTTTCTACCAAACGATTCAAGATGATATTTTTACTCGCATTTATAGTTTTTGTATGTAACAGCTAATAAAGGTAGCGTTTTTGACAGAATGTTTAAAATGTTCAGTGAGGTTTTCATTCCCCGCATCGACTCTTGTTCTTAGTAAAGTTCAAAAGTTTGCTTCATTGGCGATTGCCTCCTGCTCAATCGCATGAAATTACAATTTTTATAATCGGTTCCGATTTACTGCAACTTGTGATACCTGACCCACATCAATTTTTCTATTGACTGAAATGTATTTCCTTTTTGAATATTCTGTAGCTTTTCAGAAGTTGCAATAGCCCTGAAATGATATTGTTTTTTGTTGATTATTAAATTTCTCAATGGCTTTCTTCCAATTATTATAACTTTGCATGACCAACTACCCAGCTACTTCCAATTTAGATTTTCCAACGTTAGGAGGTTCAAAAAATACGCAATATTTACAATGTGCACTATTTTCAACTTGAGAATACACAGGCCAAGTATATTTTTTAAACCATGCATGTTGAAAACTTTGTTTGTGATTTGCAGCTGTAGCACAGGTTGCGGGAAAATTAAAACTTGTTTCTGGTTCCCACAACCCTTTCGTAATATTTAAATTATCGTCAGTATTGAATGTTTGTTCTTTCAACAATACAATGTCTTACTAATTGCTTTCATCTAAGGAAATACTATTCTTCATGGTTGTTCGATGGCTTTGGCTGATTTGCGACTAGGGAAACGGAATCCAAATCGGTATTTATAGTGTGAATAACGTCGTTACTACTAGCATTTAAATCATCCTTTTTTATATTTTGAAATAATTCAATTTCAAAAAAATATTTTACACATTTAATTTGCAAATGTCACTGAAGAGTTTCCATGCAGATTACTTTTAACAGCTGAAAAACTTGTTTGAAGATTAATATGATTGTCAATAAAGTCACTGCAAAATAGTCATGTAAAATACAAAATACATTTTTGTGTACTCGCATATAACTCTGTATAGTATTCCATGTCCAAATAAAAGGAATGGTAAGGATGCGACCGAGCCAAGTGAGGGTTTTGGCACTATAATGATCCAAACCGAAGTTCACTATATTACATCTGGACCTTCTGAATCTAGCCGCTGGATCTCAATTGTTCGACTGGGAGAAACTTGAAACAAACACGATTCAGCTTTAATCACCAAAAGGATGTCATTTTTTTGGTGGTGATAGCTTTCTTTGTAACTTTCTGCTTTCATTCTCGCAATTAAAAAAAAAGTTTTCTAAAACTGCATGCAATAATGGGGGGGAAAACTGTTGAAGTCTTTTTTTTAAACTGCATGGTAGCATTGCAGTGTAGCCAGCCGTATAATGAGAATTACCAATGATATATAGAAATGTGATCTCAAGCAAACGCGTTTTTCTAGTTGTGTATCTTTGAAATTGGCTGGGGAGACCCGGGTATTTATAGGGTGTCAATTAGCTTTTTACACAAACGCACACACACGAAAAACAAACTTTGATCTCGTAAATATTTTAGATATTTTTCTAGTGTTTTCTCCCTTTTCTTTTGGAGGGGGCCAGGGCCCCCTGGCCCCCTCCCTGGGTGCGCCACTGTAGGGATTCCCACTGTCCTTAAAACAGAATTTATTTTCAATAAGAAAATAATTTTTGTCATATTCAGGTTAACCCTTGGGGATGAGTGTCACGTATATGTGCTGCGTAAGATGCTCATAATCTCCAGTTATTACCACCAGTTATTTTTTATTGTAAACTTTGCATGAAATAATCATAGCATTTCTGCGATTCAGTTAGGCAAAAATTTGTTTTGAAAAATTGGCGGTAAAAAAATAAAAGTTCTGTAAAGGATGCTCGTCGCAAAGAGATTAACGCAAGAACTGATTAATAAATTTTTCTCTTTTGAAAATTGGATTAAGGGATAGTATTAAAAAATACCACCATTTTCATTTTTTTATATTACCATTTACTGTCGAAATTACCATTGTATAATGTCTTTCAGGATATATCTAGTATACAGTATCATAGTCATAAAAAAACAGAGGATATACGCTATAGGCTGTTGGTATATGCTAGAGTCATGAGCGTTCATGGTTACTGTATACGCTATATCTTTATTTGAGAAAAAGAGGGTATACGGAATTTCTTAACAAAATCCCGAGGGTATACAGTTTATACCTCTGTATACCCTCTACTACATCCCTGGTAGTATATATATTTTCAGTTTAGTTACAAAAATTTAAATCCACCTAATTTAAGAATTAAGGATGTCTTAAAAATTTAAATTGCCCTCTCAAATTATGCAATGCTCATTTTTCCAAATCTTTTGCAGTACCCCCCCCCACCCCCCCAACAAAAATTCTACCTTTTTTATTAAAAAAATAATTGTAATGATAAGAAGTAAGAAAAATCTGTGGTAATATAACTCTGAAGGTCAGAAAAAAAATCATGCAATGCTTTTTTTTAATTTTTTGTAGCAAAATGTAACCATAGGAAAGAAAATATTTCTTAGCTCTTATGTAACAAAAAATATAATCATCAAGGTGAAAGACTCTGTCTGTGCACATATGTGTTATAAACATTTTCTTAATAAGCATTTAAAGCTAATGCACAACCACAAACCTATATCCATGAACAGAAAACTCCTTATCCCATCCCATCCCAGACCAGATACACACCTATCCTAAACCATACCTAAGACCAAACTTTAATGTGTGCATCTACATAGATGCCAACTCTTGTGCTTTTTTGTACCACAAAAACTTAATATTAAAATTTTACAACCTTAAAATCGCCGTAATGTACCGATTAAATAAGGCAAAATTTTCTATTAAAATTTTGTGGTACAAAAAAGCATAAGATGTTGGCAGCTATGCGTCTGTAGCATTCTTCTGCAACCACAACCAAATTAAAAACTCATTCATCCATACTTTTCCATATCTACTCTTATATATATTCCAAATATTCTGTTCAATCCAAATCAAAGAAATAGTTCTGTCAGTTGTTATGAATACATAAAATTTTTATTAGTGAAGTAGCTAGATAAAAACTTTCAACATAGGAATATTATTTCTATGTTATATAACTGTGAACATAGCAGAGTGTAGGTTAAAACTGATCAGTCCAATAAATAATATTTGGAAGCTAATACGGTTCTTTGCACGAATCTCAAAGACCGAAAACGGGTATGAGTGCACAGCCAGTAAAAATATTTCATGCGCCAATGCTCATGTTAGAGGAAGAGATAAATCATACAGATAATCTAATTGATATTAGTTAAGTGTAGAGATGAGAATGTTCAGAAATTTTGGATAAACTACTTTTTTTTTCGAAAGGGCTATTTTATAACTTTTCCAAATTGGGAAAAATTGAAATTTCATTTATAAAAGAATGTACTGTTTGTTTTTGGATAGCAAAACCCTCTGTGCTTTTGCACATGCGTCAAGTCTGCTTTGATTTCATCAAAATAGGGATGAGCGGCGTTTCTTTATCTGTGTTTGGCGGAGCGTCAATTTTAGTGACATTCTACAAGTGAACAACTTTAGAAAATATCCATCTGAACATAACAACCCTTTGGATAGTAGAATCGTCCCCGGGTGCTAGGCGTGGCTTTCGAATATGAACAGTACTCAAAATGTTATAATAACTACATTATGATACTTTTATTTATATTTTTTTAATGTTTAGTGTCCCACATGAAAACATTAACATGGAAAATGTTATCTGTATAGAAAGAACTTGAGTCCTTCACAATTTTTCACCTTAAAACAAAACTTCTCCTTAACCAAATTTTTTCTCTTAAAAATAGACATTTCAGAAAATCATAAATGTAATGATTTTAGAATTAAAAAAAAAAGAAAAAAAACCTGTTGCATAATAGCTAAAATCACCAATGAATCTATTATTTAGGTGTATATATGTACAAAGGAACTTTTCAATAATGTCTAAAAACAAGAACTTAAATATAATATTTTCTAATTCACAAAATTCTGATTACATTTTTTACAAGTGTTACTAAAGTTCACAATTTCATAAAAGCGGGATCATGTGAAAAAAAATCCAAGCAGATCCCTGTTAAAACAATTAAATGCAACTTGTTAAAAAGAAAAATTCATGTGCAAAATTATTTCAATAATATACAAATTAATGAAAATGGTAAGGTGGAAAATTTAATATAAAATTTGAAATATACATTTATTTTTATTCGCATAGCTGTAACTTTTCACTATTACTGGAAAAAATTCTTTTCTTAATAACATGCAGGTGAAATTGCTCTTTTCTTTCTTTTCCTGAAATATAGATTCTTGAAGTTATCTAACTGTATTTTTTTTTAAATATAAATCCATATAAACAAACTTTGCAAAGAAAATATAAGCAAATTTCTGTAAAAAATTTCAGTTGAAAACAATTTTTAAACATATGCAAACATCTACCTGTTTTAAAACTTTCATTTAAAAAAAAAATACCACTTTCAATATTAAGAATCTAAAATTTAAACATAGTTTGGGTTTAGGCTGGAAAGCTGTTCCAAAACTGAATACACAGGAAGCGAAAATTATAATTGAAAGGGGGGGGGGGATGTAATACAGTACTCTTTCTCAAATCTGCAAATCTAAAATCTGCATATCATGACAGATGTAAACAATGAAACTTTCAGTTCAGATGTTGAGGCAAAATTACAAAATATTGTAGCTTTATATCATTCCGTCTGTATTTTAATATGTAATTCTTGATAATATGGCTGAGCTCGTGGTTTTTCATGAAGGAAGTATAAATTTATTTGAGAAAAAATCAACATATTGCTGATATCTCTGGTAATCACAATCTTTCTACCAAATATATGTATGCATTAATCAAGCTTTTTGGTTATTAAGGCTGTTCTTAACTGCTCTGCTGCTCAACAAGTGCAAAACGTTTTGACACATTTACAAATTCATTTTTTAATGGAAAGATATAAAATGGGAAAATCTGACCATGGAAGCGATTTGGAATTGAACTGTGTTTTCCATTTTTTGATCAATCAATTACCTATTGAGTTATAGGCGATTTTGATCACATGACACGGTATTTTTCTCCCTTTACTGACTTGATTTTCTTCATTCGTTCAGAAGTTCAGTTCAAAATGCCAACTTTGACAGTATTTTCTGAAAGATCTATTGCGTTTACAAGAAAATGGAACAAACAGCTCGATGACATAATTTCTGAATAACAACACTTTCTAGTTCCATGCATTTCTGAACAAAAATAAATTAAAACTTATGTCAGAAAGTTGACCCTTTGGATTTGAGAACAGCCTTAAGACTAGCTAAACCTGAAATAAAACTTCCTTACTTTATGATTTTTATATAAATTAATAGGGTACCTTTATGAGAAAAGTTTCATTGAATAATTCAAGGAAAATGTATCTCATTTTTATTATGCATATTTAATTATACATTATTAATTATTTACTTGACTTTTACTTTTAATAATTTAATCATTTTTAAAATTATCTTTTTATAATTTTAGTTTATTACTTTACTTATTTTAATATTTTACTATGTTGCAAGCATTCATTATAATTTTGATTGCATTATTACATTCAAATTACTGTTCAGAAAAATGTAAACAAAGCAATGACCAGAATTCTACAAAATTCTAAAATCTGCACAACCTCTGGTCCCAAGCTGTGCAGATTTGAGGGAGTCTACTGTATTGTAAAAAATACCAATTTTTAAACAATAAGAAGATTTGAAAATGATAATATTTATAATAATATCAGAACTACTATAATTTGTTTCTTTTAAACTGGAATCATTTATATATTTGTAAAACAGCACTATGTAGATATTGGTTCAAACTAAAGAGTTTTTGTTGTTATTTTTTAAAATAGCTGTACTTGTAATTAAACAAATGCAACTGATAAATCATTTCAATGGACACAGTATTGTATTACAAAACAATGGTCTTAAATTAAGCAAGAAAAGCTACTGTCAAAATTCTGAGAGTGAGTTGTTTTCTCCTTTTTACATATATGAGGCATTCTCACATAATTTTGACTTTTAAGTCCCTGAATAATAATTTTTATTTTAGTACATATTCTTGTTTTTTATTTTATTTTATTTTTTTTTATTTCTTATACTGGAAAATAATGCCATTGCATGATTGTATAACAATATTAACGAGATAAATACGTTTTGGACAATGTTGGGGGTCAAAATGTACTATGAAATTCCTTACCATCCTGTGTCCCTGATGTATAAAATTGTTTCATTAAAAGTAACTCGACATATTTTTTTCCCAAAAGTGGGACTATTGTTTTATATAAATTTGTTTCAAAAAATTAACTTGCACACATTTTTACAGTTCATGTTATTTTTTAACTCTGTCCCTGGATTTTAGATTCCTTACTGCCCCTCTTGCTAAAATTACACAGAAAATCCTTCCAGATGCAGCCACAGAATTTTTTTTAACTTTTTTCTCATGCAGAAGTATGCTAGAGAAAAAATGGCTGTAATTCTTTGACAGGAAATTTACTGCAGAATTAAAATCACCATTCAAATATCAATTTCAAGCATTGTGGCTTTATTGGTAGTCTTACCGCCCCCAAGGTTTATTCTTGCTCTTTTCGAGGTAAATTAAAATTTTTTATTTAATATCCAATGTAAATAAGTTGCTGAAAACCAATGAACATTGTGGCTATCTTTAGTCTTAACATAATTTGCCTAAAAATAGGTGGTAAATTTCCTTACCATACCTTTTTTCCTTTCCTTCCCTTCTTTACCATCCCCATTCTATTTCACTATTAAATGGATGGCAAGGGTCTCACTAGGATAGTACAGTATTAAACATTAATGCTTAATAATAACATTTTCTAATTATAGCTACAAGAACATGAAAATTTAAAACTGGAAGTTTAAAAATGCTGGGTTTTTTTAAAGTTGAATTTTGCATGTTTCTTATTCATGAAAGTTAAAATTATTGAAGAATGGCTCACATGTATTTTGTTATAAATCATTGTTTTTAAAATTTTTATGTATTGAGACCCTCTAAGTATTCAAGAAAAAAGTAAATAGCTTGTTTTATTATACTGTTTTAATGAAATGTCAGTAACAGATTCTTTCAAAACAGTGATCCTATATGTTTTTTATTTCTTATGTGTGTAGAAAGCATTTTCTTCAATAGTTGCACCAAAAACTGAATTAGTTGAAAACAATTTACTTCTGTATGTTTCAAATGTAAATCCACATGTAGTAAATCTTTCAAGTGATAAATAAATGCAGAATTATTATTACAAGTAACTTATGAGACTACATTGGCATCAATACCAATTATGTAACATTTAATTATTATTACTTAATAACAGATATTTCTTGTACAAAAATATTTTATTTTTTTGGATTAACAGCAGCCTCTTGTTATCTGTTCGTGACCAACAGTTGGAGAAACAAATGTTCTAAATACTTAATTGTAATTACTTGCTACAGGCCTTACCATCCCTATGATATTCTTATTGTCCCTAGTCTTATATTTCTATTTTCCACTGTGAAATTCTTAGTAAAATATTTAAATAACAAAATTTATGGGCATTTGTTTGTTCATGACTCCCAAAACTATGGTATCACGAAAATTGAACGAAAAGAAAAAAGATTACCTTTCGGACGAAAAATGGGCCCGCATTATGGCACAGAAAAAAGTGGTATAGCTTGTCCTTCCCAATCGAGAGGACTGTGGTTGGAGAACTTCTTTACATACTTTCAATTAAATTTTGATACTTGTGTATAGTTGGGTTTTCTCATGTGTATTTCTCGAATGTAGATTTTAACAAATTTACAATTTATTGCATAAATTTCGTGGATTTCTTAAGCTATCAGATTTTAGTTTAATGGAATCAGGACTAAAATATCTTTTTGAAGGAAAAAAGGTTTGTTTCCTGATCCACACCTATCTCTTGCACTTACAAAAGACTCTTAACAATTTTTTTTCTTTGAAAATATATAGTACATATGCTTGCAGGTCTGATTTTGTGAAATAAACGACCTAGATTGTTTTTCCCACCAAATCGGCTTGTAGGTTCTGAAAAGTGTCAGGAATAAAATTATGTTACCATAGTGCATCAAAAAGGAGAATCAAGTATGATTCTGAATGGTGCTTTTCTCTGCTTTTGTACTTATGAAGCCCCTCTGGAGAATCCATTACACATTTATTGTGTTTTATATGATCAGGTTAAATGAAGTCATATGTGCTTTAAATATATATATATACTAAAAATCGTCAGAAAATGGCAAAACAAAAAAATTGTCACAAATATAACTTTTCAGTTTAATTTTGATTGTAACTTATTAAGTCTCTGATCTGAATACCAATCCTATCTCAATTATGAATTTTAATACAATGAACTCCCGTTAGTGGACTTCGAAGGGAAACCATTTTTTTTGTCTGCATTAAATTATGTAATCATTTAAATGGTCTAAAATAATTGCTTTTGTTGAATACATTGAATTCAATTATTGATAGAAATTAAATAGTTTATCAACTTAATGATAAAATAAACAACTTTTTTCATTGATTTAATGATTTTACCTAAAAAGTCAGTTGGTGAAAATTTGTTAATACAAAAGAAAAATTTAGTGAGGACAAACAAATATGCAACAATATTGCCGTACTTACAAAATTTAACTAATTAAAGTAATCTCTCATTTTCTTTTCACTACTTGAACAAATAATTTTTTCATTACATCATTTTCCAGTTTTGTGACATACTCGGAATTTGGTCTGTTACATCACATTTTGATTGGCAATATCTTTGAACATAATTAGCAAATTTCTAACCTTTCACATTTTTGGTTTTAGAATTCTTTCCCTTCACCACTGTCACTAACAATTTCTTGATTGTCTGCATTATCCAATGAGTAGTATGCAACTTTAGCAATGTCTTTAAACCTTGATTTCACATAGTAAATGATGGAGAAAATAAATTTCCTCATTAACCAGGGGTATATCTTTAGCAGAGATGCATTAGTGAGAGTCCACTGTGTTTCTGTTTATTTGCAATAGAACAAAAACAAGAGTTGCCTCTAAAAAGGTTTAAGGAAATGGTGATAGTATTCTAGTTTTTCAATCACAAATGAATTAGTTCACTGTATCTTGTTCTCCATCTTTTAATTTAAATCTGAAAAAAAAAAAAAATGCAATTTTGATTTTGCTTTAGCTTTACTCGCATCTCTGTGATACCATTTATTTATAAGTGCTGCTTCAGATCAGGCTGGATCAGACTGATAAAAAAACTGAGCCGGCTGACAAGCCCAATATAACAAATTTGAAAGAATCAAACTACGGCAATAAAATAGGAACAATTTACAATGGGCATCATTGGGGTGAGAATTAATACAAATACACAGACAAACTTTTTAGAGGATGGGCCTTAAAATTTTAGCTCATGCAGATCTCTTACCGGAGGAAACGCGAAAATTATAAATTTGTACTATTTTTGGAGGAATAATTCTCATTTGGTATCTAAAGGTAAAATTAACTGAAAAATCCAAATATGCTGTCAAAATTGGGTGTTTCTTTTGAATATTTTTACATTTGGTATGATCTCTGGATGAAGACAGCCCCCAAGCTTATTTTTCGAACATAAAATAAAAGAATACATAATTTCCAATCAAATTGCAATTTTTATTTATCTATGAAACTTTTATAATTGGAATAATAACCATCATTTGAAATTTATTTTTTTTTTGGGGGGGGGGGGGATACTATAATACACATAGTTTACATTCTGAATGTATCACGTTAATTATATTTTCGCTAAAATTATAGTTGCATTTATATATCTCATTCAAAATCAATATTTCAGTCATTATTACAAGCTCATGATGTTCTTGCTCATGAAGTCTATGGTGAGGATGCTATACATGTAACTCCACCTCCAACAACTCCTTATTCAAATGGTGGCCAAGGTCTTGAGACAGAAATTGGTCCTGAAGTAGAGTCAGTTACAAGAGTACGCCTAGTTCAGTTTCAGAAAAATACAGATGAACCTATGGTTTGTAATTTTTTTTTCTTTTTTAAATAAAGAAAAGCATTTGCAAAAATATTTTTATCTTTATTAGGTACTGTTGCTGTAGTCTGCATATTTAGATTTTGTATATTAATTTGCAGGGCATAACTCTCAAATTGGATGACAAGGGTCGTTGCATTGTTGCTCGCATTATGCATGGTGGAATGATTCATAGACAAGGTGACTCTTTTTAAAAACATATTGAGTTTAGAATCTGGTGGAGATAATGTACTTAGTATAATAACCACTTCAGATATTTGTCCATTTTTCTTTCTTTTAATAAAGCTTTTAACTTTTTCTTATAAATGTTAAAATATCAAGTTAAGTAAAACATACTCTCTTTTCATCTTTCTTTAACACTAGAACTACCAAGACCGTCATTTTGATGGTTTTCAAATTTCATGCTTAAAAATTTGATATAATTTATGTATTGTTCTAGAATTTTATGATACGACTTTTAATGAAATATAAGAATAGTTAAATATTCCTGTTCAATTTCCACTCACCCACTTTAATTTCCATAATCAGTATGACCTATACCTATTTATACCAAGACCCGTCAAAATGATGGCTTTGGCAATTTCGAAGTTGAATGATCCAAAGTGTTCGGCAGCCGTTATAACGGGATCCTATTTGCTCCTATTACGATTTAGTTTAGAACTGAACAGTCTGACTGGTAAATGTAATAAGGACGCAATCATTATCAGTTGTATTTCTAACGTGATAAAGTTCTTGGTGAAAAGTGCAATCTATGCAAAGTGTAATCTGTAAAAAGTCCAATCTCAGAAAATAGTATTGTAGGAAGGCTAATTGCTATCATGCACAGCTTGATTTCCGACAGCTGATATCACTTACTAATAGAGGTACCCTACAAACCGTCGGAATACCAGAAGGTGTGGCCTGAAAGCAAGAGAGAGAAAGGAAGTAAAAATTGAAATGAAGTGAGGAACGACTAGGTACATGCTGTTTGCCCGCGAGTGTGAGATGTGATGGAATGTGTGTGTTCGAAGAATGTTGTCTTAGGACATGGCAAAATATTAAATTTATTTTTTGTAAATTCTAGGCAACAATTAAACGATTTCCAGGAAGCAAAAAAATATTCTAAGAATTCAAAGAACTCACTAGTATAAATGAAGACTGTTCGGACACCAATTCAAGTAATAATAATTTGGACATATTTTGGGTGGAAAATAAAACTGAATTTTCAGACTCTGAAGAAGCTAAAGATGAAATTGAAGTACAAGATATTGAAGAAAGTGAAGAAGATGAATATGAAAGTGAATATTCATGGAGTGAAGGTGAAATTCCCTAAGAGCCACAGACGCAGAAAGCAATTGCGAATATGTTCAGATACTCAATCAGATAGCCAAATAGAAATCGAAAAAAGACAGAAGAAAGACATTGCTCTCGACGGCACTAAATGGGAAGAATTAGGGAATGTTGTGTTGGTCGATTCCCATCACATACTATATTCAAGGATAGTTCAGGCCCAACTGGTTATGCGAAGTGAAACATTATGCTTGGTAATGTTAGCAGTGCATTTAGCCTTATAACTGATAATCGAATGATGAATCGCATAAAAACTTGTACTGAGCTCGAGGCTAGAAATGTTTTACAGAAGGACGATTGGAAAATTACTCTTGAAGAATTATATGCTTTTGTAGCTATTTTGCATGCTCGGGGAGTCGACGAAGCGAGAAATTTGAAATTATTCCATTTGTGGTCAGAAAAATGACTTTTCTTTACCCAAACTATGAGTAGACACAGATTTTCAGAAATTATAAGATTCATTCGTTTCGACAAAAAAAAAAAAAAAACGAGAGGTGTGTTTGCTTAAGAACTGACAAATTTGGATTAGCTTTCGAAATGTGGAAGTTCTTTATTGATAACAGCCAAGCTTGTTACAAACCAGATCAGAATATAAGCGTAGATGAACAACTGTTTCCCACAAAGGTAAGATGCAGATTTCTGCAATATATGCCCAACAAACCGGACAAATTCGGAATTAAGTTTTGGTTAGCTGTAAACTAGCGAAGTAAATATCCTATAAATGGCTTTCCCTATTTAGACAAAGATGAGAGATCCTATTTAGACCATCAGGAGTACCTTTGAATGAATTTTTAGTTTTGAAACTTGTAAAAAACTATGTAAATTGTGGGAGAAATATAACAACGGATATTTTTTTTACAAGTATACAACTCACAAAGAAGGTAATGGCCAAAAAAACAAGTCTTGTTGGAACTATGTGTGCTAATAAAAAAGAATTGCTGAAAATAGCTAAAGTTAGAAAAGATAACATGGCTCTTTTCTTCACAAAACTCTACAAATCAAATGATATTGTTCTAACAATTTACAAACGAAAGCCTGGTAAAAGAGTACTACTTCTCAGCTCAAAACATAAATCCGTAAAAATTGCGTGTAATCGAAAAAAAAAATTCTTGCAACTGTGCCGTTTTACAATGAGACTAAGTTTGGAGTAGATGTAGTTCACCAAATGGCCCGCAAATATAGCGTAAAAGCAGGGTCACGTAGATGGCCTTTGTAGGTATTTTACAATATTTTAGACTTGGCTGCAATAAATGCGTGGATTTTATATAAAGAGACTTGTGTTTAAAATATAACTAGAAAATTTTTTTTATTTCAATTATCATAAGAACTCCCCAGTGAATATAGGTACTGCAGAAAAGAAATCCTCCTCCCAAAAACAACAGCGGAAAGCAATGGATTGTACTACAGAAAACTAAAAAAAAGTCCTTATGAACACAAATCTTGCCAAATTCGATTGTGCAACAAAAACAGAGCGATGTATAATACTTGCAATGTATGCAACAAATATGTTTGTGGCAAGTGTTCATCTAAAATAGCATGTACTTGTAAAATATGTGCCTCATAGTTATTTCATATATATAAATCTGCTATATACTATGAATGCAAATAGAAACTGCTTTTGTTTGTTTTTTTATTAATAATTAATTAATTATTATATTAAATGTTGTTTTTATTAAATTATGTTATTTTATTTACATTAACTAAATGGCAAGTGATCATCTAAGATAACATGTACTTGTAAAATATGTGCCTCATGGTTATTTCATACATATCAAATGTACTATACTATAAATGCAAAAAAGAAACTGATTTTGTTTGTTTTTTTATTAATAATTAATGAATTATTATATTAAATGTTGTTTTTGTTAAATTATATTATATTATTTTCATTAACTAAGTGTCAAGTGTTCATCTCAGATAACATGTATTTGTAAAATATGTGTCTCATAGTTATTTCATACATATCAAATGTACTATACTATAAATGTAAATAGAGACTTTTTTGTTTATTTTTTTATTAATTAATCAATTATTATATTAAATGTTATTTTTGTTAAATTATATTCTTTTATTTACATTAACTAAGTTAAAAGTTACAATTAAAGCCGTGATCAAAAATCCGTCAATTTGACGGGTGCGGTAAAACTAGGTATATATAAAACATCGGTAGTTCTAGTGTTAAAACTCCCCTAATACCAGAAATTTTGCTTTAAAAAATATTACCTAATCTCTATCATATAGATATAAGTTATATTTTATTGCCATAAAATCTTGATTGTAAGCCCCCTGTTTTCAAAACCAAAAAGAACATTCAAATTTGCCAGGGTACTTATAATTGAGATTTTATATAAAAAAAAAAAATCATTAAAAAGGTAAACGCAGTGATGAGAATCTTCTGCATTTCTGCAGATTTCCATTTAAAAAAAAAATCATCTAAATCCCCCCCCTCCCTTTCAGCACACAAAATTTTTAAAATTCATTATTTTTTCCTTTTTTTTTGTTACTTTATTGTAACAATAAACAGTCAGTCATCTAAGTCTCCTGCCTACTAACAACGAGAGGGCCAACCTTGTTAATCCCAGATTTTGATTATTTTAATATATGTTGTAGGGTAGACAACCCTTAGTGTCAGATTCAATGGATTTTATCCAATGCCCCTTAGTTCTTGAAAAAACAGGGGTCTAATATTAGTACACAACTTAAATACTTACTTCGCAACCAAAATTATAGGTTAGTTGTAGGGCGATTCCGTGGCGAGTGTCACACACGTAACGCAAGCTTTAATTTGCATTTATTCAATTATTTATTAAATTTTAATGTTAATTCTGATTTTAAGTGGTATGGTAAATAAGTTATTAGCATATTTTTAAATTTAAATGTGTGGCAATAAAACTCACAGAAGTATATCATTTAATTTCATTACTAAAAATGTGCTTTTTTTCTACTTCAGAAAAAAAGCACATTTTGAGTATGAAATTAAATGATATATTTCTGTGAGTTTTACTTACACACATTTAAACTAAAAAATATGTTAATAACTTATTTACCATACCACCTAAAATCAGAATTAACATTAAAATATAATAAATAATTGAATAAATGCAAATTAAAGCCTGCATTACGTGTGTGACTCTCCACATGGAATCGCCCTGTAGCTCACTTGGCATGGCATTTGCCGGCTGATCCAAGGGCCTGGGATCGATACCTGAATGTGCTACATTTGTTTTTCTCATTTTTTGTTTTATAAATATAGTTGTAATTATAATTTAATAATTTCAATTAAAAATTTTAACATCATACATTAATTATAATGTTAACAAACTTAAATTTATCATTCTTATTTGTAAACTTTTATTTCCCATCCATTACAGAGGTTTAAAAAGAAATTGGATCTATTATTGAATGATAAAAATTCCAAAATCGTGACAAATTCTGTTGTGGTGCCATCTAGTTATGATAAAAAAAAAGAATATTCAAATAAAATAAAAATAAAAGCAGAAAGAAGATAAAGGGAGAAGCAAAATAATTGAAAGCGCAAGCATACTTATTACAAATTTAAAAATCTTTAATATGCAAAAAATCGGTTGTAATTTAATTCTGATGCTAATTTTTAATATAATTATGCTTGTTACTTTAAAAACAGAATAATAGTATTATCGCATTCACTTCCTTTGTTAAAGCAATGCGTAAATGATGTTTCTTTAAAATCACGAATTGACACAATTGCTCAATATCATTGCATCGATAAAGAATATATGAAATACATTTTAAAAGTGATTTAAAAAAAAAAAAAACAGTTTTATGATGTTTTATTACAACTATTTAGTTAAAAGTAAAAAATTAAATAGGTTAAAATTATAATTGATATACAATATTAAAAATTTTAATTGACAATGAGATTATTAAGTTATACTTACAAGTAAATTTATAAAACAAAAAATGAGAAAAACAAATGTAGCACATTCAGGTAGCAAACCCAGGCCTGCGAATCAGCCGGTAAACACTATACCAACCGAGCTACGACTAAGCTATCATTGTTGTTGCAAAGTAAGTATTTAAGTTGTGTACTAATATTAGACCCCCCGGTTTCTCAAGAACTAAGGAGCATTGGATAAAATCCATTGAACCTGACACTAAGGGGCCTCTACCCTACAACATATATTAAAATAATCAAAATCTGTGATTAACAAGGTTGGCCCTCTCCTTGTAAGTTACTGCTTCATCTTTGCCCTCTCTGATACCAATTAACTTTTATAACTCTACATAAAAATTATGGCCTATTTAATATGTTATAGTAACAATAAATAAATAATGTGTCTCACCTAAATTATCCCAATACTCCTTCCAAAATTTCTGCTTCCCTTCCTTTGCCCATGCCTTCTCATATTTCATGAAGTTTAAAATCTTTAATTTTTTTTTCTATTCTTATTATGATTTTATTTGTAACAATAATTAACAAATCTCTTTTTTTCTTTTCCCCCCATCCCAACATACACAGTTTAAAATCTTTATTGCTCTGTTTATAACCTTTTTATAACAATAACTAATCGTCTAATTAATCTCCCCCCCCCCCCCACACACACACAGTATATAATGGTTTAAAATCATTGAAACCCTATTTTTGTTAAAAGATTTTTAAGCTGTATTGTTACTTTGTGGCAACAATAAATAAATAATCATCCTTCATAAAATAATTCTCTTAAATTTCCATTCCCCATCCCCGGAAAAAGGGAGTGAATTTTCTATGTGTGAGGGAGGGGGGTGGCCAGAAAGATTTTCCTCTTTTTTGTAGTTTTGCTCTTCTCATCCCTAATATTTTGTTAATGGGGTTGGAAAAGTTATTTTAGAGAACATGTCTATTTCAAAACAAAGTATACAGGTGATTCAGGGATGAGAATAGACAAACTGCAAAGAAAAGATAATTTTTTTGCTTTCCTCCCACATATTTAGAAGTTCCCTTAGGGGGAAAGGGCAGAGCAAAAATTTCAGAGGGAGCAGATTTTAGATGATTGGCATTTAACCTTACTAAAAAATAAGAAATACATACCTGCCAATTGCTACAAAAAAATCGTAGTTGCTACGATTTGGACCTATAAACTACGATGCTACAAAAATCGGTCTTAAACTACGATTTTTTGCTAAAACCACAAATGCATTTTTTGTTTCTAGTTGCGATTTTTATACCGCGCAGCATATTTTTCAGGAGTGATTCTGTTCCTAAATTTCAAAGTATTCATTTCCGAAAGTTTTTAAAAAGTTGGCTGTTAGTCCAAAAATTCGGGCATTAAAAAATGCTCATGGGAAAAAAAATCTGGGCTGCAAAACAAGCTTCTTAACATAAAACACTCTTTATGTATATTAACCACTAATGAATCATGCTTCTGTAAATATTTATACAGGAATTCCCTTCCTTAGAAACAAGGGTGCCATTTTAAGAATTTCTGGAGGGGCGGGGTTCTTTGAGGGGCAAGATTTGAAATTGTGTGCAAAATCGCACGATTTGCGAAAAACTATCGTGAATTTTGACAAATGACCAAGTAAAAAAAAACAATTTTGTCAATTGGTCGCAGAAGAAAATAATTTTTGTGAAAGGATCATGGTAAAAACGTGAATTTTGTCAAAATATCGCAGAAAGAAAATGCGAATTTCGTTAAGTGATCAGTAAGAAAATGCAAATTTCATTGAAAGATCAAATTTTGCCGAAAGATCGCAGAAAGAAAACACTATTTTCGTCAAAATATCGTGGCAAAAAAATGTAAAATTCATCAAAGGATCGCGGTAAAAAATGCAAAATTCATCAAAAGTTCATGGTAAAAAATGCGGATCTCAACAAAGAATCATGATAGAAAAATGTGAATTACGATTGTGGGAAAAAAATTAGTGAATATCCTGAAATGATCACGGGAAAAAAATCGCGAATTTCGTAAAAATTTACTGCACTGGGCTAAAAAATTGAAACCAGGCTCCTTTTACAAAAAAAAAAAAAAAGTTGTGAAACGCAAAGGAAAAATCGTATAAAAATTTTCAGAGGAAAACATTTACGATATTGAGTTGAAAGACTGAAACCTTATTCCTTTTATGAATGTCAAAAGGTGGCTACAAAACACGAAAAACCAACCAACCTCCAGAATAATTTAAATTTTGTTTCCTACGATTTCTCATTTTCAAAGGTTGGCAGGTCTCGAAATAGGGCAGAATTTTTTATAAAATTAAGATTAAAGATCTTAAACTATTTACTGTGTGGAGGGCAAAGTGGAACTTTTGGCCAAAAGGAGGGTTATTTAGGTGATAAGATTATCTATTTGTTGTTATCAAAGAGCAAAACATATGACAGATTTTGTTTTTTAAAATAAGAGTTTTTAAAATGTTAAACTTCGTATGCTGGGAAATGAGAAGGAAACAGAAATGTGGAAGGGAGAGTTTGTGATTTAGATGATTATTTACTTATTGTTACTATTGAGTGAGAAATAGGTCTGCAGACTTTTATAATTTTAAAAATTATTTTGTTTTGCTAGGAGGTGGAAAAGGAGGAAGAATTTTGAGGATAGAGGGATGATTTAATTGGCTCATTATTTAATGTTACTTAAGACAAAAAAATAGAGCATAATTTTTTAAATAAAGTGTTTAAAGAATTTAAATTTTGTATGCTGAATGTGGAAAGAGGGAGAAGTGTAAATTTTGGAGGGAGGGTAATTTAGATTATTGATTATTTACTCATTGTTACTAGAGAGTAATAAATAGGAGAGAAATTTCTTTAAAAATAGAGTTTTAACTTTTTGCGGTTGATGCTGCCACAGTGGCGGCATTCACAAGTCATCATAGAAGTTGGTGCCACCAGCCTGGCAGCATAATGCCATTCATGATCACCTGGCGAGCGGCACAGTGATCAAGGCTAGTGATAATGAAAGAAAACTATCTTTCTGATGCCAGATTCAAATGCTTAGATCAATTATCTGATATCGCTGTTTATCAATCTCTTCAGAGAGGAGAAATTTCTGTGATTCAAATGAGCTCATGTGAAACACTGAGATCAGTAAAAAAAATGGCTACTCTACACATTGCACATGTTATTTTATGATAAAAATTTATAGCATAAAATTTTTGTTCAAAGTTTAAGAAATAAACAGTGTATTTCCCAAAAATGGAGGAGTTAAGGAGTGATTCTCAAGATAATGAGAGTAGTGATATGGATTGGAATTTGAAGTACATAATGAAAATATGAACAGTTCGATGTATGATTCCAGTACCTGACAATGAAAGTGACAGTAGTGACGATTACATAGTTCCACCTAAGAGACTTTATGTACTAAGAATTGGCAATAACACAGAAGATAGTGAACATTTGGAACAAATCGAGGACTCAAGTAAACGTGATGGATGGGAAAAAAAAGACTGTGCAGTATGTTTCGACTTGCAAAAGACAAGAAACATGCATGTACTGTGATACCTATACTCAGAAAGCCAGGACTTCCTATTAGTGATTGTTTTGCAAAATATCACACTTTGGAAAATTGCAGAAATTAAAAATTTATGTTTTTATGTGTTGTAAGTACTATTAAACACAGCAAATCAGTTTCAACCAATTCTGTGTGTTTTAATATCCATATATTGACTTCAAATCCCATACGGAAAAGTAATTGTGAAATGCTAAATTTGCTTCGACATGCTAATACTCCCATCAGCAAAATCTGCTGATTACAAATGGTTAAAGATTTTTTTTTTTTTCCTGTGGGGGAGGCAGACATTTTAGGGTATAGAAATAATTTAGATGTTTGATTATTTATTTATTGTTACCAGAGAGCAAAAAATAAAGCATAATTTTTTAAATAAAGAGTTTTTGAGACATTAAACATATGCTGAGAAATGAAGGGGGGAAGCACAAGTTTCAAATTGAGGAGGGATTGTAATTTAGATGATTGATTTTTTACTTATTGTTATTCGAGCGCAACAAATAGGACACAATTTTTTTTAAAGATTTTAAACTTTTTTGTACTGAGGGGGCAGAGACAGGAAGCAGACATTTCATGTGTGTGTTTGTGAAGGGGAGGGAGGAATATTTTATTGAAATGATATAATAATAAAATGGAAAAGCTGCCAAAAGGTGGAAAATTCTCTCTGATTTTTTAAATAAATTTTTTGCACAAAGTTTTTTGGGGGAGGGGGGGGGCTTACAATTTTGATTTTACAGCAATTAAAATTTCTGTGAAAACATATTTGTTTTATCTACGAATTATATTTCGAAAGATTAAGCTAATAATCTTTGGGAAAAACTAAAGAAAGTTTTTCAGTTTATTTCAGATGGCTAAGTTATCAGATGAAGCCAAAATGGGGCCCAGGGACCTTCTCCTTATACTATAGTAAAAAAATATCAATTTTGATGCTTTAAAATATGTATATAAACTATAAATGCATATTTAGATAAATATCTTTTGTTCCTAATCCTACTCTCTAAAAGTACAAAATATTGATTCTAATCAATACGGACTCAAAAACTGATTAAAAGATTTAACACACAAATCTTATACTGGAAGATCAAATGAAATACTAATGTTGCTTAACACAAAAACATACATTATGTAATCATATAATTCATATTTCAATATATTGGGAGAGAAATAATTTTTCTTAACTTTAGGCATACATTGATACAGTTAAAGTATCTTTTATATATGTTATGAAAGGGACGATAGAGAGAGACTTATAAAAGGAAATTATGTTTAAAACAAAATACAGTAAACTCTCAACTCGGGCTGAATCGATCTGGACCAAGAAATTTTCTTTCATAGACAGCTGCCTTAGACAGGGTTTACTATATTAAATATTGTTCTGTTGGACTTAGATTAAAAAATCAGTTTTGGCAAAACTATGCTATACCATTTCTTGGTAGACTATACCATGCAGTTGCAGTTAGTTGTATTTATAGAACATAATTGCAGTAGAACCCCGATAATCCAAAATTCCGGTTAATCCAAACTGATTTTATTTTCGAAAATTGAACAAATTAACTGAAAAGATTAACTTATGAAATTTTCGGGATTACAGGATAAATGTCAGGGAAATATGTGTAGAAGTTAGAATTAAACATAAGATGGCAGTAGAGCATGTTTTTAATAGAATTAAAAAAAAATAATAATGTAAAAGTACAGCATATGTACATGAATATAAAATGAATACGTGCTCTGTAAGCCTACTTGTAGAAGCCTTCTTAAGAAAAATCTCGAATATCTGTTTGCCAATCACTATAAAATTCTTTTTTAAAATGCAAAAAGTATTTAATTCAAATGACAAAAATTTATTTTTACTTTCAACAACATGATTTTCCAAATTATCTACAGAAATGTTTCTTTTTTTTTTCCTCGTCGACGTGGTGACTGAGCTATTTATAGATTCACGATTTTGAACCATTTGTAATGGGTTGTCGCATAATTCCTCACTCTGAAGTTTCATTGTATTATTATAAACATTAGTAGTGATGAAACACAGAATACTATTTTTTTCCGAAAGTCATGCCAGTTTATCCAGCATGCCGGACATTATGATGCTGGATTAGAGGATGTTTATTATGTTACTGAGCACTTATAACTTGCAATTTTTTAACACACATCTTTTTCTTTTCTATTTTTATTGGATTTCCGATAATCTGAACAGGCACCAGTCTCAATTAGTTTGGATTAGTGGGATTCTACTGTGTTTATATTTTTAACTGCATTGGTATTGGTAGAATAAAAAAGCATCAGTTTTTGTTAGTGAAACATGCAGTAACCTTTCTTGGGTATACCAGTCATTTTCAGGACAATATATGAAAGAAACATTCATTTACAATCATGCAATAAAGATACATAGAGGAATGCCTTGGGGCATGAGAAAATCTGTGTGCATTCGATCAAAAAAAAAAAAAAAAAAAGACACCCAATACAGTTTAATCTCCAAATCATCACAGAAAAAAATGCATGTAGTCATTACTGGAAATTGTCTTTTTTTAATGTATACTCAACTCCCTCAAATTTGCAACTGAATAATCTGCAAACTCCTAAAATCCGCACACTATTTCAAATGTAAACAGTGAAAATTTGGTTACTGTTAACTTTGCAAGAGAAATTCAAAATAGCGTCAATATGATTGATGATCGGTATTCTGTTTTTTTTTTTCAAAATTTCAGCATTTCAATGAAGTAAAACTTTACTTTTCAAAAGAAAGAAAAAAAAAAGTACAAAATTAGGAGACTTTCTTTGATAGTGCAAAACCGAAATCTGCAGAACTTTTGTTTTGCAAAATATTCTACGCTTAATTTTTTGAATGGCGAAAATATAATTGAGTGATGAAGATCGACTTACAGAGAGTTTCACTAGAGATGACACTATAAGTACTACTCCATTAAACTCTACTGAAAATCAAGATAACTTTGACACAGAATCTGATAATGATGAAAAAGTAATTCTTGAACAGTGTTTTGCTGTGGTTTATAAGTATTTGGATTTTCTTCAGAAATGGAGTTTTGTTTCAGAACAAGAAATAATGACAATACATAGACTCCAAGAAAAGTAATAAACCAAAAGTTCTCAAAGGACAATTGATATTATGTTCGGAAATTATAAAAATAAACAAAAGAAATTGTAAAATAAAATTTAAATAATGTTTCCTTAAATAGAATGTTTTATAATTAAATAACCCAATGTGCTACAATAGCTTTCTTTTTTACCAATTAATTTATGCAGAAATAATTAATTTACTATAATATTACAGGAGAAAAAATATAAACAAAGTAATGACCTATAGTCTGCAAAATTCTATAATCTACACAACCTTTGGTCCCAATCTGTGCAAATTGAGAGAGTTAACAGTATGTTCAGGCATGAGATTCTTCCGCGGATCCACGATTTTCTGCTTTTTTGTCATTTTCCTCTTTTTCCGATTTTTTGCCATTTCTTACATTGGTGATTTGTTCCGAAATTTTTAAAAAATCGGTCGTCAGTCCGAAAATTCGAACATGAAAAATATCGCAAATTTAGACAAGTGATCGCCGAGAAAACAATTCCGTCAATCGTTTGCTGAAAAATCAGCAATTTCGTCAAAAGAACGCCAAAAAATCAGGAATTTCGTCAAAAGATCGCCGAAAAATCAGAAAGTTCATCAAAAGATCGCCGAAAAATCTGGAAGTTCGTCAAAAAATCAGGAAGTTTGTCAAAAGATCGGCAAAAAATTGGGAAGTTCGCCAAAAAATCGGGAAGTTCGTCAAAAGATCGCCGAAAAAAGTGGGAATTTCTGCAAATGATTGCCGAAAAAAGCGTGAATTTCTACAAATGATTGCCAAAAAATCGGGAGTTTCGTTGGAAGATCGGCGAAAAATCGGGAGTTTCGTCAGAAGATCGGCGAAAAATCGGGAGTTTCGTCGGAAGATCGGCGAAAAATCAGGAGTTTTGTCGGAAGATCGGCGAAAAATCGGGAGTTTCGTCAGAAGATCTCCGAAAAATCGAGAATTTTGTCAGAAGGTCGTCGAAAAATTGGTAATTTCTTCAAAAGGCCGCCGAAAAATTGGGAATTCGTCAAAAGATCGCGGAAAAAGTGGGAATTTCTACAAAAGATCGTGGAAGAAACGCGAATTTCGTCAAAAGGTCGCCGAAAAATCGGGAATTTCATCATAAAATCGTAGAAAAAATGCAAATTTTGTCAAAAGATCGCGGAAAAAAAGCAGGAATTTCTAAAAAAGATTGCTGATGAAACACGAATTTCGTCAAAAGATCGCCGAAAAAACGCGCATTTCGTCGAAAGATCGCGGGGAAATGCAAATAGTGTTAAAGAGGTGTGGAATAAACACGAATTTCAACAAAGAATCATGAAAAATGTGGTGCAACATTAATGTTTTCACCAGATTTTTCTTGCAGCTGAGTGGTAGGTTAAACATGAGCTGCCATGTTTATTAACTTGTATTTTGAGTGAAAGCATGTTAGCTAGTTGTCCAATTGAAATTTTAGGATTGCTGTGTTGAAACATTGCATCAGAATAAACTTAAATTTTCAGAATTACTTACAGTATTTGAATATTATTATTAATTTGATTTTCACACCCCCCCCCCCCCCCCTCCCTAAATAAAGTAGGATTTAAATAAAAATATTGACAATTTTATTGCGAGTAAAATAACCTTTGATTGTCTGATACGTGCGTTATTTTAAATTTCTTTTTCCCGTTTCACGCGCTTTTCCTCTTTTTTCATCTGTTTGTAATCTCATGCCTGAGTATGTTCTAAAAATAAGTTTAGGAGATTGTCTTCATAGAGAAATTGTATCAAATTCTGAAATTTTCTGTACAAATATACATTAATTTTGATTTATTTGGCTTTTTTTTTTACCAAATTTTATCTTATGGTACCAAAGAAAAAGTCATTCATTCATACACCATAATTTAGGGAATATGTACCTCACCTGAAAATACATTAAAATAAAGTAAAAAAAAAAATTCACAGAAGTGCTGCATCATCGAAAAATCTGTGAAAAACAAAATAGTTGTTGTTATACATGTAACCGGCCTTTATTAATCTACGCTATTCTAAAATAAGTTAGCCCTTTACTGCACCACGTGCCATATCTGACACATGCCTGAAAACATTATAATTTTCAGTATGTGCCATGAATTTGGCTAATATGATCACTGTAACTGATTAAGAACAATCCAAGGAATAGAATAACATTCTTTTTGTCCATGTCAGAAGGCTGGATTATACAAAAAATTAGAATTTGTGCTTCAGAAACAACAACAACAAAAAAAAAATCGACCAAGCTACTAAGCTAAGATTTACTTTCATTATTTTTACTGAATACTTAAAAATATTAATATAATAAAAGTTGCAGAGTGTTAAGCAGGTAAAATTAATTAATTTAAGCTCATTTAGTTGCAAATATCGCAATAAATTATTTTAAAATCCTAAATGTGTGCACATCATAAAATATCAAATTTTAGCTGAAATTTTGAAATGTAATTTTTTTTACTATTTTTCCCATTATTGGATCGATATATGAATTTAAAAAAAAAAAAAATCATAGAAAAAGAAAAATTCGAAAGTGAAGGATTTACAGAAGATTACATTTAGCAGATGTTGACATTATTCAAACTAACGCTAGTGCAAACTTTGATAACACTAAAATAAACCAGCCAAATTTAAAAGTAGTGCAAAAGTGAATTAAAAAGATGATCTGTGTAATGTTGCATGATGAGGTAAAAGTAGTGTTCAAATAAACTGCTATTTATAAGCAATATGTTCGTTCAAGGTGACAGAGATATTAAAAGATCAATCCAGCTTTTTAAAAAACTTCTTTCTTGTAAAATAGAACTAAAACAACAATATTCAGCTTCTTCAACAAGTATAAATATTTCAATAAAGTACCAGGTACTATGACGATTGTTGTCAGGTTCTGAGAAACATCTGCTCTTAGAACTAGGGTTCTATATTATTTTTGTCTTAACATATTATATATTGTATGGGCTGTGTACTGGAATTCCAAAGTAACATTCCTTCCTTGTCTAAATCTGGATCTGAGCCGGTGAAAATGTACAGATGGAATAAAGGGGAAAAAGATGGTTGCAGTAGGGTTGGCCCGACCTTTTGAGATATCTGTTGAAGATGGGGAGACAAAGACATTCCATGAACGAGAAAAGGAGCTTGGAATGCGAGCAGGGAACCCTGAGGCATTACGTTGAAAAGTAGCAAGGGGTTGCTGGAAGGCAGTCTCTGCTGAGATAGTCAGTTTTTTGAGCGTAGCGTGCAAAGTGGACATGTGTTCCTGTGGAGAGCTCTGAGAGATAGAGCATAGGGTTCAGTTGGAGCCAAGAGCGCCAAGCGCAAGGTAGTCACTGTGTATAGCTCTTAGAGATAGAGCGTAGGATTGAGTGAGGCTTGGAGAGCTTAGGCTTAGAGCACATATGTGTTGAGAGATCGAGATTGATCTCCAGAAAGCTAATTTAACGTGTGTAGAGTGAGAGTGATTTAACATAGTTTAACAGTACACAGCTAGCATTTACTGTATTCAATTTAATGTTGAACCGGATCATCTATATCCAAGTTTGTAAGTGTAAATAGTGTTTTGTTATTGTGTAAATAGTGTGTAAATAAACTGTTAATTTAGTTAATTGAAAGCGTTGGTTTTCATTTAAACAATCCTCTCAGTACGTGACCGATATCACGTAATCATATCGGTGGTGGCAGCATATAAATAATAAGGATTTTTTTCGAAGTTGTGTGGACTAAGAGGAAACTCTGACAAATTGATGGCAGCAGTGGGATAGAATCATCTTGGACCAGTGACCAGCGAGCCGTGTTGCAGTGTGTTAGTGCTGGAGCACCAGTGGAATCCTTGCATGGAAATGCCAGATCGTCGAGCAAAATTTTAGAGAGATAAAAACCAATCGTCGAGTGGAAATACAGAAAGTGTGTGCCCTATCATCATTACAGCGAACCAAACTAAAGTGTTGTGTCCTATCGTCGTTATAGCGAACCGAACTAAAGTGTTGTGCTCTATCGTTGTTACAGCAAACAGAATTAGTGTTTGTGTCCTATCATCGCTACAGGGCCTCAAATTATAGTGTATTAGAGCCTGAGTGTTGAATATCATCAAAGTGACTTTAAAGTGCAAAATATTGAATTCATCGTGAAACTACGTGTGAGCAGCGGAGTACCCCAGCAGATAAAGTATAAGGTAAGGCGTTTTGATCATTTCTGTCTGCTGACATTCTCGAACCAAATGTATTTGTTGTTGTATAATTAATAGTAATTTAAGATAATTTATGTGCAATAAAGTAATTGTGTTCAGATAGGTAGGAGATATTAAGAGCCATATTTACTATTGTTTTAAGAAAAGGTCATAATAACTTGTACTAATATTGATTTTCTATTTTTTTTTACTAATAATGGTAGTGAACAAAATTAATGCATTGTGTTAATAATAATTGGAAGGAATAATTGAATTTACTTAAATTTAAATTATTATTAAAGTAATATTTATATGAAGCAATACTGTTTTGAGTTTGAAGAGTTGATAACAAACGTAATGAACATTTGCTTAGAATTTTAATTGGATAGAAGGAAATTTCGAGAAAAAAAAGGTGGTGGGGGGTGGGGGCTCACAGTGGAGAAAAAAGTGAAGGTTTTGATCTTATTTGTTTTAAGTGTGAGAACCAGTGTTGAATTTGAAAAATTTTATTGAGGATCATTGTAGAAATTTATATGTGTATGTTATACAATTTTTCTTTATGTGGATGTTTCTATTGGCATCGATACTTTTATTCAATTTGCAACACATCAGTATTATTATGTAAATTGTATGTTATTATCTAATTGTATAAATTGGAATCTGTATGGCATAGTAATCAAATCGAAATTATTGTTTTACCTTTTGTTTTATTGGAAGTAAATTGTGTGATATCAATGGTTGAGGAAAATCAGGTTATACAGTAGATTAATTTAGAAATATAATACATCGATTATCTGAAATGTATTAATTAGTATAATAAGTGGAGGTAACTGTGCTAAAGTAGAAATTTAGGAAATATTAATTTGGTAGGTTTAAATATTATTGTAGAGTGGTAATAGTAATCGATGAAGGTATGGCTTTCTTATTGAAACTAAAAAGAGTGGATCTTCAGATAATAGCCAAAGAGTTGGGGATTGAATTCACGGAAGATGATACTAGATTTCAGCTTAAGAAAAAGATAATGGACAGCGAGGAATATGATGAGGGGGCTATTAAGGAATTATCTAACACTATTGTTGCGGAGCGATTAGAGTGTGAAGAAAAACAGGAAAAATTAGAGCGCAAAAGTGAAGAAAGGGTTGAACGAGAAAAGTTAGATAACGGAAAGTTAGAAAGAGAAGAGAGGTCTGAAAAATTGAGGTTGGAACATGAATTAGAAATGGAAAGGCTAAGGGTACAAGGTTCGACAAATAACTCTAATGGGTCTAGGGAATCTAATAATGAAAGTAACATAGAAAAATTGATCAAAAGTGTTAAAACTCTGTCTATCAAAGTACCAGAAGGGACTGAGGGATGGAATTTATTTTTCAACAGTTTAGAAAGGGCATTCAAAACTACAAATGTACCGGAAAACCAGCAGGCCGAAATTCTACTAAATATGTTAAGAGATAAGGCGGATAATTTGTTAATTTATACCACTAGGGAACAAATTGAGAGTTATGAGGAGTTAAAGGAGTTAGTTTTAAGGGATCCTGAGCCGACACCAAAGGTGTGTTCGGAAAATTTTAAGAAGGCTAGGAGAAACCAGAATGAAACTCATGTATTATTTGTATCACGTTTAATAGCAACATGGGAAAATTATTGTAAGATTAGGGGTGTGGACTCTTATGAAAAGGTCTATCAGTTAATAATTACGGATAAGTTATTAAACACATTAGATGAAGAAATCGCATCATATATTGGGTTAACTCAGCAGAGTAAATGGTTAGAAGCTTCTAAAATTGCTAAAGAATGTGACAATTATTTTGATGCTAAACATAAGTCTTATGCAGTTACGTATAAAAGTTTTAAGGGTAAAGATAGGTATGTAAACAGTGAAAAAGTGAAACCGAGGGAGGATAGTAAATTTAGTGGTAATTGGAGGCAAAACGGGAGTAATGAGACTAATTCTTTTTCGGGAAGAAAAACTGATTTTAAGAAACCTAGTGATGATACTGCTCCTAGATGCTTCAAATGTGGTTTAAGAGGTCATTACCAACGTTTTTGTAATAAAGTGGGTAATGAGGGAAATAATAATGCTAGTAAAGGGCGTGAGCAGAAAGCAGGTGTAAATAAGATTGTCGTGAAAGGAAATAAAGAGTTACCTAAGGGAGCTATTGTGGTGAGGATATTGGTAAAGGCCGAACAGAGAACTAATGTTATTGGTGAGAAATTAAATAAACTTGAGAAAATTGAAGTTAGTGTAAATGGGCAAAAAGCAAAAGGATTGGTTGATTCTGGATGCGAAATTAGTGTAATTCATAAAGATTTGGTACCGGAAGAGAAATTAAAAGGAGCGGGTAGTATTTATTTACAAGGATTATTTGGTGAAGCAGTTAAATCACCGTTGGTTAAATTACCATTAGCTATTCTGCAATTCGGACAAACTAATATAATTCATCTGGAAGTACTTTGCACGGTGACCGATAATATTAATGAGCAGGTGATTTTATATCCTGAAGTGATTAATGAGTTGTCAGGGATCAATCACGAGGAGCCATTGCTAGAAACCCAAGAATTAGAAAGTTCGGAAATTAGTACTGATAACTCGAGTGAAAAGAAAGATAGGAGCAGCGATAATTGTCATGTTTACGCAATAGAAGCGAGATCGGAAAATTTACAAAGTCAGAATGCAGAAAAAACAGAAGTGGAGGAAAATAATAAAGTTATCATTAGCAATTCAGATATGTTTAAGAAATCCCAATTGGAATGTAAAAATTTAGAGAGAGTTTGGGAATTAGCCAAAATGGATAAAGGGGATTATTATATTGAAAAGCACTTATTGTGTCATAAGGATAAATTTGTAAAAGATGCTATAGCTCAGTTAGCAGTGCCTAAAGTCAAAAGAGAAGGAATCTTAAAGTCAGCGCATGTGTCTAATGAGGGAGAACATCACGCGGCAAAGAAAACCTTAGAGAGAACTAGGCAATCTTTTTATTGGGAAGGTATGACTAAAGAAGCTAAAAAATTCTGTAAATCATGTCTAGAATGTCAATTATCTAGAAAAGTGAAAGTGCGTGATAGAGTCTTAGTTGAGATGGCGGATGGTAGCAAAAAGTATGTGTATCAAAATAAAGGGGAATTTATTGCTAAGTGTAATATAGTTAATATTGTTTTTGAAGGTGATGAGGAATTTGGAGAAGTTGGGGAAATTCCTATTTTAAACCGGGAGCAAGAAGTAGAACGGGACATAGAAAGGTTCGAAATAAAAGGGTTATCTAATAGTCAAGTCAAAGATATAAAGTCCATTTTGAGGGAGAATAAAGAGGTATTTATGGGTCCTCCAACGGAAGTAGGGGAGCACCGTATTGATCTGAAACCGGGTGTGGTAAGAAAAAAAACCCAAAGTTATATAGTGTACCTGTTGCTTATAAAGAGGAAGTAGATTGACAGATTCAGGAGTTATTAGAGTTAAATCTAATCGAAGTATCAAATGCAGAAATTAGTCATCCAATTGTTTGCGTGGCGAAAAAAGACGCAACTGTTAGGCTTTGCATTGATTATAGAGCTTTAAATTCAGTAACGCAGGTCCCAACATTTCCTATGAAAGATTCGCAGGAAATCATGTATACTGCGGGGGCAGCTAAATATTTATCTTCCATTGATTTATTGAGAGGTTATTGGCAGATTAAGATGGTGGAGGAATGTAAACATTTGACAGCTTTTACAACTCATAATGGGACTTATCAGTGGCGTACTATGCCTTTTGGTTTATCAGGGGCGGCTGTTACGTTCCAAAGATATATGAATGAGGTTCTTCAAGGTCATCGGAGGTATGCACAAGCATATATTGATGATGTCATCATTTTCTCCGATACTTGGGAAGAACATTGTGAACATGTTAGGGCTGTCATAGAAGAACTCAAAAATAGAAATTTTATGATTAGGCTGGACAAATGTAAATTTGGGGAGAAATTGACTAAATTTTTAGGTCATGTAATTGGGAATGGAACGCATGCACCTGATGAGGAGAAAATAGGAGCAATAAGGGACTTAAAGAGACCGAAAACTAAAAAGGAAGTTAGATCTGTTTTGGGATTAATGGGATTTTACCAATCTTATATTCCAAATTATGCAGAAATTGCTATACCTTTAACAGAATTAACTAAAGGGAAAGTTAAAAATACTGTACCATGGGATGAAAGGACAGAAGAAGCATTTAATACCCTTAAGGATGAGTTATGTAACGTGACGCGTTTGGCTACACCTACCATAGGCCGGGAATATCAGCTTCATGCCGATGCTTCAGACCTGGCAGTAGGATGTTGTCTTACTCAAAAAGATGAAAAGGGTCAGTTTAAGCTGATAGCTTTTGCCAGTCAGAAATTATCAGGGACTCAGCGTGCTTGGCCGAGTATAGAGAAAGAGGCTTGGAGTGTTCTCTTCGGGTTGCGGAAGTTTGAAAAGTGGACATATGGTTCTCAAATTGAGATCATAACGGATCATAATCAATTAAAATTTCTCACTGAAACAACCCCAAGGTCCCCCAAACTCACTAGATGGGCTCTTACCTTGCAGCACTGGAACCTGAGTATTTCTCATCATCCAGGAGTGCAACATTTAAATGCTGATGCAATTTCCAGGCTACATAGGAAGAGCTGGGAAGAACAGCCAATTGCTAGCCCATCGGCATCAATGACTAAATAGTGGACAAACCTTAAAGGGGTGTCATCATATTTAAATTTTTTTTTTGTATATGTGTAATTGTATTTGAATTTTGTGTTATAGTGTATTAGCATGTGTAGTTTTTCTGTAATAATAATAGTAGTACACGGTTCATTAGAGATGTCAGTATATAATGTTCAGACACCTTCATATATATATGTAATAATAATAATGAAGAAACCTGCAAAGAGACTATTGAACTCTTCTGTGATGTTACTATATGTTTGGGGAAAATTAGCCCCTAAATGGCATATTTTCCGCTAAGGTGGGGGGTGTCAGGTTCTGAGAAACATCTGCTCTTAGAACTAGGGTTCTATATTATTTTTGTCTTAACATATTATATATTGTATGGGCTGTGTACTGGAATTCCAAAGTAACATTCCTTCCTTGTCTAAATCTAGATCTGAGCCGATGAAAATGTACAGATGGAATGAAGGGGGAAAAGATGGTTGCAGAGGGGTTGGCCCGACCTTTTGAGATGTCTGTTGAAGATGGGGAGACAAAGACATTCCACGAACGAGAAAAAGAGCTTGGAATGCGAGCAGGGAACCCTGAGGCGTTACGTTGAGAAGTAGCAAGGCGTTTCTGGAAGGCAGTCTCTTCTGCTGAGATAGTCAGTTTTTTTAGCGTAGTGCGCAAAGTGGACGTGTGTTCCTGGGGAGAGCTCTGAGAGATAGAGCGTAGGGTTCAGTTGGAGCCGAAAGCGCCAAGCGCAAGGTAGTCACTGTGTATAGCTCTTAGAGACAGAGCGTAGGATTGAGTGAGGCTTAGAGCACATATGTGTTGGGAGATCGAGATTGATCTCCGGAAAGCTAATTTAACGTGTGTAGAGCGAGAGTGGTTTAACGTAGTTTAACAGTACACAGCCAGCATTTACTGTATTCAATTTAATGTTGAACCGGATCATCTATATCCGAGTTTGTAAGTGTAAATAGTGTGTAAATAAACTGTTAATTTAGTTAATTGAAAGCGTTGGTTTTCATTTAAACAATCCTCTCAGTGTGTGACCGATATCACGTAATCATATCAGTGGTGGCAGCATATAAATAATAAGGATTTTCTTCGAAGTTGTGCAGACTAAGAGGAAACTCCGGCAATTGTATTGCATTTTTATCTAAGTTTTTAACAAATTGCACCTAATGGAATAAATCCAAAAAATAAACTATCTTCAATCTGAAATGTAAATCACATTTACCAACTAATACATCAGTGTATTTGGATGGCTGTCCTTATCCGATGGTAGGAAAGCAATGGTCACTTCCCTCTCCATGAAAAGTTCAAGATTAATCCTTTAAACAAGCAAAGCACAAACAGAATCCTTGAACGTTTATAGTCGAGCAGATCGTACAGGTGCTGCGGAAATGTCTGCCTTCTCAAACAACCCTGGAATTGTCTACAGCAGAAAAGGGATGATGGGAGTGATGCAATCTGTGATGAAAAATGACATAATCATGTATGCTGCCTGTGCCATCTATGAACAAATCGGTATACCATGCCATTAATTAGACTTTGTTTGCTGATGATGGATTGTTTAAAGTTTTATCATGAATGGCAAAAGAAAAGTATGACAATTAAACCAAAATAAAGGAGGAATGATAAGAATATTTAAAACGGGATTTAATTAAATAAAGGTAAGTTTTAGTTTAAAATGTTTTTGAATAAAATATGATTGAATGAGAATAAATGATATTTGATAATATGTTGAATGATTTAATCAGGCAATGAGAAAAATATGTCCTAGACTTGCTGTAACACAGCAAAGCCCCACATCTCATTGTCTCATATCAAAGACTACCAAAAATGTCAAAGAACCTTGAGGTCTGACAATAAACAGGCGTTAAGTAACCCACAGATTTCATACATATCTAGATTTCAGTTTATTACAAAAACTTAAGCTATGACTTAAATCTAAGTTGTTGAAGTGCAGTTTAAAGTGTTTCAATTAAAAATTTTCATCTTTAAAGTTATTCAACTGAATTTAATTAAAATTTCCAACACAGAAGAAAGATAATTATTAAATGCAATTAACATTAACACAGTTGTCTAATTGATAACCAAATAAAAAAACTTAATTATATTAGCATGTTATCCTAGATGACAATGAGACTGAACTCTGTAATTCAACATTCCTAGAGAATCAAGCTTCTAACCAACTTTAAAATTTTTTAGTAACTTTTTAACAAATTTAGATACCGTTAGTAATTTAACAAAATTTAAAATGCCATTTAGGGTTAAAATTTAAACTTTTATGTACCAAGCCAAAAAAAAAAAAAAAAAAAAAACTGGGTCGTAATTAAACCCCAAATTTTAAAGACAATTCCGTAGTAACCGGCATTAACATAAATTCAGCATTTGAACAAACATATTTAATTACAATGAATATAACTATAAATATGTAGCATTAGAAGAACGTTTGTATCTTCCATTTGCAGGTCTAATAAGGAGAGGACCAACCTTGTTAATCACAGATTTTGATTATTTTAATATATGTTGTAAGGTAGAGATCCCTTAGTGTCAGGTTCAACGGATTTTATCCAACGCTTCTTAGTTCTTGAGAAACCAGGGGGTCTAATAATAGTACACAACTTAAATACTTACTTTGCAACCGCTGTGATAGGTTGGCCGTAGCTCGGTTGGTATGGCATTTGCCGGCTGATCCGCGGGCCCGGGTTCGATACCTGAATGCGCTACATTTGTTTTTCTCATTTTTATGTTTTATAAATATACTTGTAAGTATAATTAATAATCTCATTGTCAATTAAAATTTATAAAATTGTGTAACAATTATAATTTTAACCTATTTAATTTTTTACTTTTAACTAAATAGTCGTATAAAACATCATAAAACTGTTAATTTTTTAAAAATCACTTTTAAAATATATTTCATATATTCTTTATCGATGCAGTGATATTGAGCAATTGTGTCAATTCGTGATTTTAATGAAACATCATTTACGCATTGCTTTAACAAAGGAAGTGAATGCGATAATACTATTATTCTGTTTTTAAAATAACAAGCATAATTATATTAAAAATTAGCATCAGAATTAAATTACAACCAATTTCTTGCATATTAAGGATTTTTAAATTTGTGATATGTATGCTTGCGCTTTCAATTATTTTGCTTTCACCTTTATCTTCTTTCTGCTTTTATTTTTATTTTATTTAAATATTCTTTTATTTTGTCATAACTAGATGGCACCACAACAGATTCTGTCACGATTTTGGAATTTTCATCATTCAATAATCGATCCAATTTCTTTTTAAACTTCTTTAAAGGATGAGAAATAATAGTTTAAAAATAAAAAATGATAAATTTAAGTTTGTTAACATTATAATTAATGTATGATATTAAAATTTGTAATTGAAATTATTAAATTATAATTACAAGTACATTTAAAAAACAAAAAATGAGAAAAACAAATGTAGCACGTTCGGGTACCGAACCCGGGCCCCGCAGATCAGCCAGCGAACGCCGTACCAACTGAGCTACAACCAATCTGTCATTGTGGTTGCAATGTAAGTATTTAAGTTGTGTACTATTATTAGACCCCCCGGTTTCTCAAGAACTAAGGAGCGTTGGATAAAATCCGTTGAACCTGACACTAAAGGATCTCTACCCTACAACATATATTAAAATAATCAAAATCCGTGATTAACAAGGTTGGCCCTCTCCTTGTAAGCCAGTTTACACTTCAGCTACTTGACCTCCAACACATTCGTTTCCATATTACAATTATAATTAACAAAAATTAAACTTTAATTACAATATTTCATTATGAAAAACATTTTATTTCTTTATTAATTCCACAGGTAAAAATTTGACATCTGATATAGAGACTATCACAAAATATCTGGCTCAATTTCTCAACTTGCAGCATGTCATTCAGACTCCCTTTTGCTCTTCCCTGCACAAGGATTTGTGTCCATTTATACACATTTAAGAACTTCAGATGCCTGTTGTAAAGAAATAAATATTAATAAAATATAAAAACAAGAATAAACTTAATCAGAAAAATCAAATCCAGAAAGTAAAGGACTGATTTTTAAAAGTTAAACGAGTTTATCTTAAAAATAGTTAAACCAGGAAAATTTTTAATCAACCAAGCCAAATCAACAAAATTTCATGACAATTATTATTGGCAACATACACTCATAACCCTTTCATACCACTTACATTTGCTTAAGGTCGATCCTCTTATCCAATTTATAGCAATTGTAGAGTCTGTCCATAGTACAATTTTGTCAATATTGTTGAAAATATTTTTAAGGTGGTTGGCAACTCTAGCAGCTATTAAAGCAAGCTCCAGTCGCAGCAAAGTTATTCTTTTTATGGGGGACCACTCGAGCTTTAGAATTTATACAACAAGTCTTAAAAAGTCCTTCCGGCTAGTGCCGGGAGGAAGAGGTAGTTTCATATTCCTTATTTTTAAAAAGCCAACTTATATTATTCAAACACACAAAGCTCAATTTAGTGGAAACTGAATATAGGAGATTCAATACTAATTTTTATCAATACTAAATCATTATGAATGAGAATTTCGCGAAATTAGTCAGCTTTATCCAAGCTGCTTTTATTTAAAGTAACTTATATTTGGCTGCCAAATTCGGCGATTTCTTAAAGTGCCTGCCATTTTAAGACAACATGGTGGATGAGGCTAACCAGTGAACTTGGTCGAGACCTTAGAAAATGCTGTGCACATACTCACTCACATCGGAATCGATTGATATATAAGAGTGCTGTCGCAGGCAAAAAATCAGATTTTTCAAAATGTCACCCACATTTGATATTGAAATTGCTATATCTGAGCCATTTTTTAAGATAAAGACAAACATAAAATGCTCCTGAATCCTTATATCAAGGTCAAATACTTAAGAAAGAAACGTTTTTCCATTTCTAATTTTTTTTCACCTCACTTTAAATATAATTTTTTTTTATTTAATGGCCGCCATTTTGAAACAAGATGGCTGATGAAGCTGGCCAGCGAACTTGGTCGAGGTATTGATGTATACTATCCACATGCCTTCTGACATCGAAATAGGCAAATACGTCTGTTATCGCGTAACAAACACAAGATCGTTTCAAAATGTTAGCCATGCTAGAAATTCAAAGTGCTATAATTCAACCATTTTTTAAGATATAAACAAAAGAACAAATTTTCAGAAACAAAAACTGCTCCGAAATCTTTGTATCAAGGCCAAACACATAAAAAAAATCTTTTTCATTTTCCAATTTTTTAATACCCCATTTTAAATTTATTTTTTTTAAATGGCAACCCTTTTGAAACAAGATGGCGAATGAAGCTGGCCAACGAACTCGGTCGAGACATTGATATGTACTATGTACAGACCAAGTTACATCCAAATCGGTTCATAAATACAGCTGTTATCGCGTGATAAAAATCAGGTCGTTTCAAAATGTCAGCCACGCTAGAAATTCAAAATGCTATAACTCAGCCATTTTTTAAGATATAGATGAAACAAAAACTGCTCCCGAATCTTTTTATCAAGGTCAAATACATCAGAAATTTTTTTTTTTTAATTTTCAATTTTTTGGTACCACATTTCAAATTTAAATTTTTCTTAAAAATTTAAATGGCCACCATTTTTAAACAAGATGGCGGATGAAGCTGGCCAACGAACTCGGTCGAGACATTGGTATGTACTATGTATAAATGAAGTTACATCCAAATCGGTTCATAAATACGCCTTTTATCGCGTGACAAAATTCAGGACGTTTCAAAATGTCAGCCACGCTAGAAATTCAAAAGGCTATAACTCAGCCATTTTTTAAGATATAGACGAAACAAAAACTGCTCCGGAATCTTCGTATAAAGGTCAAATACATAAGAAAAAAATATTTTTCTATTTTCAATTTTTTGGTACCCCATTTAAAATTTTAAATTTTTAAAAAAATTTTAAATGGCCACCATTTTGAAACAAAATGGCGGATGATGCTAGCCAACGAACTCGGTTGAGACATTGGTATGTACTATGTATACACTGAATTACATCCAAATCGGTTCATAAATATGAGAGTTACAGTGTGACAAATGTCAGATATATATATATATATATCAATTTTGAACGGAGGGTGGTTTCGGAGTCTGGGGGTCATGATCGATGAAAATATACCAAAATTTTTTGAAATCACTTTCCTCCAAACGGCTGCAATAGGGTAGCTTTTTGTAATGAAAGCTACCTAAAAGATCTTCGGTTGTTTTCTGTCTGAAATAGGCTGTAGTTCCATACGATTTTAACAAAGCATCAGAAAAAAGTGTAGCTGAACATTACTGCCCGTAATATTATCTGTGTTAAAATAATGTTGATGTAATTTTATATTTTCTAGTAATTTTATTTCATCATACCACTTTTTGTATTTTTTAAAAATTTCTTTTAGAAAACGTGTCGTCCCAGTTCAGACCATAATTCCTGTAAAAGGAATTTAATTCTTATCATAAATGGAAACAAAAATCCAATAGGATTAAATATCTTTGTTGCAGTGTGGAGAACATGTCTTTTAGTGAATTCTAACTTATCATGATTTGATACTAAAGATGTCAAATCTACGGGCAAAAAAGTCCTCACCATTATTCCAGTTGATCCCTAATATTTTAAGATTGGATTGATTTTCATTTGTTTCTTTAACAGAGTTACCATACATCCATAATGTCTTTAATTCTAAAGAATTGGTGTTAACTATTCTTAATTTCATATTTGTGTCCTTAAATATAGAAACTGCCGAATCTGATAACTTCATCTTGCCACTGTGGATGCTCCGTAAATCAAGTCATCCCTGTATAAATAATTATCTAGCATATGATAAGCGACGGGACTGGTTTCCTTATAATTTTTAATTGTAGAAGCCAAAACATAAGGGGAGCGGGTGACGCCAAACAGTGTGGATTAAAATGATATAAAGTCACAGGTTTATCTGTGTTGCAATCATCAAAATACAAAAAACATAACTAATTTCTGTCATTGTTTGATACTTTGTAAAAATGCTCTAGGTATGTCTCCAGAAAAGTGATTTTATGTTGCCTAAAATTTAATATAACATCTACGAGATTAGGATTTAAATTTTCCCCCAAGAAAGATATTCATCTAAACTTTTTTACTACCCTCCTGACTGCTCGCATCATAAACAATTCTAGTTTTGGAGCTTGGTAGAGTTTTCTTTAAAACCAGCTCTATGAGGCATTACGCAATCAACAGAACAATTGTCATTACACTTTTGAATGAATTCCTCATTTAATTGTTCCTTCATAATTTCATTGTACTCAAAAATAAAGATTGATCACCTTTTAATCACTTTTCCAAAACCACAAATTTCTTATTTGCGACTTCGTAATTATTAAATAAATTTTGTCTATCCAAGTCAAAGCGCCATAATAATGGTGCAAGATATCTTCCATTTTCGTAACATATTTCTTTCTGGAATTTATTTATGACATCATAATGCTCATCACTTTGTTTATCTTCATGATTAAATAAAAGCGATTCCATTTGCCAAAAATTTCTTAAATCATTATCTATAGATGAGCAAATCATCTTAAAACAGGAAGTACTGTCTAATTTATTGCTATAAATTTTTCCTACTAATGTCCTTCCAAATATTGTTGGCTGAATAAACAAAGATTGATTGAACTTCTCCAACTATCGTTGAAAACATATAATCAGCACTTAAAAGAATTTGGATAGGTTTTGAATGAATAAATGTGTCAGCAAAATCATTACTCTACTAAATGGAGTTTATTTATTAGCTGAGAATCAACAGATGTCATAATTTTTGCTTCGCTAATTATCTCAGAAACAAGCAGGGTTGATAAATATCATGATATTTTCGAAAATATCAAAAATATCCAATATTTTCGATATATATCCAATATTTTCAAAGCAGCCAACTTACCGCCGATAATAAATATTTTCGAGCATAATATAAATTACAAACTAATATATTGCACTTAACATGAAAACTTAATCAAACAATATTCTAAAAATGCATTTATCTTTTTTTTTTTTTTTTTTTTTTTAACTTAGAACAAAATTGAAGATGAACTAATTGAAAATAGTAACAATTTGTTTTATACACTCATAAAAAAATTAACTATAAGATTCAGTAACAAGATCAAGTAAAAAAAAATCAGATATTTTTAAAACAAAATTTTAAATACAAAAAAGTTTTTTAATTGAAAAATTTTAACATACATGAAAGTATAAAATGTCTTATTTCGTATTTCCTAACATGTTGTACAGGTTAAAATCAACTGAACCAAAACTTGGGAAAAGATTATTTTCTAGTGGAACTGTATATAACTGCTTATTTAAATTAGTCAGTTTATCTTTCAATGGTTGTTCTGAATTAATTATGTCCCACATAATTATTAGTTCAACATTTAAAAATAAAAGCTTCAAATTCAAAGCTTGAAAAATGTTTTCTTTTTTGGCTAAAAAAGCCCCATCCAGAAGAGACAACAGTTCTTTATCAGATTCACACAGTCAATAACAGTTGAAAATTTATTTCATTTACACTGAAATATTACAAACTACAACTGAAAATATCAAAAATATCTTGCACACATTCATATTTTGAAAATAAATGTCAAATGCAGAAAATATGAAACATCTTGATACATTGAAAATAAATATAAAGTACATGAAAATATAAAAAATCTTGATATTTTGAAAATAAATATCAGTTATATATCATGATACATATCCATTGCTTCAAAATCAACAGTTCATTTGGATGGAAAGTTATTACCTGATTTATCATTAAATGAAACAAGAAAGGTAGATCATTTATGAATGTCAGTTTCCTCTAGCAGTGTTTACAATGTCACCTCTAATCCCGATTCAATCCACGCCGATACCATCAGTGTACTTCCGACCCTGTTTCCAATGAAAAAGCCAGTTTGAAAATGAAACCAGCCTAGGTCATTTTCACCCCTGCTAGCTCCTAGGGCAGTAATCCAGCATTTACACATGATTCCTTTCGGGTAAACAAACAGTGCCAGTTCACTCGTTTTAGCGTGTTGTTTCCATCGTTTGAGAATTTTGTCAATGCTTTTTTTTTTTTGCGCTATTTACTGTTTTTTTACAACTTTATCAAGTTTTTTGATTTTTTACTGATTTTTAATAAGATTTTCAATACGATTCTTGGTGGGGTTTTTTTCGTTCTGCTGCAATTTTTTACAATCGTTAAGAAAAAAAATCAGTTTTAAACTTTTAGCCCAATATAGTAAATTTTGTCCACCATGATTTTGAAAATTTTTGTAATTTTCAATGCAATTTTTAGCCCCCAATTTTTAGCCCTTCGCTTAACATTATCTGTCTTAGTTTAGATAGATAATGTTAAGCATCTGGATAATGTTTTATAATTAAGATGAAAATATTTTACTTGTAATAATTACTAGTTTCGGTTTGAAAAATAAAATGGAATTTTAGTCTTCTCTGGGACCCCCTATAAAAGGGATTTTGAAGTGTTAAGTTTTACTCTTTGTATGAGTCTTTCTTGTAAATACTAGTAGAATATGATTTATTCATTTAATGCCATGTTAGCAGTATTAGTAGTATTTTTTTTTAAATGCAAAATATCTTATGTAGTTTGATTATTTTAAATTTCTTAAATGTAAACAAATTTTATAAATATTTGTTTTCTTTTTAAAAAATTATTGTTATTATATTATTTACTTATTTTTAAAAAAAGTTTGTGTAATGGTGAAAAAACGTTGCGTCATAAGGGCGGCAAAATAATGCTCGCCTCAAGCAGAAAATTGTCTAGAGGCAGTTTTGGCTCTGGTGTTACAAAGTTCTCAATCAAAGTTAGCATTAACATTAAGCGGTCAAACATTTTAATCCTCAATAAAGCAAAAGAACAAAGATTATCACACGTGAAAATGACCGTAAATGGTTTCAGTTTATGTTTACACTGAAAGTTTGTACCGCAGTACCCTAATCAGCCAATCATAATTCAGAAGGAAAAATTACACAGCTTCCGGTTTTTTGCAGGGGAGGGGTTTTATGCTTGCGTTTGTAAATGGGTGCAAGAGGAAAGCAGGAATGATAGCGGCATCTGTAAATCCGGTTTGATACCAAGTGACATTGTAAATGCTGCTTAAAAGATAATAGTACAAAACTTCTTGGAATTCCTGAGCTGTTATCTGGTACAGGAGAAACAGCAGCTAATACAGTTTTTGAACTTTTACAGTCATGGAAATGTGGTTCTTGAGTTATTGGTATGTACTTCGACACAACTTCCTCAAATACAGGTAAGTTCAAAGGAACATGTGTTCTTCTTGAATATAAAACTGGAAGAAACCTTCTGTGGTTAGCCTGTAGACCCTGTGATTGAAGTGTTACTTTTAGACATATTTAATGTATGTCTTGGACCATCAAGTGAATCTGAAATTATTAGTTTTTAAAGATGTCGAGAAAAATGGATTAAACTTAACCTCCACAATAGGGTGGAGCGAAAAAAATTAATTTTTTACAATGAAAAACGGGTAGGTGCCAAAAGTTGCCTTTATACTAGTACATCATCTGCCTGCAATATTACCGCTGAAAAGAAATGGCTTGAGTCTGCGCTTTTGGTCCAAAAGTCGAAATTTTGAGAAAAATTTGACATTTTTTTCAAAAAATTAAAAAAAAATTCTACAGAGATGATTATTATTTAAAAGTGTTATTTAACCCTTTATTATTAATAAATTAACATATTTAAACGATAAAAGGATATCTTTGTTCTGTATAACTGGAACAATACTGACTACTTTTGGTGGAAAAAAGGCGTTGCCACTCAGTTGTGTCACACAAATAATTGTTGTTTAGAATACAGCTCTTACTTAGTTGCTTTGAAAACTACACAGGAGGTATCACGTGGAGCTGACTGCATTTCATGTCACAACAGTGCATAGCTCGACCACCCTACCATCTGAACTCAATGTTTTATTTATACATTGAATTGTGATTTTTTATCAAAGACTGGCCTAAGTTTTCTATGTATCAACCTAGTACATATCTTCTTTGGATACACAGACTTTGGATGCTGCTGCTGGGATCTCCTTTGCGTATTTTTCTGCTGTTTGTGTAGGAGAAGATAAAGAGTGTAATGCAGTGCGGATGATATCAATGTAATCTATTCAGCCGTCTATTATCTTCACAAAGATTGCACCCGATAAATGCATATTGATTAGAGGTTCTGTTACCACAACACTTTTCCAATGATTTAGATTTATATAATTAGCCGCTTCAAAGTTGATTGTCGATATTTCAGATTTGAGTATGCAATCATTTACTCACATCTTTCAACTATTATGTGCTGAGCGGCTAGTTGTTTAATGTGATGGAAATCATCAGAGATCATTGAATTAAGAATTTCTTCTGCGTTTGCAAAGCAACCATTGTCCTAAATAACCTTTTTTTAGTAGTTGTTTTATTCCGTTTTGTGTGTTGTTTAGTAGCCGAGTAATTTCCCATGAGTTTTTAGATACCTTCTTTAGCTGTGGATTATATTTGATTGTAAACTATCCTGGGGCCAAACTTGGATAACATAGCACTTTTTGAGTGAACATAGAGACTCTGATGGGCAGTGAGTGCTCATTTGAAGGCGGATAATTCTGTTAGTCGTTGTTATCCATTCTGCGAGGGACATGCTTAGAATGAACCATTACAATTGATCATATGCCACCTCCAAGTCCAGTGAATTTTCTCTGCATCATTTATTAGACAAGATCGTTGGCAAAAATTAGATTTTAACCCACGGGGATTCACCGGACCAATAAGAAAACCTTTGTCCATGTGCTTTTTCCCTTCTAATTTCAATTTTTGAAGCCATACAGAGTAATTTTCAAACATTATTTCCTGAAATCGAGAAAAGGGTACTCAGCACATACCAGAAATGCATGCTAGACATTTGCAAAATTATTTCATCAAGATATGGCTCAGAAGAACTAGTCAATAGGAACCCAAGAAACTTCTCCTACGCCAGATGGCTCACAAAGGCGCATAAAATTAGTCGCCTTTATAAAAGCACTGATTGACCATCAGAGTCTGGTTCACTCACAAAGTATGAAATCCAAGTTTATGCCGCAGGATGGTTTACACCAAATATAATCCACATCTAAAAAAATAATCTAAAAACTTATGGGAAATTACTTGGCTACTAAACATCATAGAAAACGGCAAAAAAACAAATGCTAAAAAAATTTTATTTAGGACATCGAGAGCAAATTCTTATTGCAATTTTAATGACGATCGCCACCACATTAAACAACAAGCTTATCAACATATAAAAAATGCAATAGGTAGAGTAAAGGATGGCATACTCAAAGATGAAATACCTAAATGTTGTAAAATGTTGTAGGAGCAGAACTCCCTATCACTATGCAGTAACTGGATGCAATTTTGGTGAAGATACCAGAGGGCTGAATAGATTCCATTAATTCCACTGCATTACTCTGCTTACCTTATGGTACACAAGCAGTAGAAATATACGTGAAGGAGTGTCACAGCAGCATCACCCAACGTCTGTGGATATAAAGATGAGATGGACTAGGTTGATACGTAGAAAACTTATGCCAGTCTGATAAAAAATCACAATTCAATATATAAATAAAATGCTTTTTGTGCTTAGATGGAAGGGTGGTCGGGCTATGCACTGCTGTGTCATGAAATGCAGCCACCTCCACGTGATACCTCCTGGGTAGATTTGAAAGCAACTATGTAAGAGCTGTATTCTAAACAACAATTAGTTGTATGACACAACAGAGTGGCAACGCCATTTTTTCACCAAAAGTTGTCAGTTTTGCTCCAGTTGTACAGAACAAAGATATCGTTTTATTGTTTAAACATGTTAAGTCATTAATAATAAAGGTTTAAATAACACTTTTAAATAATAACCATCTCTATAGAATTTTTTTTAAATTTTTTGAAAAAATGTCAAATTTTACCCAAAATTTCGACTTTTGGACCAAAAGCGCAGACTCAAGCCATTTTTTTTCAGCAGTAATATTGCACGCAGATGATGTACTAGTATAAAGGCAACTTTTGGCACCTACCCGTTTTTGATTTAAAAAAATTAATTTTTTTCGCTCCACCCTACTATACAATCCAAAATGTAAAAAACGTCATTGATAACAACATCCGATGCTTTGAAAACTTTTATTATGAATAGACTTCAGGTAATTGCTAAACACTTTCCTGGAGATGAATACAAAGAATTATTATATCTTTCTGCTCTTATGATTAGAACAGATGTGAACTGTATTATTTGGAAACCAGGTGTTCTTTACAGAGCTCAATGGATGACAAAAGATTCATTATACTTTATTATTATTATAAAGATTATTATTCATTAAAAATTAAACTACTGTTTGATGGAAATGAATCTATGATGCAATGACACCTTAGCAATTTCAAATCCTTCAAATGTTCAATCGATTTGTTGTATGCCTATACATTCAATCATGGTATACTTGTCAGTGTATGGTAGATGCACCTGTGAACAAAATTTTACTGATACAGAGATTGCATGGATATAATGTTATACAACTGCACAAAACAGGATTAAAGATGATTCTATGTCAATCCTAGTGAAGAACTTGACATTCTTTATTTGTTTTCAAAACGTCTTAGTGCCAAGGAAAAATGTGTTAGTAAAACCAGTGAAAAAAGAATTTACACTTATTAAATAAACTCCCTTTAAAATTTGATGACTTAAATAATTCTCGCAGCTTCTTTCATACTGCACAAATAGACAGCTTCCTAAGCATGCCTGTTGAGAAATGGTCAAAAACACAATCTTTTAAAGAAGCTGAAGAAATTGTTAAATATTTGACATGTGTTAATGATTGTGCTAAGCACAGCATAGCATTCGTTGAAAGTTTTAATGATACAACAAAAGGTTGAACAAAAACAGTATTTATTGCAGGTCACTGAAGGTGAGGAAGGTGAAATGCATGGAATGAATTTCGATAACTGCAACAGTAAAAATCTTCATGTAAAATGATTAATAATGTTATTTATAAAATGCTATGCAATATTTTAATTATTGTTAAACGTGATGGCTGAATTTCATTTTTACATTGCATTTTGCGATTTTGAAAGAAGTTTGTCATTTTCTTAGTGATTTTTCTTATATTTTCTACACTAAATATTACTGATAGGGTACTTTTTTTTTTTTAAACAATATATTAAATTTATGTGACTTGAAAAAATTTTTAAACCTCTTGGCGACCTTGAGAGACCCCCTTTTTTTTTTAGCTGAAATATTACATGAGATCTTAAGTACCCCAAGAGAAACTTTTTAGGGGGGGTGAGAGTCCAAATAATGAAAAAGAAATTTTTTTGGAGGGACACCCTAACAAGTACAAACATAAATTAACATGTAAATTATTAATAAGAATTCTAGAATAGTCCAAGGAAGTGGCATTTGCACTTCTTGGCCAGGTAAATTTCAAGATGCAACAGGCTACAATTTTAATGCATCACTAAGTTTCAGTACAGGCCGACACAGGCACCACACCTTCGTCATCCACTTAATTTACCACAGGGGTCCCAGTGTCCATGTTTCTGGCATCTGGTGAGCAGCTATAGGAATTTCAGTCATCAGTAGATGAACAGTGTCTCAATGATGAAAATCTATTAGATGACATCCAAAAGATTCTTTCCAGAAGAACAGTCGTGGAAAAAAAAGAGTAAACACCCCCTACTAACTCCTCAACAAATTATCATAGACAAAAGTCACGGGTACCGAACGATTGGAAATAAAGTCTACTTTTAAATGACGTATATAAAATTTGCTTAGGGGGGCATCTACATATTAAAACGAATCCAGACTTCTTTTTTTTCAATGGCAATACCCAATTTTAACAAGCTATTTCAAATCTTCGGTTAAAACTACACCTAGATCATTCTGTTGCAGAAGAGCAGGTGTTAATAGAAGAGTGGCTATCAAGTCTGTTTATCTTTGAGTTCAATCAAATGAAAATGAAACTGCATGTTCGTTTCTTTAGTTATAAATATGTACTTTAGTGATTTTATTGGAATTAAAATATATGAAGCTTCGAGTCATCAACGTCTTTCAATTTTATGCCGTTTTTTAACTTTCCAGTTACAAAGTTTTTGTAACAATTAAGTCTTTAATTAATGGTCAATCATTTACCAGAATATAACTATATATATTTAATTAGTGTTTGTATTTGAAAGAATTTAACTGCATTTGATGAGAAATATGAAAGTATTATTTTAAAAATTAATAAAACTGAAATCAGTAAAATGTCCGGATTTTAGAGATTTCCAGAATTTGGATATCCAGATTTTCGAGGTTCAACTGTATTTTGTAGCAAGGTGGTTGATCTAAAATCTCATCTACATAATCTCTTACAAGTATCACTCATCTAAAATCTTCATCCTCTTTGAAATTTTTTCTCCAAATGGTGGTGGTGTGTGTGTGTATGTGGGGGGGGGGGGGGTCTAAATATGCAGAAAGAAAGCAAAAGATTTTTCTGCAGTTTGGCTGTTCTAACTCTTGAATTACATGTGTATTTTATGATTAAATAGAGTAAAACAGTGTTGAATTCAGACACTTTTCTCCGGGAGGGATTTCTGTGGCTCCAGGGGGGGGGGGGGGAATCGCATTTTTTGACCATTGGAAATACAAATTATCAAATCTTCCGGGGGGAAATGTCCCCTCCGAGCCACCTCCTGAATTCAACACTGGAGTAAAAAAAAGTAAAAACAATTTGTTTTCAAATATACTGCATGTGTTTTGGGGGAGGGGGAGGGGAACAAAAATGAAAGGAAAACATTTCTTTGGGGGGGGGGAGGGTGTGAAGTAATTTAGGTGGTTATTTAAATATTTTACGAAAAAATCACAAATCAAACAGAAATGTTAAAAAAAATTACAGATTTTAAACTGCATGAGATGCAGGGAGGGGAAAGGGGATCATGATATGAGAGTCAGGAGAGAGAATAATTTAGCTGATAGAGTATTTACTGTAACTATAGTGTATTTGTATAGCATATTGTGTATTAAGAAATCTAAAGAGCTTTATAGGTTAAATTATGCATGTTTGGTACCAGAGGAAGGGGGAAGCATTTTTGGAAGGGAGGGTAAATGATTGATTAAATATTGTTGCAGTAAAATAACAAATAAAGAAGCGCATTTGAAGAAAAAAGTAATTAGATTTTTTTTTTACTTTTTACAAATCGGAAAGCTGTCAAAATATGGAAGATACTCGCCCCTGTATTTACCTTATTTACTTCTAAATTAATTATAAAACAGGTTTTAAAATAATTTTTTTTTTAATCTCGATTATAAGCCTCCTCCCAAATTTAACTGCTTTTTCTTCAAAAAAAAAGGGGGGGGGGGGTGGCTTACAATCGGGATTTTATGTAATGAACTTTCTTCATCTTTAAATAAATAAAAATAACAATTTATAATGCTTTGTAACAGTAAAAAAAAACATTACAAACAAGGGAAAATTCTTTAAATATCACGGCATAGCAAAAAAAATTCACAAATTTCGATGATTTTTGAAATTTTTTGGGGTTTAAAAATTTTAGAAAAATACAGATTTCAGTTTTTTTTTTTTAAATCTTTGTATAAGCCACAGCGGCTATTCCAAATGTTTTTGTCTTGTATAACCTGCGGGCTATACACCCGAAAATACAGTAATATGTTTATAACCTGCGGGCTATACACCCGAAAATACAGTAATATGTTTGTTCAAGGTGACTGAGATATTAACCTATTCAGTTCCGAAGCTAAAATAATAATACAAATGCTTATTCATTGTTTTTTTCCAAACAAAATGACAGAAAAAAATGTATTTTCTGAAATTGATCCTTTAGGCGCTGAGTAATTTAGGTTTAAAAATAAGGATCTAAAACTACAAACACCCTTAAAAACATCAATTTAATAACCATTAATTTAAATTAATGCAATCACAAATTTTAAGAGCTTTAAACAAGTAAATAATTTGCAAATCCTCGATTTTTTATTGAAAAAGATTTAAGTTAAATACTTATGAAAATTTCTCACTTTCTTGGTCATAATGCCTTTTGGGCATTTTTAGGCATTTTGCAAACTCAGATGAAAATAACATTTATTTTATGTGGGAACCAGCTTAGATGCTGCCATTTATTTCTTTGCTTTGAACGCAAAAAACATTCAGCTATTAAGAAGTGATGTAAAAATGTAAAAAAATTTGGACATTTTAGTTTTTATAAGGAAAAGAACAGAGGCACCCATATGGGGACCCAGGGACTGAAGAGGTTAAAAGATCAATCCAACTTTTATTTAAAAACTTCTTATTTGTAAAATAGAACAGAAATAGAACTAAAACAACAATATTCAACTTCTTTAAGTATAAATATTTCAATTAAGTATCAGCTACTATGACGATAGTATTGCCCTTCTATCTAAGTTTTAACAAATTGAAGCTAATGGACGAAATCCCAAAAAGTAAGTTATCTGTCTAATTTGAAACGTAAATCATAGTTACCAACTAAAACCATCAGTCTATTGGATGACTATCTTTATCCGATGCATAGGAAGGCAATGATCACTTCCCTCTCCATGAAAAGTTCAAGATTAATCCTTTAAACAAGTGAAACACAAATGGAATCCTTTAACATTTATAGTCGAGAAGATCATACAAGTGTTGCAGAAACGCCTCTCTTCTCGAACAATCTGGGAATAGTCTACAACAGAAAAGGGATGACATGAGTGATGCAATTTGCTATAAAAAACGACACAATCGCATATACTATCTAAGGCATCTGTGAAAGTATTGGTGTACCATGCCATTAATTACACTTCATTTTCTGTTGTTGGATCGTTTAAACTTTTATCGTGAATGGCAAAACAAAAGTATGGAAATTAAACTAAAATAAAGAATGGATCCTAAGATTTAATTAAATAAAGATAAGTTTTAGTTTAAAATATTTTTGAATAAAATATGATTTAATGAAGCAGTGAGAAAAATTGGTTAAAGGACTTGCTTTAACACAATAGCCATGTAAGCATGCAGTAAAAATCAATTGGCAAAATTAATGGAAAAGTTGATAAAATCTTGCAAGATATATGGATGTAGAGTGTACATTGCCTAAATTTCCCACCACTTTTCATTTATTTCGAAATTTTTATCCTGGATTCTCACACTGTTTTTTTTTTGTTACCTGCTTCCTTTTTTCAACATGCAAATTGCCAATTCTGCATTTGTTTTGATTTTCTAGCTGGTCAGTTAAGTTGTTTGATTGCACCACTGTTCACCTACCACATTTGGAAATTACCCATTGCGATCATTACAATTTGTGTCCTATATAAATTTATCTTAAATCAAACTTTTGGGCATCTTTTGGTACTTTTATAGGTTTTCTAAAGTTTTTGTAAAATTTAATAAACCTTAATTTTTGAAATGCAAAAGTAAGTTTTATTGCACTGCTCCCTGAATACTGGGCCTAAGTGCTGACACAAAAATGGCGGCTTCCGAAGGCGGATTTTTTTAAACATATGTACGGTCCCATAAATTTGACACCAGTATTTTATATAAGATTTCTTTGTCTTGTTTAATCTCAGAAAAATGAAGCGGAGAAAACTTAAAAAAATTATTGGTACGAATATTTAAGGGACCATACGTATGTTAAAAAAAGCTGCCTTCGGCAGCCTCCATTTTTGTGTCAGCGCTCAGGCCTAATATTCAGGGGGCGGTGGTTATTGCCTGGATTATGGAAATAGTATAATTGTTTCTCATTGGCTGTTGTCATGATTAGGATATCGACACACATAGTTCTGATCACCTCTTACATATTTAAATAAAATATCATGTCTTTCACTTATTTAAAATTGCTGTTCACTCATCTATACAACTCATAGTATAAGTATTATAATAAACCCAAAGTATATCTTTATTTATAATAAACTAGTTAAATATAATAGTTACTTATTTCAGACTAATTTCATTTTCAAATTGTTTCTTTATAGTTTATTTTGAGTTCACGAATCTTTGACACATCGTATCACCATTTTCTTTTTCTGTACTCAGGTTTTATCCACCAAAACAAATTGCACACGGAGCTAATGATCTTTTTCTTGCTAGATGGTAACAGAATATTTTCAGTCACTTGAATCAATCTTCATCGTTTCACCATTTGCATTAAATCCCTGTACTGATTGCCAGGGCCCGATTATGGGAAGCACAGTGTCATTTTGGAGCCCTCTTTCATTCAAGAAGAGTTTCCTACTTTGACATACCCAGAAACTCAACAATGCATTATTCAAATTACTATAAATATTATATTATTGAATTTTCTCAATTTTGATTAGTTAGATGATAATACTACTTGATAAATTGACGATTTTGGTTAGTTGGACAAACTGAAGTATTGTGTTCATGTGTCTATTGCAGGAAAAATTACTTTGTTGTGAAAGATATTTTTATGAACACTATTTAAATATATATATGAGTTAATAATTTGAAAAAAAAATTAAATTTTGGAGTGAAATTAATTCAATATAAAATTTGGGTCCCCCCCGTTTTCTCAATTTCAGCCCCTTCAAAATTTTCTAAGGCTAGCATGTGCTTCTCTTTCCTATTCGGTAATCAGGTCCTGCCGATTGCTGATTGGATCTTGTAATGGGCATTTCTCGCATGTGCAAATCCAAGATCACATAAATACTTTGCCAGCAGCTTGAATAGACACACTTCTTATTCTCTTCTTAAGGGGAAAACTGTCAAGCAAACTTGGGCATCAGTTAAAGACATGTCCATGGATTCTTTAGTTATATTTAGTTGTGTGTCTAGTATTGCTTTAACGGTATTTTAGTTTAGTTATACTTTGTGAATCTTCAAATGTTTTTAAAGTATCAACAGATTTCTGATTTTATTTTCTGCTGTAATCATCCTGCTGTAAGTTGTCTTTATATATCTTCATGCCATCCTCTTGTTATTGTGAATCATTAATATGCTATGTTTTGAAGTTTGCCTAAATAAGCTTTTAGACTATGAAAAACCTAATATTGCTTCCTGACATTTCTTCAAAGACTTTGAGTTTGTTTTTCTTCTATAACATTCTTTAAGTGAACTTTATTTGCCCCTTCCAGTCAAGATACCAATTGAGCAATTCTTCCATTGTACTATATCTATCTGCACTCTTTAAGTATGAACCCTTTAAAGGCATAATTATACAATAAGTAGTATTCTCTAATTATCAATTTTCACATTGCTGTCTAAATTTTTTTTCTAACCAACAAATTTAATTTATATAATGAGAAACTTCCATTATCAATATTTTCTTACCTTCATATCTCCATGGAGGTCAGTAAACAGTGAAACTAATGTTTTGTTACATTCATTTTTCAGATTGGTAACATTTGCATTTTGTTTATATTACTTACCTTTGGTCCATGCCTTTGTATTTGTGCATGTTATATGTCGACTGTATTAACGAATTTAATATTACACTATATAATCTAAAATTCATGTAATTTAATTTAATTTAATTAATATTAAATTGGTGTATAATTTATACACAATGAATCGTGAAAACTATGAATCTGATCCTAGTAATCAAGTTCCAAAGACACATTTTCGTGACATTACAATTATTTTTAAAAGGGGGGGGGGGGGATGCTCGAAAATATTTAATCCAATGAGAGTTGGGTGGACTAAGTTGCTATGATTATGAAGCGGATTCGTGGTGAGCATTTGAGCCAGCTGATGAAGGATGGAAAATGGCATCGTCTCCAAATATCACTATGGGAAGAAAAAACTCATTGTATCTGCAACCCTATCATATGTACCACATCGCAGATATTTTAAATTTTCAAACACATGTGTCATGGCACTTATTCTCGAAATTAAAGTAGTTTAAAAATTATGAAGGTTTAAAATTTAGAACTTCTACTGTTAAATTCATTTACAATCGTTGCAACGCAGATTGCAATAATGTGGGTAAATTCTTAAATATAACTCAAAAACTAGGCAGAAAGAGCTGTAATTTTGGATTCACATATATGAAGCTTCTGAAAATTGATTTTTGTTTAAACTTTCATAGATTACTATTCACATTTTTTTTTCAGAAATTAATTAAAAAAAAATTTTTTTTTCTTTTCAAAATTAATTTTTAAGAAAGATATTAAATGGAATTTTTTGGTGTAAATCTACTTCTGGAAGCTTCAGGTATGCAAATCTAAAATTACAGCTCATTTCACAAAGTATTTTTTTAGTTATGCTTAAAAATGTACCCACATTGCAATTTGTTTTGCAATGATTACAAATGGATTTAACATTAGGAGTTTCTAATTTTAAGTCTTCATAATGCCTGAAATTCTTGTATGAATGACTTCCTATTTGGTGTCCTATAAATAAGGTATAATTGAAAAAAAAAAAAAATATATCAAAATCAGTTGCTCGTATTGAAAATTTCAGAGTTTGATACAATTTTCCTATGAAGACAATCCCCTTATCTTATTTTTATAACATATATTGAAAAAAGGTATTTTTCCCAGTTGAGTAGATAGTTTTATTTTTTAAGGGGACAAATTTGGTGATTAAAATGTATGGGGTGTTCACTTTTTTTTTTCCTTTGGCCAACTGTCCAACTGTTAAACAACATTTAAAAAACAAAAACATATTAAAGATGCTTTACTATAACTAAATTTAGTTATGCAGCGGTAATTTTAACAGTTTTGCATATTACAACCATACGTATTTTTTATTTAAAAAAATATATCAAAATGGCAAATAAATGGCAAGTAGAAATTATGAAATACTATATCATCTGTAGCATGATTGTTGAGGAATATTAAAATGCGAAAAGCAAATTTGGATGCAAATGCATTTGATACTATATATATCAGGGATGAGATTCTTCCAACTTTTATCAGAATTTCCGACTTTTCATAAATTTTTGATTTTTAACTGTGGGAAAAAAAAAAAAAAAACCCCGACTTTTGTCATTTTTTTTCTTTCTGGCTGACAGCCTGTGAAAACATGGCTGAACAGAGTTACGGTGGTTGTTGTGGAAGACTTTAGTTCAAAAACACCAGTTATAAAAACAACTTATTTATTATGGAGAGATGACATGATGATGTTACAAAAGCAGCACTACTTTGCCGTTAAATTATAAGAACTAAAATAATAACTTAAGCAGCTACATTATGATAGGTGAAACAAGCATACAAAACATTTCACGAAGCTACTGATCCACAATCGGTCCAGACATTTATATACCCGGGAACAGTAATTGTTTTGCATAAAAACCGTTGCCAATCAGTAAATACAAACTTACGTAAAACACATCCGAAACGCCGATCATACAAACACATCTGAAACGCCATTGGCTGCAAACTATGACGTTGCAAGTAAACCATTCACGGTGAAAGACGCGATTCCGAAATCACTGTTACTGACAGTTACTCGGCAACTTCACTTGTTTCAGGAGCTAGACTGCCGGTCGTTTCGGATATGTAAACAGGACAAGAGAGGGTGAAAAATAAACGTGCATCAATATAGAAAGTAAATACTTTGAAACTTTATAGTTTAATTTAAACTTTACTGAATGATTATTAAGCATTAAGTAATTGATGCATAACACTGGCAGCGAAAATATATGCCAAACGAGACATATTGCGCCAGAATTGCATCGCATTTTCTTCGCGATTCTTTGACGAAATTCGCATTTTTTTGTGATCTTTTGACAGAATTTATGTATTTTCCTCGATCTTTTGATGGAATTCGCGTATTTTCCTTGATCTTTTGACGAAAATCGCGTTTTTTCCGTGATCCTTTGACGAAACTCGTGTTTTTTTTTTTTGCGATCCTTTGATGAATTTTTTTTTTTTTTTTTTTTTTTTTGCAGCCTTTTGACGATTCACGTTTTTTCTGCTATCCTTTAACTAAATTCATGTTTTTTTCAGCGGCCCTTTCATGAAATTCTCAATCTTTTAACGAAATTCGTGTTTTTTCCGCGATCATTTGACAAAATTCATGTTTTTTTCACGATCTTTTGACAAAATTCGTGTTTTTTTTCACAATTTTTTGACAAAATTCACAAGGTTTTTTTTTTCGATCTTTTGGCAAAATTTGCGTTTTTTTCCTGCAATCTTTTGACAAAATTCACATTTTTTCCATGATCTTTTGACAAAATTTGCATTTATTCCGTGATCTTTTGACAGAATTCGCATTTTCCCAGCAACCATTCGACGAAATCCACATTTTTTCGAGCCTTTTGACAAAATTTGTGTTTTTTTTGCAAAATATGATTTTGCACGTGGTCTTTTAGTTTTTTACCAAATTTTACCTTACGCGTATTTTCAGACGTTTTGTTCTTTACCCACCCTCATGCCTGATATATACATAATGAAATAGAAGTACATATTAAATTGATTATTTAATCAACTTTGTTATTGATTTTTATTTGCTTTTAGGAATAAAATTTTCATGAAACATTGTTTTCGAATCAACCAGAAACATTTGTAGATTTATTTTAACTAAATTATTTAAAAATTAATACATTTAAAATCAGACATTTAATAAAATGCAAAACTAAAAACAACACACTAAAATTCCATAATAAAAATCAATGCAGAAGACTTTTCAATGCTTATCAGTATAAATATTAACTGAGACTGAAGCTGTTGTATATAAATATTCAGAAGGGAATATACTTCACAGCAGGACTGCATACTCAGATAGAATTGTACGTGCCTCATTTAGAGCAGATTTCGGTACTCTTGCAAACAACTGCAATAATTATAAAAGCAGAATTTCTCATAATTGAATATTTGCCAATTTATGGGCTGATTATAAAATGTTTATGAATGTAAATTATTTCATATGATGTTTGGAGAAGCTTTTTAGCAGAAGTAGATTTTCAGGATAAATAATTTTATAAATATGTATATATTTGTTTTTATATTTTTACCAGCTACTCTACGTGTTGGAGATGAAATTCGAGAGATAAATAATGTTAGTGTTGCTAACCAGACTGTTGATGCTCTCCAAAAAATGCTGGTAAGTAATCTTTTATTTATCTTTAATTATATTACTTTTCTCATTAATTTTTACTATATAACATTTTGTTTTATTCCTTTAGAGGGATGCAAGAGGAAATGTTACATTTAAGATTGTTCCAAGTTACCGGACTGGGCCACCTACTTGTGAAGTGAGTTGTAAACTGTTTTGTCATTGTATATATAAATATATACAACAAAGATATAGATACAAATACAGCAGTACCTTGGTTAATAACAACCTCAGTTATTGATGAACTTGATTTATGATGAGTGGCTATTTAAAAAATATATCTTAGTGAACAATGCATACTTTGATTAACAGCTGTTGATTATCCAATTTCACAACTTTAACAAAATGAGTCACAGAGAGGCAGCTAGTGCTGACAAAGCAACTGGAGATAAATTTCTCATTGGCTTTGCTAGAATTATAGAAAAAGGCTACCTGCCTCTACAAGTCCATAGTTATGGTAAAACCGGGTTAATTTAGTAGAAAATGTCAAACAGGACATTTATTACAAAAGAACGCATTTCCTGAGCATAAACCAATGAATAATATGTTAAGATTGCTTTTAGCAGCTAGTGGATAAAACCAATTTTAATTTACCATTCAGAGAATTGCCAAGTATTTGAAAAGTTCAATTTCTGTAAATCAATCTCAGTATTCGGTAAAAGTCTAACAAGAAAGTCTGGGGTCAGAAGAATAAAATCTAGTGACTGGATTGACAAAGTGTTTGAACTCACTGTTAAGCTCTATCTTAAGAAAAACATTCTGCCTTTAAAAGAAATTTTCACCTTCAGCAGAGATGAAATTGCAGCATCACAAGAACAGGATTGTCACCACTAAACTTTCTTATTTAATGTCAGAATTTCTGAGATTTAATAAGACAAAGAATACTACTAAAATTTAGTAGTAACAATCAGCCAACTGTGGCACAGTGCTTTCATCCCTTCTTTAATTATTTGCCACCCTCTGGGAATAAAAGAAGAAATTTGAAAATATATTGTACCACCATTGGTTTAACCCGGGAAAACTCAATGCATGAGATTTTCTCTCACCGTCGTACTTTTTTTAAGACTTATTTAAACCATTTTTCATTTTAATTAAAATTTAAAAATGTTATTTCAATTATTTTACCTATTTATGAGTAAAAGTACTAAGCCAAGCAAAAAAAATAATATTAAGCGAATGTAAAGTAAAAGAAAAGCAATTGGGCACCTTGAGAGAAATTCTCACTAGCGAGTTCTTCCAGGTTATCATTACCTTGCATGGGTTTTCACTTTGCTAGCGTAAGTCCATAAGATTAAGAAGGAAGTTAATTGAATATTAATGTTTAAACTTCTACATTATTAAAGCAAGTTTTTTTTTGTGGAAAGGCTTGAGCGTAAAGAAAAGAAAGACTACATAATATGGCATGAAAATATTTTGCACTAGTATGTGCATCTTTCAAAGATTAATTAAAAATCTATTTATTCATTTGTAATTTTAATGTTAATTAATTATTTTCATCAAGAACATTTTGAAATGATACAAAGAGCACATTCACAAAAAACTTTTAAGGAAACCCAAATATCCATGTTTGTAAAAGTTAATAATTTATCTATGTTTAGAAAACTTTTCTTGGTCATAATTAATAAACCATTATGTATACTGTCCCAAATTTCACAAACATTTAATGCTCCAAAAAATTTCTTCAGATTTTTGTAAATTTTTTTTGAACATGTGATTTTTTTTTTTCAAACAGAGCTTCAAAACTTACCAATGTTACAAAAGTATTTTTAATCTGGAGCATAAGCTCTCATAATAAAACCTTTAAATTAGTAAAAAACTTCTGTGAAAAAAAAAAATAAATAAATATAAATAAAATGATTTATTGAATTTTGCTTGCCTTGAGAATGAAGTAATCTTTGATATGCCTAAAATGACTATATCATTTTAATTATATATTTTCTCCATTTGTATTTGCGTATTTTTTTTTTTTTTTTTTTTTTTTTTTTATAATCTTCTAACAGACTTGAAGCACTTTTTTCATTACATTAATAGTGATGCTGCTGCACGTTTTGTAAATGCATTTGATAGCAAAAGTAAGTTTTTAATCAATTTGGTAAAATTTCGAATCAAATAATTTTTTAAGAAAAGAGAAGAGTCTAACTTTGGATATTTTAATGCATTGTTATTGCATTGAATTGATTTCTTGCAATGCAAGTTGCAGATAAGCTTTTTTTATCTCAAAGAAAATTTTGAAAGTATCAGAAAATCAGGTGTGTGATCTTTGATTGATGAAAAATAGGAGTGCATATTTATAATGAAATAAAATACTCGGAACTTTTGAAAATCGTGATAATTTTTATATGTAGGAAACATAAACTCCAGCTATGTTTTATGCAACTATTTCTTGATATTTGTGAAGAAAAATGATTTAAATCACTTTTTAATTCACAAGAATGAAGATTTATTTTAAAATAGCGAACGTGGGTATGCTTGAATATAACAGTATTAGCTTTTCCTGTGATTTTCTTTATCATTATATTGTTCAATAGTACATCTACTAAGCATTATAAAAATATTTAAATATAAGAATAGTTGAAAATATTATCTGATTTATTTATTTATTTTAGATGAAGACTTACATTTTTTTTTAAATCGCTTCCTTATATAAAGTACTGTATAGGTTCCAGAGCAGTCAGGCTATAGTTTGGATTTGAAGGTAAAATTTATTCACCAACATTTTACTTGATTATTTGACATATGCATTCTCAAAGCTTCTTGGCATCGGGTGTTTTGACTCTTATAAATGCCCATAACTTTTTTCTGTCAACAAAGAATTTTACCTTTTTATTTCTTCATCCATGAATTGCAAAATTTTTCCATTTTGTTACTGGGACACCACATCCAGAGCCTAAATTATCTCCTAGGAAGCCAGAAGACACATTACTTATCATATCCATACCTTCATTCGATTTGAGCCCATCTCAGAGGTTGGGCTTGTTGGATGATTATTGGCGTAACTTTTGCTCAGCAGGACAAAAAGGTTATTTCCATAACCATCAGCACCAATTAGGAAAAGCACAGTGACCAATGTTCATACCATGTCTAGCATGTTTGTAACAAAGATAGAATTTTAGTTTAAGATACTATGTGATTTGTTTGGAAATCTGCTATAGAAAATATCCAGAATATTAGAAGAAAGTTTTAATTTTAAAATTGATAAGCACGCACCAATTAATGTCTACACTTTTATGTTTATCTAAATGGTCACTTGCCAAAAATTTTCAAATAAAAAATTGTGCTTTGTCAGCCATACTTTGGCATCTGTATTTCCTCACTTGTTGTGTCTTCAGGCACACCAGGCTGGTAGAAAAGTGGATTGAATCACCAGTGTAAATGTTTAACAAAATCTCCCTGCCCTCTAAAATACTTCTTTTTTTATAAGTTGACATTTTAAAATATTTTATTAAAATATGTTAAAGAAAAAAATCAGTAAACAATTCTGATTGATATTCAAAATAATCAGATAAAAAGATGAAGTCAGATAATTTTAGTTAAGAACAATTCGTACAAGAATCGTACTTTATACATAGTATACCACAACTGTAATTGCTGTAGTTAGATAATAAAGAGCAGGATTTTTACACAGAATGTTGCAACAAGAAATGGGTGCATATTTTTTGAAAAAGAAACCATCAAAATGTAATGAAAAGATAGAAAGAAAAAAAATAAGATCAAAACACATTCTATTCTTAATTTGGTGCATGGGGCTGTCAGCCCTCTTGCCCCACCCTAGATATATTTATGCATTGTCGATTTTGTTATCTGAGAACAAGGGATTTAATTACACGTGATTGTTCAGTGTATGTATTTAAATTATTAACCAATGATATTCATTACCTACAATTAAAAAGTAATTATTAAAAATTTTTGAAATATTTTCATCATAATCACTTTGCTATTGTTTTTTATCATCAGATAAATGCTGTAAGTTTAGTGCTTACTTGTCACGCTAGATGGAAATCTATATTAGAACCTTCAAAGTTTCTCCAGAAAAGGTCCTATTTTATGGCAATTAAGATGATACTTGGTGCAATACAATATAAGTATTGAAAACAACTACTTATAATGCCCTAGTTTACTTTAAATTTGTGAAGATAACAAGGTACGCTGATTTAAATCAGCTTGATTTTAATGATGATTTTAAATCACTTGATTTTTTTGTTTTAATCATTGATTAAAATCACACAATTATATATTTTTATTTTTTTCATTAATAATGTTTAACTATACTCTAATCAAAATAATTTTGAAAAGAGTACATTTTATTTAAATCAAAGGAAAAAATAAATAAATGTGTCTTCTCAATCCACTCTGAGAATGGTCTTTAATTTTCAACAGCAATCCTCTGCTTGCTTTTCTTTGTAGACACTCACTAGAAAGATAAGGGAATTTATTGAATGAAATAACAGTAGTCTCCCTGGGTAAATACATAACAAAGAAGAATTTCCTTCTTTTGAGCACTGACCAATAGGTATTAAGGAACTGTTTTTCAAGCTTACTTGAAGCAATTTACTGGAATGAACTTTTACTTGAAGTTACTATTTCATACTGAACTGGAGATTAGATAACAGTACTCGGTCTAGTACAGGACAAATTGAAAAAAAATTGCAACACAAAGAGGGCAGGTAGGAAAAAGTATCCCATATGGCTCGATTTTACAGAAATTGCAACAGTTTCTGGTAAAGCAGAAAAACTAATTTTTCTCTACAGAGCATTGAATTTGCCTTAGCTAAAATTTTCATGATTACATTTCCATAGTATAAACAAGGTACAAACGATTTAAAATAAATAAATAATTGGTTACCTTGATACTTTGTTCATTTTTTTCCTCTGAAAATATCAGTATAATGCATTTCTATTAGGAAAGAGTTTAAAAGAATGTAGGTTTATAATATGGCCAGCTATAAAATTAGTATTTTTATTGTTGTATTTTGATCTTGATTTGAAAAAATATATATTAGTTGCACTGAACAAAGGATTCATTAGTACTTTTCTGGTTGCTTATACTGGATTTAGTCTTGCATTTCTTTACTGGTGAATTATCCTTTTTTATATTGTAGTACTAATAACATTTAAAATAATATGTAATAATGTGAGCTGTTTTGGTGATTTGGTGCAGTAAGACTATTGCATGGTACCTTTAATGGTGTTAACTTTTTGAGACTTTTTGTTTGTTTACTTATTGAGAGTTCTTAAAGTAGGTGATGTAATCATTACACAACTTTACTTAATTAAACTTTATATGCATTTAAAAAAAATAAAATAATACCCTCAAGCTTCTATCTTAACTGCATTTGTAAAACTATTAAAAACGGCATGCTTATAAGCCTTAAAAGTTTAAAATATCGTCGTTAGTTAATTTTAATTTTTAAAAAATCTGATTTAAATCAAATTAATCAGACTTTTTTTTTTTTTCTTAATCATGATTTTTTTCATACCCTGGAAGATAATAGGCATAATGTTAACCCATTCAGGACCATGGATGCATATATGCACCTTAAAAAATTGCATGCACAATTTGTTTTTGGTGCCAGTAAAAAAGGAAAGTAATATTTGCTTTCTTTAGTTAAAACATTTTTGTGATTATTTAAGTAAAGGTAACTTTTTTATAAATTGTGGTGCCAACCGAATGAAATTAATGTAAGAGCTGTCGGTCCCGAAGGGGTTAGTAACAAATATCTAAGACTTGTGTCTAATTTTCTTTGAAAAGAATAAATGCTTGAAAAGAATGTGTCTGAAACCAAACAGCTGCCTTGACATTGGCTAGAAAAAATGCAACAAAATAATTACAGCATTGTTGATGCTGTAGACATGTGTAGAAAATACTTTAAAAAATTGATAGAAATAGGTAAGTGAACAAATAATATAGTGTCTTAATGTTCAGCACAAAATGGCTCAACCTGTGCATTTCATAGTGTATATGTTGGATGAATGGCAGAGAAAGAAAAAGGCCTACAATTATCACGTACTTTCCAACCTCTCATAAAAAAGTTCAAATTGACCAAAGTCAAATAAACATGTTTTGAACCAGAAACTTTACTTAATAAATGAAATCGGATAGGGGAGGGTTGATACATTGACAATTTTTCTCAACAAATGGCATTAACAGTCATTGTAACAGATGTAAAAGCTTATTTTATTAGCAGAGGTCATCATTAGCTGGACTTAGCAGTGAAGAACTGATAACTTTTTCTTTTAATTTTGAAGATTTTTGGAATGTCAGTGTGAATTTTTTTTAAACTGATTTTCTTTCATAACTCTTATTATTGTGAAATAATATCTTGTAATTATTTTTTTATTTGTAAAGCACATTGTTAGGGTGAGTTTTACTAGAAAGCAGATTTGCATTTTGCAACTGCGTTTATACAAAGTGATTGAAAATCCAATAAGGCATGATAGGGAGAAATGATACATTAGTGCTGGGGAGAAATGATACTTGTATATTTGAGATTTAATAGTTTTTTTTTTTTTTTAAGTTGTAAACTAATATAGGACTGTAATATTAATTACTGTTTTATAGCAAGAGCTATTGAAATTGGTAAGGAAGAACAAAGAGACTATTCATAGGCATTATGTAGGTTACATAAAAAAGCAGTGCGATGATAGATGGTTAGTTTGCTTTGCTCATCAGGTAGAAGAAAAAAGTTTAAATGGCCTGAAAGGGGAGATGTTTCTATAATTGATGAAGGGCAAATTGAAAAAACATTAAATCCAACCGATTTTACTTGTCAAACTGATAAAGTTATTAGTTTTTCTTTTAACCATTTCAGGGGTCGTGGTATGTTTATGAAACCACTTAATTTTTATTCCCAAATGCCACATTGGCATCAGCATTTTGGTAAAATATTTTCCGTTTAATATGAAAGTGAAATAAAGTCCTTTTCTTATTTCCAATTAAACTTTTTGGTAAATTCCGGCGCCATTCATTTATTCAAGATTAACATTGAAAATGCTTTGCCATGAAAGGGTTAAAGAAATCTTAAATGTGCTAAATTTATGTTAGATTGTTTGCAAATCAGCAGTGTCCACTTCATTTTTCATTGCACAAAGATCTCTAGGGTTTTTATTTTTTTCATTATTTTCTAAAAAGTGTGTTAATAGGATTGTTTAAATATTTTTGTAAAAAACATTTCTGAAACAAAAATATGTCAATGTCATTTCTCTAAATTTTACTTAAATATTTTAAGATTTATCATAAAAAATTGTATGACACATAAATTGAATTATGTGCATTTTTTTTTTCAATTTACATAACAATGTATCAAATCTCCCTTGCTAGTGTATCAATCCTCCTCAGTTATGGGGAGATTTGATACAGTAGTAACCACTCAAAATAATTGGGATATATTTTTTGAATGATTATTTTTTAAATTCATAATATTTTTAATAAATTAATAAAAGATCACTTTATAAGGAAACACAAAAAATTTGTTTAAAAATAGCTTTCTAAGGGTTGTAAAAAATTAGTAAAAAAAAAAGTGCATCATAGCTCCCCTACATTCTACAGAGATTCAAGAAAAATCTTACTAAATAAATTTCTGGTTCAAAACATTCTTATTTGATTTGGATGAAATTGAACAATTTTACATAGGGATGGCCTTGGTGTTATTGGGTCATGCAGGATCATATTTCTTAATCTTAATTAAAAGAACTCACAATTTTAAATTATGAAATAAAAAATTTAATTTAAAAAATAACTTGCAAAGAATTATTACAAATATTTAAACATTTTCTGTCCTACTTGTTACTTTGTAGTTACAGTAAATAATCAGTCTAAATCTACCACCTGAAATTTGCACTTATACATCCTTTGTTCCACCATTGCACATAGTTTGTATATGTACATATTTTCGATATTTTGTTATATTTGTTATTTTATAGTAATAACAAATAAATAATCTTCTGCATGCCCCTGATTTAGATGATTTAAAAATAACCCACAGAAGTCTATTGAAATACACAAGAATCTCCCCTTCCTCATATTAAATAATTGAGATTATTTTTCTTTTTTTTTTTCTGTTTGGAGTGGGAGTTATATTTACACATTAACCCAGAAGAAGAATTTTCTGTGTCAGTCTGCAGCAAACTAAAATTTATCTGTGACCCAATAAGCCTACTATCATAAAAAATAACAGAAACACTTAATAACTTACTTTATTAACACTTAATAAAGTAAGCAAAATTTCCATTTATAAAGAAAACATAATATAAGGATACAACAAATATCATAAATCTAGAGACTTAAAGCAAATTTCAGCTATTTTTTAAGCCCAGCATTTCTTTTTCAGTTGCTGGATTAATCTGCAAGGTATAAAGTAATCTGTACTGCTGCTGTGCTGCACTGTTTCTGCTACTGGGCACATTAAAAGATCAAACAACCAGGTTAATATTTAGAACTAATTGATTGGATTAAAAAATCCAAATAGAAAACTAAGTTAATATATTTATTTTTATGATACTGTAGTTACTCTAATTTTCTTGATAAACAGGTGGCAAAAACATACAAATTACTTTTGCCATTGAAATACTCTTCCTGATTGTTTTTGGCAAGCACAATGCCTACCGAGAAATGTCCCTTTGATGCCAGAAGCTCTGATCAATCAGATTATAAGATATGGTATTAATAGAAAAAGGCAGCTTGGTTAAAAAAAAAAAAAAAACCTGCCAACAATAGAAGTATATAATGACAAAAAGTACATGTGACCGCCAGTGGTCAGATGACAGCTAAAGTATTAAGTCTGCTAATCAGGAAATTCTTGCACTTCTTAAAATTTTCAGTGCTTTTGAAAGAAGCTATTGCGGCATTATTATTTAAATAAAAAGAAATATTGTATGACATTTTATTATTTGCTCTCATGTTAAAAAAATTTCACTATTTTAAAAATTTTTATTCTCCATAATCTCTAGATATTTGTTCGTGCCCAGTTTGATTATGATCCTAAGAAAGATGATCTCATTCCTTGTCCTCAAGCTGGAATAAAGTTCAAAACTGGAGACATTTTACAAGTAATTAGTAAAGATGATCATAATTGGTGGCAAGCGCGGAAAGAAAATTCTGATACAACTGCTGGTCTAATTCCTTCTCCTGAATTACAAGAGTGGAGAGTTGCTAGCATGGCTGTTGAACGATCTCGTAATGATCAAGGTTAATATTAGTGTCTTAAATATTTCTTATTAATAAAATATTTTATTATAATATAATTACTAATTTCTTATTTATAAAATATAATATAAATTTTTCTATACTTTAATATACCCCAAGGAATTTTCTTGTATTTTACAATACCTTTTTATTTATTATGACTCTTTTTATATAAAATACTTTGAAATTGGCTATGGCCATGTTTGTCTTGCTTTTATGACTATCCTGAGATATGCGTACATGGGAAGATCAGCTTTTTTCTGTTTATTACTTTTATTTTTATACAAACAAGACAAAAATATGATACAAATATAATTTTTTGTCCGTTATTATTATTTTAATTTAGTATTTGAGCATTTTAAGGGAAGTATTCAAACCTTTCATGCATAAAATAGAAATATGACTTTGTCTGGTACAAAAAATTTAAAAATTATTTTCGTTATTGATAAACTATTGAAATATTTATCTGTGAATTCATTCATGATGCATTTTAATTAGCATTTTAAATAGTTATATTCCTTTAAGGCTGTTCTTAACAAGCAAAAAACATTTTGACATATTTACAAATTCATTTTTTAACAGAAAGATATAAAATTGGAAAGCCTGGCCATGGAAGCGATTTGGAATTGAACTGTTTTTTCTGTTTTTGGATCCATCCATTACCTATTGAGTTATAAGCGAATTTGATCATGTGACAAACCCGTTTTTTGCCCGCTCTTGAGTGCTCTTTCTCCATTCGCATGGAAATTTGGTTCAAAACGTCCACTTTGACATTATTTTCTGAAAGATCTATTGCGTTTGCAAAAATATGGAAAAAACAGATCGATGACACAGTTTCTGAAAAACAACACCAGCTAGTTTCATGCATTTTCGAACAAAAATAAATTAAAACTTATGTCTGAAAGTTGCCTTTTATGATTTGAGAACACCCTTAAGCATTTTTAAAAAATATATTTTGTTTTATATAATGCTTTCATTGTATACCACTGCAATGAGCTCTCAGAATTCAGTCTTTTGTTATCTCTCATATGCAACAGGTCATGTTAGTTCACTTGTCCTGCCTTCTGTCAACCTCTTCTGCACCTTCCACTTCTTCCCACTCTACCTATCTTATGCATTCTTGATCCTTTCATACTTTAATGGATTAAAATTGGGTTTTGTCTGATAGATCATTTCACTGCATAGTACTAGAATAGATTCTTGCATTTAAGTCAGTTGATATCTCTTGTATGTGACAGGTATCAGTTGATCATTTCTACTATCACGATGAATCAATAATGTGACTCGAAAGTACAGTATAGGATCCGTTATCCAGAAAGCTTGGGACCTGAGACATTCTGGATAAGGGGTTTTTCCATAATTTGGAACACTTTACTATAAATGTTAGGAATAGTATAAAATAACGGTATGAAATGTATAAAATATGAATAATATATGAAAATGCATAGTTATAAATTAGTTAATTTAATAACTTACTTACACACACAAAAAAACCTAAATTACAATTCAAATTAGCATATAAGAAGAGAGCAGAATCCTTTTTATTAAGATTGGTTGCTTATAGTGTGTCTTTTGCACTAACCGCTTCTGTATACTGCCATGATTTGCTGTTTATGAAAGTAGCTTGTTTGTTGCATCCCACAAATCAGTTGTTCAATTGAAAAGCATTAATAGCTCATTTGAAATCTTTTTACCACCTCATTCTGCTTGCCATCATCTTCACTTCCATTAGAAATATTCCATGGCATTATGTCACAAATCTCACTGCCAGTCATCTGATCACTTACAGGAGTATCATCATCAGCAATTAGACAATCTTCTACTGGTTTTGATCCAACAATTGAGCTTCTGAACATGAAAGTTCTTTAGCTTAGTCCCAGCAGATCTGTAATAATTTCTTACTCTTTTTAAATTTTAAAGTCTTCAACTTCATGACATTCACACCATTAAAAAATATTGCAGGTTTTTACATTTTTGAAAGGAAAATTTATCAGTTAACATTTTGCATTCCGGATTTCGGAGCATTCTGGATACGGGGTTTCCAGATAACGGGTCCCATGCTATATTTCTTTATTTTTTATGTCTGAATGTGTGCTCATTATACCAGATGTGCTACCTTATGAATCGAATTTATTATAAATAGGACATTTTGTTAAGCCCTATGCTGACAGTGCTATGTTAAAAGTTATTATGATACTTGTGCGATCTTTACTCCCATTTATTTATTATTAGTGCTGGCTCATTGGTAGACATAGTAAAACTGCTTCACCCTCTGTTTGTAATCCATATTATTGATATTCAATATAACAAGTTTCTGTCTTTCATTCTTTTTTAATACACATATAAGATAGCCTATAAAAGAGATTATACAGACACTTATTCTGATAATACAAGTCAAATCTAATATTTACCTTTTCCATTTATTCAGGTTTGGTTATTTTTCTGAATTTGCAACTTTTCCTTGATGAATTTTGGAGTTTATTTCATTATCAACTTTTCAAGTTCAGAAATTCTTGAACTTTCTTTTTTCTGCAAATTGCATTTCAATGTTAAGCTATAGGTATGATATGCTGAATATGTACTTTTGCTCTTTGCTTCTAGATGGTCACCTATGTAGTGATTTGTTATGATTGCATGCTCAGATTTTGCAAGTACTGAAGTTTTTTCCGGTCAAGCTTGGAGTATAAATGGGTGTTTACTTCTGATATGCAATTTGGGTCGATTGATAGAGTGGCCTAGTTAAAGAGAGAAACTCATGAGTTCAAGGTTTCTCTTTTGTGTTTATTTTACTGAACGTTAACCATTCTGCTTCTGTCCAAACAGTGTTGGCTGTTTTAATTTATCACATGTTTTAGGTCATGACATTTGATACTGTTTGTAGTTTATCAGCAGTACAAGTTTCTATTTTTATTTAAATGAACTGCTTTTTTCAAAATGAATTAAGTTCCTTGCAGATGTTGTGTTACCTTTATGACACATTAGGATTGTCAGCTGATAAATTCACTGCTGGTTAAGCAAGCTGACATCGATGGTATTGTTTTTTTTAAAAATCTTTTGTTTCTTCAAAAGAGTTTAAAGGTGAATAAGACTTTATTTAAGCTTATCTTTTCCTATTAACAACACATTTTGTTTTATGAAAATTTTAATTTGAAATAATTTGTTTTACTTTGAATACATTTTATTTAAAATTAAACTATGCTGTTTTGCCTGGACCTGCAAGAGAGATCATTGAAGGATGTTTTAAAGAAATAATATTTTAAAATAATTTTAGCTTACTTTTATCCTATACCATTTTTAATCATGTTTACAATTTTCTATAAATGTTAGATTATATTCACAAATTTTTTGGTCATCATTTTCTTCATATACTTTTTTTATGCATTGCATACTGTTATTCTATACTCTGTATTTAAGCTATAAGATTAAGGAGTTGTAGAAATGTAAAAATAATAATGTTAAAAGCACCAATAATTTTCAATTTTAAGCAGACTGGTTTCGGTAGCATATAGCATACCATGGATGGTGTACTATATGCTGCTGAAGACTAGTATGTTCCAAGCTCCTAGTAGTGCACTGAGGATGATATGCTTAAAATTTAAAATTATTGTTGCTTTTAATGTTATTTTTACATTTCTATTATATTGCATCAAGCTCCATCTTAATAATTATATAGGGAGTTGGTTAAACTGGTCAAGCATTCTATCAACCTTACAGTATATTACATAATTCTTAAGCTAAATTTCATTAACTATTCCGTAGTTCATGAAAAATTATAAAAATAATTTTATGGAATCATGAACTTCATAGTTTCATCAATGCTTCACAGACATTCTTCTTTTTTGTATTTTGAGCCTGAAAAAAAAAAAAAAAACTTTATAAGAAGATAAAGAAAATTGAAAAATTATAAACTAAGCCGATATGTGTCTAGCACGTCAGAAAAAATTAGCAAATGCTAACTGTTTCTCAAGTTAATAACCAATCAAAACATTAGAAATAAGTGGAACTTTTCATTTTATTGTTTGGGAGAATGGGAATTGAAACATATAAAGTGTGGCAGGACAGTAAGTGAGTTTTTCTCTCCAAGTGGGGAGAACATTCTCGCTTCATTAGCCATTAGTAACTGGAAAGCTGAGCTGAAAAGAACCAATCGCAGCAAACGAGTGGAGAGGTTTCTCTATGCCAAAGTGACGAAGGGTGAAACTTTACCATCAGTAGACTCTGATAGATGGCTTGCGAACTGAACTTCCAAGCTGCTGAGCTCTAAAGTATATAAACTGTTAATTTATGATTTCCTGTATTATAAATTCAAATTGCTATAGATAATTACTTATTAGAGGCTAGAATTGCACTGAAAAAAAAATTGCTGTGTATAAGCCACTTCTTCATATAAGCTGCAAGTAGCAAAATTTTACTTTTAAAATCGTATACCAGGCTTATCTACTGGAAATTATGGTATATATATAATATCTATATTGAGAGAGATTTATAGATTGATTTTTTTTTCAGTTAATTGTTCTTTTTTTGGACGGAAGAAGAAACATTACAGAGATAAGTATCTAGCTAAACATAATGCTGTGTTCGACCAACTTGACCTTGTAACGTATGAAGAAGTTGTCAGGCTACCAGGTTATAAGAGGAAAACATTAGTTTTATTAGGTAATTTATTTTAAATTTTAGAGAATATATAAATTTTTCTTAGCTTTTTTCTAACTTGTTTGTTCTGCTAAAGTGCATTTTGCTATTTCATGTTTACAAAAGCCTTCCTAGCTTGGTTTAAATAAAATAACAATTTACAGATTGCAATGTTCAAACACAACTTTACAAGTTGTATAACCATGTTTTTCATGAAATTAACAAAAAAATCACAACCAAATGTAAACAATTTAGTGGCCACCTGCATGTTGTTGATGTTTAGTGTTAAAGTTACTTTTGTTACATTGTTAGTTGTTAGTGAAAGCTCTTTCATAAGTAAAATCTATATATTTAAAACGCTAAGCATTTTCTTTCGACAGCCCGTAAGAAGAAACCACTGCATCAAATTACACCAATCTTTTTTTAAATGAAAGATATTTGGCCACAGATTTGTTATTGTACATTTGTTTGTTCAAATATTTTATTAATTAGCCATGTAATTATAAATTAAAATTCTACAGTTATGCATGCGCAGTATATAAGTACAAGTCTGCCTTTGGAGTGACACGCGCGCTGCAAATGTACAAAGGTACTCGCTCAGTTGAACTATCACGTCCCAGGTAGAAGTTGTTTTAAGTTCGTCTGCTATTCAATCTTACTGTAAACTAGCTTTTCTTTCTTTCACAAAATTAATATTATTTGGCTCTTTCAGCAGTATTAACAATTCAAAAATTTACTGTGTGAGCTAGATATGGTTTATTTCGGGAGTGGCATATTGTTTTGGTCATATTACACACAGTAGATAAACTCAGTGATTTGAGGCTAAAAGTTATATCCGTCTTATGAATCGCCAATAGTTACAGTTACACACGAAGATTGAGAAACTAGCATGTTAAGTTGTAGCAGCTTCTTTGAAAAAGTAAGGTATAAATATTAAAACGCCAAACTTTTCCTCTAAGATTAAAACTCAAATGTGAGACAACTACGTATGCGTCAACTGTTTTTCGAACCTCTTCAATTTAGTAGGGTGAAAAATGAGTTTTAGCTAGCGTAGCGGGTTAACACAACAGTTTAAAGCTCAGAGTTTTTGTAGCGGACGCAGGTTCAAACTCAAGCCAGGCAAAATGTGTAATATTTTTGTCGATAATTCATTTCAGTAATGACATATTTTATTAGGAAGAGAAGATATAGGATTTTTATTTTATTGTTATTATTATGAATACTTTATAATTAAGTAAAATTTAACATTCAATAATATTTTGAAAAAAATAATGATTTTTTATATTTTAAATAGTTAATCTAAAATATTTTGCATGTAATTATCAATTAAATAAATTGAGCTGATTTACAATTTTTGTTATATTTTCTGACCATTATCAAGAATATATATATATATATATATATATATATATATATATATATATATATATATATATATATATATATATATATAAATATATATAAGATACCATAAGGAAAAAATACATCAAAATGAATTGTTGACATTCAAAATGAAAAGATATTTAAAAATATCGTAAAAAGCAAACATTCATTATTACTTGCGCAAATGCATCATAGTAATTTGAATGCTAATATATAACCATTAATTAAACATAACCTTCCACCGTCAAATATTATGAATTAAAGCTGTAAGTATTAAACAAAAAAAAAAAAAAAAAAAAAAAAAATTAATATAAGAATTATTATGGAAGAAAAAGAAAAAAGTGGACACTGACAAAAATTGAAAAGCTTATACATTGAATTACGTTATCAAGGGCACAGAATTCAATGATATAAGCAAAATGGTTGTTTTCTGTGGGAAAAATAAGCTAAAGCTAAAAGTTATTTTCCCCTGTGCCCAAACAACCATAAAATCAAGTGAATTGATTAAAAATGAAAGCAGAATAGAAACAAATAATATGAAATGGAAGAATCAATAAAACGTATTTAAATATTTATAGGATATAAAATATAAATAATAAACACCATACCGATTAATATTTCAGTATTTTACAAAAATCCACACGCACATGGCTGCCAGTATATCAAAAAGAATAAGGTGAATAAAACAGTTAAGAAATCTCAGTAAATGATACCAAAAGATGCAGTTAATACATTTTGAAATAAAATTTGAAATACCTTGTTAAACACATTTAATCTAATATAAAATAAATAGATATTAATTACATTATTTAAAATGCACTATTAAATTAATTAATAACAGTATAACAATATCGTCAAAATTTAGCTAAAAATACCCCCTGGTGTATTAAATTATAACTGAAATGGAGCTAGAAAAATTAACAATTAGAGCTATCTTAAAGAGACAAATTTAGTGCTGCCATCTAGTATTACTTCTATTAAACAACTAACGCAAGATAAATATTTGTAAGCACTTGAATGTAAATAATTGTATAAATAATTGTAAGCATTTGAATGTAAATAACTGTATAAACAGCAAAACCAAACATATCCTTATATATAGAGAATTATAAACCGAATATAAACCACACAATGTATTTAAAAACTATTGTAAATAAAATTTAAAAGCATACAATATATTCTATTAGCTAACTTATTTAAACTAAACTAAGAAATAAATAATTCTAGAACATTGATAATATATAGCATATAGCTATATGCTATAAAACAAAATAAAATTCAGTAATAATTAATATAAATAATTATTAAAGATAAAAATTATTTTTTATGAATTATATATCAGATATTTATAAAATGAACAGGAAATAAAAAACATGTGGAAGTAAATAGAAGGTTAAATGATACTTAAATACCCATTACTTAAAAAGCACAAATATAGAGTGTGGATTATCTTCAGACATCCATAAAAAACCATAAAGTATGAATGTGGGACATTCAAAAACATTAATCCGATAATAAATATTAAAAAGAATAGAGTAATAATAATAAAAATAATTACCCAATTTTAATGCATACAGTATAACAATATTTATATTATACATACTTATATGTATATTATTCACTATAAGAATGGCATACTATTAGTAATTAATATGATATTGTCCTGAGTAAATTTAAAATTTAATAACAAATAATTGTAAATTAGATTAATCAATAATTAGGCTAATTATAATATTAATGAAATTCTCCAATTACATATAAAATATCAAATCAACATCCATATAAAAATACGTAACAAGAATATAGTAATAATACAAGAGCCCCATTTTTTTTATTATATATAATTAACCATTGCGTATTATCCAGACAACACCACCCTCCTCCGTACTCTAACATCTACCCACCCAACCATCCTATAATATTTTTTTATATTATTTTACAATTTTTAATTTTTTTATAGATATATTTTTTTTTTTTTTTTATAATTTTTTTGTAATTTTGTTTACGCATGTGTTAATTTGTTTTAATAGATCATGTAAGAAAAGTACTAATTGTATATTAATGAATATATGAATTTTTTTGGAAAACCATGATTTAATGCATCATAAATTAGTTTTTTAATATTATTGTTAATTAGAGGAGAAGAACATAAACATTTTATTCTATATAAATGATTAAGTATTATATTCTGAAATACAGAATGATGTAGACAAGATTTAAAATTTGTAAATGTATTAACTTTGAATTTAAATTCTTTACGTTTGTCATGTAAATCTGTGATTGTTTTATTGTCTTTGATTGTAATTTTAAGATCTAAGAAGTTAATTGTATTGTTAGATAAAAGGTTTTCCGTTAATTCCAAATTAGTGGGATAATCAACTGGAAATCGAGTAATTGCAGATTGATCAGTATCAATTAAAATGATGTCATCAATATAACGATATAAATGTAGATTATTATTAGTAAAATTGCGTTCATAATGATATAAGTATAAGTCAGAGAGTAAACTGGAAGTACAACCGCCTTGTGGTATACCGACATGCTGTAAATATAAAGTATTATCTTGCAATATATAATTATTATAGATAATGAAGTTAGTCAAAGATTTAAAATATGCAATATCTATATTAGATGGTAATTCCAGTTTTTTATAATATTTTTTAAATAATGCATTTATAATTTTATGTAAATCTAATAGGTCTATATTATTAAAAAGATCTTTGAAGTCATATGTCGTTATATTATAAACACAATGAAGATTTTTTAAAATATTAACAAGTTGATAGCTATTTTTTATACAATGTGTATTATCATTATTTGTAGTAAGTACATATAATTGATTAAGAATTTTTAAGAGAAGTGTATTGGCTTTATTATTATATGTATTACAACCAATAGTAACAGTCCTAAATTTAATAGGAGTTTTATGAAATTTGGGAATAAGAACTAAATATGGATAATTAAAATTAGTAGATAAAATATTTAATAGTTTATAATAACTTCGAATTTTACGATTATTTACAATTACAGTTTCATTAGTTTTTTGAAATGACTTATTAGAAGAAATAGAATTTGTAAGAAGTTGGTGATAATATGATTTACATATAATAGCATAATTGTTAGGAGATTTGTCTACATATGTAATAACGTAGTTTTTTTGTAATTTAGTAATTTGTTGGAAATAATGCTTTGTATTAATAGAAACCAAATCAGCAATATTATTTTTTAAAGCCATAGTTAATTTTTCAATTACTAATATCTTCCATTGATTAAAATATTCAATAGGCTTATTATAAGAGATAGAAATTTTATAAATAAAAATATCAATATCATATGTAAACTGTTTGATAATAGATTTAACATTAAATTTAGATGGAAGTCTATATTTAGTACCATAACCCATTAGTTGTTTCAATTTAAAATCATGAACAATATCAAGATTTCCAGTGATTATATGTCCATGATCATTGTTTATGTATTTTTTTAGAGTGGGGTCTTTGCAGTTACACGGAAAATTACTTGCAGCAGATGTATTTTTTGAAAATGTATTGTAGTTAAAAATCTTTCTCCCAATTGTATTCGGATATTTAAAGGTCTTTGATATATGAAGATTATTGATAGGAAAAAAACAATTTTTATCATTAATTATAGAATTGATATTAATTTTATTAAATATGTGATTTGAAAAAGTAATTATCATTTGAGTATTCATGTTCTGAATTTTGTGTTTTTTTTGTAAATTAATATTTAAAAGATTAACCCTACTCATAATAAGGTCAAAGTAAATATCAGAGAAATGTTTAGAGAAAGATTTACTTAGAAAGACATTTAAATGTTGTACAAGCTGTTTCTTTTTAATAGCAAAGATGTTTTTTCGAATTAACAACCAGTTATAATTCTCTAAGTAATTTCGTTGAAGATCATTAATTTGTTTTGTGATAGATTTTTTGGAAACTACAACTGATGATGAACCCTTTCCGCGTTGTTTAATTAATGGTTATATATATGTATATATATATATATATATATGTGTGTGTGTGTGTATTAGAAAGAAAAGTTTGTCATTTTTTTTCATAAAAAATAAAATAGAAAGAAAGAAAAATATTAGTATAAAAAAAATTATTTTGATATCCAGGTTTAATATTTAAAAAATGCATAAAAATGTAAAATAAATTTCAAGTAATATAAAATATGTATTATAAATTGTTAGCTGCATCTAATTTCAAATTTAGGTTTTTAGAGAATGAGACAGATAAAAATAAAATTCATGGCAGCTTTTAACCATTGTGTAGTTTTAAAAAATAAATAAATAAAATAAATATTGTTATGTTTTCAAAAAAAAAAAAAAAATGAGGCCATAGGTAGTAAAAATAAATTCTCTACCCGGCATTTTTAGGTACTGATTAAAAGCACGCATAATTGGTTATAAATTATAAACTTAAAATTCTTTCACTTCATTGAAGAGGTTAGACTGACAGCACCATCTATCGCCTTAGAGAAATAGAAATCACTTATGCAATATAGAAATTCGTCATTCAATAATTAATTTAGAAGCAACTAATTAAAAATTCAAGAAATTTATTCTGATGAAACATTCAAGTTATTTACCATCAAATCTTGACGGGCACTAGTATATATGACGTCATCTAGTATACAATAAAAATATTCATACAGTTTTTTATTTTAAAAGGTTTAAAAAGTTTAATTGAAGAAAAATGTATTTTTACAAAATGCCTCCCTTTTATAAGATTTTTCACATGCAAAATACTTTCAAAATAAATGCAAATTCATTCAGCTTGAATTGGTATAAATAATTCAAGAAATTAATGTAAAGTAGGAAATTAATAAATATGTATGTTTGCAAAAGTAAAAAAATATATATTACGTTATTTAAAATTTAATGACCTGAGATTTTAGCTTTGGAAGGGTTATTTCCTCACTCAAAGTTCAGCATGAGTATGAAGATCCAAGTTTAAGAAATAAATCCTTGCATAAAGCTTTAGTTAAAAGTTCAGATAGATTTTCTTGAGATCTAAAATGATTAATATAACTTTTTTTGCCATTACTAGTTTCTAATAAACATATTTCAAGTCAATATATCTATGTTTTATGTTCTCATCTTAGTCCTTGAAGAAATTTATGGTTCATCATTACCTTATTGTAGAATTAGATTTAGTTGCCAATACCTTTTACACCAAGGTCAAAGATAGAGTGAAGATGAATTGAAGTCAATTTCATATACAGTCAAACCTCAATATCTCGAATTTGAGGGAGCTTTAAAAAGTTCAAGGTATCAAAATTAGTGATAAGAATTTCTTTTCCACTTTTCATTATGTAATAAGAATAAAATTTATTCTAAATTATTATATAAATCACATTGTATGCTAATATAATTATAATTTGAAACCATTACTGCTCACAAACAGCAATGTAATCTGAATGCCTTTATTGTAAAAACTATGAATGTTACATTTCAATTTATATAAGAAACTGGTTATAAGACATTTAACATGATTTCAACGCATCAATTTTACACATCAATACACATCAATTTTATTCTGTTTGAAATAACAATGTCACATCATGCATAAACACAGTTCAAACAATTAACTCTAATAAACCATTATTCCATATGATGAATAAGTGTTATGAAAATTACATTCACTATATTAAGTTTTATATAGTATACTAGCAAACCCCGTGGCTTTGCTCCCGTAATAGTTGAAATATACCAAGTGCTATTTGCATGACTATTTTTTTTATTAGAAAAACGCTTTTTGAAATAATTAAAAAATTACAAATTAAACCACAGTTTGACTAAACTTCATTATAAAAGTGCAATAGACATTTTAAAGATTAAACATAAGATTTTAATTAATAAGAAGAACTAAAAACTATTTCCAAAATTAATGATAATTTAGAAAGTATTTTGAGACTTTTATGCTCATTTCAGTATTCATTTGAAGTTTTGAATTTTTTAGAAACCATCTTAGCACATTTACATCTTAAAATTAACCATCATGTCAAATTCCAAGCAATTTGTCTAACAGTCTACACCTCTCTGGTGTTAGAGGGTCAACATAAAATGCCGAAACAGAGTTGAAATAGAATGTCTCAAAAAATGTTGAAACAGAGACTGTCACCATTAATGTGCCAACATTAACCTTGAAATCGGTTGGTATTTCCTAATATTCTATAGAAAACAGAATTTATATGTTTTTAAAGGCTTTCTTGTTGTTCCTGCCAACCAAGTGGCAGTGACACCGCCATAAAATATGGCCTGTATAGGATCAGGGACTATCACTCTTGATTCGCAACCAATAATTTCTGTAATCAGTTTATTATTTCCTGAGATTCCATAGAAATCACAATTTAGGACTCTTTTAGAATGCTTTTCGCTTCACCCCTTTTTAATTTAGTATTTATTTTCGACTGTTCTTAGAGTACATTTATATTTTATAAGTAACTACCATGCTATATTTAATGTTTCTAGCCTCTTCAGTACCACAGAAATCACAATTTAGAAAGTTTTTTGCTCCAGCAACCCACGACATAAAATATAGCTTACGTTTGAGCAGGTTTTATCACCATCCATTTGCAACCATTATGTTTGAAATCGGTTTCGTATTTCATAACGATTGTATAAACATCGTAATTTAGAACACTTTTCATTCACTTCCTCCTTCTAAATTTGGAATTTTCTTTCGACAATTCTTAGAAAGCATTTGCATCTTTGGAGTAATTACCATTCCAAATTTAAAATGTTAAACCCCCCCTCAGTAACACAAAAAAGCAATTTAGAACATTTTTTCCTCTTGTAACCCCCAGGTGGTAGTGACAACAACGTAAAATATAGGCTATGTTGGAGCTGGATCTGACACCATCAATTTGAAACCATTACTTCTGAATTCAGTTTATATTTCCTGAGATTGCATAGAAATCATTATTTAGAATGCTTTTCATTCATTTTCCCCCCTTTTAAATGTCAATTTTTTAAGGAACTCTTCTCAGAGAGTATTTACATCTCATAAGTAATTACCATGCCAAATTTCAAGTTGCTAGCCCCTTCAGTATAACAAAAATCAGAATTTAGAATGTTTTTTAAAATGCAACCACCAGGGGGTAGTGACGCCGACATGAAATAGGTCCTATATTGGAGCAAGGGCTGTCATCATCAATTTACAACCATTACTTTTGAAATCAGTTGGGTACTTTTTGCGTAGAAATCGCCATTTCGAACGTTTTTTAGAACAGTTTTTGTCCATTTTCACCCCTTTTAAATTTCAAATTATTTAGGAAATGTTCTTAGAGATCCTTTATATCTTATAAGTAACTACCATGCCTAGTTTCAAGTTGCTAGCCCCTGCAGTATTACAAAAATCGCAATTTAGATTGTTTTTTGCTCCTTCATCCCCTTTGGGGTAGTGGCATCAACATGAAATACCACCTATGTTGAAGCGAGGGCTGTCACCATCGTTTTCACACCATTATTTTTTAAATCAGTTCGGTACTTTCTGAGATTGCATAGAAATCACCATTTAGAACGTTTTTAGAACACTTTTCATGCATTTCCACTCCTTTTAAATTTTGAATTTTTTAAGCAGCGCTCTTAGAGATCATTTATGTCTTATAAGTAACTACCATTCCAAATTCCATGTATTTGGGCCCTTCAGTATAACACAAAAATCACAATTTCAAACTTTTTTTGCTCCTGCACCCCTTTTAGGGGTAGTGGCACCGACATAAAATGTAGCCTATGTAGGAGCAACGTTTGTCACCGTCATTTTGACACCATTATTTTTTAAATTGGTTTGCTACTTCCTGAAATTGCGTAAAAATCGCCATTTAGAACATTTTTTAGAACGCTTTTCTCGCATTTTCACCCCCTTTTTAATTTCGATTTTTTTAAGACATGTCCTTAGAGATCATTAGTATTATATAAGTAACTACCATTCCAAATTTCATGTCTCTAGGCCCTTCAGTAACACAAAAATCGCATTTTAGAACGTTTTTTGCTCCTGCACCCCCTTTTGGCCAGTGGCATGGGCATAAGATATAGCCTATGTTCTAAGTTGGACTAACACCATCATTTTGATACCATTACTTTTGGAATCGGTTCGGTAGTTCCAGAGCTTACTTCTGACAAATAAACAATTTTTACCTCTTTATAATATTAGTATAGATAGATTTAATATATTGAAAATTTCATAAAAATGAAGTAATTTAAAAAGTTTTGATAAATAAACATAGGTCTGTAATAATTTTGAGGAGGGAGGTTGGTTGAAACCCATAACCTTCCCTCCCCTAGCTATGATCTTCCAATTTTCTATATAAACTTTTTATGTTGCATTTTAGTAATGTATGTTAATTCCATTATGTTGATGCAGTATATTGTTATTAAAATATAGTTCAAAAAATTATCACCCATGTGAATTACATAGCTGCAGCAAGAGTAGTTAAAATGGTACTCTGGCACCAAGTGCCAAGTTGAATAGGCACTCCATGGACATTGTCAGTTACCACTATCGCTGTACATAGTTTCTGCAACAATGCCGATTACTTTTTGCATCCTTGTAAATGAACTCTAAACGTTCACATACACAATCTTTTTTACTTCAGTATTTTTTTCTTAGTTTCTACATTTCTTTATATAATGAATGTCACATTTGTTTGTTGATCTGTCATATAAATAAGTAAAATCAAAATCATCTTGAGGAATCAAATATCTTGCAAACACAACTTAATTTCTTAAATATGGAGAATTTTGTCAAATAACTTTTAGCTTTATTTGCATTTCTCTCTTCCTTACCCTAACTGAAAAATGATAAGTGTTCTATTGGGATACACAATTTGCATTTCAGCATGTATTTTTTCTGAATATATTTAGAATATTCTTTGACTGCTGTATAGTATCATAAATACAGATGCAATAAATGTGGGAAATGGTTTTTTGTTAAAGAGGTTGCCCAATCATCAAATTAATATTTGTGTTGTTTACGTCTGATTGTAATAATTAATAGAAGAAGAAAAAGCTATTACTAATAGTATTGTATGCAAATGCATATTCAAATCTGAATACTCTAAATGAAGTATAAAAATATATTATTTCAGACGAGAGCCTACAAGTTGTGTTTGTCTGTGTATGGCTTATGTGATCATTTGTATATAAAGTACAGCCGTACTTTTAAACTTTTCAAGAAAGGTAACAGAAACTAGTTGGATGTGCCAATCTCAAAACTTTCTTCTTTCTCATACATGTTAATACAGTAGACTCCCTCAAATCCCACTATCCTAAAATCATCAAATGTGTAAAATCCGCACATCATCGCAGATGTAAACAATAAAACTTTCAGTTCAGATTTAGCGAAAAAAATACATTTTTATTTCTATAGCATTCTGTATGTATTTTAATGTAATTCTCGTTAATATCACTGAACTTATGCTTTTTCGTGAAGGAAGTATAAATTTAATTCTGAAAAAAAAATCAAGATATTGCTGATGTTACTGGTGACGGCAGTCATTTTACCAAATATATATATTAATCAAGCTTTTTTGGTTAAGTCTGACGAAACCTGAAATAAAAATCCTTTATTTTGTGATTTTGACCTGAATTAAAGTGTACCTTTATGAGGCAAGTTTCATTGAATAATTCAAGAAAAAATTACTCATCTATATTAAGCATATTTAACTATACATATTAATTATTTACTTGATCTATACTTTTAATAATTTAATATTTTTTTAATTATCTTAATTTTTATTATTTTACTTAATTATTTCAATATTTTACTATATTGTAAGCATTCATTCTAAATTTGATTGCATTATCACATTCATATTACTGTTTAAAAAATGTAAACAAAGCAATTACCAGAAATCCGCAAAATACTAATATCTGCATAACCTCTGGTCCCAAGCTGTGTGGATTTGAGGGAGTATACTGTATTTCAAAAAGTTGTTACACATGTTAATACTTCAATATTATTACTTCAATATTACATCAACTTTTATTTTCATCTTAAGTTTCTGCTTCATAAAAACAAGTTAATCTCAATCATTTCATAATACTTAATAAAATCAATATTTTTCATTATTCTGTTGTATATCAGCTGCTTGAGAATCGCTGGGTTAGCTGGATGCAAAGTGCTTGTAACTGCATGTACAGCCGATGAACAATAGAACTATCAAAAATCACTATTACAGCATCCCCTTCTGGCAGATTTTTACCAAATTCACACGGTACGTGTTAGCCATAGCCAAAAACATGTACATTTCTATGCATAACTACACACACTTTTCAATGGTGCAGTAATGAAAATTGGCAAAAAATCACTATTACAGCACCCTCTTCTGGTGGAATATTTCTAAGTACAAGGATGACCTACTGGCCATAGGCAAAAACATACACGAAAAATTTGGTTCAATTCTATGCATAACTTCATATATTTTTCAATGGTACAATAATGAAAATGGCACAAAAATCGCTATTACATTGCTCCCTTTCGGCAGAATATTTCCAAATTCAAGGAAGATCTGCTGGCCATAGCCAAAAACATACGCAAATAATTTGGTTCAATTCTATGCATAACTTCATACACTTCTCGATGATACAAAGCAGATACAAGACTGAACAGACAGACATTTTGTATAAACATGTTTTTCGAAATTTCTGACCCCTTAAACATGTAAATCCATTGAAATTTTCTTTTATTAGAATTCTTTCTTAAGAAAGTAAAAATGAATACTGCACGAAGTTAATGTAGAGCCTTGCTTTTACACTGCATGGGCAAGCTTCTACCAGAATTTTATTAGAAAATTTTTTCTCCTTATTTGACCCTTAAGTGGTGAGGAGATTTTTTAAATTACGTACGTGGGGAGGTGGGGTGTATGTAACCCCAAAATTTGATTACTTGTGTGCTTCTAAAAATTTAGCGAATTAAAATAAGAAAATTTCCTGTGAATTTTGTATTATTTACTGATATAAAAACAACTGAAAAAGTACTGTAAGTGTACATACATACACATATAAATTCACGTATCTAAATACCACAAAAATTTTGTTTGCAAATTTACAACTCATATACAATTTCTTTTTGGCACAATACACCCTATCTCACTATTTAATGGTTAAAATAAAAATATCCATGTTTAAATGAGGCAAAAATTTCTATTCTGAAATACTAATGAAATTTTGCCTCTGCATTAATCTAGGCTTGTTTACATATTTCGCAAAATGTAGAGAAAATGTGTAAATTATTGAAAAATATGGATTCCTGGAATGTAAAAGCAGGATTACACTGTATATACATAACTGTAGATTATTGAAATGACTATACTGTGTAATAAAGAATTTGGATGAGTAATAATATTTACTAATTAATTAGCAAAAATTGCAGAAGTTTGAAATTGTATTTTGAGCTCAGAAAACAAGTTGAGATTTTTTATTCTGCTTATTTTTTCTGCACTGCTGTTGTCATGTTAACTTAAAATATTAGTTTTTAGGGTTCCATACTTAAAAAGTAAAAACAGAACCATTATAAGATCACTCCTGTGTCTGTCTGTCACAGACCTTTTACTTGTAAACTATGCAACATGAAAAGTTCAAATTGGGGGAAGTAATAAAGATTATTGACCTACATATTTACAGATTAATAAATATTCATAAATACATTTAGGAAAAATGTAGAGAGGCCAATTAAGTTACTTGAAAAAAAAAATCCTTTCTTTGTATATTGTGTAGGGTATCGTGTGAAAGCTTTCGTAACGCTGAAATCAAAAATATATTTCATTTAATTTTAGGTATTATATTTTCAAAGTTATAGTGGAAAATGTAGTGCAAAAATATGTCCCCCCCCCCCCCCCATCTAATTCCGAATCTATTGAAACTAAAATTATGAAAAAATTAGAGGTAGTAGACATTAATTTAAACCTTGCAGGAAAATTATAGCGATTATTCTAGGTCACATAGTTTTTGAGAAAATTGCATTTTTCTGTTGCACTCAAATTTCGATTTACGGGCTTCAGCAAAAGCGTTGAGCCAGAGCTGGAGATACCTATCATAGCAGAAGTATAAAAACATTGTTGATCATGAATTTCGGGAAAAATCGTCGGTAATTAGCCGAGATATTAATCCTTAAAGACACGGACAGTTTGGACATACATAATGACAGGGACGGCGTACTCTATGCTCCATGGATTTTAAAGCCTAGATAACAAATTTTAAGGATATATTTATGTAATGTAATGCCCAGTAGCAGTATAAAAGCAATAAATGTCAAATTATTAAAAACAGACTAATTTAATGAGAATTAATCACATAAGTACTATGGGTTTTGTGACTAGTTTCCATTGAGTGACTCTCTCAATACACCTACTATGTCTTTAAAGGTTAACTAAAAACCTATATGGAATAACAAATATACAGAATACCTATATTTGCTATTATTTAGGTTCCATACATCTTTGAACTTTCATGGTATATCCATTTATATTTTTCTGGTATACAGGGTGCAAAGGAAAGTCCCTTTAACCTGAAAATACTTGCGAACGGAGAGAGCTACCACTATGCAAGTGAGGTAAGGCAACTACACCCGATTTAATGAAAATGACAGCAGCAACCCCTAGGGGCGAAATTCGGAAGATAGCCACTGCAAATCGAAAACAAAAAGAGATAGAGCAAAATTTCCAATTAGAAAGTTTTAAAGCATCAATTAATTAGTAGAATACGACATTTGGTTTACATGGATAAGATGAATCTTCGCCTATTTATCCAAAAATATCCGAAATCGATGCACTCTATTTTGTGTAAATGTTTGAATAGAATAGTCAGAAGTATGAAGAAATACGCACAATTTATGCTATAAATATGTACTTATCTCAATACATTTTGATAACATCACGCAAAGAAAATAGACAAACTGCCTCACAGTGATAAAAAGTTAATATTCAGTATGTTCGAAAAGTTCGCCATTGCTCACAACACACGTTTGCATCCGTGAGAGTACTTCTGCATGCACATTTCTCAGCATGGAATGTCTATTGCAAGCCTCTTCAATATGACGACATAGATTCAACCCTTTCAATAGCAGTGGCTAGATGGTCTAGCCACCTAATTTTAATTCGAAAACTGACAAATGGCACCAAGAATATTTTAATAAAATTTTGCTTTTGTAATGAAAGTGCAAATTAATGGTTTTTTGTTTTGTGAGAAATTTGTTTGAATATTCTGGTGTTCAATTATTTCATCAGTTTATGAACAGAATTCTTCTTGCCCTGAAAGGGTTATTTTAAAATTTTAAATGCATTAGAAATTAAATCTTTACAGACATTACAGCACAGTGCCAATGTCACAATCTGCAATTGTGCACTGCTACATTTCCGGAATGTGAATAGGCAAAGTAGAATCGTCGCTCATTGATTTCAGACATTTTTGGGTATGCAAGCGACGATTTATTTTATCCATGTGAACCACATGTCGTTTTGTACTAATTAATTGGGGCTCTAAAACTTTCTAATTAGAAAGTTTGCTCTACCTCTTTTTGTTTTCGATTTGCAATGACTATCTTCCAAATTTCACCACTAGGGGTACTGCTGTTGTTTGCATAGGTCGGGCGTAGTCGCTTTACTGTATCGTTACCTCACTTGTATAGCTGTAGCTCTCTCCGTTCGCAAGTATTTTCAGGTTAAAGGGACTTTCCTTTGCACCCTGTATACTATACAGCTATTCCCAACCCTACGTTGTATAGTTTTTACAAAATCTTAGTATTCTTTCAGCAATAGTATTTTTTAATAATACATTTAAAAATTCATATATTATTGTACAGAACCCTCTGTGCACGAGTAATACTCACACTTAACCGTTTATTGTTAAAATAAATTTAGTTTATTAACATGACCTACTTTGTTTTTACCCTCTCCAAGTCAAGAAATCATGAAATACATGAAAACGCCATCGCTTCTCGCTACCGGTATGCCGTTGTTTCATAATATGCAAGATCTCAGTGATCCGGAACTGTGATTGCAATATCGCCGGTTATTCGCTAGTCACGGCTGCCGTTCGTACGTTTGACGTCACAGCGCTGGGCATGAGGTAGAAGTGTTTGAGCCAATGGCATTTTGTGATGTTTGCATTATGTATTTCGTTTCTAGGAATGGCATCACTTAATATGCAGAAATCCTATATTTTGTTTGTATAAATCACTGAACGCGATTGATGAATTTTGCCCTTTGCCATAGCTGCATGTTTGTTAGCAGCTTATGTATTTTTATTATGTCATAGTAGCGGTTAGCTACGATAAATGCTAGCAATGTTTCATTAGGCTTTATTTAGTTTTTGTTTTGAGTTTGTTTAGTTCAAGCGAAGTTATGCTTGTTGGTTTTTCATCTTGTAAATATCATCAAGTTATCGTCATTAATAAATAAGTTATTAGAATTTTTCTGCTTCTTCACTAAGTCTTCCTCACAACTTCACGTTATTTTTAGACTTTCACTGATCTCTGCTGTTTAAGATGAAGTTTTATGCTATTAAATATAGAAGTGGTTATGGGCCCAGACCCATTAAATAACCATTTTAGTGAAGTTCTGATAAATGTAGAAGTGAAAAAGATGTCTTTCAGTCGTTTGTGAACTTTCCGTTTTTTTTTTTTTCGAACAAACTTTTTGTGCTCCTGTTGACATTTAGTTTTGCCGGTTGTCGAGATAGAAATTTCCTTTTGACGTGGGCTGATGGAGTTGCAACAAAACATCACCCTGCTCAAAAGTAGCAACTGAGAGTCATGGAAACATGAGGTCAAGGTATTATTATTACACTATGGAGCCTGGGAGTTTGTTGGAGGGATGGAAGAAAGTGACAAGCCACCTGCTAAGATTATCTTGAGTGAAAAGACAGACCAGAATGATGATATGGTAGAAAGTCAAAAGTTGCCTTCAAAAACGCTAGAAAAGTCACCTTCAAAAACGCTAGAAAAGTCACCTTCTAAAACATTAGAATCAGCTGCCGATAAATCAAAAGTAGAGCCAGAAGCAAGTGACCTGACATGGAGAGAGAAGCAAGACCTGAAATTAAGAAGAAATAGAGCCTATACCATCATTTATCAATCCCTCAGCTCAGAATTTAGACCACTAATATCCAGTACAACAGATGGAGCCAAGGCATAGAAGATTTTGCATGACCACTTTGAGCCCACAACAAGAGCCCGTGTGATTCAGTTACTTGATGTGTTTTTTGGTACCAAGTATCTTCCGGATGAGAATTTGGGAATTTTTTTGTGTCGTGTCAAACAGGCTGCTGAACATCTTCGTGACGTGGGTCATCAGCTACAGCCACTTTACATTGGTTATCAAATGATGCGGAGTCTTCCAGATGAATTTAGAGCTACCGTCCAAGCCATCTACCGGTGGAAGGATGTGGAATTTATGCCTAATAAAATAGAATAGGAGCTCCTGCTAGAAGAAAATTGATTACGCCTGTCTCATAAAGATTTCTCTGATGTAAATGTAGCTTTTTCCAGTGAATCCTCTGTTAAGCCAGGTAAACACAAAATTGGCCCTTGTTTTTATTGTAAAATGTATGGTCATGTAATTTTTAACTGTAAGCTCAGATTAAATAAATCTAATTACCAAAATTCTAAATATTCTAATAGTAAATGTAATTATGAAACAGCTGGTAAAAGTAATTTTGAAAAAGATAGGAAAAGTAATTCCTATAGACCTAATGTTAAAAATAAATTTAAAATTAGACCTAATTCTAAAAGTAATTTTCAAAAGAAATCTTCTCAATCTGAAACTAGTAATGTTGAATGTAAAATGTTTAATTATACCCTTCTCTGAACTGGAATGTAGTTTAATAGAACTTTCTCCTAAACTGTGCGAGGCAAATTCATCAGATCTGGGTTATGATAATACCCAGTGGGTTTTTGATACGGTGGCTACAGCCCATATTTGTAGTAATAGAAATTTGTTTTTCAATTTTCAGCCAGTATCTGATTTGCACATGTCTCTCGCAGTTGGGGAGAGAGAATGTCCAGTTAAGGGAAAGGGAACAATTCAGTTTTTAATAAAATGTAAAAATAGTAAATTTAATCATATTATTTTGAAAGATGTAGAGTCTCAAAAATCCGCACAGCTTAGGACCAGAGTCTGTGCAGATTTTAGAGGGTTGTAGATTCTGGATTAAATGATTTGTTTTTTCAACATATTTTTTTTATTTCCAAGAAGAGCATGTAATAATTCAATTTAAGCAAATCAAAACTTGAATCTCTTATTTACCTGTACATTATCATTTTAATACCCAAAATTATTTTTTGTTACAATTTTTAAACATTTCTTATATAGTCCTTTGATTGAGAACTCCCAATTCCTCCTGTTGAAGTTTATTTTGAATTCTGTAAATAGCCATTATTTCCTGTTGGTTTATACAACTCTGCTGCCCAAAGAACTTCAAAATCTTCACCTAAAACCAAACCTTCTTCAAAAATTAGCGTTTAATATTTTCATTTTGCTTTAGTTTGTGGTAAGGTTAAGTGAAAATCTTTATCTTCATCCTCATTTTGGATAAATAAAGAGCCAGGCCATACTTTGTCATGCATTAATTATAATCTTGCATGGAATAGAATATAAATTCGCTATTTTCTTTAGCAGTCGATAGATGGTGCAGCTACTAAAACTTTTCTGTGCTTGTTTATATCTCTTGTCAATTTCTATTATTTTACATTTTCTTGTATGTAAGTTTCTGTGAAATAAAAGCATTTTATTTGTGTAATATTTGTGTCATTACCATTTTCCCATGAATTTACATTAAAAATTATTTTATTTTTGTTCACTGTTATTTGGAATAAAGATTATAAATAATACTTCTTAATTGCAAATTTCATTGTTTACATTTTGAAAAGCAAGCAGATTTCGGAAGATTGCAGATTTTAGAAGTGCGGATTTTTGAGACTGTACTGTATTATATAATCCCAAATTGAGAAGAAATTTGTTATCTGGAGTTAAACTAGAAAAATTATAGATTGATTTTGTAGGTAAAGATGGAAAAGTTTTTGTATATGATAAAAATGGTAATGAGCTCTTTTATGCATCAAGAAAAAAATGACCCCTATTTTTTTAAGCCTTCTAAGTATGTAACTAAATGTGAGAGAAATAACAATTCAGTCAATTTTTCAGCAAATGAAGTAGAAAAATTAGATATTAATGAATTATGGCATGAAAGATTCTGTAACATTAACAGTGAGTATGTTGTAAACACAAGTAAACAAAAAATTGTTAATTGTTTACCTATGCTATCTAAATTGACTGAAGATTGTATTTCCTGCAAATTGGCTAAATCAAAAAGAGTAGCATTTAAACCAATAGGTCATATAAGGTCTAAATCTCCTCTCCAGCTGCTGCATATGGATTTATGTGGGCCTTTACCTGTTACATCTCATGGGGGAAGTAGGTATTTTTTGTCTATTATAGATAATTTTTCTAGAAAGGTCACAGTTTATACCCTGAAAAATGAATCGGGCGTTTTTGAGATCTTTTGTAAATATCAGAAAAGAGCCGAAATGTTTTTAGATAAGAAAGTTGTCTCAGAACTTGTCTTGTCAGAACAGATGGGGGTCTTGAATTTTTTAATCAAGAATTTAATAAATTTGTAGGGAATTAGAGAATTGTTCATTAGAAGACAAATCCGTATTCTCCGATATGAACGGCTGTGCAGAACGTTTTAACTTAACTGCCCTCAATGGAGTAAAAACTCTTCTTAATTCTAGTGGCTTATCCCAGAAATTTTGGGCAGATGCTCTTTTATGTTTCACTTATGTGTGGAACAGAGTCTGACACAAAAATTTTAAACTAACGCCTTTTGAGCTGTATTCTGTGAGAAAACCTTCTGTTTCTCACCTCAAAAAGTTTGGTTGCTTAGCTTATGTTGGTATACCTAAACAAAACAGGAAAAAGCTCGATATGAGAGCAAAACTTGGTATAATGTGTGGTTATGCACAGATGATAAAAGGTTACCGAATTTGGATAATAGGTGAGCAACGAATTTATAAAACTGTAAATGTAAGGTTTGATGAAAGTAAAAGAGGGGTTGATGCCATAAATTACTCTAAACAAAAATTTCATTCTTTCTCATATTTTAACTTTCCTGAGGATGGAGATATTTTTCCTATAATAGACGATATTATTGAATCAAAAAATAGATGTAATAGCCCATCCAAAATAAGGGAAAGCAGTACTCAGAGTCAGGTTAGTCCTGTTAAAACTAGAAGTTTAGATTTTAAATCGAGTGATAGCTTAGATTTAATTCCTTGCACATCCATTAATAGGATACGAACTGCTGTTCCTCATAGAAATGAACCTATTTATTATAGCATTGAGGGAACTAAAGTTAAATTGAGATCTTTAAATGATACAATTAAATACTGTGCAGACAAGAACATAAAATACGATTATGATTATTTTTACTTTAGTGGTAAAAATATTCAGTCTGGTAAAGTCTCAAATTTTTCAAACACAGAGGTTAACTTAGTTGAGGTAAAAATCTCTAGAAGTTACAAGGAAGTTACTAAAACATCCGAAGCATCTGAATGGGAGGAAGCTGTGAATTAAGAGATGCAGGTCATGTATGACCGTAAAGGCTGGGATTTGGTAGAACCACCTGAGGATGCACAAATTCTGGATAACAGATGGGTTTATACCATAAAAAGAAATGAAAATAATGTAATTGTCAGATTCAAGGCATACCTTGTGGCTCAGAGATTTAGCCAAATTAAGGGTTTAAGATATGAGGAAGTTTTCAGCCCAGTAGTAAGTTTTTCTATTATAAGATTGTTTTTCAGTATTTTTGTATGTCTTTTTAAATAGTTAAATGTACAGGTGGATGTTAATAATGCATATTTATATGCTGATTTGGATAAAATAATTTATATGCAGCAGCCGGAAGGTTTTGCAGTAGAATCTGGAAAAGTTTGTAAGTTAAATAAATCACTATATGGTCTCCACCAAAGTGGAAGACGATGGTTCTTTGAAATAGATGATGCACTTTTAAAATTAAATTTTCAAAATCTAAACTGGTGTAATGTGTCTATACTCTTGAAAATAAACTTGTTCTTTTATTGTATGTTGATGATATTATAATATTTGGTAGAACTGAAAAAGACCTGGAATTGGTGTAGATTTATTAAAGAGTTTTTTCAACTTAAAGTTTCTAGGGAAAACAAGAAAACTCTTGGGTATAGAATTTGAAGAAAGTGAAGACAAATTGTTTATTCACCAATAAAATTTGTAATTTGCATTCTAAATATAAATTTTCCATAAGTTCTGTACAAATGCCTAAGGGGCTTGTCTTGTCAAAATTGGACTGTCCTGTTAATCAACAAGAGATTGATGAAATGTCTAAGTATCCCTACAGAAACCTAATTGTTGTTTGAGTTTTATTGCAGGTCGAACAGGACCTGACATTATGTATGCTCTAAATCTACTTTCTCAATTTCAGTCTAACCCAGGTATAAGACATTGGCACAGTTTATTAAAATTACTTGGTTATTTACAGTACACTAAAAATTTTAAATTAGAACTATCCAGAGTAAATGAGCTAAAACTTTCATGTTATTCAGATTCTGACTTTGCTACAAATCGTGACGATCGGGTCTCCATAGGAGGTTATACTTTACTTTTAGATAGGGCGCCAATTTCTTGGAAAATCTTTAAGCAAATATGTATTAGTCTCTCTACTATGGAAGCTGAATATGTCACGCTCACTGAAGCAGCAAAAGAATTGATGTGGATTAAAAATGTTTCAGAAAATGAGAGTTTAAAATTAAGTTTAACTGAATGTTCTTTATTCTGTGATAATCAGGCAGCAATTTCTTTTCTAATTCACCAGTTGAAAATCAAAAAACCTAGCATATCCACATTAAATATTTATTTCTAAGAAATCTAGTTTATGATAAAATTTTTAAATTAAAGTATATTCCAAGTAAATTAAATTTAGCAGATCTCTACTAAACCTCAAGTTAAAGAACAGTTAATGAAATTTTGTATACAAGTTTTGAAGGTTTAATATTTATACATTTATGGTTACTCTGTTCATTGCCATGTTTCTTTTGACATGACATTGATCAGACTGCCTTTTTAATGAGTTTAATTATTGAAGGGGGAAGAGAAAAAAAAAGTTATACATTTTTTGGTTGATTTTGATTGGTACCTGGCCAGTGAATTTTATCAATTTTCCCTGACCTGGTATTGATTAGACAGACTGTTTTTGAATTAATATTATATTTTGAATATTTATGTAATTTTTTTAAAATCTTTTGTAATGCCTTGGAGCAGCTGAAAAGGGGTCTGCTTGTTGTCATGTTAACTAAAAATATTAGTTTTTGTTAAAAAAAAGTTTAGTTTATTAACATGACCTACTTTGTTTTTATCCTCTCCAAGTCAACGGCAAAATACATGAAAACGCCATTGCTTCTTGCTACCGGCATGCTGATATTTCATAATACGTGAGAATGCAGCGATCCGGAACTGTGATTGCAATATCACTGGTTATTCGCTAGTCACGGCAGTCGTTTGTACGTTTGACGTCATAGCGCTGGGCATGAAGTAGAAGCGTTTGAGCCAATGGCATTTGGCAATGTTTGCGTAGTATTTCGTTTCTAGGAATGGCATCACTTAATATGCAGAAATCCTGTATTTTGTTTGTATAAATGACTGAACGAGATTGATGAATTTTGCCCTTTGCCATAGCTGCATGTTTGTTAGCAGATCATGTATTTTTATTATGGCATAGTAGCGGTTAGCTACGATAAATGCTAGCAATGTTTCATTAAGCTTTATTTAGTTTTTATTTTAAGTTTGTTTAGTTCAAGCAAAGTTATGCTTGTTGGTTTTTCATCTTGTAAATATCATCAAGTTATCATCATTAATAAATAAGTTATTAGAATTTTTCTGCTGCTTCACTAAGTCTTCCTCACAACTTCACGTTATTTTTAGACTTTCACTGATCTCTGCTGTTTAAGATGAAATTTAATGCTATTAAATATAGCATATTGTTAGAATGGCTTTCTAATCTTTATCCAAACAGCTGTTGTTTTCAGGCTTATCCTGAGGCTTGGTTTTCACTGGATGGTGGTGTGGAGTTTTCTGCCAGAGCAGAAGCCTCATAAACCTCATTAGTTGGCATTCTGGTTGGGTATTTCATGTGTAAAAGTAACCAGGGTCGTATTCAGGCATGTGCAACTTCACAGGGGTGGGGCAATTTTGATAACTCAAAGGGTTTTGAGAACTGCAAAATATTGCTAATAGTAAAAGGATGTTAATATTTTTATTTATTTTCTTTCTGAAATTTGCTGTAGATCATTGATCAGATATTGAGATCCTATGGTAGTATTAGTGCACCACTCTTAAAGGTAACTAACTTTCCATGATTCTGACAGTGAAGTATTGAACATCTGAAAACCACAAACATCTAAAATCCACAAAGTTTGCAAAATACATCTATGTTATGTTCAGACTATGTTATTTATACCAGTTCAAATTTCCAAAATAACTTAACTGGATTTGGAAAGTGTTGTTAATCAGATTGGTGCAAGCATCATAATCAGTGTACCACATCTTGAAAAGATGTATCACTAAGCACTTTTGCTAATTGGGGCACACATTCATCGATATTTCAAAATAATAATCTTTGCCTTATTTTCAACAGAAAACATGCATTAAATATGGCATTTTGGATGTTTGGGCCCTGTGCTCAGTGTACCCATGCCTTAATCCAATCCTGCCCTGAAAATCTTATTTAAACTGGCTTAGTTTGGCCTGAACATGATATACGGATGAGTTCACTGTTCATATGACAAATGTATACAGTATTAGAGAGTATGTTGTTTAGATTTTCTGATTATCGGGAATAAAAAAAAACTGCACAAAACATCATAAAATCATATTTTTATAATCGACATTTTTTTTCTATTGTCACGCATATGTTGCTGCTTGTTATTCTATGTTCAACTTTAAAAAGACTGTAAAGGATTTTTAGCATAAAAGCACTATACTTACATACATTTTTTAACAAAACTTTTATGGAATTAAGATTAATAGAGAATGAATCAAAATATTGTCAACATTGTATGAGAATTACAATGCATAAAACACTTGCTGCAATTCAGTGTATGATACACAGAGATTTTCATAGCTAGAACTATTCGTGCGAGTTTCCTTTTAAATAATGCCACTTCTAGTGATTTCTATGTTAAGTTTTAGCCAGAATGAGAAGTGTGATGTTGTACAAGTGCAATATGGTTTTATAAGTTAATCTAAAAGGTTGTACAACTGCTTTGAATATTCTAGTGAGAGATGGAACACCTTGGACGAATATTTTGATTCTGCAAGTATGATATTGAAATTGTTATGAACAACTCAATGGTGCGGACATGAGGACACTTGTAAGAGTTTAAATGTAAATTGCAAAGCAGTGTTAATTAAATTAAGAACAATTTCAGAAAATGAAAAAGTTATGAAGTTAGATGTGTAGCTGAGTATCTTAAAAAGTTAGAGTAATACATAAGTATTCCTGACATGAGTGTAGGGTTGTGTTCTGGGACAGTTTGGCAAAACAATGACAAAACTTTAAGCCAGGGATGTGGATTATTAAACTGCTGTTAAAATGGCAGCATATTTTTTAATTATGTTATTAACCAAGATTGGGAATCTGGCATCATTTCCATCTTTTCAGATGATGAGATTTCAAGACAAATTTGTCAAATTAAACATCGATGTTTTAATGAATCATCCAAGTTGGGTGTGAAATCGGAAATTCTTGAAAAGAAGCATAATCGGACTGCTTTAAAAATGACGATGAGATCTGAAGAATAATAGAAATATTATATTGTAAAATAATACTCTTCAGAGTAATTTTACAGAAGGAATTTTATATCTGCAAAGAGTATAATTTAAGATTTTTTGTTCTTTCAAATATCTCTGAACTTGAAGCTACTCATATGCTGCAGTTAAAGCCATTTAACGATTCTGACATAGGTGCAGCTTTGCTGAAGATTTCATGCACTTTAAAAGCTATTTTTTATCTATGGAAGGAGAAAGGGAATGGCAAGTTGACATGTCTTTCCTTTTTCTGCAGGATGTTGGTTTAAAAGTAAATTAGTAAGATTTAACCATCTATGTAAACTCCACTCCACATTTATAACTGTACTCCAGCAACAAACTGTTCTGCTGAACAGCCATTTTCTGTTTTTAAACAGATTTAAATCTATATACAGACAGAACAGATTCAATAATGACTGGTTAGTGCTGGCCATAGACTTAGACATCACAATCAATTTTGAGTGAGTAATAAATGCTTTCGGGAATTCAAATGGGATCAGAAAGACTTTTTTATACTTCACAAGTATCGCAAAGTGATTAGCAAATTAAAAATTCTTATTCATTGTAAAATATATTTTGGCTTATTAAATTAGATGCTTTTGGGATATTTAATTTTCTAATATGGGTTATTAAGCTTTAGTGACTTTTTTGTGTTTTTTAATTCTACTTTACATTTTGTGTGATTAAACTAGAGATATGTGCAAACTTTATTGTTAAAATTGTAGTGATATTTTTCTGTGACATATTGATCATGTATTTTTTGTTTGACAAAAGTGATGTTTTGTGTGAAGTTTTTTGAAAGCCGCTTATTAACTATAGTGACTATGGCTATTTTCTGTGTATTTGGCATTTATTTACTGTTCAGAATAATTTGTAATACTTTAACTTCCATATTTGTGTGTTTTATATATTCATTTAAATTTAGAGCTTTTATAGAGTTTAAAATTGAAGTAATTAATTCCACAAATCCTTGTAGTTCAACTGATGGAAGAGAGAGAAAGGGAAGGGAAGGGGGCATAAAATAATTGACTGCACAGGGACATCACACATCCAAAATATAGGCCTGTACATAACTGTCAGCCTTCTATATATTTTTTCAAATCAAATAACCATATTTTAAACCAGAAGTTTTACATAATAAGTGACATCAAACAAGAAACCCTTTAAAAGGTTATTTTTTATTACTTAAACTTTTCTATTTCAAAACATGTTTGACTTTTAAAAAAATGGGGAGGTTGTTATACTCTTGTAATTTCAATTGGCTTCTCAAGGTCATCCGTCCTCTCCACTTCAACCCTTCATAGCTATGGGATAAAGTAGAGTGGTCAGTCAACCAAATGTGGTGTTACCACAATTGCTAGCCTAAGATAAGGGCAGGAAAACTGACCTTGAGAAGTCAATTGAAATTACATTCAGTGTAACCATGTATATGTATTTTCATGGAAATATTTCTTTCTATATAAACGTTGCATACATTTAAATGTTGTGGGAAAAGTTTAAATGAAACAAGTACATGTATAAATGTATTTGGAGAAATAACAGCAAAAAATCTATTTACTACACTGGAAATTGAAAAAAAAATATATTAACTAATGTACTCAATGTCTCCATCATAACAACATAATATTGAAATTAGAGCATTCTTAACTCATATTGTCAGATGTGATTCATTTTACATTTATTTATTTCTAAAAGGACCCATGCTTATAGAGCATCTTATATTGTTATATTTGGGTATCTTGTTTAGATGTGTTTCCCTTATATATAAATATATTTTTTTATTTTAATAGATCTGATTTTCTTTTAAAGTGGTTAAACTTCTGAAGAATTTTATTTGGAGATAGAAAAATTTTGTGATAGGTCTGTTTTTGAGACAAAGAATTTTGTGTAAGGTTCTTTTTTTCATTGAAAAATTTTGTGAAGAGTCCTTTTTTAAAATTAAAATTTGTAAACTGTTTCTGTAACAGGATTCTCAAAAAAGTATTTTATCATGCTTAACAATATGAAACTTTCTTACTCATTTACAGATTCATTTTAAAATGTAAAAGCATGGCACTTGCAGGATTTTATTGAGGTGATTTGCAATCTGTTTTTTTTTATTTTATAAATGAATTTCATTTTGAGCTACACACAATTGGTTGTCTCATACTGGCAGTTTTTTTTTTCTTTCCTGTGCAGTCGCATCCAGCTATTTAGAATACCCAGATATTTATTTTTAATGGTAAATACCCATTTTGGATATTTGCATAGGTATTTATTCCCCAATTAAATATAGCTGCGAGAAAAACTTATAGTGCTATTAGTTGTGATGGATAGCTGGAAAAAAAATATATTAAAACTATAATTTCAAATACAAAACAAAAAAGGTTTTGCTATCTAACGTACTATTTATTCACAAATTAAAAGATGTAAAAAAAAAACAAATGAATATAATAAATCTCTACGTTTCGGTTTAATCTTTAAAATCTTCATCAAGAGAAAAATTTTCTAAAATATAAATTGACAAAAACACTTTATATGCTACATCTTAAAATCTAATTCAAAATGATACAGTCCAATGGAAACTTCTTAAATCTCCCCCCCCCCCCCCAAAAAAAAAGCTCAGTGGCACCATCTTTTATCCAAAGGAAACAACAAAGAATGAAGGGCTGTAAAAACATGGACATTTTCACAGACCTTTCAAATTAGAAAGCCAGATTTCAGGAATATAAAAGGAAACGTTATCATTACAAACTTCTTGGTTCCTTAAACAAATTTCTAAACATTCATGAATAATAGCATTGAACGGAACAACTTGCTAGGAAATAACTTTAGCGTGGTCAAAGTCTATAAATGAAATAAGTACTTTAAAGAAACTTTTTGAGAGTGCTGTAGAAAATTTACGAAACTTCAAATCATTTTTGTGTTCTTTCAATTTTTCAAAAAAATCGACGTTTAGTCATGCCTATATAGGAGGAGATTGTCCCATCTGTAAATTTAAAGGGGATTTCATACACCCCAAAGAAAGATGAAATAAGAATTGGATCTATTTTTTTACTCATTAAATTAAATAATGTCATAGAATCATGTCATCTAATGTCATAGAATTAATAGAATTAGAGAAGAGAGTTAAATGTTGTATTTCATGAATAACTTTTTTAACCAAATAAGATGGGAACATATGGAATGTTTTGATAAACATGATTTAATTTGGGAGAGTGATTAACAGAAACTTTATATTTATCAATCAATTTATAGATAAGACTTGAATTGTAACCATGATGTAAACCAATATTAATGATGAAATTGAGTTCATCCAAAAACTCTTCGGAACAAACAAGAAAGACACACTAAATAAATGACCTAAATGCTAATAAGTTCTTCTAATAGACACAATTTGAATTCTGCCAGAATGCTAGAAGAATTGGAAGAACTTATTTTTAAGAAGCATTTCCCTATACCCACTTTATGGTTATAATATGTCGATGACATTTTTATTGTCTGGGAAGATGGGAAACAGTCCTTGAAGAATTTTTTTGATGAAATTAACTGACTTGATAACAATATTAAGATAGAGTTAGAAAACAATAACTCGCTTCCTTTTCTTTATGTTCTCCTTGTTAAAGAAAACAATGGTTTAAAACGGAAAGTTTTCCAGAAAACAATGAAATTAGATAGTGTTATCCCTGTTACTGCAGCTGCCCCATGGAATTATAAGATGGCAGCATTTAGGTCATTTATCCAGTGTGCCTTTCTTGTTCGTTCCGAAGAGTTTTTGGATGATGAACTCAATTCCATCATTAATATTGGTTTACATCATGGTTACAATTCAAGTCTTATCTATAAATTGATTGATAAATATATAGTGTCCGTTAATCACTCTCCCAAATTAAATCACATTTACTGAAAGATTCCATATGTTCCCATCTTATTTGAAAGGTTAAAAAAGTTATTCATGAAATACAACATTCAACTTGTAGCCTCTGATTCTGTGACATTAATTTAATGAGTAAAAAAAAAAATAGATCCAATTCATTTTTCATCTTTCTCCGGGGTGCATGAAATCCCCTTTAAATTTACAGATGGGACAATCTCCTCCTATATAGGTATGACTAAACATCTATTTTTTGAAAGATTGAAGGAACACAAAAATGATTTGAAGTTTCGTAAATTTTCTACAGCACTCTCAAGAATTTTCCTTAAAGGACTTATTTCATTTATAGACTTTGACCATGCTAAAGTTATTTCCAAGCAAGTTGTTCCGTTTAATCCTATTATTCGTGAATCTTTAGAAATTCGTTTAAGGAACCAAGAAGTTTGTAATGATAACATTTCCTTTCACATTTCTGAAATCTGGCTTTCTATTTTGAAAGGTCTATGAAACTTTTCATGTTTTTTACAGCCCCTCTTTCTTTGTTGTTTTCTTTGGATAAAAAATGGCACCAGTGAGCTTTTTTTTTTATTTAAGAAGTTTCTGTTGGACTGTTTATCATTTTGAATTAGATTTAAAGATGTAGCATATAAAGTGTTTTTGCCAATTTATATTTTAGAAAATTTTTCTCCTGATGAAGGTTTTAAAGATTAAATCGAAACATAAAGATTTATTTTATTCATTTGTTTATTTTACATCTTTTAATTGTGAATAAATAGTACGTTCGATAGCAACATCTTTTTTGTTTTGTATTCGATATTACAATGTAAAGTCCTTAATTAATACTGTAATTTCAATTATATTTGTGTAACAAGTGCACGTAATATGTGCAATACCACTTCAACTAATGTGGTATTATTGTATAGGTTACTCCAATGAAGGGAACATTTTCTCTAACCCTTCTCATAAGATTTTTCTGTCCCAGATACTCTTTTTCTCTACAAATAACTACATGCGTCTTAACCCTTAAATGTCTGGTGTTGCTTTTTGGCAACATATCCAATTTAGGCTCTAAAATACTATTAGAATAATACTGAAGTTATAATGCCTAATGTTGCCAATAAAATACATTCTGAAAATATTATAAAATCGATTTTCAACATGTAGATGGCAACACTTGTGCTGTTTAAGAATAAAGATCGATTTATTTTTTCAATTGTTGCTACTTGTTCTTTTTGTTTTGTTTGGAAGCTTGCGAAATACTCTATTTTGATCTGCAGTGAGCAGGTAAAATTTATTTCTTATTATAGTTCCTAAAATTCTTGTGTGTTTAATGTTATAGAATTTTATCAAGGAAAATTATTTTTTCAATTAAACACCAGTATTTCCGATTAGTAACAAACTGTTTTTTAGCCGTAAACTATACTTAAAACAAAATATGATTTTTTAAAGTATTTTTCCCATTATTTATTTAAAAAATGAAAGCCGAAAAACATTATTACACTGATTTTTGAAAAATCAGGCATTTAAGGGTTAAGTTGGCTGCTATCTAATTTCATATGATGACCAATTTCATAAATAAATATTCATCTATTTCAGACAGTTTTAAGGTGCAGTCAGTCAAAAGAAAAAAGGAACACCCCATGCATTTTAATCACCAAATTTTACCAGAAAACAACTAAAATAGCCATTCAGCTGGAAATTATTTATTCTTTCATTTTACATGAAAGAAAGCTCAAGGCTTGTTTTCATACTGAAATTGTACTAAACTCTGAAATTTTTAATTACAGACACCTGATTTTTACATCATGTTTGACTTTCTTGCTAAAGTTTACTTTAGGACACCAAATGGGAAGTCATTCAATGAAGTAGTTTAGGAATTATGAAGATTTAAAATTTGGAACTCTTAATTTTAAATTCATTTTTCATCCTTGCAAAACAGATTGCAACATGAATAATTTTTAAAAGCAGAATTTTAGAACTAAGCTATAATTTTATAATTCACATATTTTTCAAGCCTTTAGAAATTTATTTTTGTTTAAAATATTCATAGGTTACAATTAATAATTTTTTCGAAAAAATACATTTAATTATTTTTTGAAAAGAAAATGCGATGTAACTTATGAATTTTTTAAACAGAAATCGATTTCTAGAAGCTTTCATTATGCTAATATAAAATTGCAGCTTTTTCAGTCAACTAGTTCTTAAGTTATGCTTAAATAACTACCTGCATTGTAATCTGTTTTGCAACAATTACAAATGAATTTTAATGTTAGGAGTTCCAAATTTGAAATTATTAATGTAAAATTTTTAGTAAAAGCTAATATGATGTCGAAATTAGTTGCTTTTATTGAACATTTCAGAGTTTGGTACGTTTTTAGTAGATTAACCAAAAATTCGATTTCATTTTCAGCTATTCTAAAAATCTTCTTTCTTCCTTTGGAAATTTTCAACATTACTCAGTGATTTGAGCTGTATTGACTGAAATGAGACTCTCTTCATTTATTGCTATGAACTTCGCTGTTTATAATTATCAGTCATAATTGTCTCGAGACGCAAGTGCAAATTATAAAGCAAGCAATGTATATATATATGACTACTCTTTTAAGATACTTTGCACATGCTCATTAAAAGCTGCAGACTTAACAGTAATGGAAAAATTTTAATTTGAAACCACTGAAGTGTTTCAAGTGCTCTTTGAGAAAGTTCTACCATTCTATGTCATTGATGAATTAATTTCATTTTATTTTATATGAAATTGAAAAATTTTGCTCAGAGGCACAGAGAGCCAACTTGGACCACATAGATTAAATTTTCAAACAGGGGTGCTATTTCAAAACTTTCTTCAAGGAGGGGGGGGGAGTTAAGCAAATATTTAATTATATATCTTATCTGTGTTTAAATCTCTACTAAACTAATAATAATTATAAATTATAAAATAGTTTTTTTTATTAAAACTTATTCAATGTTAATTTCCTAAAAACAAACTTTTAAGTAGTTTATTTCAATTAATGTAAATGTGAAATATTAAATAACTGAAAAGATGTGTATATTTAAAAATTAAATATTCATTATTGAATTTGCTCTCCATTATTCAAGTACAGTGTTAATTAATTATTGATAAATGCGTATGATTATTGATTGTTATAAAGTAATAAAATAAAAAGTTGTTTTATTATTATCATTTGTTTTGTTTTTAACGTATACACACACGTACATATATATGTCTGTCTGTTTGTTAGAAATATGTTTCTATGCACATATAATTAATTAATAATTATGTATATTTATCTATGCATTAACTTAAACTATGTAGTAACTTAAAAAGATTTTTTGGACATATTTATTTTTATCCAAAAATAGGAAGATTACTGAAATTCAGTTTCGGTCTTAAAATCAGTCAATCCTTAGTTTTTAGTATTAAGATGATCTTTAACCTTATCTTTTTGCAGGCATAAGTTGAAAAGTTTATAATTTCCAGTTGAATGTCTGTTTCTGATTTTTTTTTCCTCTGTAATTTGGACGTTTTTTTTTTTCTCTTGTGTGTGTGTGTTTTGGCCAACTGTACCTCCTTGCATCACTAGATTTAAAATATCTGCTGTAAAATAGAAAAACTAATCATAGATATTTTTATTTTTGTAAATTTGTCTTGAATAAATTTTTCCTTTCCCTTTTCTTTGCAATAATGATACATCAAGTAGTTGTAAAGATACTATGTTATGGTGTTAAATTTTTCATATACCAAATGAGTCTGATATTCATTTCAGAGTTTCTACTGACAGATTTTTGTAAATTTATCCTGAATAAGTGTTTCCTTCTTTCTGTTTTTTTTTCTTTTTTTCAATAAAGACTCAGGAAGTAGTTGTATAGATAATACATTATGGTGTTAAGTTTTAATATACTAAATTATCTGATGTTCATTTGATTGAAAAAATTCAATTAGTTCTACATCTGGTTTAAAGACAGAGACTTTATTTTTTAATATGAATCCCAAACACATCATCTAAAAGTTTTCTTTAGCTGATATGCTTCTTCACTAACTGCTATAATTTGTAATAACTTATTATCTTTTGATTTTAACTCTTTATAGTTTGGGATAATAATTCCACACCATATGTTAATTTTCTCATAATTACTTTATAAAGAGTTAATGCATCTTATTGGTTCTTTTGTACACATTAATGTATCCCAGCATTCCTATTCATTTCTCCATATGGCTGGGTACTGGTATAGTCTAGTTTTTTTTTTGTCTGCTGTTGCAGCATGAACACCACCATGTTTCTGTTTTTGGAGTAAATTGCTGTTTCCTCTTACAAAGTGCTACAATTGATATGATGCATATCCTGCTTATATTACATACTACCACTACAAGAATGGATAGAAAACTTTCGTCTGCTCTCATATTAGTTGATAGGATGGCACTTTTGTGACTTGAGGAAAGATTTTTGAAATTCATTGCATTATCTTCTTTTTTATTGTATATTTAAGAAGTGTGTGTTTTGTATGATACAAAGCTTTAGAATCCCTTATTGTGTTTTAAAAAAATATTTAAAAAAAAAAAAGTCTTGTTTAAAAAGAAACTTTAAAATAGCTTGCATGTTAAAGTTTTAAGACAACACAAATAACTTCCCATTTAGTTTTTCCTGACAATTTCAAGGAATCATTTTTTTTTTTTTTTTTTTTTTTTTTTTTACTCTTTTCATCTTGAATTCGAATGAACATTGTATGTAAATTGTTACTTCTTTTGATGGTCCTCACTATATCAATTACATTTGTTAAAAAAGAAAAAAGTGCTTAGCTGACTGGTATCTTAAAATATGGATGAAAAAGATTTGCAAAGCCACTCAACAGACAACATACAGGTATTTTTCTATAATTAAACTGAAAGCTGCTTTCATATTTGAAACATTCTAATAATTTCAACAACTTTTTTCAAGATTATGCTATTTTATAGCAAAATATAAAAATAACCAAATTTTGAATATTTACTCCAGGCTTTGGTAAATTACCCAGGTATATACCTAAAAAATAATTACCTACCCTCTGGGTATTTACCCTTCTCACATCATTGATTCCATCTGGAAATTTTTTCCAATTTTGATAGCGTTTTCTGAAAGATTTACTTTTACTGAAACATATACCGGTGTGCAAAATAATAGGAATGATCATGTAATTGTCTAAATTAAAAATATAAAATTTTTAATTATTTTTTCAATTTTTCAGCAGTGAAATTACGCTCAAAAATATTTAATACGTGATTTATCACATTCCTAACTAAGCGTAGAACCAACAGAGTTGGAAACAGAATCCAACTGACTTAGACATTTTCTGTTGGTTCTAGGCTTAGTTAACAGTGTGATAAATCATGTATTAAATATTAAAAAATATATTAATCTACTTATAAACCATACATTCTTAAATTTAATTTATCTGACTAAATAGTCAATATAAACATAAAGAAAACTTTTTAAAACAATTGTTATAAATATAATACGTTCCATTTTTACTTGATATGCACAAGGAGCAAAAGGATAAGAACAGAACAGATTTTTCTAAATTATAGAAATATTGCATGTCAATTCGGTTTCTTTTGTCTTTAATAATTTCAATGCAACATTGTAACATAGTTTCCAAAGTTTCGAATTTGTCGAGGTGGCAAAACATGTCATATATCCCAAATTCAAGATTTTAATTTTGCTTTTAGTTGTTATACTGCATGATTTTACCATTTTTTGTTATGTATTGCACACCTTAATGTGTAAACATTCTTCGTGGTATTTAGTTTAAACCAGGGGTGATTCTGTTCCGAATTTTTCAAAAAATTAAGGTAATTGTTTTTGAAAATAAAAAAAAACATCCATAAATCCAAAAATTCGGACATAAAATATATCGCGTATTTCGACAAATGATCGCTGTAAAAGATAAATCAATCATTCGAAGAAAAATCGGCAATATCGTCAAAGGCTCGCCTGAAAAACACAAATTTTGTCAGAGGATCGTGAAAATACGCAAATTTTGTTAAAGGATTGCAAATTTCGTCCAAGGATCATGGGAAAAAAAGCTAATTTCGTGAAAGAATCGCGGAAAAAGCGCAAATTTCATAAAGGATTGCAAAAAAAACTGCAATTCCTGTCAAAATATCATGAAAAAACGGCAAATTTTGCCAAACAATCACGAAAAAACAGCAAAATTTTGTCAAACAATTGAGAAAAAACAGCAAAATTTTGTCAAAAAAGTGTGAAAAAACAGCAAATTTTTGTTGAAAAAAATGGCAAATTTTGACAAAAGATCGCGTAAAGCGGCACATTTTGTCAAAAGATCCTGAAAAAACAGCAAATTTCGTCAAAGCTCCTCCCCCGCCATATTTCCGAAAATGCAATGTGAATTTCCGAAAAAAATTTTTCACTCAGAATCACCCCTGGTCTGAACCATTGGCAGGTTAATCAAGTTTGAGAGTCTTATTTTTCTTCAAACCACTTTTTTGTGTCTTTTTCAGAGTGAATTTAGGCATTGTCTTGTTAAATTTTTGTTAAAACCAGTAATTTTTTCACTCAGGATCAACAAATGGCATTCTAACATGTGAATATAGGTATGTCTATTTTGTTTATTCATCTAGAAAAGAAATCCTAAGCTTACCTACTGTGAAAAAAGCAGCCCAAACCATTAGGGAGCCTCCACCTAATTGACATGTGGAAAATATGTCAATTTCCTTTTCAAGGCCATGCCAATGAGACTGAATATCATCCAGAATATCAAAATTAAACTTCTTTTCAGCACTGAAGATAATTTTAGACCAATTCATTTATTGTTTCAAATGTTTCTCTGCAAACAGATTGTGAACTTTTTTATTACCAGATGTTAAACCCAGATACCGATGTGTTTTTACATATCCCAATATTTTTTATTGTTCTTTGTACAGTCGATACTGATGCTGGTGTCTGTATCTGACTTACAATTTCTTTTGCTGTCATTCTTTTACTTGGAACCGCGCGAACAATCAAACTTTTGGATTGTTTCGAAAGAATTTTCAGCCTCCCTGTAGATTTTGTAGTAGCATAAATAGTTGAATTCTGTAAAAAATTAAAAGTGACAGTTTTTGAATGTTTAATTTTATCCGCAATTCTTTGAAGTGACATTCTAATGTTGTTATAAGTTAGAATTTGCCCACTTTTGAAATCACAAAGCATTTTGCATCGCCCTGCAGTCCAAATGTTTTGAGAACTAAACGAATGTGCTCAGAATCTCTTTTAAATATAGTGTTAAATGATATGGGAAAATACCGCCAACCACGTTCCGCAGTTTCAGAAATATTTACTGCATTCTTATCATTCTGCTCCTGCATAAATTTAACAAAATACATATTTTAAAATAGATTAAATATATATGCAGTTTTTGTAAACGACTATTTTAATATTAATTGGAATATCATGTATTTCGTTTTAACACAGATTTGTGTAATATGCATGGCAAACACAGATTTCTTTGTTTTTATATCATTCCTATAAGTTTGCACCCTGCTGTAGAAAAACTGTTCAATTACATAATTTCTGAAACCCTTCCAGAACAGGGATATTCTATAAAAATTGCTAAAAATCTCTAAAATTTCAAAAATGAGGATGACATTTACTATATTTGGCTAAAAATTTGAAACCACATTCGGTACCTTTGTGCCAAACCTTTTAGCTCTAGAAATAAAGTAGTGACTACTTTTAAAAAGTTGTTTGTAGTCACTACTTTTTAAAACAAGTAGTTGTTGTTCTAACTTACTGCATTTTTGATAAAGTAGTTGCTGTTTACTATCATAAAAAAATAGTTTTTCCAACCCCTGGCTAAAAGTTTAAAACCAAATTCATTTTACAATTGTCAAAAAAATCCCTACAAAATGCAAAAACATGTAAAAAAAATAAAAAATTGTGGCAGTCAAAATTTACCAAAATTAGCATAAGTTATCATACTGGCCAAAATTTTAAAACTGGATTTCTTTTACCAAGTTTAAAAAATTGTATCAAAGAACAAAAATATGCTAAAAATAGCATTGAAAATCATATTCAAAATTGCTAGAATTTCAAAAATTGTAGGGGATACTACAGTTGGCTAAAATATTGTAACTAGAATCCATTTACTCAGATGTCAAAAAGATCTTAGCATAATGCAAAAATTTGATAAAAATCTCTAAAAACTGAAATAAAAATAGATAAAATTTTGAAAAGCGAGGCATACAAAATTTACAATACTAGGCTAAACGTTAGGAACCAAATTCCTTTTACTAATGTAGAAAAATCACTGTAAAACACGAAAAAATTCTGAAAATTAAATAAAAAAATCAGCAAAAATTCAAAAATCGCAAATTCTGAATAAGCTTTATTGAAAAGAGAAAAAATTTACTATGTTGGGGTAAAAAATTGAAACCGGATTATTTTTACTAATCTGGGAAAAAAGCCGTAAAACAGGAAAAAACTCTAAAAATTGTACAAAAAATTAAATAAAATAAAAAAAAAATCTAATAGAAAAATTAGGCTTTGAGATGCGTAACTACAGATATACAAGTACCTTCCTGCGAAACCTTGTAGCTCTGCTTGCTGAAGTCTCTTCAGAACACAGCACACACACAGATTTCTTCTCTTATTATTATGGATAATATCTTGTTGAATGTTTTTCATATTATTTAGTAATGTACTTCATATAATCATAATGTGGAAAAAGTCTTTCCAGCAAAAATAGACTTTCCAAACACATCACGTGCTCTATATATGTGAGTTTTGCCGAAGGTGTACACATGTAGTAGAATCGCAATGTAACAGTATAGATATTGTGTCGTGCTTACTACAGAATGTAAAAGATATGAAAATATTATTTTTTGTGCATGTGTGTTTATGTGCCATTATAATCATCCAGTATTATCTGTTTAAGAAGAAATAAAAATTATTAACAAGTTAGGGAAAATGCTTTTGTAGTGTTTGGTGGAACTTTTGTGCCACACTGAGAAATTATTTCAAAAACATGTGAAATCTGCATGATTATTCGAGAGACCCCACTCTTGTGTTTAATAAATTTAAATACAAGAGCCTGTCACTATGCTATAAGGGATGCTGGTAATGAAGATGCAACTGTCACTCCCATCCCTTATTGGAAACTGATGTGAGAGGCTGCAGGTATGTGTTGTGTTGCTGAGTTTCCCACATCATGGTGGTTTTCTAGAAGACTTTATCTTCTAGATACCAGGAACAGTAAGACTTCTATTCAGTAACAAGGAAATGCATGCCTTTCAGAGTTTATCGGTATTTTAACAACTTTCCCCCTATCTACTTGTGCTTCCATTTGCCTTATGACTACTATACCATTTACATCTTTTCCATTAAAGCATAGGCCAGCAACTTATGCTAAACCTTTCTCTAAAATACTACTGTTTTAATTAGGACCTCATCCACTTTCATATCAGCTCGCACCTTTTTATTTTAACAGAGTTGAAGTGTTGCAGGTTTCTTGATTTCACATTTATATAAAACCAATCACCTATCTTTTTGTGTGTTGTGAGTGTAATGAACTATCAGTTTGACTGAGATTTTCCTGAAATTTTAAAGCTATTTTTATAAATCAACATACAGAAAACATATGAAAAATCATCAAAGTGATAATTTGAATGAGCATATCTGTAGAAGTTTCTATGTTATCCCTTAGATTGTAGTGCATTACATTCTTAGTACCTCAAATAGTATATTTATGAAAAAAAATATTAATAATTTATCATTATTTTTGCCATGAAAATGTTTCTGGCAAGTATTAAATATCTTCTTTTTCCTTAAAATTTTAAATATTGAAAAGAAAATTGCATCAAAATTGTTTATTTAACAAATTAAATTCTTTTTATAAACTAATTTATTTGAAAAGAATCAGTATTATGCTTGTTTGTGCTTCAATTGATGATCAATATTTTAAAAAATGGGTGCCAAATGTAGTGTAATACCTCAAAGTGGAAATTAATCTATACTTTTATTGATATATGAGCTTATACATGTTTGTATGTATTTTAAATTTAGGAGCACATGGAGTTGGAAGAAGACATATTAAAAACACATTAATAAGTAATCATCCAGATAAATATGCTTATCCTATTCCACGTAAGTTTTAATCTTATTGCTTTTATCTTATTTCTAAAAAATAATGGTGATACAATATTATAATGCACTTTCTTAGTTTTCGATTGTATTTAATACTAGGGATGTACCAAATACTGAATATTTCGCTCATAGGTAAACCAAATACCGAAAATTTGGCTGGCTGTAAATAAACTGGTTTCATGTATATTTCAGGATTTAAAGTACTGAAAAGTAAAAATTTAAAATATTTGTATATCATATTTCACACATATTTTGATGAATAAATCCTTTTCACAAGTAAATTTTATACTTAAAAAAAGCCTATGCTTTGAGTTATTCTTAAACTTCATGGTTTCTTCTGTGAATTAAAATATATGAATAAAATTTTCTTATATTCTAAAACAAAGAGTAATTTTGAAGGTGTTAAAAGGAAAATTTTTATAGTCATATAGTGTTTATTTGTGAAGAAGGGAATAAAGTTTTAAAAAAAAACTTTTCAAGTGGTGGCAAATCAACAAGAATAACTTTCCTGCTTCTTGTGATTTAGTAAGGAAGTTTTTTAATGCACCAGAGAGTAGTGCCTGGAGGGAGTGATTACTTTCAGAGGTTAGAAAGATAATGAATAATCTTAAAATTTCAGACCATACTTTCAGGAGAGAAAATGCAATCAAGTCAAACATTTTTTTCCACATGAAACCAGCTTTATACAATCCACTTATTTCTCCAAAAATACAGGTTGTCTCTCTACAAGCTAAACCAAAATTTTCATTCACAATTTTTAAAATAATGAAGATACTTTACCAAGATTTTCATCCTGTTCATTTTGCTTTGTATGAAATGTGATATCATTTGATGTGACTGGGTTTTGATTAATGTTGCAATATAAAAAGTGCCAGTTGCATGCTGAGTAATAGAATGTTTAGCTCAATGTTATTAGGATGTGAAATGTGGCAATTCCCAGCACTTCTCAACATGTTGTCATATGTCACAGAAAGCAAAGTAAGTCTTGAAAATGTCGTTGCAATGTCTTCATTATTGTTAAAGTTAAAAATGAACATCAGAATTTGGCTTGAAGTGAACTACACTGTATTTTTAACTGAATAAGTGAATTACGATCCTGGTTCCCTTTACAAAAAACTCTTGATGTTTATTATCATCATCAAAAATTTATTTCATTTTATTTAGAAACATCCTGTCTGTAAAAAAACAAGAAACAGTTTATAATCAGACAATATTCAGAATAATGCATTTATACATCGTCAATTTTCTTATGTGTTACTTTTCAAACAGCAAATAAATAATGTGAAAGCAATGTATGATTCTGTTTCTTTGTCATTCTGAAATTTTTTTTTTTTTTTTTTTTTTGATGGTTAAAAATAGAAGTTATGCAAGTTAAAAAAGAATAAAAAGTTAGTATTTGGTTTAGCTGGATATCAAAATATTCGACAGACTGAATAATTTGATATCCAGCTTAACCAAATATTTGGTACTACGTCTGAATACTGAACACATACAGAATATTCACTGCATCCCTAGTTAATATGCAGTAAAACTTGTGAAAACCTAGTCTATCTATACTGGAATCTAACTTATGATAATTGGTGTTTTAGGAACACTTACAAAAACAGTACAGCTCTTACTTTAATGAAAACAAATATCATTATAAAATTATATACATAAAGTTATGCGAGTTTTGTTATTTCTTATAAATTACAATAATATGTCTCCTTTACAAAAACTGCTTGTCTTGACATTTATTACCACCCTTAAAAGTTTATTCCATTCTATTTAGAAACATCCTGTATGGGAAAAAGCAAGAAACAGTTTATTATCAGACAATATTCAGCACTGTACATTAGGGTGGGCCGAAAAAAACTTATTTTCGATGATGGGTAGTGCGGAAAAGTTGCCAATGGTGGCACTAAGTTTACACAAACAATTTGAGATTTCTCGGACAATTCCTTCATTTGCCGCAAATGGCTTGAAGTTTCGCTAAAATGCTGATTTTTGCACTTCTTTTAGCAAAAATTTTTAAAATGATAAATTTATTTTTGCTGAATTTACATGAAATGTCATGTTTAGTGTACGAAATGTTTAAATAAGCTCTGATTATGTTTTATTTATAGTTATATGTATTTTGAATTGGGCGATTTTTATAGCCTTTTTGCATAATAACTGAGCAAAAATTTTAAGTATTGTTTGGTTCGTTCGTCGGCTTTTCTCTTTTGTCTTTATTATGTTCCTCTCTCTTCCTTCGGTTTTTCGATGCTTTCAGAGTCACATATTTGAATTACGGACCACAGCATATCTTGACAGCAATTGTGGATGGAGAGGAGAATGTGGAGTAGAAACCAATGAAAACGCAATCAGTCATCATGAGAATGAGCGAGGAAATAGGAGATGGGAGTATCTGTGAGATGGGATGTTAATTATTTTTTTGCTCTAAAATACAGCTATTGTCAAAAGATTCAAAAAGTGGGAACTTTGAAACAGGCAGTTCGTCTGAATCAGAATTTGAACCAGGGTATTCAAAAGCCCCAGTACTGGGACAAGATGATGATTTGTTAATGTTATGAAAAAAAAAATTATCCTTTATTTTTTTATTTGAATAAGTAAATGGTAATATATTTAATACTACAAATTAATACTCTAACAGTTCATGTAAAATTAATTTTACCATACTTAAAAATAAATTAATAAACAACAAAAATTGTTAATATAGTCATCTTGCCCCGGTCTCCCCTATATCATATAGGTAAATTGCATTAAGAGCTTCATCTGTGCTTCAGGATGCAGGAATTGTGACAACCAGGAATAAGGATCTCGTCGTCGATAAAGACTTGATCAGGAGACAGAAAAAGAATTTGAAGATACAGGAGGAGGAATATCTTGGAGAATGAAAAATTGCAATCATATTTTTTTACGGTAGAAATAATAACATGATCTTCATAGAAAAAAGGGAACAAACTGCACCGTCGAGAGGAATATGAAGCACATACCACTAATGGCGTGCAAAAATGTATGTGTCCATTTCTATGAGCCTATTCCTGTTTCATAGACATCAGAAATGCAAAAGGCTGAAGATTTTAGTATCTTATTAATCTAGCTCCATTTCAGTTGGTAAAGGTCTTGGGTCAAGTGGTTCTACCATCTAGTTTAGACAGTTGATATTGCTGTCAGAGTGGAAGCTCGTTCGTATGAAGAATACATATAAAACATTACAGTTCTCTTCTTGATTTTTTTCCAAAGCAGACTTTTTCTAGATTAGAAAATTACATAATGATTTTGCTATTTACCCGCAATGACCAGAAGGAGGTGTGAAGTGACCCAAATATTTCGAACCACGTCCAGACAACATGGTGATATTTGTTTCGTCTTTCTGTTGACTGTGCTGCTAGTCCCTTTTTTTCTATGAAGATTGTTTTATTTTTTCTACTATCAAAAAACATGTTTGTAATTTTTCTTCCTCCAAGATCTTCCTCCTCCTATATCTCCTTTCCAAGTTTCTTTTTCTGCCTCCTGACCAAGTCTTTATATTTGACGAGATCCTTATTCCCTGTTGTCACAATTAGTGCAATTTTTGTTCATTTGTATGCGAAAAATCTATAAAAGTCACCTAATTCAAAATGCACATAACTATTAAATAATACATAATCAGAGCTTACTTAAACATTTCGTATACTAAACACGACATTTCATGTAAATTCAGCTAAAATAACTTAAATTTAACATTTTTTAAATTTTGGCTAAAAAAGTTCAAAAATCAGCATTTGAGCAAAATTTCAAGCCATTTGCTACAAATGAAGGAATCGTCTGAAAAATCTCAAAATTTTTGTGTAAACTTAGTGTCACCAGTGACAACTTTTCTGCACTACCCATCATCGAAAATCAAAAAAAAGTTTTTTTCGGCCCACCCTACTCTACATTTATACATTGTCAATCGTCTTATGTGTCACTTTTCAAACAGCAAATAAATAATTTCAAAGCAATGTATGATTATGTTTCTTAGTTATCCTGAATTTTATTTTTTGACAGTTGAAAATAGAATTTATGCAAGATTTTTTTTTTTTTTTTTTTTTTTTTTTTTTTAGTATTTGGTTTAGTTGAATATCAAAATATTCAACAAATTAAATAATTTGCTATTCAGCCTAATCAAATATTTGGTAGTATGGCCGAATACTGAACACATACAGAGTGTTCGCTGCATCCCTATTTAATATGCAGTAAAACTTGTAAAAACCTGGTCTATCTATACTGGAATCTGACTTTAAGGTCACAAAACAATTATAATAGCCTGCTAAGACATATGCCTATAATAAAATCATGAGAAATTGATAAAGAATTCCATCTAAGGTGGTTTTATGGTAATTAGTGTTTTAAAGAACTAGTGCTGTAAAAAAGTTTGACCACTAACAAAAAGTTTAGTGCTGTAAAAAAGTTTGACCACTAACAAAAACAGTACAGCTCTAATTTTAATGAAAATGAATATCATTATAAAATTATACACATACAGTTATGCAAGTTTTGTTATTTGTTTTAAATTACAATAATATGTTTCCCTTTACAAAAACTGTTTATCTTAATGTTTATTATCACTCTTAAAAATTTATACCATTTTATTTAGAAACATCCTGTATGTGAAAAAGCAAGAAACATTTTATTATCAGACATATTTAGATCCGTGCATTTATACATCATCAATCTTTAATTTTCTTATGTGTCACTTTAAACAACAAATAAATAATGTGAAAGCAATGTGTGATACTGTTTCTTAGTTATTCGGAATTTTATTTTTTGACAGTTAAAAATAGAAGTTATGCAAGATTTATTATTGTTGTTGTTGTTATTAGCTGAATATCAAAATATTCAACAGATTGAATAATTTGATATTCAGCCTAATCAAGTATTTGGTAGTATGGCTGAATATTGAACACACACAGAATATTCACTTCATCCCTATTTAATATGCAGTAAAACTTGTGAATGTGTCTATCTATACTATGTTTTACACTTTGTTTTACTTAATGTTGTAATACAAGTTTTATTATTTGTTTTAAATTACAATTTTTTTTTTTTTAAGCAAAAATTAATTTCTACATAACACAACTTTGTGGAAAAAAAGTTTAGGACCAGTATATTTAATATTTAAATTACTCACGTAAAAGGTTTGTACATAAATTTTTAGTGCTACTTTGTTTGCTTCCCTTTAATATAGGATCACTTCCAAAAGACATTTTTGAAAAGTTTTGCTCAGGTTTTGGCATGTGGAAATGGGTATACGGTTGCATGTTAACAAAATTGCTGCTTTCAATTCATCAGTCAAAACAAGCTCTTTCTGTTGGCATAAACTTGATGACACCAAGATTCCCCACTAGTTTTCTATAGGATTTCATTTAGGTCAGGACTTTCAGCTGGAAAGTTCAAAGTTTTAATGTTGTTTTCAGATAACGAATCTGGAGTTGACACAGACTTGTGAATAGAAGCATTATCTTGAAGCAAAACCAAATTCTGATCCATAAGTTCATTTTTAAGTGGAACAAAATTATTACCAAGAATATCTTAATAGTCAAAGGGGTTCATCTTTGTGTTGCTGAAAACCAAACTGCATTAACCTGTTCGCGACGGCGCGCACATTTTGAAGTGCGCATCTGAGGACGGAGCGGGAAAATTTGATTTCTTCTTCTGGGCCGAAGGATTTTGCGAAGCTAAGCCTAACTCTTGTAAAGTGTTCTTTAAAAAATTATAAAAGATTCATTTTTCCATATAACCTTTTGAGATATACATACATGAAATAAATTGTTATTATATATATTCACGCAAAAAAATTGAGCTATTTTCTCAACTATTTTAGTACAAAAATGATTTTTTTAGTATATATAATGCATATTTTAAGCACTTTTTTAGGTTAAAAGATGATATAATATGGTCACAAAATACTTACGTGCCTTTCATATAGCAACATATGAAATATTTTGCTCAAATAAAAAATAATTTTGTTAAAAAACATAATAGTTTTATTTCTATTTCTAACACATTCCTTAAGCAAAATAAGTGTTTTAATAAAGTTGATTTATTCACAAATAAAATAGTTAAATTAAACTTGCAAGCAACTTGTGCATGCTACATTTTAATACTTAATATACAGACATACATAAAAATAGTTTGAAAATGCTTAATTTTATTTAAAATATTTTTGAAAATTAAAAAATTACATGTAAATATATAATCAATCATAATATATCTATCAAATAAAAAGTATTGAATAATAATAAGTAATAATAAATACACTAGAGCTACACTTTAAAATATGCATTTCTAAACAGTTGTTAAATGTTAAAAATATTTTTAAAAATAAAAGAAAAAATATATAGTTACGTATAATAAAACAAAATATCAAATAAAGAGTATTTGATAATAATGAGTAAACTTGAATGATAACTTAAAATACATTCATCAAACAATTAGTTGTTGTTAAAATATATTTATTTATATCTTGTGTATTAGAATTATTTAAAAATATAAATAAATTTATGAAATTAAAAGTATTGAATAATAATTAAAAATAATAAATGGAACTGAGTAATAATTTAAAATATACTTATCAAAAATGTCATTAATGTTAAAAGTATTTTTAAAATTGGATATATACATATATATATGGGGCTGTGCATATATAACGTTATAATTTTAGGGGGGAGGGGGGGGGGCTGGCACATGATATCGCTAAGGGGAGGGGGATTTGTCTTTTGATATCGTTATCATTTTTTATCCAACCAAACTTTTCTTTTTTTTTTTTTTTTTGTAACTTGGTCTTTACATCAAAATAGTATGTTATCTTTTTTTGGTCTGTTATCTATTTTTATGAGAATACAAAGTTATTATTAAAATCTTTAAATGATTATAAAATTATTTAATTTCAAAATATGGAAAAACCCAACGTTTGACATTCCTATTCTTCTGTCATATGTGTATGCATATATAATCCGCTGTTCGATATAACATATGCGAAATATGTTTGAAATGATACTTCTGTTTCCTAGTAAATGAAAAAGAAATAATGTTGTCCACCTGTTTTGTTAATAAGAAATTATGTTTACATCTCCCCCCCATAGCCCCTATATATATATATATATATATATATATATATATATAATTGAATATATCGAATAACTGTATTAAATTATAATGGGTAAAACTGACCATTTATTCGAAATATGCACGGTAATGTATGCGCTTATTTATCAAAATAGTCAGAGTTCAACGATTGTGTTAGAATCCCTAACTCTCAGAAATTTTACTTTCTGAAGACTGCGTTTTTTGACACTTTAATGAGTTTGGGAAACATGATATTTAAATATAGTTAATTTAATTTAAAATGAATTAATTTGAAGCGATATATAGAATTATTGAAGGTAAGGTTAAAAAAATTAACAAAAGTAACCCACAATCAGTAACTTTTTCTTTCTTTCTCTCTCTCTCTTTTCTTTTTTTACTGCTCAACTAAATTTGCCACAACAAGAAAAAGTATAAAGTGGAGTTACCCTTTTATTCTCAAGGAACAAATCCCAGAGCTCAGTAATCACAACAATAGACAAATAAGCAATTTCCAATCGAGATAAAAGAAAAAAAAAGCTAATAGAAAATGCACACCCGTAGATCTACAAATAAGACATTTCTAATCCAGATAAAAGTAAAGAAAAAAAAGAGTAATAGAAAACATGCATTAATTGCGACTCTTATACTCGCTGTAAGAAAAATTGGCTTTTCAAGGACAAACGTCCTCTTTTCATTATCCCTTCGTTAGTCACTCTGCAGCCCTTATCTTAGGTTTGTAACTATGGTAACGAAGGGAAAATGAAAAAGGGATGTTTGGCCTTGAAAAGCCGATTTTTCCTACAGGGAGTATAGTCAGACGCGCAAATCAAGCATACTCATACGTCATATGTTTTCAGTTTATCAGCTGACCCACACATTCTCCCTTCCAAGTGCTGCAGAAAAATCTTTGCGATAAATAAAAAATAAAGCTTTATTAGACACGTAAAAGATTTATGATCGAAAAGAGATCATGTTTCAGAAACATCAGTCAAACATAAATTGATGATGAAATAAACACATTTTTTTTCATTGTGTTGGAAATGTTTAATTCTTTTAAGTTATTTTTAGCTTACCAACTGCTTATTTTAAGTTTTAAAACCCCATTCAATCATCTTATTGTCCACCCTGCAGAGAACACGTTTTCCCGGCGACTGTGGAGATGTTTACGTTCTCAATCAGCACTCGAATCGAGTTGAGTTATCTCACGGTTGCTCTTTGGAAGGAAACTTCCATTTTTCAGGTTCTATAGATGGCGCTGTCATTCCGGAGATGCATGGCGCTTCATCTTTAGTTGTTGTTTGCTAGGCTGTGATTCGTCCAGGTAATTAACTGTCTGTTTCGCAGTATTTTATGCAAATGTCTTACTTTTGAGGTGTATATATACCTGTACAAATTTCAGAGATGCGTGCTTTCTCTCACATGTAAGTATCAGTTCGTTCTAATCTTGAATGAACATTTAATGTAATGTTAATGGGGGTATTCTTTTTGGAACACTTAGATATGTTCTTAGCTCTAGTAGAGCTCTGTCTAAAGTTAATGTCTCTTTTAGTTTCTAATAAATGTGTTTGCTTTTAAAATCTTTGTCATTTATCAACACCATCTCATCTTTTACATTTATAGATAATTCATTAATGAGCAGAAAGAGCACATTTTCCCATATTTCGGGAAACACATTGAAGTATTTTTTTGAAAAACTAAATTCACATGGATAAAAAAATATTAATGGCATTCCATTTGCTTTCCTAGTTAAAAGGAAATGTGTTCTTCACTAACATAAATTCAAATATGATCAACAAAAATTTATTTCCCATATTTCGGGAAACATCGATTATGGGCCGCTCTTTTTGCCCATCATTAAGTATTTAATTTAGAGATGGTGTTAAAAGTTCTAAAAGCTTAAAGATAGGGGGGCTCTAAAAACTGGAGATGGAAATAGAGAAACTTAACAATTACAACTATGCCACTTGGAAAGATGATGTGACAGCACTTTTAATGGACAAAGGGGCATATGAACACGTTATTACTAAAGATTTAAAACTTAAAGATGCAATTCCTAAAGAGAAGCGTGATTTTGAAATTAAAAAGAATCAGGCCTATAGTACAATATATTTAAATATTGGTAAAGATTTAAAGCCATTGATTCGCGATACTAAGGTTGCATCAGAAGCTTGGGAAAGACTTAAAGTTCACTTCCAGCCAGCAACGCGGGGAAGATCTATTGGTATTTTAGATGCCTACTTTAATTGTACTTATGATCCCAGCAAAGCAATAGGACTGTATGGAGTGAGACTTAAAGAAATTTTAGAAAGTATGGGGGATACGGAAATTGAATTACCCAAAATTGTCAAAACTTACCAGCTGATTAGATTCCTTCCAGACACTTTTTCTGGTATCGTGCAAGCCATTTATAGATGGGAGAAAAAGGACTTTACCTTTGACAAGGTATTAGATGAGTTAATATTAGAAGAGGACCGTTTAAAGCAAAGTAGAAAAGATTCGCTTAAAGGGAAAAATTCGGCATTAGAAATAAAGTTAATAAAACCCAAAGAAAGAGATAAACCGCAAAATCAGAATTGTTTTAAATGTGGGAAACCAGGTCATAGAGCTGTTAATTCTAGAAGTAACCCTAAAAATGCAAAACGGAAAAGTTACGTGACAGAAGCTAATTTTGGTCAAAATAACAATTTTCAAGATAAATTCAATTGGGTGTTTGACACCGGTGCATCAAGTCATTTTTGTAACAACAAAGACTTGTTTGTAACGTACAAACCGGTTAACAATACTAAAATGACTCTCGCTGTAGGTGAAGTAACTAGTCCTATTGAAGGAATGGGAAGCGTAGATGTAAATTTCAGAGTAAATGGAAAAGTTAATGAAATACGATTACATAATGTAATGTACTCTCCAAAGTTAAGAAGAAACTTAATTTCAGGCGCAGTATGTGAGAAGAAGGGTTCCAAATTTGTAGGAAAGAATGGCAAAATAACCTTATTTGACGAAAAAGGTGAAGAAATGTTTTTGGTCTATAGAAAAAATGGACTGTACAGCGTGAAACCTACATACCCACAATCTGCCACTTATGTCGAAAATAATGCTATAACTTCGAATGCAACAGAACTGGACAAATGGCATCAGAGATACTGCCACATAAACAACCAATACATTGTAAATACGTCTCAGCATGAAAAGGTAAAAGGGTTACCGAAGTTGAAATATCAGGAATTAAGCTGCGAATCGTGCAAAATTGCCAAAACAAGAAGAGTATCTTTCCAATCTCAAGAAGCAGGTAGAACGAACAAACCATTACAATTACTACATATGGACGTCTGTGAACCAATGCCAACATATTCACTTGGAGAATCTGAATATTTTCTAACGATTATAGATGATTACTCAAAGAAGGTGACTCCTTATCCCATTCAACATAAAAGTGAAGCATTTGATTGTTTCTTAAAATTTCAGAAAAGGAATGAGAGGTTTTTAGGGAAGAAAGTAATAGCTATAAGGACTGACAATGGTAAAGAATTTGTCAATGATAAGTTTAAAGTTCATTTAGAAAAAGAGGGCATACAACACCAAAAAATGAATCCATACACCCCAGAACAAAATGGCCTCGCAGAATGATTTAATTACACAGCAGTAGATGCTATAAAAGCCATGCTGAAAAGTAGCAAAATGGACAAAAAATTTTGGGCAGAAGCACTTTGCTGTTTTGTATATGTATGGAACCGAGTAGCCAGAAAAGGTCAAGAGAAAACCCCATTTGAATATTTTTGTGGGAGAAAACCATCAGTGAGCCATTTAAAGAAGTTTGGAAGCATTGCATATGTTGGAATACCAAAACAACAAAGAAATGAGAAAACATGAGAACAAAACATGAGAACGAAGAAAGGACTTTTAGTTGGGTATGCACATCAAACTAAAGGCTATAGAATATGGATTCCAGAGTTGGGTCGAGTCATCGAAACAATAAATGTATCTTTTGATGAGGAGTTTGGTATGGGAGATGAGAAGAAACAAAGCTCAAACAGCAGAAGGAAAGAAGCAAAGCTCTGAAGTGGAGCGAAGCTGAACCCAAAGGTAAAAAGTAACGAAAATAAAGGTGAGATTAGCCATGGAAGAAGTCACAAAGCAATTGAAGAACATGTAGAAACTCCAGAAGTACCATCAGAATTTGAAGTAGACTCAGAAGTCGAGACAATGCATCTGTTAGGAAATATATTTATATTTCCCTCCTATTCTTATCGTTCCATTCAACCTCTTTCATTCAACCTTTAACTTAACCTGTTCTATTTAATTTATCTTTATATAACCCTCTTTAAGTAATTTCATAATTGTCTTTAAATAAAATATAATTTAAATACTTATTTACCATTCACTCATTTAAGTTTCAATAAACTAAGTTTCTATATTTAAACAATTTTCATTATCTTTATTTCAGTGTTTAAACATTACGTTATAATAAATATACTTTCTTTATTTTTACCTTGAATCACTTCTGCATAATTTTATTTCCTTGAGCATCTGTATTTACTCATCAGCCACGTTCTTTCCGACATTACGTAATCTCTCTTTCAGCTTGTCAACAGACATCGTTCATTCAGTCTCATAAAATGAGGAGTTACGATGACCATTGACAGATGGCGTTGCTTGTCCAGTACACGTGTCTATCTCCAGTGGCCGATCGCTATTGGTCCGTTTTTCCCGGGATTGTTCGAGATGCCGGAAGTGGTGTTTGACTGTTTGAGTGGGTTTTTCCTTTAGATACCTAGTTGCATGTTGGCTGCATAATGTTTACGCTTACTGTTTTTAAGATAGAGGATGGAATGTGATGTGCTGGATATAAGATAGTGGTGTCAGTTTTACTTAGTAGTTTTTAATGTAATACTCTTGCTTTTTCATTTGATATGGAGACTGTGTACAGAATTAACAATGTCAACGTAGTGCTGGATATCACTGGATGAAAGATGGTTAACAAGCAATAACTTTTGGTGTTGAAGAATACACCTGAATATATCCATCGAATCTCTTTTAGTTTTTCCTAGCGTACAGATAGCGGGCCATCGGCGACATGTCAGTTAGTTTATGTCTTTATTTATTTTATTTGAAATAGAATACTTTTCTTTACAGTAACTTTCTCTCCCTCTTTAAAAGATATTTTGGTTTGAATTATTTACGGTAATTATGTAAATGGAGATTAATCTAGTCAGCTTCCTTTTAGTAAGTGGATTGTGAACTGTAGGGTTGTAAATTGGTTCCAAAGGGACCAGGGACGTTTTTCCCGTCTTGATGCTGCAGATCGGTCGTAGCAATAGTGGTTCGAGACCTACGCCTTCTGGAAATATGTGCGAGGTACTTGGAGTTGTTACTGACTGGCAGTGTTGGGATTTTTGCAATTCTTTTGAGATCCTACAGACGGATTTCGCTAGGGGATCTCTGGAGAGGCTTGCTACAGTTTATGATTTCATTTATGTCCCTTTTCATGTTTGCTTTAGTTCTCCTATATTTTTTTACTTCTAGTGGCAGTATGAAGTATTTGGAGAATTGTATTAAGCTTTTGAATATAATGAAGTTTGACTTGACTTTAAGTGACAAATCTTTTATGGAGAGAAAGATAATTTTAATGTGATTAATTGAAGATAAATCTTTTTGCTATTCATAATGTTTTAAAGATAATTTGATATTTTCTCTATTTAAAGTTTAATGTTATTTAAAGTTAATTGAAGATAAGTAAAGTAATTGGAGTAAAAATTTAAACAAGTTTCTTTTTAATATTTTTGCTTTGAAATAGTTTTTAGCTTTTGGTGCTCTGGTTCATTAAACATTGATATAGAGTGATGTTTCTCTGCACGGTATTACACCAAGTGCTTATGTTAATTGGATGCTTAAGAGAACTTGAGAACTTATGTCGATTGTTTATACATCTACTTTTATCGTTATGATTTTTATTTTTCATTTTTGTTTTTATTTAAATTTGTTTAATAAAATTGTTATTTGTTTTTAAATCTGTTTGGTCATTCTTTCAAAAATACTTTCTAGAATATTTCAGACTTTACAAATTTCTTGGGTAAACAGTTTCAGCTTAAACGCTCCATATGCGTATTATGCTTTGCTTCCTTTTTAAATCCATTCCAATTACCTTTGTTAATTGGATAACAAGGTTATGGTCCTCTTTCTGTTTTTGCCCAAATTAAAGTACTTTTCATTGGAAATCCTGTTCTGTAATTTTTAGTTCAGTTTTGTTTCTGAAATACTTGTTTGCAGATGGCTCACCTATAGTGGAACTGTGAGAGAGCTTTGCGATGGGGGGGGGGGGGGGGGCATATGAGAATGTATTAGTGTCTGTGAAGTTTTAAAGGACATTAAAGTTTTTGAAAGGATTTAATGGTTGACGGTTTCACAGTAGATATAATTTTTTTAGAGAAACTTTTTAATTAATGGTAATCTATATTTGAAGTTTACTATTCCTTTTAACATGTCGTCCGGTGGCTTTGCTGTTGGCTGCTGGTAATAGTTTTCACTAGTAAGAAGAGAATTTATATTGGGAAATTCTTTCAAGTGTTTAAAGTTTATGACCGTTCTTTTAAGACGTTGATTTCGTGTGTCTTCTGTGAAAGAAAGAGCTATTTAGTGATCTGAAGATTCCAGCTTGATGCCAGTTTGTCTTTATCGAATAAATTAAGTAGGGATGGCCAGTTGTGATCTTTGTGTTATCATGGTGCTTGATCCTTCGTCTTTTGTCCAGTGTTGTTAGAGAAGCGCAGTGGTCCGCGTCCTGGGCCACATTTTTCTGTATACTTTTTCATCTCATCTGTGTAACTGATAAAGGCATTTTTGAAAAGGATGAATACTCATCTTATAAATGTGATAAGTGGACATATTCTTTTAGACCTTCATCTTTTTAACGCTTTTAAGAAAGTGCATCGATTTTTATCGGTCTATGGAAATGTTACAGATGAAGATTATACCAAGGGAGCATTACTCGTCTGTAAATTAGTTTAAGAATATTTAGTTTTATTTTTAAGATTTAGAGTCAGATATACTGAATTTTTTTTATAAATGATTTGATAAGCTAAATATGCAAAAATTTTTAAGGATTTGTTTTGATTGATCCGTTTGAGAATGTTTAAAATTTTTTTTGAATTTTTAGAAGTAAGCCAAAGTATTAATAGAATTTTTAATTAGCTTAATATCTATGATGGTGGAAATGAAATACTTGTCTCTCTTTGAGATTCAGGAGTTTAAAGATTTTTTTTTTAGCCTGTAGAAGTTTAGGAGTTTAAATTGTTGAGAATATTAAAAACATAACTGTGATATTTTTATAGAAACAATAATTTTTAGATAAACTTATTTATGTTTTTAATTAGGTTATTTCTGAATTTTCAATGGTAAAGATTAGAGTACATTAGTTTACTATGCTGTAACTTAATGGTCATATTATGCAGGAATAGTTAATAAACCTGTCTACAGTTTCTGTCCTTTCTAAAGTTTAACATTTGTTTTAATTGATTGTTTAAATTAATGTTCATTATCTTTTATATTATTTTTTTAGAGGGGGGGAATTCATTTCTAATTGTTAATTCTTATTTCTTATATAATTTGAAATATAAATTTTTTTTTGGGGAGTCCAAAAGTTTAGAATCTGTAAACTTTTGATTTCAATAGGTATTTATCTCTATTTTTTAGGTTTTGAGAGAATTGCCTTGAATATTGAGTCATGAGTTTTGCACTATGGTGCTGTTAGATTTAAATGTAGGACTTCCAGATAATTTTTCGTTTCTAATTTTTACCTCCTCTATTGTTTGTTAATTTATAGAGTTTAATTTATGCTGTATGATAACTGTTATTTAAATTTTATTACAGACTTTTGATTGTTTAATGATATTTAAATATTTGATTACTTTTGTTCTGTTTAACTAATGGAACTTTTAGGTGCAATACTATGGAGATATTTCCCCCAGGTTATGGGATGACTGAAATTCAATGCTAATGTGATTTGCAGTTTAAATTGTCATTTTTGAGAAAACCATATGTGTAATAGAATCTCATGGATAATGGCTGAAGTTTAATGCGGATTGATTTGGCAAATTGAATTATCATTTATAAAGGGGGGGAATTATAACAGTAAACATTTTTGTGGGATATGTTGGAGAAATGTTAGAAATTTTTGAGGTAATTGCACCCATTTTTTTAGGTATTGCTAACTTTTATTTATATATCCGAAGGAATGTTGAGACTGTGGCAGGTTATGTAAGTGTGAGTAAATCTTTCTGTTAGTGACCATGTTGTGAATTAGTGTGTGCCAGTATTCAATTGAATTGACCCTGTTTAAATTTTCTATTTGAGTCGTATAGCTGCATTTAAATTCTTTTAGTTTAAGGAATGCGAAAGCTATACTCAATGGATTATATCCATTTTTGGGAGATTGTTAAAGTTATGTAATTTGACTCGTTTGATATGCTTCAGGGGGTGAAATTTTTGTATTGATGAGACAGCCTTTATAGTAAAGAAATACCTGATGATAATGAGTAATAGAGATTGGATCTTGTTTAATTAACTTTTGAGAATTGCTTCCTTTAATGCTTGACTTAAAATTTTTATGGCTCATTTTTTTTATATAGTGTTAGAATGTGTAATGTTATATACATATTATGTTAGAAGTAGAGTTTTTTTTAAGAGTTGAGCGGTGAATAAAAAGGGGTATTTTTATCATCATTTTAGACTTTCAATCTTCTGCTTGAAGAATTAAGTAAATGGTTTGCATACAAATTAGGTATGTTGGGTAATTGGCTTGTCTGTAAATGATTCAAGATTAGTTTTGGTCTGGATATTTCTTCTGGGATCTCTGATTATGAGAAGATATTTCTTTGGGATCAGTATTGTTGATCATGCTCCATTCTTCAAGATAAGTTGTATGTAAAAGTAGGATTGTTAATGTATTTGCCTCTATATTCCTGAATTATTGAATCCAACACTACTCATATCCATGTCTTCTTCGTTGGGTATGAAAGGATTATATGAAAACCTTGGCCAAGGTAATGGATATGAATGAATGCATGCTTTTCGCATTTAGTGTTGTATGGATTTAGTTTATAAGGATTCTGTTACAAATAAATTTTTAAATTTTTTTGCAGGATATCTTGGATATAGAGTAGTTATGAATTTTTTGTCTGTCTTTTACGGTTAATGGAGCATGAGTTGACTTTGTCCAGATGATATTGTTTTAGATGAATTGAATCTGTAAGAAATGGTTCTTGGATCTGGAGATTAGTGTTAGAAGTGAATTTTGTTTTGCCTTACCTGGAGTGTGCTATATTTGCGTCTAGTATATAGTTAAGGGTCAAAGGGGTTAGGATATGTATCTTAATACTGGTTTAAATCATTAAAGTATAAGATGAGGTGTATTAAGGTATTGATTTAATTTTTCAAATGTTATGATACATGTATTAAAATACTGGATAAGTTGATGAAATGTTGGGATCAATTTTTTATTATTAAAGTGTTAGAATATTTTTAGAGAATTTTTGGATTCTGAATATTAAAGTGTTAGAATTTAAGTGTGTTAGAATTAAAAATTGAAATTTTTAAAAATCAAGATTCTGCTCTCCTTGTGGTCTAAGAATTTTTAATGTGTAATACTTACTTATGTAAGACTGTATGTTTTCCTGGACCAGATGTGCTTAGATGATGTTTTTAAGATGTCCATATGTTAGCCACATGTACATTATTTTATATCTATAGGTATTGTGTTGTGTATAATTTATATTGTTTTATTTTTATAGTTTTTGTGTATGGACTGGAGCCCAAAAGTTTTACTTTTTTTCAGTCTTCATGTAAGTTGGCCTTGGTATATAGGTTTTGTATTAAAATGGTGGATAGCGGATGCCATGGATGGATTGGTTAGATGGTTGCAGTTGTGGTCAAGTATAAGTATATTATAGCTGAATTTTTTTTTGGTTCAATGGTTGGATGTAAATGGTAACCAAGGTGTACCAATGTGTGGGTTTTTCGTGTAAGATAGCCTCTTTCTGGTATATGGGTTTGTAACTTAGTGAGTTTTTCATGGAAATGATAAGAGGGGGGCTTTTGTTAGGAAATATATTTATATTTCCCTCCTATTCTTATCGTTCCATTCAACCTCTTTCATTCAACCTTTAACTTAACCTGTTCTATTTAATTTATCTTTATATAACCCTCTTTAAGTAATTTCATAATTGTCTTTAAATAAAATATAATTTAAATACTTATTTACCATTCACTCATTTAAGTTTCAATAAACTAAGTTTCTATATTTAAACAATTTTCATTATCTTTATTTCAGTGTTTAAACATTACGTTATAATAAATATACTTTCTTTATTTTTACCTTGAATCACTTCTGCATAATTTTATTTCCTTGAGCATCTGTATTTACTCATCAGCCACGTTCTTTCCGACATTACGTAATCTCTCTTTCAGCTTGTCAACAGACATCGTTCATTCAGTCTCATAAAATGAGGAGTTACGATGACCATTGACAGATGGCGTTGCTTGTCCAGTACACGTGTCTATCTCCAGTGGCCGATCGCTATTGGTCCGTTTTTCCCGGGATTGTTCGAGATGCCGGAAGTGGTGTTTGACTGTTTGAGTGGGTTTTTCCTTTAGATACCTAGTTGCATGTTGGCTGCATAATGTTTACGCTTACTGTTTTTAAGATAGAGGATGGAATGTGATGTGCTGGATATAAGATAGTGGTGTCAGTTTTACTTAGTAGTTTTTAATGTAATACTCTTGCTTTTTCATTTGATATGGAGACTGTGTACAGAATTAACAATGTCAACGTAGTGCTGGATATCACTGGATGAAAGATGGTTAACAAGCAATAACTTTTGGTGTTGAAGAATACACCTGAATATATCCATCGAATCTCTTTTAGTTTTTCCTAGCGTACAGATAGCGGGCCATCGGCGACATGTCAGTTAGTTTATGTCTTTATTTATTTTATTTGAAATAGAATACTTTTCTTTACAGTAACTTTCTCTCCCTCTTTAAAAGATATTTTGGTTTGAATTATTTACGGTAATTATGTAAATGGAGATTAATCTAGTCAGCTTCCTTTTAGTAAGTGGATTGTGAACTGTAGGGTTGTAAATTGGTTCCAAAGGGACCAGGGACGTTTTTCCCATCTTGATGCTGCAGATCGGTCGTAGCAATAGTGGTTCGAGACCTACGCCTTCTGGAAATATGTGCGAGGTACTTGGAGTTGTTACTGACTGGCAGTGTTGGGATTTTTGCAATTCTTTTGAGATCCTACAGACGGATTTCGCTAGGGGATCTCTGGAGAGGCTTGCTACAGTTTATGATTTCATTTATGTCCCTTTTCATGTTTGCTTTAGTTCTCCTATATTTTTTAACTTCTAGTGGCAGTATGAAGTATTTGGAGAATTGTATTAAGCTTTTGAATATAATGAAGTTTGACTTGACTTTAAGTGACAAATCTTTTATGGAGAGAAAGATAATTTTAATGTGATTAATTGAAGATAAATCTTTTTGCTATTCATAATGTTTTAAAGATAATTTGATATTTTCTCTATTTAAAGTTTAATGTTATTTAAAGTTAATTGAAGATAAGTAAAGTAATTGGAGTAAAAATTTAAACAAGTTTCTTTTTAACATTTTTGCTTTGAAATAGTTTTTAGCTTTTGGTGCTCTGGTTCATTAAACATTGATATAGAGTGATGTTTCTCTGCACGGTATTACACCAAGTGCTTATGTTAATTGGATGCTTAAGAGAACTTGAGAACTTATGTCGATTGTTTATACATCTACTTTTATCGTTATGATTTTTATTTTTCATTTTTGTTTTTATTTAAATTTGTTTAATAAAATTGTTATTTGTTTTTAAATCTGTTTGGTCATTCTTTCAAAAATACTTTCTAGAATATTTCAGACTTTACAAATTTCTTGGGTAAACAGTTTCAGCTTAAACGCTCCATATGCGTATTATGCTTTGCTTCCTTTTTAAATCCATTCCAATTACCTTTGTTAATTGGATAACAGCATCAATATCAAGATAACGAAGAATCAAGTACTGACTCTGAAGATGATCAAATTCTGTGTAAAAGTATAAAGTGGATCAGAGAAGCGAAGGAAAGAAGAGATGGTTCAAGAGCAGACATCTACTACAAAATTGAAGGTAAAAATAAGTTTTAGATCACACCCAGATGTGAAGAAGTACTGCTTGAAGAACAATATAAGATATGATCCAAATTTCTTTAGTTTTTCTGGAAAAGATGAATATTCAGGACCCAAACCAAGAGCTGAACCTATAACTGAAAACAAATTGTCTGACATTAGTGAAGAATCTGACACAGAATTAGAAGCCAATTGCATAGAAGTGGAAATTCCTAGATCATTTAAAGAAACTGTCGAGTCTAACCAAAAAGAAGAATGGATGAAGGCCATGCAAGAAGAAATCAAAATGATGGAGCAGCAAAAAGTATGGGAATTAATTCCAAGGAAAGATGGTGAGAAAATTATACATAATCGATGGATGTATACTATCAAGAAAAACGAAGAAGAAAAAATTGTAAGATATAAAGCAAGATTGGTTGCGAAAGGCTTTAGCCAGAAAAAAGGAGAATCCTATGAAGAAGTATATAGCCCTGTAGTAAATTTCGCCATCATTAGATTGTTTTTCACTATTCTAGTTGGACTTTTTGGTTGGCTCCACCAACAACTAGACATAAAATGTGCATATCTTTATGCAAAATTACAAGAAAGAATAGTCATGTATCAACCAAAGGGATTTAAAAGCCAAAGGTATCCAGATTATGTTTGTCTCTTGAAAAAGGCTATCTATGGACTCCACCAAAGTGGGAGGCAATGGTACTTTGAGATCCAAGATGTTTTAGAAGAATTAGCCTTCACCAGGTTAGAATGGACAAATTGTGTATTTATTTTTAAGAGAAGAATCTTACTACTCCTATATGTAGATGACATAATTATATTCAGAAAGACAGCTGAACATATAAAAGAAATTATAGAACTCCTGAAAACGAAGTTTGACCTGAAACTCCTAGGAAAAACCAAGAAACTGCTTGGCGTTGAATTTGAAAATGAAAAGGAGAAATTGTATATCCATCAGAAAGGATACATAAAAAAAATTTGTAAAGTTTACTCGAAGTATAAAATTCCAATAATATCGTTACCTATTGCAAAAGGCATAATTTATTCAAAGAACGACTGTCCTAAAACTGGAGAAGAAATAACTGAGATGGAGATATACCCCTACAGAAATTTAGTAGGATGTTTAGCTTTTTTAGCAAGTCGGACAAGGACGAATATTGCTTTTACAATAAATCTTTTCAGCCAATTTCAAGAAAACCCAGGCATGATCCATTGGCAAAGTCTACTTAAACTTCTAGGCTATGTTCAAGCTACTAAAAATTTCAAGTTAAATTTATCAAATGTGACATCTCTAAAAGTGACATGCTATAGTGATGCTGACTACGCATCTAACAGAGATGACAGAGTATCCATGAGTGGAGTTATGATGTTTGTCGACAAAGCTCCAATCATTTGGCAAAGTTTCAAGCAAAAATGCATATTGTTATCTATGATGGAAGCGGAATACATCACATTAAGTGAAGCAGCAAAAGAAATGATTTGGATAAGAAGAGTTCTAGAAGAAACTATCAAATCAAAATTAATCAAACAAGACTGTACTGAATATACATTACTGTGTGATAACAAAGCAGCTATCGACTTTTCAAAATCACCTATCGAAAATGCTCACACAAAGCATGTAGATATACGCTACCATTTTCTAAGAAATCTAGTGTTCGACAACATGTTTGAGTTGAAATACGTCCAATCTTCACAGAATTTAGCCAATTGTTTGACCAAACCATTAACGAAAATCTTCTTAAAAGCGTTCACTACTGAACTGTTTATCGATGAGTGACTGCTGTCCAATGGACATTTAAGACTGTTTTCAAGTGAATCAGGACTTTATATGAACTTTTTATTTTTATGTATTAAACTGTTTGCAAATGTGTTTATACAGTTTTAAGATATTTGCATAAATGTTAAGTTGTTTTTTTTTAATCTTTCAATTGAAATTTAATAACTTTAAATTTAGTGTTAAAATCATAATGCCTTATCATCTTTAAAGTTTGCAAATTTAAAGTATTTTTCCTTTTAGGTTTCGGCAGCCTGCCTTTTTTTTTCAAAACTTAAATCGTTAATGTATGTATTATAGGCAAAATGTTTAAATTTTCATTAAACTCCTTTTTGTAAGTTTGTATTTCAGGAAATTTTATGTCAAAATTTAAACTTTACGTTTGGCATAACTTACCTTTTTGAAAGATTTTTTTTTAGGCTGTTCTCTGTCAGAGTGTACGAAGGGGGGCAATGTTGGAAATGTTTAATTCTTTTAAGTTATTTTTAGCTTACCAACTGCTTATTTTAAGTTTTAAAACCCCATTCAATCATCTTATCGTCCACCCTGCAGAGAACACGTTTTCCCGGCGACTGTGGAGATGTTTACGTTCTCAATCGGCACTCGAGTCGAGTTGAATTATCTCACGGTTGCTCTTTGGAAGGAAACTTCCATTTTTCAGGTTCTATAGATGGCGCTGTCATTCCGGAGATGCACGATGCTTCCTCTTTAGTTGTCGTTTGCTAGGCTGTGATTCGCCCAGGTAATTAACTGTCCGTTTCGCGGTATTTTTTGCAAATGTCTTACTTTTGAGGTGTATATATACCTGTACAAATTTCAGAGATGCGTGCTTGCTCTCACATGCAAGTATCAGTTCGTTCTCATCTTGAACAAACATTTAATGTAATGTTAATGGGGGTATTCTTTTTGGAACACTTAGATATGTTCTTAGCTCTAGTAGAGCTCTGTCTAAAGTTAATGTCTCTTTTAGTTTCTAATAAATGTGTTTGCTTTTAAAATCTTTGTCATTTATCAACACCATCTCATCTTTTACATTTATAGATAATTCATTAATGAGCAGAAAGAGCACATTTTCCCATATTTCGGGAAACACATTGAAGTATTTTTTTGAAAAACTAAATTCACATGGATAAAAAAATATTAATGGCATTCCATTTGCTTTCCTAGTTAAAAGGAAATGTGTTCTTCACTAACATAAATTCAAATATGATCAACAAAAATTTTTTGTGCATTATACTTTTTGAAATACGAGTAACGAAAAACATTCCAAACTCACGGCACGAATACCAGTCGCTCGGGATGTAAATGCCAACAGTGCCGGCACATCGCGCGAGATGTAAGTGCCAACAACGCCAGCACATATACCAGTCGCTCGTCCCCAATGGGTTAAAGCCTGCCCAAATCATCACTGAACCACCTGGTGTGGTGCTTTTGTAGTTTTGGCTTGGCTTTGAATTTTGCATATTACAAGCATTTGGCACTTTTTAACACATGTATAACTGTTCTGGATGTTAGTGAGAGTTCTAGAGCAGATTTTATAATAGAAGAATAGGCACAATCTTAAACAGTCATTTTAATAATGTTCTGTTTTCACCAGGTTGAAAGTTTTGATAGCCGTCTGCTTCTTTTATTCCTTTGACATTATTTACATCAGACGATGTGAATTTCAGTCTTGCATCAATGTGATGCTTTTGTAGTTTTGGCTTGGCATTGAATTTAGCATATTTCAAGCATTCTGTACTTTTTAATACATTTATAACAGTTCTGGATGTTACTGAGTACTCGAGCAGATTTTATAGTAGTAGAGTAGGTACAATCTCGAATCTCCATTCTAATAACACTACATTTACACCATGTTGAAAGTTTTGATGACCATCTGCTTCTTTCATTTCTTCCATAGTTCATCGGATCATAAAGAAAATAGTGCACAACAGTTTTAAATTTACTTATTTTTAGGGCAATTTGCCTTTCACTCAGCCTGCAATCCAAAAAATCCCTTATTTTAGCTTTTTTCTTCTTTAGTCAATAATTTCCGGTTCCCCATGTCAAAGCAGCCCAAAACTTCTATCTAGTGACTGCTAAACTTTAAGCATCATTGCAAATGAATCCTGCATAAAATACTAAACATAAGTCATGATGTCATTTCAATATGCTAAATTTTAAAATAGCTACTGGTCCTAAACTTTTTTACATTTACATTTGAATTAACTTCACATATTATATCAGATATACAGTAGTGGCCAAAATTGTGGAAACCTTTTTATAAAGGTGTATTTTTGAAGTTTGATGCTTTATAATACCATTTTCTCTTTATGTAATACAGTAGACTCCTCAATTCCGCAAACACCTAAAATCTGTACACCATCACAGATGTAAACAATGAAGCTTTCAATTCAGATGTAGGGGCAAAATGACAGAACTTTTTAGTTTTATATCATTCCATATGTATTTTAACCCTTAAATGCTGCATGTTGTTTTTTGGCAACATACCCAATTTAGGCTCTAAAATACTATTAGAATAATATTGAAGCTATAATGCCTAATGTTGCCAATAAAATACATTCTGAAAATATTATTAAATCATTTTTCAATATGTAGATGGCAATACTTCTGCTGTTTTAGAATAAAGATAGATTTGTTTTTTCAATTGTTACTACTTGTTCTTTTTGTTTTGTTTGGAAGCTTGCGAAATACTCTATTTTGTTCTGCAGTGAGCAAGTAAATTTATTTCTTATTATAGTTCCTAAAACTCTTGTGTGTTTAATATTATAGAATTTTATCAAGGAAAATTACTTTTTCAATTAAAGACCAGTATTGCCAATTAGTAACAAACTGTTTTTTAGTCGTAAACCATACTTAAAACAAAATATGATTTTTTAAAAATATTTTTCCCATGATTTATTTTTAAAATGAAAGCAGAAAAACATTATTACAGTGGAACCCCACTAATTCGGACCCCGTTAATTCGGATCTCCGGATAATCCGGATCGATCTGGTCGATTATTTTTTTCAAGTTTGAGATGCGATCGGCAAATTTCCATACCATTCATTTATTTCATCCACGTATTCTGAATAAAAAAGTCTTTTCTGAAATCTTTAGAAGAATACCTTAAGCATTCTTATTTAAACTCTTTGATGTTATCCTTCAAAGAAACAGCAATGTATCCCTTTAAATTTGGCAATTTTATGGTTCCGGGTGTTACAAAACATTTAAAATCGCGCAACTTACTCATCAAAGCTGTCCTCCTAATTGATAATGCCCCGACACACCCGGAAGAAAGTCAACTGGCAAAAGGAAACATAACGGTAAAGTTTTTGCCAAATGTGCCAGCGCTGGTACAGCCAATGGATCAAGGGGTTCTTCAGAACATTAAGAAAGTTTATAAACGATAAATGCTGAATGAACTTTTAGAAGATAATGGAGAACATGGAGTGGTAGAGATTCTCAATCAATCAATATCAAGAAAGTAATCTATATGATTGCTGAATCTTGGGATCAGGGTGCTGAGAGTACTCTCCGAAAGTCGTGGAAGAATTTATGGCCTGCAAATTGTGATTTCTCGAATAAGAAGCTTAAAACAGAAGGAGGAATAAGCGAGAACGAAAGAGAAATTATACCTGAAGATTTTGTTAGCATGTTTAAAAAAAAAAAAAAAATGATGGTTGCTCAGATGTTAATATCAGCAACATTAGCAACTGGTTAGAAGCAGAAAATTCGCCTCACTTATAGATGACGAAATAATTGCTTTGTGCACAACAGAAGAAAATGAAAATGAAGATGATACAGACGAAAGCACCATTATCAATAATGATCAACCAAAAGTTATTAGCCATAATGAAGCAACTTCTCATTTAGAACAATTAATGGTTTCTTTTGAACGTCAGGTGGAGGCTACACCCAACGAACTACTTATGCTCAAGCGGATGCGTGACCGTGCGGCCCGCAAAAGGTATACAAAACTGGCACATCAGAAGGTTACAAACTTTATAATTGCTGAGTAAACATTTTTTACTGTCTGTAAATATTCAATATGTTTAACATAATGGTGATTTTCTGTAAGTATGTTTTATTTTATCTCATTTTTTCTCATTCTCCGGATAATCCGGATTTCCGATAATCCGGATCGGGATTGGTCCCAATTAATCCGAATCATCGGGGTTTTACTGTACAATGATTTTTGAAAAATCGGGCATTTAAGGGTTAATATATAAATCTCAATAATGTGACTGAACTTGTGTTTTTTCATGGTGAAAGTATACATTTATTTGTGAAAAAAAATCAAGATATTGCTGATATCACTGGTAATCACAATCTTTTTACCAATTATATTTATGTATTAATCAAGCTTTTTTGCTTATTAAGACTGGCTAAACCTGAAATAAAACTTCCTTACTTTATGATTTTGAAGTGAATTAATAGGTTCTCTTTATGAGGAAATTAATGATTCAAGGAAATTGTATCCCATCTTTATTATGCATATTTAATTATACATTATTAATAATTTACTTGACCTTTACTTTTAATAATTTAATCATTTTAAAAAATTATCTTAATTTTAATCATTTTTGTTTATTACTTTACTTAATTATTTTAATATTATGGTATATTGCAAGCATTTATTATAATTTTGATTGCATTACTGTTAAAAAAATATAAACAAATCAGTGACCGGAAATTCGCAAAATTCTAAAGTCCATACGACCTCTGGTCCCAAGCTCTGCAGATTTGAGGGAGTCTACCATACCATAAAATTATGTAGCAATGGAAAGATGTAATGCAATAAATTTCATGAAGGAATATTTATTAGAACAGCAGTTATACAAAAGAAAAATTAAACATATTGAAAAAATAAGATGTACAAAAATTATTATAATGTCAGTTAATTAGTTGAGTAAGATTTACTCGTAATTATGGCTTTAGAACATCTTTCCACGGAGTGAACGAAGTCTTTTAGTTATGAAGATCTTATAATGTGATGTCAAGATTGAATTATTTCTTATATTAATTGGATTTTATCGCTGGGTGTTTTTTGTGCAACAATTTTCTTTAGTCTGCTCGATAGATTTTCAATTGGGTTAAAGATCAGGACTATGCCCGGGCCATTCCAACATTTAGATATGATTATCTTGAAACCACTTTTTGCACACATTAGCAACATGACATGGAGCTGAATTCTGTTGCAATATAATGCTTCATTATTTTGAAAACATGTGAGGAAAGCTTCATTTAAGATTGAAGTATTTCATTTATGTATTTTGTGGGATTTATATTTCTATTAATCACACAAATTCTGTCTGACTCGCTGTTAAAACAGCATAACACCCAATTGGCTCTCTAAACACCTGTACTTATTAGCTGCATTCAAATAAATGAAAGCTATTTCATGATAACTTAAGCAAGTTCTGTTTCTTTTCGTGTGCATTTTTGTCTTTAACTTTTGATTAATTGCAAAAAAACTGAACGAAATTTACTTCAGAACATTTTTTTTAAATTATATTTCCACTGATACATAATTTTATGGAAGAAATGCCATACCAATCATAAGCGCCACACTCTTCAAATCAGCCTCAGTAAGCTAAAAAATATCATAATTGCCGCAAGCGTGGGAACGCTACTTTTGTCGACAGTACCACATCAACCTAACTTTAATCAAAAATTTTTGGACAATGTAGGGTACCTCATATTTAATAAGTTAAGATGTCTAAAATTTTATTTAAAATATTTAAATCAGGTTTTAAATATTTTTGTGTAATTTTTAAACTAAGCAGATGTCAGTTGATATTTATATCATCGAGAGTACGTAATGTGGACTCCTATCTTAGGCACTCCATGTTTTTTTAAGTGGTCTGTGCCACTTGACAAGCTTTTTATGAGTGGGTCGCATCCACTTTACATCTTCTTTAGTTTCTATTCAAAGCCCTCAAAATCTGAGTCAGCAATATCAGTGTGGAAGAGTTGTAAATTTTCTTTGTCCACGCTATATGGTTTGGTATGATCATCAGAAATGTCACAGTTTTCATTATCGACAAGTAGTGTAATGATTCCAGCCTGTGAAACTGGATTTTATTGAAGAAACAGGCACATCTTTTGAAGCCTGTGATATGCATTTTGCCACCTCTTCCAAAAAAGCTACTTTATGACACATTTCTGAATTCATTTTTGTTCAGAAATGCATGTAATTCACATATTTTCTTATTTAGAAACTATATAATTATAAGGCTTTCTCCATTTTTTGGTAAAGACAGAAGATCTTTTAGAAATTACTGTCAAATTGGACATTTTGAACTGAATTTCCACTCCTGCAGCCCAAGAAAGGCGAAAAACTTGTCTTTACATAACCAGATTTGGATATGATAATATTATAACTTGAGAAATTGTTTATCAAAAAAGGGAAAATGTGTTGCAATTTCAAATTGCTTCAATAGTCAGACCTTCTAAATTTATGCCGTTAGGTTTAAAAATGAATCTGAAAATGTGCTAGAACATTGTTGAGCAGTAAGAATTGAGTCTTCAGGAATTTTTATTTTATCCCAATTTTATGTGCACAAAAAAGCTAATCGTAAATGCCGCACATAGTGTAAATGCCGCACTAGAAAAAAAATTAACAAACTCGTAAATGGCTTGGCGTTTCTTCCATAAAATTACAGTACTTAAACAGAAAATGATGTTACGAACTATAAAACCTCAAAAATATACTTTTCCAAAAAGATTTCCACAATTTTGTCCTCTACTGTAGATGCCTAAATTCAAGATATACAGTATGGAACCAGTTATCCAGAAAACCAGTTATCTGGAATAATATTTCCAATTCATTGATTTCAGAACTTTTCACAAAAAAAGTACCATACAGTTCTAGCTTGACATGAGCATTGCTTAAAACAATGCAATATGCATTGTATAACTTGATGCCAACATCTAGTGTTTGAAATAAAGACATTTAGTTAGATATTTGACATTTTGATTTTTATGCAATGGAAATATAAGGATTTTTGTTTCCAAGATATTCCCATAAATTGTTTTCTTTCAAACTCCAATTAACTTTTGATCTTGTTTGGATCTGAATTTTAAGTTTTTTAATCTAGAAATCAGAATCAATGCCACAGCCACATATATTCTATTAATTTGATCAAATGAATGTTGCTTTTAATGCCCAACCAGTTATCCAGAAAAACTCGTTATCCGGAATACACATGAACCCAAGCATTCTGGATAAGGGGTTCTGTACTGCATAACTTTCTTCAGTATTTTATTCTGAACAATAAAATTAGCATGTGGTCTTAAAATTTTTCTAAGCACTGTATATTTACTGTTAAAGATATTCATGTTCATAATTGCCGAACCATCAAATGAATTTACCTTGTTATTGTTAAATATTATTGAAAGATATTTTGATGATTAAAAAAAAGTATGTATCAAAAATATTATAAAACTATTGTTTTATCCACCTTTTGGATAATTATTTTTATTTACTTATTAAAAGTACGTATATTATTTTATAGATACTACCCGTTTACCTAGACCTGGGGAAGAAAATGGGCGAAATTACTACTTTGTTTCGCAAGAAGAGATGATGTCAGATATCACTGCCAATGAGTATTTAGAATACGGAACACACGAAGATGCTATGTATGGAACAAAATTAGATACAATAAGAAAAATACATAAAGAAGGAAAAATGGCAATTTTAGATGTTGAACCACAGGTATTTCATTTTGAAATGATCCAGTTTATGATTATGCACATAACACATGTTCTGTGAATTCAAATAAAATTTGTCTTATTATATCAACCCTGAAAATACATTAAGGTATAAAAATGTTTCTTTTTGAATTTTTTGCTTTTTTAGAATTTATTTCACTAAATAGTGAAATTAATTTTTTAAAATAATTTTTTAATTGCATATGTGCTTTTAGAATTATTTTACTGAGTGTTCCACTTTGCCTTTGTAGATGTATTATAACTGTTTAGCAGTGTTCAAACTATCAAAAAATTCTAATACTTTCTTTTTATGCATTAGGCTTTAAAAATTCTTAGAACTGCTGAATATGCTCCATTTGTTGTGTTCATTGCTGCTCCTACTCTAACTAACATTAGAGATGTAAGTTGTGGTAGTATTTATATGAAATTTATTTTATGAAATGTTTCAAGATGTTTGATATATTATTTCTCACTTTTTACATTTTACTTTTAGCTTATACAGTGGAACTCCAGTTATATGTTTTGCCCAGGATCAGATAACAAAACGTATAACTCAGTAAAATGTACAATTCAATTAATGATCTACCACAACCTTTTTTAAATATATATATCGTTAAAATTTTGTTTCACTGACAAGATTCAATTACCTTTTTCATCAAAAACCAAAGTTTCATAAATATTATGCATCATAACATAAATTCGTGAAAGTGGAACAGAGTAGAAAAAAAAAGGTACACCAGAAAAGGGCACAAAGAAAGGTTATTTTATGATAAAAACTTTATAAAAAATATTACTTACACACAGAGTATTTAAAAGAAATGAATGAAATCGTGTAAATCATTCATCAAAAACATTTCCATTGTAAACTATTTCTTACCTTAAGAACAGTTATTTTGGGGTGCTCTTGTTTTGCATCAAGACATGACACATTATACTAAAGTAGCCTCTTGTGATAACGTATTTTACAATTTGCAATTATGCCAAAACTAAGAGCTGGAATTTTTCAGTGAAGTAAGTCCATGGAAAACTTCACTCTAATGTTCTCGAGCTAGCTTGAGAGTGAGTGAGCAGCACAATAATTCATAAATAGAGTAACTTTGTATTTTTCACTTCCTATATGCACATCTAGTTTCTTTAACAGTGATGGGACAGTGTAGCACCAGAGAATCAATTGACACTGGATAATTTTATTAGTATTCATCGTTTAATTTCAGGACGGAATTTCTGGAAGGCGAATAATACTATTAAAATTTAGTGGTGACAATCACCCAACTGCTGCGCCACTTTTCCATCACTGCTTTAGCCAACTGTCCATGGCTTCCCGAGTCATCCACGCTTATAAATTTGCCTCATAATCTCTGAAGAATGTGATTACATTTTTATAACAATGGGGATTTTTGTATGTTTCAATGACTAAGTGTCGTAACTTATCGGCACCTTCAAACATTGTTTACTTTGCATGCTGGTCATCAGATGAGTCCGGTCTTGTCTGTGACACAATCATCTTTTGCCTAACAGCCTTGAATTAATTTTAGAAGTTCCTGATCTTTGAAGTGACCAACTGTATAATCATTTACGGCATTCTACTCGTCATATGTGGGGCGACCAGTAATATCGTGGTGGTCCTTGAACCTGTAAGCCAACCCTGAGAAGCTTTGAATACTGCTAACTCGAGTGCCTTTTCTTGCAACAAATTTCCGATTTCTGTTATGTCAGCCGAATGCTTAGACCAGGTTTGGCTTTTTACCGGTAAAAACCTGGAGAAAAGTGGTAAAAACCTAAGGATACAATAAACTCTACTAGTCATTAAACTGTATTTAAATACTATTGATTGAAGCTGTATTTTCATGTAACTGATGTATATATATATATATATATATACAGTGCGGCACAAAAGTTTATGCACAAGCTAAATATTTTTATAAAATGAAAAATATGCATCAGAATGGTTTGAAATTTTTACTGTATCTAAGCAATTTGATTACAAATTCATGTTTTGAATTCGGAAACAATTCACTGTATGGAAAATAATAAATTATAAAAAATTGAAAATTGTGATGTCGCAAAAGTTTATGCACAAAAACGAAATAAATTCATTTCATAAGGCATAAAAGTCCTTTAGTAATCTATGGTGCTTCCGTTGCACCTGATGAGATCGAATACTCGATTTTCCATTGATAACACGAGAGTATGGAAGGTTTAGAGAGCCAGTTTGTACCAGGCTTCCTCGATCACTGATTTGAGCTTATACACTGGGTAATACTGCTTCTCATTCTTGTCGCCATCACGTGAGAGAATTCCCGAGATTTTTTCCATAGGATTGAGATCTGGGCTGAGTGCTGGCCAGTTCATCACACTGATATTCTGAGATCTAAGCCATTCTTTTGTGCAATGGGAAGTGAGTATTGATGCATTGTCTTGCTCAAATGTCCTGTTGGGACCCCTAGGAGTTCTCCAAAACAGTTCAAACAGTCACAAATGTTCCATCAGAGTTTCCTGATACTTTTGTGAATTTTGTCTGCCACTTAGGAAGCAAAAAGACTTTTGTACATTACAGCCAAAAGCGCCCCATACCATGAACGAATCACCACGTTGTTGTCTGCTGAATATGCTCTTCAGATCTTTCAACAAGGCACGCCAAAAGAACGAGAGGCCATTTGGACCATCCAAATTCCATTTTTTTCATCAGAAAAAATAACTCTAATCCATTCGTCACGATAATACATGTGCTGTTTTGCCCATTCAAGTTTTGCTTGTTTGTGACACTGTTTCAGAAAAATCTTACGAGATAATTTTTGTTTTTCGATGTATCCTTATTCTTTTATTCGTCTGCATAAGATGTCATGTGATATTTTTGAGCCAAATCAATTTTTTATCTCAAGAGACGAATAGCTAGTTAAAGCCAATCTTTTAATTCTTCTATCCTCACAAAATGTGGTTTTAGTCGACATTTCTAAGCAATATAAATTTTTGAATCGTTTCCCACGTTGCAGAACACTATAAACACCATGTTTAGACCGATTTAAAATGAGCGAAATTTGCAAAAAAAAAAAATTACCTTTAGCTTTTAGCTTCCAAACTTTTACAACTTCTTCAGGTGAGAGAGGCAGAGATTTCGATATTTTGATATAATGTGTACAGAGATCTCTACACTTTATACTCTAGAAAATAAGTCTCGTCGATCTTCCACCTATCATGTTTAAGGAGATATTTGCATAAAATCTCATTTGTGCATAAACTTTTGCGACATCACAAAAACTGTTTTCTTGTAATTTCTGATTTTCGTAACGATGAATTCTTTCGAAACTTGAGATATGTATTTATGATCATTGTATTCACCTACAGTGGGTATTTGAGAGCATTCCGTTGTATAATTTTATTTTTATTAAAATATTTGTGTTGTGCTTAAACTTTTGCGCCGCACTGTATAAAGAGATGGGAGAAAAAAAGAATTAATTCTCTAAAGCTGCTGATATAATACTTTAATCATATAAATCTTACCATATTTTCTATTCCCCATCTATAAATAGAACAACACATGTTCAGTATCGGTTTCACAAAGCAGGATTTCCATTTCACTTGTACTCTAATATGATTGTTTATGGATGTACAGCACATTGGATGAACTTACTGGCAGGAAATAAAGCTCCAATATCCATTACTAAACATGTTGATATACAGAAGTATTTCCAAAATCATCATCTGATAAGTAAAACACCAGTTGCCAAGCGAAGTATGATGGAATAACCATGTATCTCCGCATTTATAAGAATAGTCATTCATTGCTTGACATTTGCAAAAATCATGAAAAAGATATTGATATTAGAATTCAAAGATTACAATGACTAATTTATTTAAATAAGTGAAAGATCTATTTCAACAGCTACAAGTAGCCAAAGCCTTAAATACTCATCAGAGCAGATGCTTGTTCTGAGAGGCTGAAATTAGTGTATTGTTCTGAATTAATTCCATATAAAGATCTTGTTGATTTGGTTTTAGAGCCCTTTCCCCTTTTAGCATGTATGACAGATCCAATGCACAAAAATCAAGATCTATTAAGTGAAACACAAAAGGAAATGGAAAGGGAATGGCTAATCAATTTCATGCCAAATTCTTTTTCACTCCTCTTGGCATATGAAGTTGGAGGACAACCATTTGAAAGAAGCTTCTTTAAAACAAAAGATGTAAAAACCAAAGTTCAGTGGAAAGCACTAAATAACAAAGAAATGAATCCTGAATTCATACATTTAATGATGAATCTCCACTCCATTCCTTATAGTTCTTCATCCATAGATCTAATTTTTTCGAACTTTTCACATATCCACCGTAAATTAAGAAATAGACTAGGGTGTACAGAAAGCTACAAAGCTTTTTATAAAAGGCTTCAAGGGTATAGACTGGTAAACTGTACTAACATTTGTACAAACTACATTATGTGATAATTAATATTGTAAGCATTAGGTTTTTATTAAAATGATTAAGATTTTTGAATATGATAAAAGTGTACTTATAATTTTCCATTTCCTTTCAGTAAAAATTAGTAAACTAGTCTCCATTAAGATAAATATAATAAATATTGTAATGTGCATTCTCATAATGATAGTTATAATGCACATTAGGTTTTAATAATGATAAATGTGCAATAATATCTTTAAAATTTTGAATTCTTGTAGCTGGTAAACATGAATGAATGTCTTCCGGGCTTTTTATATTCCTTAAAAACCACTATTTTCATATAACATTCTTTTAATTACCTAATCAGAAACTAAATTAGGTGAATATTGCTGAATGGAAGTAGTGGTATAAAATACCCGGAAAACTTTCACCCCTGAAAAATGAAAAATTGAAAAATAAATTTTCATAAAAGTGACAAAAAGCAGTCAAACTCATAAGTTTTTCAAAGATGGTAAAAACCACGGTAAAAACATGTTTTTCCAAAGATGGTAAAAACCATGGTAATAACCGGTAAAAACCATCAGACGGTAAATACCATCCAACCCTGGCTTAGACTGAAACCATAATTATAGAGGTTTTTCTAATTCGGAAAATCGTCCTTCTTTCAGGTGTGCTCATTTGGAAGAGCTTGGCCCGACTTCAGTTAAAGCATCTTTTATTTTTTCTTCCTTGCTTAAAAGTGTTTTGAGTGTAGAGTATGGTATTCCAATACGTTGAGACCAATACGTCGGGCCAAGCTCTCACCAGAATTGGCCTCCCGCCTTCCAAATAATTTTGAGCTTTACCGAGAGAGCTGCCTATTTCTAACTCATTTTTAAGCCACATAATGAAATGTCAAGTGATCTACAATACAGCACACTGTTGGACACATATCCATGTTGTTGCTCAAAATAACTGCCATATTGGGACCTCAGCATTAGTCTACCACCAGAGCTGGGATTGCATATTTAAAAGGACCTGTCGTTTTCCCCCATTTGCTAACGATAACTGGTTTTAGCTTGGCGTTTTGGTTCTGGACCCACAATGACGGAGATGATGTCAGCTTGTATTATAGGAATTCTAGATGAAGGCAGGTGGTTACATGGCTGTAGTGGTAAAGAGAAACATGAGAAAGGTGTGAAAAGCGGGTTCCTTGCTGCTACGACCAACACCTCTATCCTCCCCCTCCCTTATTCTCATATGCTCCATTTTTGTACATGGCTAGTTAAAATCCCAGAAACCATAGAGAAAAAATCGGCAAGGGATAGAAAAGGTTCAGAAAAGAATATTTTCTGCAAAACGTATAAGTATGATAAAATTTCATCTGGGGACGCAAAAACAAAACGCATAACTGAGGGAAATATATATTTCAAAAACGTATAACTCAGCTAAATTTTAACGGCAAATGATAGGGGTCAGTGGCTTTAAATGTATAACTGAGGGAAACGTTCAACTCAGGTAACGTATATCTAGAGTTCCACTGTATAGTTAAATGTGTGTATGGATTTTTTTTTAATTGGAGGAGGGGGGGGGGGGGATAAAATGTTTTTCACTCTGAGTCAAGAAAGTTTCTAATAATTCCATTAAGGAACTGTTCTCACCAGAACTTGAAAAAATCTTTTTTTATTTCCTTGGTATTAATAAAAATGAATTAGTGTTCTCTTTTTTACTCTGTTATAAAACAATAAACAAATTTACTTAAAATAATATATTGCATTTCATTTGTAATTTTAATTATTTATACAGTTTTCTTTTCATCATTTTGATCCTTTTATTCCTTCTTTGTCTTCAATTTATTTTTTCATTTTATTTTCTCCTTTTTCATATTTCATTTGTTCTATTCTCTTCTCTCCTACTGTAATAGCTTCTGCCTTGCTGATACTCTTGTTCAATTTTTGTTGGTGCTTGTTAACTGAAACATAGACAAAACATAGACTACGAATATTTTCAGGCTATATGATTATAGTTTTTATTATTTTTTCTATGGTGCCTTTCAACCACTTCAATGGCAGCCCAATAATAAGTCTAGTATAATAAGCTGTAAAAACACTGTGTCCCTATCTCTGCTGCCGGTGAAGTGGCAAATACTTCACTGTATTATCTGCATATATATTATTAAACTTTTGTTGCATATTTCTGTGTGCTAGAATTAGTTAAACCAAGATAACTTAAATCATAACAGAATTTTAAGCTTCAGAATCCTAGTGAAAAGTGCTTTGAACTATTTAGTATTGTGATTATTGTTCAAAAGTAAATATTTTATATGCAATTTCTTTACTTTGCAATGTTTATTATTTTATGTGCTCTAAAATTAATCTATAATTATTGCTTTTGTATTAAATTCTAATGGAGAATATTTTTTTTTTTGTGTGTGTGAAATTGCTTAATTTAAAGGAGAGAGAGAATTTTTTCTCTTTCAAAGTAATGTAACTGTGAATAACATGCCTGTCTAAAATCATTGCATCTGCATCACTTTTTCCTTCACAATTAAGAAAAATCTTTTTTTTTATATATAAAGAAACAAAGAAGTGTAGTTCTTGGAATAATAAATGAGTCATTCACAGAGTTTGTACTATCCTTGAAACTCTTAAATTTTTCAGAAGTAATTTTTGATCCATATTTTAATGCAAAATCTGTAAAATATCCTCAACCTCTTAAGCATCAGGACATGTGTGCGTAAGTCCTCATTTTAACTCTAGACTGAGACTGCAGTGTTTTAAGCATCTGTCTTTTCTTGCGGCACTAATTGCGATTGTGATTGGTTTTGTATGAGCTTTATAGCAATGATTGTTTTTTAACCTAATAGTTTTTGGAAATGAATTCCATTCAGTTTGCAGCATTAAAAGTTCATACAAAGATGATTATGCAAAATATCAAAACACCTCCACATTGTTCCAATTCCATGGACACAGATCATAAAATATATACAAAAGAGATGAATAGTATGTTACAATTGAGGAATAAGAAAAGATTCAAGAAAGATGTGCACTGGATTAGAGATCTGCATGGGCTAGGCCTGGGTCATACTTTTTTCTGAAGGCTTGGACTAGGCCTAGTGATTATTGTTTAAGGGCTGGCCGGGGCCTTACTTTTTTCCCAAGAGATCGGGCTGTGCCTTAACTTATTTTTTCCATACAGAGCTGGGACTGGTTTCATTCATCTTAGTCTTCACATCCCAAAATTTGCAATCCTGGTTTTGATCCAGCCCATATGAAAATCATTGTCTCAGTGTGCCCTGGTCCATTTAAAGGTCAGTAAAGTTAGACCTGGCCCAAAAATCTTTTTAAAAAATGCATACATTTTTAAAAAGCCTCTACAAATAAAAATAAAAAATTATTCTTTTTAAAGAATAGTAGATTTTTGTATGCTTATTAAAATATGGCTAAATATATAATGAAATGTGTGAGAAAGAACCTGCTTATGACGGAATCCTGTCTTAAACTGAAAAATGCATTGTTTCATGTAAAAGGAATATACTAATACGTAAGAAAAGAATATGTAATACATTTACACTTGCTAATAAGGGAACTTCTTTATAACGTAGGCTTTTTTCTTTGTTATGCAATTCCATCTTGGAAAATTTTACTGTAAAGCATTTTTCTGATTTTTAACACTTCAATGCATGGGATATGGATTAACAATATTAATGATAATTGAAACACTTAATACAACAAATAGAGATTTATTAAAAAAATAAATATCACAGGCTGTGGCACTTCTATAAAAATGAAGGTTATAAACATGAAAAAAAAAGGCTAAGAACTTTTGGTTAGATCTCCTCGTAAAAGGCAAATTTTTAACCAAGTCGCCATAGAAAATCGATGTTTTGTAGAAATTCACTTGGGCTGAGATTTTAACTTTTTTCTGGGCTGGGCTTGATCCAAACTTTTAGCTTTTATACCGGGCCTGGCGGGGGTCGAACTTTTAACTTTTAAATCAGGCTGGACCAATTTTTTTTTTGTTGTTGTTTGAGCCGAGACAGGCTTGGGCCGAACTTTTAATTTTTGTATCAGGCCAAAAAAAAATTTTCTGTAGAACGGGCCTGGAAATTTCGGCTATGCAGACACACTAGATGTCCTACATTTTGTAGTATAGAACACTTTTCTGAACCCATAAAGTAATATAATCAATTTCAATTCAAAATAGAAACACAGTACTTGTAACAAGAAATAATCGATCATATTAATCTTGTTAAAATTGTATCTAAATTTCCCTCTTCCTCCAAATATTTTGTTTTCCCCTTCTGTCTCCCTCCCCCCTCCCCCCTCTCCCCATGTGCACACACAGTACCCAAAGTTGAAAATCTTTAAAACACTATTTTTTTTAACTTTTCTGTCCTATTTGTTACTATATTCTAATTAAATGATCATATAAAATTCCCCCCTCCCCATTCCTAAATTTTGCTTTTTCCTTTTGCACCTCCCCATTGCACCCAAAGTTTAAAATATTTAAAACTCTGATTTTTTCAAAACTTTACTGCTCTATTTGTTACTTTATTGTAACAATATATAATCAATCCTATTAATTTTGTTAAAATTTCATGTAAATCCTCCCTCCCAAAATTTCACTTTCCCCTTTTTTTCCTCCTACCTCCCCCCCTCCCCCCCACTGTACTCAAAGTTTAAAATCTTTAAAACACTTCAACTTTTTAAAACTTTTCTGCTATATTTGTCGCTATATTGCAACAATAAGTAATTGATCATATTAATTTTGTTAAAATTTCATCTAAATTTCCTCCTTTCTGAAATTTTGCTTCACCCTTTTTGCTTACTTTATAGTAACAAATAATTAATCATAAAAAATTCCCCCACCCGAAATTGGCCTTTCTCCTTTGCCTCCCCCCCTTCATCTTACCCTAAGCACACAAAATTTAAAGTCTTTTTTTTTTGTCCTATTTGTTAATTTTTAGTGAGGTAAATAATCAATCATTTAATAATCTCTCAAAAAACCTGCTTCTCCTTTTTTGCCCCCCATTCCTAGTTTAAAATCTTTAATAGTCTTAATTTTTTTTAAATGTTCTGCTCTATTTATTACTTTATTGTAACAATAAATAATTAATCACCTAAACTTCCCTCATTCAAAATTGCCGCTTCTTGGTTAGCCTCTTTTTTCCTAGCCCACAAAATTTAAAGTTTTTAATTTTTTCTGCCCCATTCATATTTTTTTTAGCAATAAATGATTAATCATCTAATAAACTTCCTACCCCCCCTCATAAAATTTCTCCTTCTTCCTCTCCCCCTCCCCCCTCAGCTCAAAAAGTTAAAAATATTCAGGCCTCCGGAATTTTTGTCAACTATTTTTCTCTATTTGTTATTTTATTGTAATAATAACAATAAATCATTTAAAATCCTCCCCCTTCACTTTCTTAACATACAAAAATTTGTTATTTTATTCTCCTTCTATTATAATAAATCTTTAGTGATGATACGTAACTAAGCAATCATCTAATCAGTCTCTTTCTCCCTCCTCCCACAGAAAAAAAAAATCTATTTTACGCATATTAACTCATTATAAATCACTCATTTAAATGCCTCCTCTCTCTTCTTTCCTGAAATTTTCCTCTTTTCTCCCTACCCTGTACAAAGTGAACAAAGGTAAAAATTGTTGAATCGCTTTAATATTATTTTCCTACCTTATTTGTAACTCTATAGTAAGGATAAATAATCATCTAATCAAATTCTCCTTCCACACAACACAGAAAAAAATTTTTGATTCCTTCCAGAATGTTGATCCCCCCCCCCCCCTTTCTCTTCTTTTCCTATTGTCCTCTAAGTTTACAATTTTTATTTTTATTTATTTATTTATTTGCTGTATTTGTTATTTTGAAATTACTATAACTATAAGTAATAGTCTTTTAAATTTCTACTGCCACATGCTGAACCTTCTCCCTCACACACACACGCAACACTGTATTAAAAAATACATATTATAATTCAGCAGTTTATTCAGCTTAACCCTTTGGTGGTCATGCATGCTTATGTGCGGTCAAGATTATCTCCTTCTAAAGCGTTATGGGTACGTCTGCACGTTAAAAAAAATCTGCTTCAAAAGCGTTATGGCCGCGTATAGACGATCAGCATTTTTTACCTTTAAATGGTCATCGCTGCGTATACGCGTTTGTGCTTCCCCCCATTGTTGGAGACTGGAAGTTGAAGAAGGCATTTATCAACCACTCCCTCTCTCCTCTACATAATAGGCGTATTTAAGTAGACTATTTGTCAAGTATTTTATTGTAATTGAATGCTTTAGCTATTTAGTTGAAAAATGCCTTAGAGAATGACGTTTTCTGTAAATGGTTAAGAATGGCATTATATTTCAAAACAGATACTAAGGGGAATTCAAAGAATATATACAATAGATGAGTTATAGTTTCTTCTGGTGGAAGTCGACAAATTCATACAATACAATAACAGTGTTTACTTATTTTATTTTATCATTTTTTTCCCTAAGATTACATTTCATTATAATAATTATTATTATTTTAAAACATTTGCCATGTTGCATTTATTATTTGAATGGATACATACGTTCTTTCCTTTTTATTTTATTTTTAAAAAGTATTTCAATGTTTTTCATTTAACTATAATACTAAATACGTAAAAGTGTTTTTTTTTATTCTATTTTATTTATTTATTTATTTATTTATTTTTTTTTTTTTTGCATCACTTTTGCTGTGTAATAATAATTAAAATATCAAAAACCCAAATTAATATTACACTTTAAAAAATATTTTCTAATTTATAATTGCTGCTCAAATTTTATTCAAATTCTAGTGTAACTTTAAAAATATACCATGAAACCTGTCTATAACGATTCTGAAGGGATCAGATAAAGTAACGATTTAGACATGTTATAATTATATGCTGGTTCAAGACTGTTAATTGATTCAAAGTACGTAATAAAATTATTATTATATATAGAAGGACCTTTAGTTTTATTTTTTAGAGTTATCTAATTAAATAACGAAATTTAATTATTTTCTTATCCATAATAGGAATTATAAATCTATAATAGGATTTTCAAATTAATATATAAAGGGTATCAGTATAAATAAATCTGACAGAAACTTTATTTCTATTACTTTTATCAGATTTATGAAAATACATGAACGGGCAATTAAAAAAAGAAGGGTTTTTTACAATTTTCACTATTAAAAGGGAAAAATAAATTGCAGATATTATTTATTAGTATAGAAATTAAAGAAAAATACTTCATATTAAAAAAAACTGTAATTAATCAGACGTATAAATGTCGAAGATAAGAAGTGAAATATTACTTTTATTTATTGACAGACATTTTTTTTACATTTACAGCACTTTTGTTAATGTATGAAGAAATAAAGGTTTTGCTCAATTAATTCAAACGCAGGTACAACTGTCATCGTCATTTTCCTTTAGTATTCTAACAGGGTGTCTTTATCAGTATTTTCACTGAACCCCAATAAAATTGATTAACTAAATCGAAATTCTCTTCAATATTTATAGGGGACTTAAATATATCTTGTGGAATTCATATGATGCAAGAAAAAAATCCACATATTCCTCTTTATTAGAAACATTCAATTGGTCGTTTCTTTTAAAATTGAATCGTGAATGAAGTAGAAGGGGTTACTACACTTGTGAAAACACACATTCACTAATGTTAATCCTATGGAATAAAATTTTAAAGATAACTCACTTGCATTTCAATATTTTTAAATGATTTTCTTTACATTGAGTAGCTGAGGTAAATCTATACAAAGGCCGTTTTTTATTTTCTTTGCAAGTTTTTTTTCTTTTTAATGAGGATACTTTTACTTTCGAAACCGGTTCCGAATGTGAAAGTATCCTAATAAAAAAACCCTGTAAAGAAAATCGAAAAAGAAAAAACGGCCGTTATACAGATCGATCTCAGCTAGCTAATGCAAAAGAATTATTTTAAAATGTTAAAATGCAAATGAGATATTAAAAAAGTCTTCTTCTATTGAATTAACATTAGAGAACGTGTGTTTTCGTGTGAGTCAAGTAGCATCTTAAGAGGCTACTTCAGTCAAGTTAAAAGACTCGATCGCTAATGCTAATCCTATGGAAGAAATTTATAAAGCTATCTCGGTTGCATTTCAACATTTTTAAATGATTTTTTTTGCATTAGACAGCTGAGATTGATCTGTATAAAGGTTGGTTTTTACTTTTTCGATTTTGTTCAGTGATATTTTTTATGGGGACACTTTCATTTTCGGAACCGGTTTCGAAAGGGAAAACATCCTCATAAAAAAAAATCTGCAAGGAAAATCGAAAGCGTAAAAAACAGCCTGCATACAGATCGATCTCAGCTATCCAGTGCAAAAGAAATCATTTAAAAATATTGAAATGCAGCTGAGATATCTTTATAAATTTCTTCCATAGGATTAGCATTAGCGAACGGGTCTTTTCGCCTGACTGAAGTAGCTTCTTAACTGTTGGAAGTAGGTCAAAAACTCCAAGCAATTAAATATCATAGACGGGTTTAATAAGTACAATTACTCGCAATAATCTGCAATGCTTTTTTTAAATTTTACAGCAAAAGTACAGTAATTTTATTTTGAAATTTGAAAACTTTCTTTAAATATATGACACAAGTTAATGATAATCAACTCGTGAAAGGTATATGGGTGTTTCAAAATCTCTACAAACATATCATTTCTTTTCTTGTTGTTATCACAATTTTCCTTTTGTTTATATAGCAGTTTACATACAAAGGGGTTTGCCATGAAAGGGTTATTTCAAACAATAAAATGTTTGCAGAGTATTCTGAGGTGGAAGATATAATCTACCATTTCGCCAACAGGATTAAGCGAGGTAAAAAATAATAATCATTTTAAGATGTGTAATACATTCATATGCATTAAAGACATAATCTTAATGATAGTGACTCTCCCCCGTTTTTAATTATATTAAAAAAATAAATAAAACGGTGTTTTTACATTTATGTGTGTGGTTTTAATTATATTCGAGCTTTTTATATTTTTGAATAACTTGATACGTGTACCGTGTATTAGTATCTTTATAAACAGTATATAGTCGCTGATGTAGAATTATTACAGAGATTACTTTACTTAATATGAAAAAAAAAGTTCTACTTGTAACTCTTTTGAAGGATTGGGGCTAGTGATTCAAAGACCATCCTCATAGTTTTATCACTGACCCTGCCCGTTTTGTAAATAAAAAAGATTGTGTATTAATTGTGTGTTCTAAATATAACGAACTCCAACTCAGCGACTCTTGCATTATAATGATCAATGTAAAAAATTCCAAATCTTATTTATTCACGCAGTTTCACACAAAAGATCCAGGAATGTAAACAGAGGCTTATGAAGCTACATCCTTCCCCATCCCCTTACCGCCCGGTAAATGTAGATATCAGTATTTTTTATCTAAACATTTTACTAAATACAATCGAGTAGACCAAACATTCCAATGTAATTAATTCCCATGATCTTTTAAAAGTTCCAATTTTTTTTTTCTTTTGCGCAAGCTTAAAAAAAAGTAAATATTTTCCATTATCTTATTTCCATTTTGTTTTCTTTTACATCGTGGGGGAGGGGGAGGGGTAAATAACCCAAAACTTGTATAGTAACCGTGTCACCCTAACTCTTGCACCCGGTGAATGACATCGAAATACTACTTGTAAGGCTTTTAGAAATCTATGGATGACAGAAACACCTCCTCTCTCGTAAAAATGATTTGTAAAGTAAAACAAGTTCGGTAAAAGGTTAAATAGTAAATGGCGGGCATTTGCAAGAGACTTACATATTGTTTTCAGTGACACATATTTATTTAAAGGATTCTCTTAAGCTTTCTTTTTAAATTAGTACTATTAACAGATAATTATTTTTCAGATTTATTAAATTATCTTTATTGCATAATGCAACATAAAAGATTGTTGATGCAAAAATAGAGCAAGACATCATTTTTTTTCTCATTTATCTTTTGTGATATCGCAGTAGATATCACTTCAGATATTATAATACATCCCTCACCCCCCCCCCCCTCCCAAAAAAAAATCTGACTGTAGCCTAAGAATTACTGTTATACATATGCTTATTTTTAATAATAAAAACTTTGTTGCACATTTCTGTAGGTTATCGAATTCTACAACATTCCGCAATCGTACTTTTATATTAATTTAGTAATCTAGCTATTCTACCTGAATAATTTTATAATTATAAGGTATAAGATATTAATTAATACATCAGAAAGTCTCATAATTTATTTTCTACATTTAAAAACTGAGCATAAAGGAAATTAAAGTGTTCGTGCGATTCACAAAAAATATAAATCCATATTTTACATAATGTTATTTAAAAGTTCTAGAGAGGTTCTCGGATTCATTGTTTATAATTATTTTTGCAAAGAAAGAATATTTAGTGAATTAATTTAGTCCAATGTTAAGTTGATTTAAAAAAAGTAGCAAATTATGTAGATTTTATTCATACGATGCACAGGACAAATCTGACTTCATCATGTGACATTCATGGGATTTGTTAGCATATTTCTAATGTTAAATTAAGACATAAAGTGTTTAGCTTAGAAAAAGCAGTAATACTAATCTCATATTATTAATATTGTAAATTGTATTACAGAATGTTACATTATCATATTAATGTAACTTATTAATTTAATAATTATGTTATATTAATTTAATTATATAATATAATTTTAACAATAATTTAAGAAAAGATATTAGCGATATTGTTCTTGCTTTTAGAATTCTCATGAGAGGGAACACTTAAAAGGGAGTTGGGTTGATTTTTGACGGCCAATTATCAACTCGAAGGATGTGGGCCTGAGGGAGGGGGGTGCCCTTCGTGATGGTCTTTCTAAGGGAACACAATCCGTATTTACGCTTGGAAATCCGATCCAAGGTTCAGAGAAAACCATGAAAACTCCGAATGATTAGGCCGACGGGCACGATTGGGTTTGAACCCAGCACCTCCCGTCTACCATCTTCCAGAGCAGAATCTCTCGGCCGCTGGTGGGTAAAAGAAAAAAGGGGAAGGGAGGGCTAATACTTTCAAAAACAAGGGTATGTTCAATTTGTTGAAATTGTGAGTAATTTCATATGAAAAAAATGCTTGTTCTTGAGGTTTGAAGGCAACTTAAGTAGCTAAAAGTATATCTTGTTATAATTTTTAGGCCAATGTTATAATGTTAATAACATTTTAGGACAGCACATCATATCTTATGTAGTGGGGGAAGGGTGGTAGGTAACTTTCCCTTCCGCTGCACCACTGCTGAAACTGGTAAAATATTTTTTTCCCTTTTCTAATGCCATTTGTTTGTCACAAGTTTTCCAATGCCACTTGTAAAAAAAAAATATTTTTTACTTAAAATTAACAATTAATAACTTATAAATTATTCAGCTAAAAATTATTCTAAAAGTCGCTTTGTGAAAGAAAAATATCTACTACTCAGATTTCAGTATGTGAAGTAGAGGTCTGCACGGGCCGACATTTCCAGGCCCGGCCCGGCCCGATACAAAAATTAAATGTTGGGCCCGGGCCCGGCCCGTAGAAACAATATTGGCCCGGGCCGGCCTGATAAAAAAATTAAAAGTTTGGCCCGAGCCCGGCACGGCCCAGAAGAATGTTAAAATCTCGGCCCGGCCCGATAAAAAAATTAAAAGTTTGGCCCAAGCCCGGTATGGCCTGGAAGAATGTTAAAATCTCGGCCCGGCCCAAGTGAACTTCTACAAAACATTGATTTTTACGTCGAATTGGTTAAAAATTTGCCTCGTACGAGGAGTTCTGACCAAAAATATTTATCTTAACCTTTTTTTCATGTTTATAACCTTTAGTTTTATAGAAGTGCAGCAGGCTGCGATATTTATTTTTTTAATGAATCTCTATTTCTGGTATGTAAATGTTTCAGTTATCATTAATATTGTTAATCCATATTCCATGTCCAAGTGTTAAAAATGGGAAAAATTCTATACAGTAAAATCTTCTAAGATGGAATTGCACAGAAAAGAGAAAAAAAATGCGTTATAGACAAGTTCCCTTCTGAGCAAGTGTAAGTGTATTATATATTCTTTTCTTACTTATTAGTATATTAATTTTGCATCGATCAACACGTTTTTCAGTTTAAAACAGGATTCCGTCATAGGCAGGTACCTTTTCACACATTTTACTGTATTTTAATTTAGTTATATTTTAATATGCGTAGAAATCTACTATTCTTTAAAAATAATAAATTTTAATGTTTAAGTGTAGAATAATGGCGATTCAAAAATGTATGCATTTTTTGCAAAAACTTTTGGGCCAGGCTTAATTTAACTGACCTTTAAATGGACCAGGCCATGCTAAGACAATGATTTTCATACGGGCTGGCTCAAAACTAGGACTGAAAATTTTGGGCCGTGAAGACTAGGAATGAAACCAGGCCCGGCTCTGTACTAAAAAATTAAGTTAGGCCCGGCCCGAGCCTTCAGAAAAAAGTATGACCTGGCTCGGGCTTCGGGCCACGGGCCGCCCCGTGCAGATCTCTAATGTGAAGCTTGTGAGTTTACCATTATTTTAATATCGAATTAAAAAAATCCTTGTAAGGGTAACATAATGAGTTTTCAAAAACCCTTGTTTAGGTCATGATTTAAATCAACAGTAGATGATTTTTTTAAACATTTTCAATGCTTATATAAGTTGATTAATAATTTCCCTTTCAATTATTTCTTGAAATAAAATTTTACTTTATTTTACTCAAATTCATAAATTAAATTACTAAAGCTTTGAAGACCATGACTTGAAATAAGTTACTGAAATTTCAGCGAATAAATTTCGTTTATTTGACTTGATTTTTATTTATTCGTGTTTTCTATTACCTTTGAAAATAATTGAAAATTATTATTTTTTTTTTTAATCAGCTGAATTCTCCTTTTTCTTCAAAATCTTCTAAACAAACATATTTTTATATAAATAAAATAAGTTTTGTATCTCATGAAACTTTGTGTCTTGAAATTGTTATTAGAAATTATCTAATATCACTTTTAAAGTTTTTAAAAAATTGCATCAGTCTTCATCAATATGCAAGAAGGGTATCCCAAAATTAAAATCTGAAGGAGGGATTTATGGAAAAGAGATAAAGAAACAAATGTGAAAAATGCTTAGTATGATTTTTTTTTTAAATGTCTATTTGAAGTATGAGACAAATTTCTTCTGAAAAATCATGAATAAAAAAAAAAGAAGAATCAACTTCAAAAAACAGATAAAAAAGCAAGTGAATACTAATTGATTTTTTATCTTGAAATTTATTCGGTTTTTCTATGCGAGACTTGTCTCAACTTCAAAATGCTGCTTAATATTTTGTGTCTACGTATTACATTTCATATATTAAGTATTAATTACACATTTGCATTTCAGTTTAGAGTGGTAACAGCGTAGATTTCTAATGCTAAATATATTTATTTTCTAAGCAACTTAAGAAATTTTAAGATTAAGATTTTATTTTTTTACTTTTTATCTTTTTTTCAGAAATCGATTATATTTTAAAGAAAAATTTAATTTTTTCCCCTTTAGTTAAAAAGAGTAATTCAGAAATTGGAATTCTTTCTCACAACATACAAAAAATGTATAACATTATCGTATGAAATACACAACCACTTTTTTTTTGGGGGGGGGGGGGGGGGCGTATGGATATTTAAGCTAACATTGATTATTAATGCTAATATAAATTTAAATATATGAACAAAAAATAAATATAAATGTTTTTGCTCAATTACAGCTTAATCATTGTTTTTAATCCATTGATTCTATAACTTACCGTAAAATATATATGCTATAAACACAAAAAAATTTAAAGAATTCTTATTAATTAGCAATTTTTGAGCAGATGAAATGTTGTTGCTGGTTGTTGTTTAAAAAAATATACATCTTAAAAGGAATCAATCAAGATTAATCATGCTAAAATTGAAAAATAAAATTTTAAAATAAGATTTTCACTCTAACGATCTAATGTCGGCATACTGTCATAAATTTTGTAAAACCACCTTTGATGAGATTTTATTATGAAACACTGGCGTATTCAGGTATGTGTGGGAGGGGGGTTGCAAGGGGCATGCCCCCTTCTGAAATTTTTATTATTATAAGCTCCGATTGTATAATGTAGGTAGAAAATTTTTTTATAGAATTATTTAAGTTTCTGATTATCTACAAATTTGGCTTAAATTAGGTATTTTGCTACATAAAAGTAAGTTTAAAACACTCTAGAAACAATTTGCCCAAAAACTGAATCCATGAGAGTAATGGCCCCTTCCCATCCTTTGTTTGGGGGCAAAAACATAACTATCATGCCCTATTACTTTATCGAGCTGAAATTCGGTATGATATTGCATTACCTGCGACACTGACAAAATAATTATTTATTAAATTTACTCAATATTTCCGCACACTGGTGGCTGGGGCGCAATCTCTCGTCTCTGGGGGGGGGGGGGGGGTGCATTATACCCTGTTGCCGAATCAGGCTGAAATTTTGTACAGTAATGTATATGTAGTTACTATTCAATATTCTATTAAAAATGTTTGATTTGCACCTTTCTCACCCCGGTTTCTCACCTGCTTCAAAGCACCCACTTTGACAGTATTTTCTAAGAGTTCTCCTGCTCCTGCTTTTACAAAAAATGGAAAACACCACTGGATAACATAGTTTCTCAATAAGAGCTCATTTAAAGCGTTATTGAAGAAAGTTAATTGTGTCAGAAAGTAGATCCTTTGGATTGGAGAACAGACTCCTGAAGATAAAAATGAAAGATATAATGAAAGGACTGTATAATTCACTCACAGAAAACTTTTTTCCACATTTCACAATTTTGTGCTATTGAAATTTAAATAAATCAAGGAATTGTTTATCTGTGGTCAGTTATCTGTTTACAGTGGGTTTTAATGTTCAGAAGAATTCTGAAGTAGGGCATAAACACAGTATAGATGTGTATTTTTTCTTTACAACAGACGAGCATAACAAAAAACTTTACCTACGCAAGGGACTTATTTGTATATTAGGATCCCCTTATTTTCTTTGGAAAATAGATATATAATTTCATATAATGGTTTCACTTGTGACGGTACTGGCCGTGTTAAAATTATTCTTTCGTGTGCCATAGGTTCGCCATTCCTGATCTAAGGTGTTAATATTTAATTCCAATAATGAGATTTACATTTAATGAATCATAACTGCACATTCCGTGAATATAACTTAATTATTACCTACTTAATCGCTGTAAATATAAGCAGTAGATTTTTATTTTTTTAATTAAATCAAATCTATAAGGAATAATTTTTTATTTAATGACTTGGATTGAAGACTTTCTGAAGAAGATAATTTTAAAAGATTGGAAAATATAATTATTAAAAGGGAAAAAACAAGATTATTTTACTGATACCAGATAACAAAATTAATTATTTTATTTTTAAACATTGTAATCTTTAGATCTAAAAACTTATCAGCTAAAATGGTAAAAATTGTTGGTTTGATATCAAATGTACTTAAAGTCAAATATGGATTTGTTTAATCTAAAGCATTTATATACAGCAAGTTATTTACGAAATAGTTAAGAATTAAGTGTTTGAAATCAACCAGCAAAGATGTTTTTTTTCTCACCGAATTCTTTGCACATTTACTGCAGAATGTATCTTTAGAAGGGGCAGTTCAGGGGGTGGGGTTTGGGGATAACAATCGATCACCAGGGAAAATTGGCCAGACGCGCTTACAATGGACATCGAAAGATTATTCATTACAAGCAGATTTTTACAGGGGGACAGCACTTTCACAGACGATCTGCTAATCTTTTAAAACTCGTGAGCCTTTAACCATTTACAAAGATACGAAATACTTCGAAGTAAAACCATCTTGAAGTGGTAAAAACCCACACAGCTTAACCGCAAAAGGGTTAAAAAATATATATATAGTCTTTGAAAGTTCTTGATTTTTCTTTAAAGAAATACAGTCGAACCTTCATATATTGAACTTCCACATATCTAAATTTTCTATATATCAAACTTTCAGAAATCTCCATGTTGATTACATAGAAAAACTGTTTGTGTATATCGAAAAAACCTTTATATATTGAAACTTTTTTCAGGGCATATTGGGAGATTTTATTCCAGTTTAGACCATTTGTCTGTTGTCTCATGATGAATGAAGGTCATGGAATAAAGGAAGTTCAGTGAAGGTCACTAAGAACCCTATATGCCAGCTGGGAATGAGGGGTGTACAAACAGGTTGTTATTCTCCCAACTCGTTTTCAAATTTCGGTTGCAACCTGTCCTGTAGTGAAACGTGAACCCCATTTTTTTTTCAGCCAGAACTTGAATCCAACATGTTTTTGCTCTTTCATCGCCAAAAGGATGTCTTTTTTGGCAGTGATCCCTTTATTGGCAACAGGGTTGTTTGGTTTAAACCACGCTGATTTAAACCAAATGGTTTTTTTAAAAAAAAAACCATGCTGGTTTTTTTTCATGTGGTTTTTTTCTCTTTTTCCTTAATGTTTCTTTTTATTTTACACATTATTCAAAAGTGCAAAATCCAAGTTATGCAGAAGCTACAAGCAAAGCTTTAGAAAAATGATGAATTAATAAATTTGTAAAGGTGACAAACATTTTTAATCAATCAAACTTTTCTTATAAGCTTTAAATCTACATAGCAGACTAGCTAATTTTTCTAAAATTAGCTGGGAAGAAAAAAAACAAGTAGTTCGTTATTTTTCTTCTTTTTTTTAAGCCTTTCATTTTTAACTCTCCAACTGTCTTGGAAAAGGGCAAAATTGTAATGTTCCTTTCTCTGCATTTTGTTTTAAATGCTAAAAAAAATTATTCTTTGAACATTTTATAAAAAAACTTAATAACGAATATGAATGCAATCCTTGGAAGCATTAATCATTGTTCAATAATACATTAAATCAATAGAATTATATTACTTTAAATATTGCTTGTATTGCAGTGAAACCTGGAGCTTAGTGAACGTATTAACACGGGCTTGTCAGTGAGGTGGTTAAAATAAGCCAAAATGGCAGATTTGAGCTAAAAAATACTTTTACTACTTAGATTGATTAGTTAAGATTTACTAAGAATTACATATGCCTCAATGATGACATAATCATAAGTAATTCTCTCCATTGGTTACTTTTTGTTCTGTATGCTAATGAAATATTTGCTGTGAGTTTTCTTTGCTGTATTATGGCTACTGGGTTTAGTAAGCCTTTGTTTTTCTTGCATTCCTACAATGGGATTGGGGTTTTGCATTATGATTTTATTCTGTTACCAGCAGGGTTGGCACAGTTTAAATCAATTGTTTAACCAACTGGTTTTTTAGAAAAGATCTAATATAATATTTTCTCATTTTTTGTAATTTAAGTGTTTCAAATTATTGGATATAAATAATTTCTACTTTTAACAGTCTTCTCCCACCAGTCACCGTGAGACATAGTGAGTCTAGGTTATATTTGTATGCATGTAGAATGCAAATTGCATGTGCTAATGAACATATCTGAAGCTCTAAAGATAAAATTTAAAACATGTGAATGTACCAAAGATAAAATAGATTAAAAATATTCAATATTTTGAATAAACTATTTTTCTTTGAGAAAAACGCACATTATTTGCAATTAATAACAAACATAAAATGATCTTTAAGATTTCAGTGAAGCTGCAAAAGAAAATTTTCTTGATTAGGGGAGATTATCTTTTAAGGCTGCTCTCAACTGCTCTACTCAACAAGCACAAAATGCTTTGACACATTTACAAATTCATTTTTTAATGGAAAGATAAAATTGGAAGGCCTGACTGGAAGCGATTTGGAATCGAACTGTGTTTTCCCTTTTTGACAAATTACCTATTGAGTTATAAGCAATTTTGATCATGTGACAAAGATGTTTTTAACCATCCTTGAGTAGTTATTTTTCTTTCGCACGGAAATTCGGTTCAAAATGCAAACTTTTACACTATTTTCTGAAAGATCGAGGGTTATTGCATTTGCAAAAACACCCCAGAAAACACAGTTCCATTACATAGTTTCTGAACAACAGCATCTGCTAGTTTCAGAGTTTCCCCCAGGCAGATTCAGGAGGGTGCTGCACCCTGCCTGCCCTTAGATTTACAAAATAGCACCCCTCTTGGCCCTCATTAAAAAAATTGGCTCCCTTGTTGCCCCCACCTGAAAAAAGTGCCTTTACTCCTTTGTTTATTAAAAAATTTACTTGCATAGTAAAAATTGACTCATTGCTGTCTTTAAAATAGTTTTCTGTCTATTAAATATTAAAAAGTAGTTTTAAAAATCAAAAGAATGCCTTTAAGAAATTCAAGAAATGCCCTTAAGAATCCAAAACATGCCCTTCGGACTCTGAAAGTGCCCTTTTCCCACAGACAGCACCCTGCCCTTTTTTAAACCTGGGGGAAACTCTGTAGTTTCATGCATTTCCGAACAAAAATAAATCAGAACTTATGTCATAAAGTTGCCCTTTCAAATTTTAGAACAGCCTTAAGAATAAAAAAAAACTCAAGATATGAAGTCAAATAAGAGGACATTGAAAAATTGGGGGCTAGCGAAGCACCTGTTTACTTTTAACTAAAATATGCAATAAGATATTTAATTGAATCCACTATTTAGATCTGACAAAAAAATGGGTAAAAATCGAGACAAGTTCATGTGAGACATAACAGAAAAAAAGTCTCATAAAAATGCCTAAAAATATATATTATTAATTTTTAGTTTAGACATATAAAAGTAATATGTCCCATATGTTTTCAGTAGTCTAAAAAGCTGGTAAATAGGTATTTCTGTTTATTTTACTGTTGCCTTTTTTTTTTTTTTTAACATGGCAGTTTCTGAGAAGTGTCAAATGACAATAGACAATACTTCTTGAAGTGTGTAAAGACCCTACTGCTAAATTCAAATCTGTTCTAACAGAAAAATCGGATATCTCAGGGTGCAAATATTTCAAAGAAATTATTTTGAATTACCATGGAAAAGTATATTATATTTATGAAACTACACCATATATTTATTTATAGTACTAGTAATCAAAAGATTGTTTCTTAAGATTTTCAAGGTATCAATGTTTCACTATGTAGAGCATTTTACTCATAGAACATAAGACATTGCTTTTACTAAAAATGTTTAAATTTTAAATGATTTCAATTTTCTACATAATTGATTGTAATTATTTAATTTAAATTATTTTTAAATGAAGTTGTATTAATTATATATCCAACAATGTTTATTTTTATCAATAAATATGCATGTATATGTAATAGGAAAATATATTTTTTAAAACCCGGTTTAAACCAAAAAAACCTGGTTTAAACCAAAAAAACCTGGTTTAAACCAAAAAAACCCGGTTTTTTGGCAACTTTCAGATTTCTTTCTCGGTCAACTAAAGATGCGGCGAGGGATTCCAAGGAGCTTTTGCTGGGAGAAAAACTGGGTTTGGCTTGCATCTTTGCCCTACATCACGTGACAGAGAGCAGAGATGTATGCTTCAAGAAAAGGTTACCAAATCTGTGTCTCAGTGGTGAAACCAGTTTCTAGCTATCCTTTTTGTCTGATGGTTGTTCCTTACTCCTAAATCTGCTTTTCGGTGAAAATTTAAGTAGTGTTTTATAAATTCGTTTTCAACTTTTACTTTTTCTCTCGATCACAATGTCAAAAAGGAAATCCCTTAGTGTTGTGGATAAAGTTGAATTGCTGAAGAATGTACATAGTGGAATGCGTAAAAAAGTCATTTCTGCTAGATTTGGTATTCCCACAAGTACAGTGTCAACTATTATAAAAAAATCAGAATGCCTTAATGAAATCCTATGAAAGTATTGAACCTAACAGAAAACACTCAAAAACATGCACTTGCGATACAGTGGACAAGGCCGTTTTAAAATGGATAAAGAGCATTTGAGACCAGAACTTGCCAATCTCTGGTCCTCTCATAAGAGAGGACCTCTAGAGAAGGCATTGGAGTATGCTAAATATTTTGGATGTGATGAATTTCAAGCAAGTTCCGAGTAGCTGGACAAATTTAAGAAAAGGCATGGCATCAAGGAAAAGGCTATTTTCGGAGAAAGTAAAAGGGCGATTCTCAAAAGGTGGGCACTGGACACACGTCATAACTTTAAGCTTTTCAAACATAACTTTAATTATCATTGACTTTATTTATTTTTTTTTTTTTACACTGAGTTTTTAATTCTATTCACAGACAGAAAATGACATAATTTATTGTAAAAGCTTTGTATAAATATCTTAAAATTTTATTATTTTATGCTAAAGAGGCCAATTTCGGACATTCATAACGTTAACCGCTCCAATGTACCACCAAGAAAAAGAGTTTTAACTTTTTTCCAGGTGGTTCTAATGGTAAACAACGAATGCATAAAGGAAACGGATGATTTTTTGATAATTTCGTTAAGAGATGGCAGGCTGATTTATTGCTTTTTTGAAGATAGAAGGACTTTTCTATAAAGAATTTTTCTGTATTTTATTATGTCCGAAAGTAACGTATGTAACAAAGCATTTGATTTTATTATTATTACTACTGGATAACAAAAAGTTAATTATACATATATATATGTATACACATACAATTATAGGACACATTTACTACATTCTTAGTCTTAAGAATTTTTTAAATACTAAGAGCAATGTCCAAAATCTGTAACGTACGTGCAAAAAAATGTCCAAAATTTGTAACGTACACAACTGCTAATTAAATGCTTTAATAATTAATTTTCCAGAATAGTTGCTGTCTTTTAATGTTTGTGTATAATTTTGTAGACATACTATTAAAAATATTTATATATTATATTTATAGACAAAATACTATACTATTAAAAAAAATTGGCCTTAAATTTAAAAATTTTAAAAATTACATATAGTTAACGTTTAATGATCCCACCTTTTGAGAATCTCCCAAAAGTGTATCTGAAGCAGTCTGTGATGACTGGAAAAGCAATGATTTGAAAAAAATTCTAAAAGATTATCAGCCGATGATATTTTTAATGCTGATGAAATGGAACTCTTTTATTAAGTGCCCAACAAAACTCTAATTTTCAAAGATGATGATTGTCATGGAGGCAAGAACAGTAAGGACAGAATAACAGTACTCGCGCTAACATGAGTAGCAAAGAAAAACTTCGATTATTGGTTGAAGGTAAAAGTAAGAACCCTAGAGTATTAAAAAATGTAACATCTTTAGAGGTTGACTATTGTTCTAATAGAAACTCATGGATGACAGGTGAAATTTTTGAAATTGAATAGAAAAATGAATGATCAAAACAGAAAAATTGCTTTACTTGTAGACAATTGCCCGGCCCATCCTAATGTGTCTTCAAAATTATCAAATGTCAGTTTGCTTTTTCTTCTCCTGAACACCACTTCAAAATTACAACCAATGGACCAGGGTGTAATAAAAAACTTGAAACTTCATTACAGAAAACACATTCTCCGATGACTTGTCTGGACATTTGACAATGAAAAACCTTTACATAAAGTGATTGATCTGAAAATATGTGTGGCAGAATTAGCCAGAGTTTGAGAAAATGACGTTTCTGGGTTTAATGTATTACCAGAAATCAAAGAACAGGGTGTGTTCCCGCAAATCCAGCAGTCTTGGGAAAATTTGCATTCCCAAGGTCACATTACAGACGTTATTCTTCTTAACAAATTCCTGACAGTCGATGATAAGTTAATTGTATCCTACAGATGAAGACATACTGAATTCGTTTCATGAATCTGAAAAGAAATCTAAGAACCAGGGGAAGTAAATGAATTTGAAAACATTTCCAAGCTATCCAAAAAAGAAATGCGAGAGGCATTTGAAACAATGCGTCGTGGACTTCAATCCACGGAAAATGTTTTTCATGAAGTTTTTAGTGGGCTGAATAAATGCGAACATTTCTTTGATGAACTTTCTGCAAAACTGGCTGTTCAGCAAGATATTCATAGTTTTTTTTAACAGAATGTAACTGTGATCATTGTGACCACTATCTGGATTATTTTTTTTATAAAAGGTATGCAGTACTCAATAAACCATTCATACTAATTCATTTTTTTTCTTTTTGTTATTAGCTTTCATTTAATGTGATTTGCATATAAATTAGAAATGGAGTTCTGTATACGAAAATTTGCTTTAATTTTAATGTTTTAGGAGTAATTATTATAAAACTAAGATCGCTTCTATATATTGAATTTTTTTCCAGAAATTTGCTACTTCGATATATAGAAGTTTGACTGTATGTACAAAACCTGTTTTAATATAGAAAAAAGTTTCTAAGCACATTAAATTTTATAATAGGGACTACTTCTTTAATATCATATTTGACAACTTGTTCAATTTGATGATTTATGTTGCTCATACAAGTGAGACATTTTAATATTTCACTCCATTTTTATGTGTGGATAAATCCAGTTTTAAATGTTGTTTAATAATTACTTTGACATTTCAAATGTTTAATTTGAAGTTTCAAACTTTGCCCATTTTATCACTAAATGAATTTGCCGGGGAAATTTAAATTAGGTTAATTTTTTACAGTAAATTTTATTTTGCAGTTCTTAATATATTTATTCATATAAAATTGTAGTTATTATTTTAGAATAGTGTATGAAAAGTCTTTTAATGTCTTAGTTTGTTTTCTCATTCAATTATTTTAAATTTTTATACAGGCTGATGGTAGCTTAGAACGCTTGGCAAAAGAAAGTGACCTTCTTCAACAAGCCTATGGACATTACTTTGATATGACTATAATAAATAATGATATAGAAGAAACAATACGTGCATTAGAGAAAGCAATAGAAAATATTAGTACAGTCTTACAATGGGTACCAGTCAGTTGGGTTTATTAAATAAACCTAATTCTGTATTTACAAATTTAATATAAAGAAGGTTTGCTATGCTCAGACTGAAAAATTGCACGAGTTTATCTGAATTTATCATGGCCACTCTGTTGCACATGATGAACTAGAAGCTCAATCGATTCAAATTGAAAAGACTTATTTTACATTGGTGAAAGGTTCCTTTTATTACTAATTTGAAAATGACATTTTCCCCCAATACTTTAAAGTGTGTGTTTTAAGTGCAAGTATATTGATTATATACATATGTCTCTAAAAATTAAGGTATTTATATGTTTTATCTCTATAAGTTGCAAACAAATTAAGACCTTATTTCATATTGAGTGTTCATTTTATGTTTCCTTTTAATGCTATATAGGTCATAAATTATTAAAGAGTGCACATATATAAAATTCCTTGTTTGAGGAAATAAATGATTGCGCTTATCAGCAATATTAAAGAAATAAAAATTAATGTATTCTTTCATTGTAGTGTGTGTATTTGTTATCTCCCAATTGTGACTGTCAGTCCAGTTGCCAGTCACCTGAAGAAAAAGCAGTGTTTATACTGGGAATTGCTTTCTAAGATGAAAATTTAAGAACTGTGATATCTAACTTATATTGATCACCAAGATATCTCAGCAGTCTTATTGAAGATGTCCTAGAGATCCTTACAGAAATAGTGCATCAGCATAAAGTCTGACATATCAATCATAGGTTTTGTTTCATTATCTCTCAGCAAGGAAATACCCTTCATGGAAGCACGTAGAAAACATGCATGATTGCTTAAAGTAAATTCTAGTCAAAATACTTCTCCCACCTCAATAATGGTGTATTTTAATGATATTGGATTAATAACTGGTGCCTTGTCCTCTCCATATCAACTTAACCTGAATCATTTTCTGAAGTAAATTCACACTTGCCTATGAAGATTTCAGACATCTGTTAATGATTTCAACATGCTCTGTTGCCAAATGTAATAATGCATTTTCCAATAAATTAATTAGGTTATACATAATTGATCAACTTAGATGCAAGATCTGATAGTGAAGATATATTTCACCATAGTCTAGGAGTTACTGAAAGATTTCTAATAAGTTGGGGCCCAGTGTTATTTCTCTTTCGTTCAAAAAGTAGAAAGTTATCTTTGGAAGTTAATGTTGCATATTGCTACAAAGTTCAAGAATTATCAATTTGTAAACAAATATTTTTGAAAATATTTCGAGATTCCAATACCAACTTTTTGGGCATACTTGTGAGAAACATTAAAAGATTCGGTAACATCTGTTTACAATAAGTATATTTTTCTCATCCAGATATGCACAGTTCAAAATATCAAGTAAATATCTTTTTGACTTGAATTGCAACAACATGAGACAAAAAACTGAAGATTGATTATTAATAAAAAACAAAAGCATCGCAATAGGAGCTTTCTGGGCTTTTATAAATGTGGAAAATTCTTTTATGAAAAATGGTAGGAAATTTATCATTTATTATTTATGTGTTAAATATTATCTTTTAGACATTAATTTTTTTAATGTTTTTTTATAGCATCTTAATTTTTAGAGACCTATGTATTTACATACATTTATTGACCAGTAAAAATTTATTTACAAATTTTATGTGCATAAATTTGCTGCTCATTATTCTTGATTATTAAAAGAAAAAAAACCTTTGAAACTATAATGTACAGTGCTATTCTTTCTTTCTAAAAATTTCTGAACACAACTTCATACCGTAAAGTACCGAAAGTAGCCACCCTCCCTTTAGCAGACAGAAAATTCTAATGATTTTAAAGGAGGGGGGATTATAATTGGAATTTTTGTGAAAATGATAGAAAAATTGGAAGGGTGGGGGGAGGGATATTAAGAATTTATCAAATTTCACAGGATTTATTCAATTTGCAAAATAAAATCTGATAAAATAATTTTTTTTTTTTGGTTTTAAAACTACCTTTCATAGAAGCAGACCTGCCAACTGCTACGAAAAAATCGTAGTTGCTATGATTTGGACCTATAAACTATGATGCTATGAAAATCGGTCTTAAACTACGATTTTTTGCAAAAAACACAAATGCGATTTTTATCCCGCACAGTATATTTTTCAGGAGTCATTCTGTCATGAAATTTCCAAAATTTCTAAGTACAGTAAACCCTGTCTAAGGCGGATTCGATTGGGACAGAGAAAATTTTCCATAGTAGACAATATTCTGCCTTAGACAAATTTTACTCTATGTCTATAGATTTGCAGGGACTTGAAAATCTTTCCGAGTTAGACAGATTTCCATCTTACACATAGTCTGCCTTACAGAGAGTTTACTGTATTCATTTCCAAAAGTTTTAAAAAATTGGCCATTAGTCCGAAAATTCAGACATTAAAAAATTCTCTTGGAAAAAAAAAATCTGGTCTACAAAACAAGCTTCTTAACATAAAACACTCTCTTAAATATATTAATCACCAGTGAATCGTATTGCTGTAAATATTTATAGAGGAATTCGCTTCCTTAGAAACAAGGTGCCATTTTAAGAATTTCTGGAAAGGAGGGGGTGGGGGTTCTTTGAGGGGCAAAGTTGAAATAGTGTGCAAAATCGCATGATTTGCGATAAACTACCGTGAGTTTCGACAAATGACCGTATAAAAAAATCAATTTCTTCAATTGGTCGCAGAAGAAAATAAATTTCGTCAAAGTATCGTGGTAAAAACGCAGTGTTGATTTCAGGGGGTGGCTCGGGGGGGAGGGGAATTTGTCCCCATGGAAGATTTGAGATTTTGTGTTTTAAATGGTTTGAATTTTGTCAAAATATTGCAGAAAGAAAACGCGAATTTCGTCAAAAGGATTGCGGAATAAAACATAAAATTCGACAAAGGATTGTGGTAAAAAATGCGAATTTCATCAAAAGTTCATGGTAAAAAGTGCGGATTTCAAGAAAGAATCACGATAGAAAAATGTGAATTATGATTACGGAAAAATTGTGAATATCCTGAAATGATCGCAGGAAAAAAATTCCGAATTTCGTCAAAATTTACTGCACTGTGCTAAAAAATTGGAACCAGGCTCCTTTAACAAATGTATATAAAAAAAAAAATGCTGCAAAATGAAAAGAAACTGTAAAAATTGTATGAAAATTTTCAAAGGAAAACATTTACTATATTGAGTTGAAAGACTGAAACCTTATTCCTTTTACGAATGTCAAAAGATGGCTGTGTAACACGAAAAACCAACCAACCAACCCCCAGATTAATTTAAATTTTGAGTGCTATGATTTCTCATTTTCAAAGGTTGGCAGGTCTGTAGAAGCTAAGTAGTTTCCATTAATAAAAATAATAAATTCATGAAACAAATTCACATAAAATAATTAATTTAAATATGAAAGAAATATGAACAAAAATTATAAAACTTAAAATCAGTATAAATATATGTTTAATTTTAGTGCATAAAAATCAAGGAAAACATTAATACTGTAATATAGAGGACATATGCCATTCTGTACAATGATATGTAAAAATGGTAGATAAAAAAGAAATTGCATAAGATATATTCATTTAAGAGATAAGGGAAAAAATTTAAGGAATTTCCTGAAAAAACAGAAGGATTGAAAGCTTCAGAAAATAAAACTCAAAGGGGAGAGCAAGTAAATGGCCCTTTTTCAAAACAGGAAAAATTCACATATATGAAGGAGGCGACTTACTTTCAGTACTTTACGATGTCTTCAATACTGAAAGACCTAAAATAAAACTGGTTGCATCCAAGTTTCTTTTTTTATTCTCTTTTGTTTTAGACTTTCACAGTCTTAAGTGATTTTTATTCCATCTTTGAAATTTTGAATTTAGGACCCTAATTCTTTTACCTTGAAAATCTTATTAAATAAGTCCGGCTTTAATATTTAGTTGTTCACATATAACACAAAATAAATTATGTACAGATATAGAATCTGAAAGTTGTACTTATTTAATAAGATTTTCGAGATAAGATAATATAAATTTATAAAAAACCTTCCATAAATTTAAATGCATTTTTTTCTCTCACATCAGTTAGAACTGAAGTCATAGGAAGTCATTCAGAAATTATTTTGTTCCCTTCTCCCTTTGGATACTATATCTTTATTGTTAAGCAACATGTCATTCTGGTTAATATTAAAAGAGGTAAAATTTTCTAAATGTAGGATATTTTTTTTAATTTGTGATGCAATTTTCTTATTAACACTATTTATCGATTTTCTAACAAAATAAGAAAATTGTGTTCAAGTCTTGCAAATTGTGTACTAGAAAATATTTGCTCACAATTTATTATTACTATTATTTATTATTTAAAAATTTAATAATGTTATCAGTAATATAATTTCATGAGTCAGTTTTCATTAAGTCAACAGAATTTTTCTTATCAGCTCATCTGAAATGCCTCTTTTAAATCTGTTGCTTCTTTGTTTGCCGTGAATCTTTGATTATTTCAATTTTTATATGCTTAACTTTTTATTGAGCCTATTGCACATATTGCTTTTAATACAAAATAGTGAGATGAGGTCCTAAAAATATTTGTTGCTTAAGACTAATTATGGTGTTGTATTTGAAAGCAATATTATGCAATCACGGTGTCTCTAGTTTGATACATTATACAAAAGGAAATTTGCAAATTTTAATTTCAATTTAACACATGATAATGTGTTTTTTAAAAAAAACACGCTTGAATGAGACTCTGAGAAACCCCTATAAAATGAAAACTACTGAACTAAAAACATAAAACTCGCCACCAATTTATAAAAAATATGTTACTGCATGTCAAACTCAAAGGTGTTAAAGTATCCCACTACATTCAACACTTTCTTTTTAGGAAAGAAAAAAATAAATGTTATATTGTTTCTAATAAATTATATTAAAAGACAATTTTACTTTTGATAAGTTATTTCAATTTTTTAAATGTTTTACAAAAATTAATGAAGTTATCAAAAAATGTCCTCATGACAAGAATAATCATAGTTTGCTTTTCTTTCTCTCTCAATAAATAGGGTTGACAGGATATGTTGAACAACTGCCTTTATTTTATTTAAAATATTATTTTTGCTGATAAGCACAAGATGGAAGCATATTATAAGTTTTTTCTATAGTTAATGTCAGCCATTTGTAGTGATAATTTAAAAAAATGTAAAAATTCTGCAATTTTCTCACAAAAGAGGAAATCTTCCTTTTATCATTAGTAATTTTCTCTAATAGCTGTAAATAAAGTTACTGAATGTGTATATATATATATATTTTTTTTTAAAGTAGCAGTAGTGGGATGTTTGATCCAGTACATGTATAGGAGATCAAATGATGTGTACCCAGATTAAATCTGTGAGATCCTTTTAACTGAAGTACTTGAAGCCAAATAAGAAGGTCAGACCAAATAAAAATTCAAACATTGAACCATGGGAAAAAAAATAGGTGCATCCTTATTTATGCAGAAGCAAAAGCGACCTTCTGCAATACTTAATAGAACAAACACTCCAGAAGGTAATGCCTTCAACCCCTTCCCTGGGAGGTTAGTGCCCCCCACCCCTTTCTCTTGCAGGGGGAAGGGGAGTAAAAGAAAAGAAAGAAGGAAAGAACCAACAGTTGATAAAACTATAAAAGTTGATGTAACAATTTATTTTATATATTTATTTGAAACTGGGGAAGAAATCCGAGTAGTTTTCAAATTGTTCTTCAAAATTTTAAGCAAATATTTAAGTATTTTCTCAAAAATTCTTTCTAGTATTAAATTTCTTTTTAATGAAATTTAATAATTTTATTTTTTAACAGTAAAAAATTATTAATGAATGCTATTTTAGTTTCAAATATTAGAAGAGATTGTACATAAATAATTTAAAATATATTAATTAAAATATTGTGATGAAATGATTCTGCTTTTCAATTAACCCTTACCGGTGTGGAGTAATTCTGATTATAAACTGATGAAATAATGGACTAACACCAGAATTTATAAACGAATTTATTAGAAAATATGAACTTGCTTATTTTGATGTACATTATAAAAGGAAAATTTTAGTTGAATATTCTTGATGCCTTTGTCATTTTTGTAATTAAAATTAGGTGTCCTTTTTTAAGGCCACCGCTCTCGAAAGGGATAATCAGAAAAGCCAATAGATTTACCTTGAAACACTTCAAGATATTTTTACAAAACTTGATCATATTTGATGCAGTGCAAGAAGCAGTTTTTATATGCACTACACATGTTTAAAATTAATTCAGCTAAAAAAAACTGCTGCATTCCATGAAAAAAATTTAAACTCTTGTATAAATTCACCAATTGATAATTAATTTGGTTTGCTGTAGAGGTGTACGTAGACTGAAATTTCCATGTCTGGGCCTGAAATAGCCCAAACAAAAGCTATCTTAACTCGACCCATTTGTAATTTTGCAGTTTATAGAATAACCCGCCTGATTGAATTTCTATGAAAAAATGAGATTTTTCTTAACATACAATTAAAATTATTTACATGAATACTGCATATAAATTTATGCAAAACTTTTACAGTACATTTTGGACAATGTGTCCACAAGCTATTTAATGCAGAATAACAATGTTAATGACCACTTACACTCTTAGACTATTACATTGAAATAAAAGCTTGTGAAAAAAATATTGTTTAAAACATCATAACTTTTAAAGCTGTATAATAAAACAGAAGTAGATTTTTCAAAATATTTCTCTTTAATTAATGTATGTCTCCAAAGATTAAGTAAACAAAAGTTAATTATCACTATTATTTTTACAAAAAATATTTAACAAAAATTGCCTATCCAACACATCCTGGGAGCAGTTAAGTCCATTTCTGGCCCAGTCTGATTATGTCGGAAAAAAATATAAATATGAGCCTAGCCTGGAACAGACCCAATCTGCAGAAAAAATTAAGCCTGGGCTCAGGCACGATGTAAAACACTGGGCATGCTAAATTTCTATATTGATGTTTTCAAACTAGCACCAGCTTGTACAGCACATTTATTTATAACTTATTCGTGGCCTAACCAACTTCATTGAAAATTGTTCATATTTTGTAGGCTTTCCAACACTTATAAATTTGTTATATCAGGGTGGTTGGTTGGCACAATTTTTTTAGCAGCCCAACCCATTAAAAAATTGTCTTTATTCTGCTGGTGCAGCCTGTTTGAAAGTTTATCTTATACTGGTCAGGTTTGCTGAAAAAAAGCTCTTTTAAAGTGCAGACCCACCATGATTGATGAACGCTGAGAAAATAATGAAAGGGGAATGGCAAGTAATACCCCTGGAAATTTTATGAAAAGTCCTTCTATTATGGAAAGCACAATGCACACTTGTAATCCAGAAACAAGGTTATCTGATTAAACATTTAAAAAATTAGTCTTTGCATTAAAAAAAATGACCTTGAAATCATTCTAAAAATGTGTAAACACCCTCTGTTTTCCAATTTTATTAATTAAATGATACAACAATACCAAACAGTACTCAACTTAAAAAAGACAATAAAAACACAAATCTGTGACGAACATGACCCTCCAGTATCTTTCCCCATGAGCAAACTAAAATTGTTTCATGAAAATGTGATTCATCCATGGTTTTAGCTCTCTCTTTTTTAAACCAGAAGTAGGGGTGGAGTTTATAAGAGTAACATTTTATTTCAATTGGTTGAGATTTAGAACTGGATGTTGGCACTATGGCTAAGTTCTACCTGCCCTTTATATTTCTCCCTCTTAATAAGTTTCTAACAGAAGTTCATTAACCATCCAATCTCCCATTTTTAATCTAGTGTAATTATGTGAATAATAACTTGTTTCATGAATTACCATAAATTATATAAATATTTTTGATATATTTAATTCTCAATTTAATTAAATTCATACAGAAATATTTTACAATTTAAAAAAAAAAAATTATTTTGAATACAGCTACATAAATCTAAAATATGTGTATTTTATGCATAATATATGTATATTGCAGCTTGTGCTAAGGATCCAGAGTTAATTTCTTGGAAGGATATTCTTAAGCTTTCACATCGAAGAAAAGAAAGAGTAGCTTTAAAAATTATATTTGAGTTTGCTGGTTATAAAAATATTCATTGATTTATAAAATTATGAATATGAAATATTAACATGTTGAGCATCATTAGCTGTAGGTCAGATCAAATAAATATGTTTCATTCTAAAAATTTTATTAGTAAAAAATTAAATTCTGTAAAGAGATACATTTCATAAAATACAATTTCTGGTGGAAATATACTTTTGACCCCCCCCCCCCCCCCCAAAAAAAAAAAAAATCCTTGAAGTGGGAAGGTTAGGCCCAGTTTATGGAGTTATGGTGGAATATATATTTTAGTCATTTAGTGTCACTTTAAAATTATGGTACTGTGAAAAGATAGAATACATAATAAGCTATTTATATGTGGCAAACTGAGATGGTATTATATGTAAAACATTTCCAGCCTGCTTTATACAATTTGAGTTACTAAGAAAATGATGAACTGAAGTCTAAATTATAAAATAAAAAACTCACAACTAAATTATCACTTCAGAAAATTTACATATATTTTCTATATCTTAAGTTATAAAAATAGCTATAAAATTTCAGGAAATTCTCAAATTTTTATATTAATAGTTTATTAAGCTCATGATATCTTGTAATTTGTAGGCTATGTATTTTATATAAATATACCCGTAATTCTGGGAAATAAAATATGTTTTATGAAAATAGTGTTTTTCAGAAAGCACAATTAAGTTTTTTATTTCTAAAAATCTATTAGAAATATTTAAAATTCTACAAATCTAAATGCTGTACCTTTCTTAATCTCAATATTGGAAGTTTTTGAGGCTACTTTAATACATATTTCCAGTTTCAGAGCTGAAACAAACAACAACAACAACAACAAAACATGAGTGCACTTCTAATGATATGAAAATACAAAACTGTTTTTGATAGCTAATTTATACATTCTTTCAAATTAAAAAATAAATGTGATTTTTATCTAAAATTCTAAATGTAGTGTGATACTTTAAGAACAATGATAGTCAAGAGATCTGCTGAGCTCACTAATTTGTGAGTAGAAAATTGATGAGTTTGATGTCTTTCTGCTTTTAAATATTCATTGTATTTGAATTTTGAAGGTACTAATATTCACACTATTTTGTTATTTTAGAATTTTCATGTTCTTCAAATTTGTAAATGCCAATCAGGTTTTGTTAACATTTATTTTTTGTGCTGCATTGTGTTTCTACACATTATTAAAAGATGACATTTGGTTATTTTAAAAGAAAATCGTCTGCATGAAAAAATTAACACTGACTCATTTAAACTTTTTAGTTTGTATAGTTCAGGTAGCCATATTAAAGCTCTCTTTAAATCCCATCAAATTCAGAGGTGTTAGCCTGTGATTCTTCCATGAAAGTTTTTTGCAGTGTTTGATAAAAGTATACAAATGTGACAAAGATTACTATTTAAGAATACATATTAGGTATTTGTATTGTTTTGTAATACAGGCAGTTATCATTTTCAGAGCTTAGTAGATATGTTAGAATGCTTGCTAGACAAATTTTGCTTTTACATTTTAGTAACTGAAAGGAACCTTCAAACATTTTAGATGATACCACCAGTCTCTTGGGAGCTAATATCCAATGTTCCCTTGCCTTTTCATTCCTTCACATTTGTATCAAATAGGTTTATTACCTGTTCATTGATGCTGGTGAATTCAGTTTATGCTGAAATAAAAATATGGTGCTCAAAAAAATAAATAATAGTAAAAGAATTATACCAGTTGTCATTTTTCATGATTGCTTTTACCATAACTTCTGGTTTTAAGTTGAATTGTAGTGATTTTCATAAGCAGACAGAACAAGTTGCTTACTAGAAATAGGAGTCTGTTGAGATTTTTGTTATGAAATTACTGTTTTACCTATTTATAAGAATTTGAAATTAATTCATAGTCTTTCAGTTTTTGACTGACTGTATCAGCATTTGTATGTCAATTTTTAATATTATTTTCTTGGTATTTTTCATATTTATTTACATATGGATTCCTATATAATTTAAATGTTTTAAGCTTTTTTAACGATGATTATGCATTTAAGTTTTGAATGTACCAGCAAATTTTTCTTCAGTGCTCAAGAATGCTTTGTTACTAAAAATGCTCAAAAGAAGAGATTTAAAGTTTTTAAGATACAGTCTTTAATTTCAAAATCTTATTTTAATTTTTATCATTAAATTTTAAAGCTTGTAATCAGAGCCTATATTCACATTGATAAATTGGTTTACTTTTTCAAAACTACCCTACTGAGACTCATCTGGTTACTTATAAGCTTGTGTGCATGTTTGTAGATTTTGAGGAAATGTTATATTTATATATTTCACTGTAAACAAATCCTGTATAAAGTATGAAAAAGATATTTTTAATAAATAGTTATTTAATTTTGTTCTCATTATCAATTGTGAATGTTTAGTTTTTTTGTATCATCTGCCATGCATTGAAATGTTTATGAAGAAAAATTTGCCTAAGTTTTAGAGTGTTGTTTGATGGCTTAACTTTGAAAGTTGTTATTTTGAACTATTTTCTTTATATAGTTTTATTTTAACTCATTTGTACATTTTTCTGTTGAATTTTGAGATTTTTATGGATTACATAGAAGGGTATTTTGTTTTTGTTTTCTTTTTTTAATAAATTGCCTTATTTCTATTTCGCATGATTTCATTATTTACTGTATATTTATATTTGTTCTAAGTGTTTTATTTCAAGGAATGTGTGATTGTTTTAACTTCAACTGAAAGCTGAAAATTCAGATTAAACTGTTTATACTCATTATCCTTAAAAATACAAATAAAGGAAAGATAAAATATGACTGTTCTTTGGTAGTGTTAAAGATAAATATAACATTTCTTTAAATGTGCTCTAATTTACGTTATGTGATTTGTATTTCTTATTCATTTTCTATGTATAGTATGTTAAATATTTTTATTATCATCATTTTTCTCACATTATCATATGTACGAGATTTTTCTAAAAAAGAAGAAAAACTTCATCATATGGAGAAAATTTTCTTCCTAGATAAGAGTTCAGAGTTTAATCAGAATTTTTTGCTTTACCCAGTTTTAAAGCTATGCATGAATTATGAGCCTTAATCTATTTTGCTGAATTATTAGGCTTGAAAAATAATTTAGTCTGGCTGTGTTATTGTTGTTGCTGTTTGCATCACAGCTGCTCAAACTTTGGTAGTTATTACAACTAGAATGTTTTATACAAAATTTTTTTGTACTTAAAATATGTGGGAAAATATTCCTTTCATTAAACAACAAATGTAAACATCATAGGAATTGTATACATAATTCAACAGTGATGTATGATATCGGATTCACTTGTTACTTTCTTTGATTTTAATAATAAAGATACTGATTTGCTAGAAAAGAAATGGTAAACACAGATCAGTACAGTAAACTATTTTTATTTTAAATTTATAAATATTATAAAAAACAAATTTAATCCATTAAATGCTGCTATATTAACCATGTTAAATAAATAGATTTTATGTATTTTTTTAAAATACATAAGATGTCCTTATTATAAAAGTGAAAATTTTTTTAACTGTAACCATTTAGAATGTATAACATGTTCTCATAGTGGGAGCGCTGGTGTTTAATGGGGTTTGAATGTTTCTCTAAATTAGAAAGGTTTTGTTCGTTATTTTTTCCTGCATAAATGCAAATGAGGTTAGAAAAATTAATAAAAACATAATTTGTTTGCATGCTGCAAGTAAATGTATATGGAATTATAAATAATTCCTAAAAATATAATAGTAATATCTAAGAAACACTTTCAGACAAATTTTAAAATCTTAGACAAGAACTAGTAGCAAAATAATAGAAATATAAACACATTCTTACTTATTTTATTATTTTCTAATGCATTGTTTATGAAACCAGAAGGAAAAACTGTGATATAACATTATATTGCAGTATACATATATACAGTAGGGTGGTCCGAAAAAAACTTTTTGATTTTTGAAGATGGGTAGTGCAGAAAAGTTGCCACTTGTGGCACTAAATTCACACAAACAAATTTGAGATTTTTTGGACATTTCCTTGATTTGCCGCAAAAACTTCTTTAGCAAAAATTTTAAAAATGTTAAGTTTATTTTAGCTGAATTTACTTCAAATGTCATGATTAGTGTACAAAATGTTTAAATGAGCTGTGATTATGTGTTATATAATAGTTGTGTGTATTTTGAATTAGATGATTTTTATAGCCTTTTTGCATAAAAGTGAGTAAAAATTCTAAGTATTGTTTGATTCATTCGTCAATTTCTCTTTTTTGTTTTGATTATGTTCCTAGCCCTTCCTTCTGTTTTTCAATGTGTTCAGAGTCGCATATTTGTATGATGGACCACAGCATGTCTTGACAGCAATTCTGAAAGGAGAGGAGAGTGTGGAGCAGAAACCAATGAAAACATAATCATGGAGGAAATAGGAGATGGAAGAAACTGCGAGATGGGATGTTTATTTTTCTGCTTTAAAATACAGATATTGCCAGAAGATTCAAATAGTGGGAACTTTGAAGCAGACATTTCGTCTGAATTAGAATTTGAACCAGGGCCTTCAAAAGCAAATACTCCTAAACACGTATCCCTTTCTCACACGGCATTTACCTCATTTAGAACTGGTATATCATATAGTAAATTGCATTAAGAGCTTCATATGTGCTTCAGGACGCAGAAATTGTGACAACAGGGATTTTAAGGATCTCGTCATCGATAAAGACAAGATCAGGAGACAGAAAAAGAAACTTGGAAAGAAGATGCAGTAGAAGGAAGGTCTTGGATGAAAAAAAAAGCATATATTTTGATAGTAGAAAAAATAAAATTATCACCATGTTGTCGAACGTAGTTCAGACTGTTTCGGGCACTTGACACCTCCTTCTGGTCACTGTGGGAAATTAGCAAAATCATTATATAATTTTTTAAGCCAGAACAAAGCCTGCTTTGGAAAAAAATTAAGAAGAGAACTGCAACATTTGATATGTATCTTCATACGAATGAGCTTCCACTCCGACACCAACATCAATGGACTAAACTAGATGGTAGAACCACTTGAACTAAGACCTTTACCAACCCAGAGCTAGATTAATAGAGTACTCAAATCTTCAGCCTTTTGCATTTCTAATGTCTATGAAATAGGAATAGGCTAATAAAAAGTGACATGTACATTTTCGCACTCCATTAGTGATATGTACTTCATCTTTCTCTCGACGGTACCGCTTGTCCTTTTTTCTCCTATGAAGATCGTTTTATCCTTTCTACCAGCAAAGAATATGCTTGTAATTTTTCTTCCTCCAAGATCTTTCTCCTCCTGTATCTTCTTTTCAAGTTTCTCTTTATGTCTTCTGATCTTATCTTTTTTCGATGACGAGATCCTTATTCCCTGTTGTCACAATTCCTGCATCCTGAAGCACAGATGAAATTCTTAACATAATTTACCTATATGATATACCAGTTCTAAAAGCTGCGAACACTGTCTGAGAAAGGGATATGCATTTGGGAATGTTTGGTTTTGAGGGATCCTGGTTCAAATTCTGATTCAGACAAGCTGCCTGCTTCGAAGTTCTCCCACTATTTGATTGTTCTGAGAATACATGTATTTTAGAGCAGAAAAATAATTAACACCCCATCTCGCAGTTTCTCCCCTTCTCCTATTTCCTCCCTCATCTTCATGATGACTGATTGCATTTTATGCTCCACATTCTCCTCTCCTTCCAGAATTGCTGTTAAGACATCCAAATATGTGACTCTGAATGCATTGAAAAGCAGAAGGAAGAGCGAGGAACATAATCCAAACAAAAGAGAGAAATCGACGAACGAACCAAACAATACTTACAATATTTGCTCATTTTTATGCGAAAAGGCTATAAAAATCGCCTTATTCAAAATGCAATCAACTATTAAGTAACACCTAATCAAAACTTATTTAAACATTTCATACACTAATCATGACATTTTAAATAAATTCAACTAAAATAAAATTAATTTAACATTTTTTTAATTTTTGCTAAAAAAGTTCAAAAATTGGCATTTGAGCAAAACTTCAAGCCATTTGTGGAAAATCAAGGAAATGTCCAAAAAATCTCAAATTTTTTGTGTGAACTTAGTGCCACCAGTGGCAACTTTTCTGCACTACCCATCATCGAAAATCGAAAAAAAGTTTTTTTCGATGTATCCTAATATACAGGGTGTCCCCGAATTCATGGGTCAAACTGTAAAGGTAAAGTACACATAAAGAAGCAATTTTGGTATAGCAGTGTGGAGTAGGAAATGAAAAGTTTTGGTGAAAAACAAGAAATGTGGAGGGAACAAAAGCATATTTTATTGACATAACAATTGCAGTAAGTACTCAAATGTGCCACCACCAGCATCGATACATACCTAATAGTGTCTAGCAAGTGATTGGCATACCCTTTGAAAGGTTTCAGATGTCTCATCTATGAGACATTGGTTGACTCTGATGAAGATCTCATTGTATGACTTTCAGTCATTGCTGCAAATGTTCATGAAATACTTGGAATCTGCGAAAAGGTATGCCAATCACATGTGTACTTTACCTTCCCTTTGAATTTGGCCCATGAGTTTGGGGACACCCTGTATATGTATAGCTAGATTTTTTGCATGTACAGTACAACCTCGATATCTCGAATCTGTGAGGAAGAGAAAAAAATTCGAGATATAGAGGTTTCTAGTTATCAAAGTTTTGACAAAATTTAAAAATCTAACCCCACAAACCGCTTTTTGCTAAGATTCATCAAAAACTACACTTAATGTACTAATAATTAACAAATTACACTTCTCAAAGTTTTAATTTTTTCAGAATTGTGTTACACACAAACTAGTTTTAATTAAATAATATCCAATTCCTCATTAAGAAATGCATTCAGTTGTTTCAGAAGAAAAGTTTTTAATTGAAGTCTCCCGTCTCGCAGAATCTTTTTGCAATTGTACAGTTTTCTGTCACATAGCAATGTACCAAATGCTTCAGTTCTAATATTTTCATTTGATTCAAGAAATCTCCGCAGCAGGTCAAATGCCTTCTCGGCTTCTTTCACTGTAATTTTTTCATGTTCTTAATGATCTTGTAGGTCTTTAATTTCTTCATCAGAAAGTTCTGCATTAATGCTCAAAACAATCTCCTCATCCGTCATAGTGCCGCACGTTTCAAGCTCATTGTCTACATTCAAGTATTCTTCGAATGAAATCTCAGTGTGACACGATTTTTGTATCAATTCCTACTGTTCTGGATTCAGTTCTTCTTCAGTTGCTTGATTAATGGAATCAACTTCCTCTGTTTCACTGGAAGTTACATATTCTAAATATCCTGCTTTTATGAAACAATTTCTTATTGTTGTTTCTGTAACATTCCTCCATGTGTAGTCAGCCATTCGCATTGACTGTAAGATGGTGATAGGTGTGCTAGAAGGTTTACCTTCACCGATATTATTCAGAAGTTTCTCACAATTTGGACTTGATAACCAACTCTGAAGCTACGGATCACCTCCTGGTTGAATGGTTGTCCTGATCTGATTGAAACTTCGGAGTCGTGTTTGGCGGTAAAAATTTAACAGCGATATTTTTTAGCGTTGGAAGATTAGAAGGGGCTTTACAATTGTCTATGAAGAGGAGAATGTGTATTTTACTTTTAGCCATTCTTTTACCGATTCCTATGAAGCCAATCAGCAAAAATTGCATTTGCCATCCAAGCCTTTATATTTGACCTGTATAGTATTAGAAATTACTTAATTTTAGCAAAGCACCTTGGCTTTTTAGATAGTCCTATCATAACAGGAGGAAGCTTTTCTTTACCACTTTGATTTGCTGCCAAAAGCACAGTTACACAAAGTTTACTCTGTTTGCAACGTCGGATTTCTTTGCCTTTAAATGCAGCCGTTTTGTTGGGAAAACACTAGTACAATAATACAGTTTCATCTGTGTTAAACATATCATCTGCTTTATAGTCTTTTTAAAAGAGAAGGAAGTTCTTTAAGCCACTCTTCACAGGTAACTGAATCACCCGATGCACTTTCACCGCAAAGTTTTCATAAAATGATGTTGTCCCTTTTTTCGGTTTCAAAGGCCTCCTATTCTTACGTTTTAAGTTCTTTGTATCAACAAAGGGATAAAAGAATGTGAAACCAGCATCATGATCAAACTGGTTCTACAGCTGACAATAGCCAAAAGTAAAAAGTCAAACTAATTTCTGTGGAAAAAATTTCGACATAGCAAGGGTTTTAGAAAATATATTTCGAGATAAGTATGGAAAATACATAAGAATTTTGATGGAAATGCAGGGGAAATTTCTTTTTTTGAGTTGAGGAGGTTCGAGATATCGAGGTCTGACTGTATTTATGTTCAAATACAGTAAATTCTCAATTTAACTCTCAAACCTTCACAAGACCTCTGCAAACAGGAATGTTAAATCAAAAGTTGCTAATATTGGATGATTTTAATATAGTTCAAAAATACCTAATTTTCTAATGTAATAAAAACTACTTATTTATACAATTAAAAAAATATATCTGTAGTACTTTGTCTAGAATTAAAAAGTATTTAAAAATGATGGAATAATTTTATAAGAATTAATTGAAACATTTTACAAAATTAAAAAAGGACTGCATCATTCTTATTTTGAAATATATTCTTCTTCCAATTATTATGCAAAAATATACAGGATTGTTTCCATTAGTAATGTTATAAATACTTTAATTTGCTTGATTTCTTATTCTAATTTTTTTATTTTATGTTAATTTTTATTACTTTAAATTTTTGCATTCAAACGAAAAAAAAACAATGAAACTTGCACTAAAACAAATGTAAATACTATTAAAAAAGCTATATCGGCAATAACAATTTAGACACATTCTACAAAAACAATTATTTACATACAACTTAATGACTTTTTGTGTAATTAAATAAAAAAGTTAAAAAATGATTAAAAATGAGATTAAAAAAGATCTTTAACAATTATATACAATTATAGTTTAACTATTCTAGCTAAACCTATTCATTAAAAGCAATAAGAAAAAAATCTGAATATTTCCAGATTAAAAGAAAATTTTAGTACAATGAAATGCAAGTAAATCACGTGTTAGTAAATATAATTTCTAAAAAACAAAAAATATGTTACAAAACTTCATGTTAACCCATACAACCTAATATATAAATATTCTATGCTTTATAAGTTAAAACTTAAACTATTAATGGTAACATTTATCTTTACGTTATAAGAAGTCAAAGATTCATATAAGAACAAAAATGATACTTTTTTACATATAATTGTAGGACAAAAATTAAAATGCATGATGCAGAATAAAGATTATCATAAATATAAAATATAATAAGCATGTTTAAACTGATTAAGATTTACCCAATATTTAAATTCTCTTAACCACATAGTAAGGTTAGGGGTAAACTGCACCAGCCGTGCAGCCAGAATACACGTTCGTTCTGTTCAACTGACAAGATTGAAATGAAGATGAAGAGATGATATGTACAGATTTTCTCCCCCTGCTCGCCAATGCTTCGCCACTCTTTGATGACCTTGACTATTGACTACAGACGAATATATCGGTGTTCCAAAATTTGGACCCGAGATGAGAATCTGTCTATTGTTATCCGTGATGCTTGCATTAGATGATTGGAATCTTCAGTTTCAGTGTTCTATTTTTTAGGGTTGATTCTATTCTGAATTTTAAGAAAATTCTGAAATTTTAAGGTGTTTATTTCCGAATATTTAAAAAAATGTTTCATCAATCCAAAAATTCGGACATAAAAAATATCGCGAATTTCGACAAATGGTCACTGAAAAAAATAAATTTTGTCAATCGTTTGCAGAAAAAGAGCAAATTTCGTGAAAGGATCATTAGAAAAACTGAAATTTCATCTAAAAATTGTGGAAAAAACTCAAATTTTGTCAAAAGATCATGAAAAACCGAGCAATTTTCATCAAAAGATTGCGAAAAAACCATAAATTTCGTCAAAAAATCACAAGAAAACCCACAAATTTTATCAAAAGATCACGAAAAAACAGCAACTTTTATCAAAAGATTGCAAAAAACAGCAACTTTCATCAAAAGAAGATCGCGAAGAAAACATAAATTTTGTCAAAAGATTGCAAAAAAACTCAAATTTCGTCAAGAGATCATGAAAAAATACCAAGTTCGTTAAAAAATCATGAATTTTGTAAAAGGGCTGCAGAAAAAACTCATAGTTAGTGCCGAGAGTGGAATCCTCCCCCCCTTCCTCTGCTGTAACTTTTCAGAATTTTTTTTTTACTCAGAATCATCCTTGCTATTTTTAGCACCCCTAGGGCAGCAGGTTAAATTTCCCAAGTTTATTTATTTAAAAATCCGACGAAATGGAAGCAAGACTGTGTCCTGAGAAACTGCTTGCCAAACAGCATTTGCTATATGAATAGCCTCTAATGAATTCATTGTATGAGTTTCTAAGCTAATTAGGATGACATTGACTAGTTTTTCGTTACATTTTTTAAAAAACTAATACCTTGATTCATATGCTGTAAAATGCATGTAACATTTGGAGAAAGAAAAATAATCTTTAGTGCTTTTAGGTTTTTAATTTCTGGAGGTTGTGCCATGCAGTTATCAATGATTAATAGAATGTATCTTTCTTTAATTTTCATTTGTTTGTCTAGCTTGTTGACCCACTCTTCAAAAATTTCCAATGTGATCTATGTAGTTATTGACTTTGTAAACTTCAGGCAACTTTTTGATTCCTTTGAAACAGTATGATATTTCAGAAATTCAGATGATGAGCAAAGGATATTTTTCTGTTCCAGACATGTTAGTTGCTAGTAGAACAGCTAATATTTGCTTTGCCCATTTTGCTGTAGAGCAAGTTTTACCTTTAAACACTAAAGATCTCTCCCATAGCACCTTGTAAAAAGGAGCTGTTTCAAAAGCATGAAATATGTCATTTACATTGTATTCATTTAAAAGTTTTCAATATTTTATGTTTCCACGAGATTTACAGCAGAGCTTTTTGAAGATTAAACCATTCTGTGTCATGAAATTTTGCTACCATCAGAGCTGCCAAGTCTCCGGTTTTTTGGATACCAATATTTTAATACGGAAAATGTTGTTTTATTTAATTGGTATATTTGGGCGATTTTAAAGAACAACATTTTCTCTAAGGTAATAGTGGTGTGCAAAAAGCCGGAGACTTGGCAACTCTGGCAACCATCCATTTGAGTCTTTCAATTTTTCCTTCACATTCTACTTTTCAGCAAATGTTTGAGTTAACACATTCGATTGGCATATTCTTTGGTTTTGTATTCTTCATTCACTCAACAAGAGCCCTCTCTAATAGAGGATATTTAGCTTCTTTGCTGTGCAGTCAATTTGGCTGCTTTCATTATGACATCCCGATTTTTTCTGATCCAGAAAAGAGAGCTTTTTTGAGGTGGTAAGCATTCTCCTATAAGTCTTTAAAGTATTTTCATCTTCATATCAATGGACATAGATTTTTTTTAGTTGCAATAGAAGCCATTGAAAAATAATGTTTAGCGTGAATTAAGTACTGAGCACACAAATGATTCAACGTCAATGAAATTATTTTGAAAAGATTGCACATCAAGAGATTATTCCATCATGTGACGTATACATTTGTCTGATACGAGTATTTTTGTGATGATCACTAGCCAGCTAATCGCAAATTAAAGAGCCCTGTGGATGTGTTCTGCAAAGATACCGATGAAAGTGGAAAGAAAATTCCAAGGCATTTAACAGTGTTGCTGTCAGGTGCGTTGTCGTTTCTAGAGCATGGATGAGAAAGTGCGAGGAAGGGGCAGAGCTGACCAGCATCTGAAAGGGTCAGAACAAGGAAAAGTTTGGCTAGATGGTTTTCTTTAGACTTCTTGGAAGATATAAATACTGTCAATTTGTAAGTGTTTGGTCTCAATACTGATGAAATTTTCACTCACAAATTGTATCCCTTTCCATAGCAGAGTGACTAAGGTTGATGTCACATCAAAACTATAATTTTCATCATTATATAACACTTGAATAAATATTTTCATAGTAATTAAAGAAAAGAGAACTAACAAACACTGATGTTGAGGTGACAATTGGATGAGGCAATGTGCTTCATTTCATCAACTTTAATGACGTTAAGAGATGCAAGCAGAAACAGTCTTGGTTTCTAGAAATCATACATTACAGGATGATGGTATTTACTGGATTCCAGTATTTCGAACACGATATTAAACTTTCTATTGTGATTCTCATTAATTCGAGACATAAGTAATAGATAAGTGTATAACTGCCCAAAAAATGCATTTGAAATGAGAAAAGAAAACTTATAATAGCAAGCGTACTGCCATTAACATTCTACCATTAACTTTCAAAAATATCATCTGGAACTAACTCTAAATATCATAGCTACAAATAGGAGTGAGATTCATCTTCGAAAAAATGAGGAAAAAGGAGTGAGATTCATCTTTAGTCGTTTAAACACTATGAAAATAACGAAAGCACCACACTAGGCAATGTATATCTTGAGACAAGCAAAACATCTGAGCACACAAACTTTCCATAATTCATCACTTTAAGTATAACTTCATAATTACAGCCGAAAAACTATTAAACTTCATAAATATCGTTAGTATACTAAGCACAGGCAATTCATCAAAGCACACCCTATAAAACAAAATCTCCAACCTTTTAAATGCCAACGGCATGGCAACAGCCAATGAAAAATGAGTATGCAATTTGCATACCCACGGTGCCTCTTAATACTACTTTATGCATTTAAATTACGTGAAAATATGCAAACTTATGAAAAAATCATTAAAAATAACTATGGCATAATTTAAAGCTGAAATAAACTTAAAAGTAACTTTGCATGATTCATTTAAAATAAAGAGATTGCGATCGCAACTTGAAATGGCTGCATGCCAAAAAAGAACACGTGCTGCAAGCTTGTAACTCTGCCGAGCTTTGAAGTCTGAATGTAAACAAATGCCCAATGAGCACGAGCCATTAATTCCCAAATTGGCTCAGACGAGCCCAGCAATCTGATTGGCTAAAACTGATATTTATAGACGGGTTGCACATGACGTCACATGTCTGAAATCGCTTCCTATGGCGCCCAAATATAAGGCGAATATGGTGCTCTCCATTTGATTTTTTAGACTTATTTGCACTATAATAATTAAAATATGGAAGCTCTAAATTAAAGAGAAAGATAACACGTGCTTTTAAGGGCAAACGATGAGTTCTGTGCTCCACGTGTGTGCTCCAGAAGCTATAGTATCAGTCGTTGCTAACAGCCACGTGACGTCAATGCAAGGGGTCTATATGGTAGAAATTTATTTATTTTCTTATGAAGTAGTGTAATGCAAAATAAAATGCAATTATAATGACTTAAATTGATTTATTTTGTTAAATTTGATCAAAATCACAGTAAAGTAATCCAAAATATTAATATTAACGAAAAATCATATTGCTGAGATCGGCTGAGCCAATTTGGGAATTAACGGCTCGTCCAATGAGCAACTGAAAAATAAAGTAAGGGAGGAAAACAATACAGGAATCTAGTTTACAGTATGTTATAGGTAATAAATATGTAATATGGTGGAAAGGGATGGGAAAAACATTGTAAATTCTACAAATACTTTGCAGCTTCTTCATGTTCTCAGGAAGGGTAGCTAAATCAAGATATGGATTACTTGTTGGTCATTAAAACGAACAATGCAAAACACTGTAAGCATTCAAAAATGGTCAGGACCTCATCCAATGGTTGCTAAATCAGTGATCATAAAATCAAGAGTCTACTGTAGTTTATTTTATCGACACATTTTCTGCTATATTTAACTCTATATTCCTAAATGGTGTTTTGAATTTTCTTGATTATCTGTTTAAAAAAAGGCAGTTACTGATGGAATATTATACATCTTCTCGCATTTGAATATATTAAATAATTTTGCACAGCGATATTCAAATTATTGAAAAAAATTATATCTTGAATACCTCTTTAATAAGAAGCTTTTATTTATTTAAAAATTTATCTACAAGATTCTCATTGTCAGTACATTAAATATAATATTGAACAACCCTGAATTGGGGAAAATAATTTACTTTTTATTTTTGTATATCATATATCAACCTGACTATGGATGTCTGTTTAAAATGTAGCTGCTAAAAATACTACTTTATTATATCTTCATTTTATTGTCTTCAATTTTGTGTTAGAAAAAATTCCAAAAATCCCTTTTTAATGTTTTAGTAATAATTTAGTTTCACTTATTGCGTTAATCATGGTTTGTTTTTTTTTTTCCTTATAGTTCAAATCAGACAAAATTCTTTTTCTTACTGATATTTTTTAAAACAGATAAACGTCATCTATACAACTTTTCTTTTTTAAGAGATTATTGATGCTTTTAATTAAATAATCTTTTTCAAAAAGGTTTTTTTTTTTTTTTTTCCAAGTAATATTACACATCTACATTCATGGAACAATGAAATACACTACTGTTCTTAAAAATCAACTTAAAAAGCCTTTTAAATACAGTTAATAATCACTGTATGTAAAAGTCATGGTGGTCATGTCACCTATTTTATTTGAACAGTTTAACTGGTTTCTTTGCATTTTCTGCTCAAGCATGCCTTCTTTTCTGTATGGAAGTGTGCTTCCAAACAAAGGAATGGAAATGCTACCAGAACCTGCCAAGGCTCCCATTATGGAAACATTTCTATTGTTGCTTTAAATGGATCTATTTGCTTAGAGTTTGAAATGTATTGTTAGTCAAAATATTGGCTTTACATCTTGACTGTATTTGTAAAGTTTGAAGAATTTATTCCCTTCTTTGTATTAATTTTACTTGAAATAGTTGGAAAACTGAAATTTCTCTTTTTTTAGAAAATCTGCAAAAAAATAGAAAAATGAAAAATTTTATTTTGAAAAAAAGATATATATATATAGACTCTATACTATTAACTTTTCCATAAAAATTATATTTTTGAAATAGATTTAAAATATTTTGAGAAAAAAAAAATAAATTATTGTTTCCTCAACTAAGACGTTGGCATTTAATGGGTTAAAATGAACAATTTAATGCATGTAATAAATTTATTGAAATGTATCTTGTGAATAAGTAATTATTTAAAAAAAAAAAAAAAAAAAAAGAACCGAGTTCCCACATCTCATTCCAAATTCAAATTTATTACTGTGTCCACAGTGTCATTAGGGTAATCTCTAACCATTATTACACTATAATGACATAATGATAATTCTATTTGTGTCATTGTAATACATGTGTGTCAGTATCAAATTTTGTATTCTAGAAATGCCCTAAATGATAATATATTCAAACTAACATGTATTTTCCTGGATTTGGCATTTTGCATATCTCGTTAATATTACTGATTAAACATAACACAAGGCTGCCACTGATGACTATTTATTATTTCTTTTTCCTACCATTATTTATAAACAAAGAAAAATATAGTGACTTTTGTTTGGTAATTGCGGTAGCCAGAATAATAATAAAAAAGTCCTTCCGGCCAGTGCCGGGAGGAAGAGGTAGCTTTCATACTCCTTATTTTAAAAAAGCCAACTTATATTATTCAAACACACGAAGCTCAATTAAGTGGAAACCGAATGTATGAGATTCAATACTAATTTTTATCAATACTAAATAATTATGAATGAGAATTTCGCAAAATTAGTCAGCTTTATCCAAGCTGCTTTTATTTAAAGTAACTTATATTTTGCTGCCAAATTCGGCGATTTCTTAAAGTGCCTGCCATTTTAAGACAACATGGTGGATGAGGCTAACCAGTGAACTTGGTCGGGACCTTAGTAATTGCTGTGCACATGCTCACTCACATCGGAATCGGTTGATACATACGAGTGCTGTCGCAGGCAAAAAATCAGATTTTTCAAAATGTCACCCACGTTAGAAATTGAAACTGCTATATCTGAGCCATTTCTTAAGATAAAGACAAACAAAAAATGCTCCTGAATCCTTATATCAAGGTCAAATACTTAAGAAAGAAACCTTTCTCAATTTCTAATTTTTTTGCATCTCACTTTAAATATATATTTTTTTAATTTAATGGCCGCCATTTTGAAACAAGATGGCTGATGAAGCTGGCCAGCGAACTTGGTCCTATTGATGAATACTATCCACATGCCTTCTTCCATTGAAATAGGCGAATACGTGTGGTATCGCGAGACAAATACAAGATCGTTTCAAAGTATTAGCCATGATAGAAATTCAAAGTGCTATAATTCAACCACTTTTTAAGATATAAACAAAATAACAAATTTTCAGAAACAAAAACTGCTCCAGAATCTTTGTATCAAGGCCAAACACATAAAAAAAATCTTTTTCATTTTCCAATTTTTTAATACCTCATTTTAAATTTTAAATTACATTTTTTTTTTAAATGGGAACCCTTTTGAAACAAGATGGCGAATGAAGCTGGCCAACAAACTCGGTCGAAACATTGGTATGTACTATGTACAGACCAAGTTACATTCAAATCGGTTCATAAATACGCCTGTTATCGCGTGACAAAAATCAGGGCGTTTCAAAATGTCAGCCACGCTAGAAATTCAAAATGCTATAACTCAGCCATTTTTTAAGATATAGACGAAACAAAAACTGCTCCCGAATCTTTTTATCGAGGTCAAACACATAAGAAAAAAATATTTTTTCTTATGTGTTTGGAAACATTTTTTTTTTAATGGCAACCCTTTTGAAACAAGATGGCGAATGAAGCTGGCCAACGAACTCTGTCGAGACATTGGTCTGTACTATGTATAAACGAAGTTACATCCAAATCGGTTCATAAATACGCCTTTTATCGCGTGACAAAATTCAGGACGTTTCAAAATGTCAGCTTCGCTAGAAATTCAAAATGCTATAACTCAGTCATTTTTTAAGATATAGACGAAACAAAGACTGCTATGGAGTCTTTGTATAAAGGTCAAATACATAAGAAAAAAATATTTTTCCATTTTCAATTTTTTGGTACCACATTTTTAATTTTAAATTTTTTTTAAATTTTTAAATGGCCGCCATTTTGAAACAAAATGGCGGATGAAGCTGGCCAACGAACTCGGTCGAGACATTGGTATGTACTATGTACACACTGAATTACATCCAAATTGGTTCATAAATACGAGAGTTACAGTGTGACATAGGTCAGATATATATATATCAATTTTGAACGGAGGGTGGTTTCGGGGTGTGGGGGTCATGATCGATGAAAATATACCAAAATTTTTTGAAATCGCTTTCCTCCGAACGGCTGCAATAGGTAGCTTTTTGTAAAGAAAGCTACCTAGAATAGTTGCTAGTGGCAGCCCTAATATCATCTAGAAAAAGTTACCTTAGATATACAGTTGTGGGGGGAAAAGGGGATCCCCTACACCAGGCTCGGCGAACCTTTTCACGTGCGCATGCCGATAAACCACAAAACAATATCTATCGACAATGTAACGTGCCAAATTTATACAAAAATAACTTTGAAGAGTAAAATTTTTATATGAAGCATTGGTTAAAAAATCAGTTTCTTTTGTGTATTAATAATTAAAAATTAAAAAATATTAAAAATCAAAATGAGATTTTTCTGTGTACTGGAATCAGCCAATAAATAAATTAATTTTTAATTTGTATATAGGATTCATTTATGTGGTATGTACTGTAATAAGGGGGGAAAATGCGAGTTTTTATTTCACTAGTTTTTAACATATTATTATTGCAACATCTCTCTTATAATTTTCCAAGTTGCATAAAACAATATACTAATAATGTATTGATGAGATTTTTATGTCCTACATTCGATGGAAAATGCTTCATATCTGGTTCATATTTTATTATTTTTACACATATACATAGCTAAATTTGATCCAATTGCCATTTTATTGCAGTGACTGTCAAACGAAATTCATTTTAAAATTACCGCTTTCTAAATTCATATAGAAAAGCAAAATACATGTCGAAAACGCTGAATGACATCACAGGAAAAAAAAATGTGTTAATTCATGCAAAAAATAATTGCATTATTTGTGACAGTTTGCCCATATGAAACAAAACTTTATTGTTTATAAATGAAATAAAATATGGATTTTATCTGTATGACAATTACCATATACAGTAGAAGATCTTTATAACGCAAACCTAAAAACGCAAGGTTGTGCGTTATATAGAATTTTGTGTTATATGGATCACATCATTAAATTTACCTTGTAAATATGGCCAAATATGTCTGAAACATATCAAGATGCATTAGAATATCTTTATACTGCATTCCTTGTTACCAAGAGTTATCCAAATTATAAATTTTTGCATAATATAGGTCAGTCATTGTTAAATTTATTTTATAAACATGATCCAAATATAACTGACCAAGTCATCCCTTATATTAGACATTTTCAAAAATGTTTATTGTAACAATAGCATTTTTTTCATTAAAAAGGTCTTAAATTAGGAGATAAAGTTGAACTAATGTACCAAATTTAGTCTTCTAGAGAGTAGCAATATTTTTACAATGTGGAAATGCAGGTGCTTTTTAACTGCAAAATTCATTGTTTACATCTGAGAAGTTGTGCGTTATATGGAGAATTGCGTTATATAGATCTTCTACTGTATAATTTTTTCATGTGATAGAAAAATTAGCTTACGTGCCAACTCTGGCACGCATGCCATAGGTTTGCCAACCCTGCCCTACACCAATTCTGTCACAACTCATCATATAAAAATGCTACTAGTACCTACTAGTTCGTAACATCTAACTATTGAATGTTATGTATGAATAAAAGTTTGGAAGTATCTACATATTAAAAATATATACCAATTTTTTAAATATGATAACATCTCCTTTTGACACTATACACAAGTTCTTTGGGTCAAATCAGTCTGAAAAGCATTATAGATTTAACCTTAAATTTAGAAAAATAAAATTAAGATGTTTTAAAGAAATATATCAGGAACATTGGATTAGTAAACAGAAAAATTTTATAAAATTTCTAAATATAAAATATAGTAACATTGTATAAAATGTATTTCATGTAATATTTTTAGCCACTTTTCAGGATTTTATTTTATGTCGATGCAAATAAAAATAGAAAACAGTTCACTGTTTCTCAACCAATAAGATGTGCCTCTAGTGGAGGCCAAGCTAGCCCTACCATTAGCATTACTTTCCAAAATAATGCTAATAACCATTACTTGTTGGGTGATAAACACTTATGTATATGCTGAGGTTGGGAAGAAAACACCACTGAAAGTTATCCTTGTTTGGGAAGGAACAGTCTATACTATATGTAATTTGAATTGACTTCTGAAGGACAGATTCCTGTTTTTTATCTTAGATCAGTAACAGTGGTAGTCCCACATATAGCTGACTGACTACTTTTCCTCATGACAGCAAAGAGATGAAATGGGGAGGACAAATGTCCTTGAGAAGCCATTTGAAATTACATAGGGTATATAAAAGTGAGAAACATTGCCTTAGTTTGCCAAAAATGTAAAATATCTTTATATCTTGGAGACTAATAATAAGAATGAGCTGTAAGAGCACATAACCATATTCTTTTTTTTTTTTTTTTTTTGGTGCCCCAGCAGTGGCCGACAGATTCTGCTTTTGAAGCTGGTAGACGGGAGGTGCTGGGTTCGATATCAATCGCGCCCAATCGTTCGGAGTTTTCGTGGTTTTCTTCGAGCCTTGGTTTTCCAAGCGTAAATACGGGTTAGGTTCCCTTAGAAAGACCCCCTATAGGGCCTATATCACTCGTGATGATAATTGGCCGTCATAAACACAACCAACCAACCTTTTGTTGGTAGTGAAACTACAACTACTTTTTCAAAAATATAGCTAACTTCGACTTGTTTTAAAAAGTAGAAACTACAAACTACTTTTCAAAAGTAGCATATTTTCTGGGAATGCCACAGCGTAAACAAAATTTACTGGTTTGAAAACAAAAATGCGGCCAATAAACTAGGTGACGCTTGTAAATAGCACCAAATTTACTGCTAATTTTTATTTTAAAATTTGGAAATCTGGTTACAAAAAAAAAAAACCCATGATCTTATGTTGTCAAGGTTCATAAATATGAAAATATCCGATATTTTCGATATATATCCTATATTTTCAAAGTTGTTGGATTACTGCTGATTATAAATATTTTTAGACTTAACATAAATTAGAATCTAAAACACATTGCATTTGGTATGAAAATATAATAAAACGATACTTTAAATGTATTTTTATATTTTTTCTTACAAAATTTATGATAAAATAATTGAAAATAATTTTCCGTAAGTTTAAAAGTTGCTTTTTGACTCAGTTTCAAATAAAATAAAAATATTTTTTAAACAACAAATTTTGAAATACAAAGTAAAGTTTATTTTTTATTTTTTCTATTGAAGAATTTGAACATGAATGTAAGTTTGTTCTGCTTTTTCATTCCATAACCTATTGGACAGTTTAGACTAAACCAAAACTAGAAAGGAGAATCTGTAAAGAACTGATAAGTTAAATTACCTTTCATAGACTATTCTAAGTTAATATTATCCCACCAAATTTAACATTTAAGTATTCAGTTTCAAACATAAAGCTTATAAAATTGCGTTTTTTTTTTTTTGTTGTTGTTGTTTGTTTGTTTTTTGTTTTTGTTTTTTTTTTGGGGGGGGGGGCTAAAATCTAACCGCTTTATCCCATCCTAGCAGGTGCAGCCCAAAAATAGAATTCAGAAAGGATGGGAAGGTATTGTGCAAAGACAGATTTCTTATGATGGTAATGGGAAAATTGTAGGTACAGTGCAAAACTAGTTTTTGGAGGATGAGGAATATTTTGTGAGCTATTCTTTTTAGTTATTTATTTACAGATGGGCTAATTTTCAAGACTTACATTTCTTTTGACTGAAAATATTTTGAAAATAAATATCAAATATGAAAATATCGAGAAACATATTTTGAAAATAAATATCAAAGGTATGAAATTATCGAAAATATCAAAAACCTTGATATTTTGAAAATAAATATCGGATATTTATTTTAAGTATATCCTGTGATATAGAGTAGAAGATCTTCGTAACGCAATTCTCTGTATAACGCACAACTTCTTAGACGTAAACAATGAATTTTGCAGTTAAGGGCCCGGATCAGTAAGATTTGAGATTTACTCCTCCCATGTTAAACGAATGGCTGTGGAATGCATTTGTATTTATCAAATAAAATGTCAGAAAATTATTATTTTTAATACATTTTTTCTATGTGCTCTTCTTAAAGGATGCAGTTTTCTGTTTTACGTGACAAAATAATTTAAAAATAAATACTTATTTTTTAATTTAGTGCTAAAGTCTTAGGAAGTAAGCGAAATGTGTTCAACATTGTACAACTTCAAAACTATTTGGAGTTTTAAATTTTTGAAAAGTGCGTACGAAAGTGTATGTTCTCATCTATTCATAAAAACAAAACAAAAAAAAAATTTCACGTAAGTTTATTTAAACTCCAGGTATTTGATAAATATTAAAAAATTTCATTCTCCCCTCAAAGCCATTAATCAGGTCTCGAAGGAGGGAGTACACGACCTTTGACACCATGTCGAATCTCAGGATGGGAGGCTCACAGAAAGGCAGTGGGCAGGGGCGGATTTAAGGGGTCGCAATCGCGAGGGGCCCCCAAATCTTCTTTTGAGTTCAAAGAGAAATGTGACGTTTTGATAAAAATATTTTCTTAGTGTGGTTTTTTAAATTTTTCAGTTAATATTTCAATATCATTTTCATGTAATCAGTATAATTTTTTCTATCATTTGCTACTACCAGAAATGTTTTACTTTCCCTCATCTTTTTTTTTCCTTTATGAATTATCAGGACTATGATCGTTTTGTGGACGGATAGGGTGAGATTCAAAGGAAACTTGGGTCTGACAAGGAGAGGGTCAACCTTGTTAATCACAGATTTTGATTATTTTAATATATGTTGTCGGGTAGAGACCCCTTAGTGTCAGGTTCAACGGATTTTACCCAACGCTCCTTAGTTCTTGAGAAACCGGGGGTCTAATAATAGTACACAACTTAAATACTTACTTTGCAACCGCAGTGATAGGTTGGTCGTAGCTCAGTTGGTAATGCGTTTGCCGGCTGATCCGCGGGCCCGGGTTCGATACCTGAATCCGCTGCATTTGTTTTTCTCATTTTTTGTTTTATCCGCAGCGTCTAGAGTGTTCCCATGGGAACACTCTAGACGCTGCGGAAGGCAATGGGAGCCTCCGAAACTAGGTTCATTTAAAAAAATTTCTAAAGATATAAAATCATACAGACTTGAGTTTTGTTTAGGGTTATTATTTACGGACCCCGGGCAACGCCAGGCGGGTCTGCTAGTCTATACTAATAAAAGAAAGTTCCGCTCTGTGTATCTGTGTGCGATGGCTCTCAAAATATACCGCACATAGAAGTCTGAACATTTCGATGAGGATAGTCTAAGCCAGTTCCTAATGTACCTGAGGGTCAGATTTTTAATATTTTAAGACCCGGGCCTCCTGAGCCCTTCAAGTTTTTATGCCATAAATTTTTAATAGCTTGCCTCTTTTTTATCCGATTTTCTTCGTTTTTTGGGGACTTCCGCCATTTAGTTATCCCCCTTTCTACGTTTCAGTTAAGATCCTGGCTCCCTGGGAACCAATACAGAGTCCTGGAAGTTTCTATGCCCTAAATTGCTAATAACTCTCCCTTTTAAATCCAATATTTATTTTTGGTGCCCTTTTTCAATTTAGTTATTCCTTAGATTCTACATTCCAGTTAAGACCCTGGTCCCCTAGGACCCGGTCCAGAGGCTCTTGAACTTTTTGTCTGCCATGCATTTTTCACTCCCTAATTGTGTCGCCCTCTGAATGCATATACCATACCATACATGAAAAATATACCATATTTTTCAAGATGGAAGGGCCCCCAAAAAAGTTCCAGTGAGAGGGGCTCCTCACTTAATAAATCAGCCTCTGACAGTGGGGAGAGATTACCGACTGAAAGCATTGCATTTGAAAGAAAAAAAAAAAAGAAAAGACCTAAAAAATGTTACTTATATACTTATACCTTATTCAGAACCTTATCTTGTACACTTTTGTGAATCACATTGATTATATATCACCAACAGTAAAAAAAAAAAAAAAAAAAAAAAAAAATCCTTCCCGGATCGGCCTACAGGCGCAGGTAGATTTCGAAGTTAAGTACTAATTTCACCAACAAAAACCAAATCACGATTAGAGATAAACACACTTTAACAATTTTATCTGGCCGCTTTTGACGAGTTTTTAATTTCATTTTGATATAACAACTGGTTTTATCAGTATCATGTTAAGGCAGTATTCAAAAAATATTTTTTCATGCTCAACAACTTGAAATTGTCTGACACATTTTCACATTCATTTTTAAAAGGAAAATCATGAAACTTGCTGATGTGATTTTTTAAGACATTTATAAGCGACCCATGTTTTTATTTTTCGTCCAATTAATTAGAACCAGTAGGACCATATTTTTCGTGTCCAACACAATCGCTTCGAGAATTCGGTTTGAAATATCTACTTTGATATCATTTTTTTAGCTTGCAGGCTATCAAAGGCTGAGAGCTATTGTCCCCGCCGGTTCTGTATGTATGTATATACGTAACGCGATAACTCTTGATAGAAGCATCCGATTTGCTTCAATTTTTTTTTCTAGGTTCATTCTGATAAGGCGCTTCCCTGATCAGTTTTGGGGATTCATTGGTTAAGTATAAAGGGGGTTAATCTCCCCCCTTAATTTAAATAAATGGGTTGTTCCTGCAGAATTCTTCGATTTGCTCCAAATTTGGTATACCGGATTATTATGTTAAGGAGCTTTCCTGATTAGATTTGGAGGTTCATTAGTTAAGTATAAAGGGGGCTACCCCCCTTAATTTAGATAAATGATTTTTTCATGCAGAATTATTCGATTTGCTCCAAATTCGGTGTACTGGTTTATTATGTTAATAATCTGCCTTGATTAGATTTGGAAGTTCATTAGTTAAGTATAAAGGGGGGGGGCTAGACCCCCCCCCCCTTAGTTTAGATAAATGGGTTTTTCATGCAGATTTATTCGATTTGCTCCAAATTTGGTATACTGGTTTATTACGTTAAGGAGCTGCCTTGATTAAATTTGGAGGTTTGTTGGTTAAGTATAAAGGGGGGGGGTCTAGTCCCCCCCCCCCTAATTCAGATAAATGGGTTTTTCGTGCAGAATTATTAGATTTGCTTCAAATTTGATATAACAATTTATTCCGATATGGCGCTTCCTTCATTAGATTTGGAGGTTTATTGGTTAAGTATAAAAGAGAGAAAGTCCCCTCCCCTTAATTTAGATAAATGGATTTTCATGCAGAATTTTCCAATTTACTTTTTTTTATGTTCACTCTGATAAGTAGCTTTCCTGCTTAGATTTGGAGGTTCATTAGTTAAGTATAAAGGGAAGGAAGAGGGGTTAGACTCCCCTTAATTTAGAGAAATGGTTTTTTGATGCAGAATTATCTGATTTGCTTCAAATTTGGTAAACCAGTTTATTATGTTAAAGAGCTTCCCTGATTAGATTTGGAGATTCATTGGTTAAGTATAAAGAGGGGAAACGGGGGCTAATCCCCCTTCATTTATTTTTTGAGGGGCATAATTTTTTTTAAATAAGAGTATAATACACAATTAGTGCGAATAGCCTGTGAGCTCAATGCCACCAATTTAACTGGGCACTTTTCTTTTTAGTTTAAATATATTTTGCCTCTATCCAAAAATCGACCATTACGGCACATTATATAGTTTCTGAATAAGAGAACATACCAACTGGATGCGTTTGAAAGGAAAAATGAATTTAAAAATGAGTCAGAAAACAAGCAGTTTGGATTTGAGTATATCCTTAATACGGTATTTTTTTTATCCAACCTCTATGTATTTTTAATTTGTTTTTGCTGTAAGAATTGGTCCTATCAAAAACTTGTCAATATAAATGTTGTAGATAATATCAAGAAGATATATAATAAATTAATGCGGATTTGATACCTTGTGAATTGACGAAGTTATGAATTTTTTTCTTCTTCAAGCCCACCTTTTTTTTTTCGTTTTTACCTTGTTTTTGCGATAAGAATTGGCCCTATCAAAAACTTGTCAATATAAAAGTTGTAGATAATATTAAGAAATTTATAATAAATTTAATTGGATTTGATATCTTGAAAATTGACGAAGTTAGGATTTTATTTCTCCCTAAAACCCTATTTTTTGGGCCTCTTGAGCCCATTTTTAGTTTTATCAAAAATCGTTCATACATAAATTTTTGGCCCATTTTTTAGAAGTAATAATATCTTTAAACTGAGTCTATATGTATTATAATTAAGAAGTTTTGGTTTTTTTCGTTTTTCACAAAACTCCTCCCTCTTTCCATCCCCTTGGTCCTATTTTGTCCATTAACGAACCTGATCGAGATTTTATGCCCCTTGATTTTATGTATCAGTTTGAAAAAGATTTATCCGGAGTTATGGAATTTATCGTATCTAGAAAAAAGTAATTATATAAATAAACCACACACTTTATTTGTGATCATTAGGCAATTGGGAACTGAAGAATCTGACAAAATTCTATAAACATCCGTTTTTCTTTTCCTGTTCATTTTATTAATTAATTATTTTTATATTTAAAAGTAATTCTTATAGTTTTTATATTTTTATTATACATAATTTATTATATATAATTTACTTTATGTTATAGCATATTGCTATATAATATTATCAATGTTATAAAATTATTTAAATTTTCCGTATAGATTAATTGGGTATGGTAGTAGAATATATTGTAAGCATTATATTAACATTTGTATTTATTTAACATTTATATGAATAATGATATATAATATGGTATTTTTATATTAGGATTTGTTGGGTAACGCAGTTGGTATATTTTGAAAGTATAAGCTTCTAATAGGTTAATCTTATGACATTTTGATCATAATAGTTTTAAGTTATTATACTAGATGGCAGCACCAACATTTAATTTGCATTCTGTCTGTTGCTTCTATTAGAGTAATAATTTCAATTTTCAACACGAGGTGGTGCTAAATGCTGGTTATTTGCGATATTGTAAACTAATAATTTTGGTATTTTTTACTTTAGTTAAGAAATATAAAAATTTAAAAGTATTAATAAGTATTTTAAAAATTAATAATGTAATTATTTTCCATTTATATTATTTTAATTGCATTTATCACGGTATTTCAAAATAGATTAACTGAATCCATTAGGTTTTAAAATCTGTTTTAACTTAACTGTAAAAATAACCTTAAACTTATCGTGCTTTTGGATACCATGTGCAGGAGTATATTTGCATATAAAAAACTGGGATTTTATTAGGTATGTTGTATAATATTACTATTTTTCCTTGCTATAAATTAAATATTTAAAAGGTTGTATTGCTTTTCCATTTCATGGCATTTAATATTATTTTGTTTTCATCTTGAAACTATTCTCTCGGTTATTTTAGTTGTTTGAGTACAGGAGAAAAAAAAAATTTCAGCTTTTAGCTTTTTTTCTCACAGAAAACGACTATTTTGCTTATGTAATTGAATTCTGTACTCTTGATAACGTAATTCAATATATAAGCTTTTCAATTATTTTATCGGTATCCATATTCTTCTTTTTTTCTTCCATATTAATTCTTGTAATATAGTACAAGGGACTTTATTTTATACATAGCAGCTTGTATATTATGTTTTTGGTATCCATTCAGTGTGTTTGGGGGAAACTGTACTATTGTCATTTCATTCATACTATCACAATTTTTGTGGGTGGTCGGTAATGTTTAATTAATGGTTATATACATATATATATTTTCTCTCTTTATCCTTTTTAATCTTGTTTTATTTTGAACTTAATTAATGTTCAGTGGTTTATTTCTCTGTTTTATTTGTGCGGTCGTCCCACATTCATACTCTTTAGCTATTTTAATATAAAGATGAACTCCTCCGTGGTGTCTCTAACTTGCCGTGGTGGAGGGGCTTGTGTGCACCAGTGACCCGGAGAGCTATGCCGGCGGTAGCGTAGCTACTGGTAGGGCCTCCCAAGCCGGATTGGTCGAAGGTTAGGTGCCAGACGAAATCTGACACCCTGGTCTTCCAGGTTGGGGGTTATGACAATAGGCCTGCTCCCTATTTCATGTAAAAAACCCTCCTTGCAAAAAGAATCTACAAGAATAATAAATCGGATGCTCATAAAAATCAACGACTAAGGCTGCTGAAAAGGACTATGATTATGGCTACATGGATAAGGGATAGAGGAATGGACCCTTGACCGGAAGAAATAGAAAAAGAATTTGTAGATTCTTCGAATGGCGGCATCTGACGCCATAAACCGAGTTCATATATATATATATAAAGATGAAACCACACATTTTATTTGCGGAACTTTGAGCATTTGGGACCTGACGATTCTGTCTAAGTTCTACAAATTTCCATTATTCCATTTCTGTAATTCAATTTCTGCTGTTTTTTACGCATAACTTTTTTTTTCCAAGTGAGTTCGTTGTTCCGAACCGAAGCTCGCAATCTTATTGGTTGTTGGTTGCTCAGTGTAAGTTGTTCAACCAGTTTTGGCGATTTTGCACTGCTTTTGAGAAACTACGTTACAAACAAAATAAAGCAAAAATGCGTTTTGATGAATGTTATTAAATGTTATGAGATGCATTTTGTATAATTATAAATAATGATTTAGTAATATGTCTCTTCAATACTTTTTTAATTAATTTTTTGAATGCTATATTTTTATATCCAACTATACTTAATATTAATTTTTATTTATTAAATAAAGACGAATGAAATATTGATTTTTTTTCTTCTTTTTTTTTAAATTTCGCTCTTTGTAATAAAATTATGTATTTCATTTCTTTTTGCTATTTAATGTATTTTGTATATTTATAAATACAAATTTAGTAATAGTTACCTTCAGTTATTTATTTATTTTTAGTTGTTGTTGTTAAATTTCTTAAACGTTATATATCTTGTAACTAAGTAGGGGAGGTTTGATACATTGACAATTTTTCTCAACAAATGGCATTAACAGCCATTGTAACAGATGTAAAGGCTTCATTTATTAGCAGAGGCCATCATCAGCTGGTCTTAGCAGTGAAGAACTGACAACGTTTTTTTTTTCTTTTAATTTTGAAGATTTTTTGAATGTCAATGTAAATTTTTTTAAATACTGATTTTCTTTCATAACTCTTATTACAGTGAAGATAATATCTTGTAATTATTTTTTGTTTGTAAAGCACATTGTTAGGGTGAGTTTTACTAGAAAGCAGATTGGCATTATGCAACTGCATTTATACAAAGTGATTGAAAATCTAATAAGGCATGATAGGGAGAAATCATACATTAGTGCTGTGGAGAAATGATACACTTGTATATTTTAAATTTAATAGCTTTTTTTTTTAACTTTTAAACAAATATAGGACTATAATATTCATTATTGTTTTACAGCAAGAGCTACTGAAATTGGTAGGGAAGAACAAAGAGACTATTCATGGATATTATGTAGATTACATGGAAAAGCAGTGCGATGATAGGTGGTTAATTCGCTTTGCTCGTCATGTAGAAGGAAAAAAGTTTAAATGGCCTGAAAGGGAAAATGTTTCTATAACTGACGAAGGCAAATTGAAAAACCATTAAATCTACCCGATTTTACTTGTCAAACTGATAAAGTTATTAGTTTTTCTTTTAACCATTTCAGGGGTGGTGGTATGTTTATGAAATCCCTTAATTTTCATTCCCAAACGCCACGTATGCACCAGCATTTTGGTAAAATATTTTCCATTTACTATGAAAGTGAAATATATACCTTTTCTTATTTCTAATTAAATTTGTTGGTGAATTCCGGTGCCATTCATTTATTCAACGCTTTAGCATTGAAAATCCTTTGCCCCTGAAAGGGTTAAAGGAATCTTAAATGTGCTAAATTTATGTTAAATTGTTTGCAAATCAGCAATATTCACTTCATTTTTCCTTAAAGCTAAAACTCTAGGGTTTTTTTTCATTATTTCTTTTCTAAAAAGTGTGTTAATAGGATTGTTTAAATAAGAGCAATAGTTTAAATATTTTTGTAAAAAACATTTCTGTAACAAAAATATGTCAATGTCATTTCGTTTTAAATTTTACTTAAATATTTCAAGATTTATCATAAAAATTGTATGACGCATAAATTTTATTGTCTGCATTTTTTTTTTTTCAATTTACATAACAATGTATCAAACTTCCCCTGCTAGTGTATATATCCTCCACAGTAACAGGGAGATTTGATACAGTAGTAACCATTCAAAATAATTGGGATATATTTTTTTAATGACTATTTTTTAAATTCGCAATATTTTTAATAAATGAATAAAAGGTCACTTTATAAGAAAACACGAAAAATTTGTTTAAAAATAGCATTCAAAGGGTTGTAAAAAATTAGTAGGAAAAAAGTGTATCATACCTCCCCTATACTTAAATTTTGTTATTATTTTTTAAACTAGGGGGCTCTGCCCCCTACGAGCTACGCTCGTCAACCCCCCGTCCTGGCACCGCAGACTCTAAATGCACGCTAATTTGATCGGCTTTAAAAAGATTTCGAAAGATTGAATTATAATTTAAAAAACAGTGGCGATCTCCCTATAAACGGATTTCTATTCATTTTTGTTTGATTGGGGAATTTTAATGCCAAATCCGCTGCGGTACTATTTGATTATCCCGTCGACCAATTTCGCCAAATTATATAAATTGCCAAACCACTCGCCAAATTATACAAATTGACACAATTTTTATTTTAAATAACGAAAGAACAAATAAATTAGTACAACATTAATAAAAATACAAATAAAACGTCGAAATAAAAATAACTTGATGACGTAGACACGTGTAACTTGCTTAAAGTCAAGTTAATGTGACATTTACGATCAACCATTATTGGCATTTAATCTTATAGTTTGGCGAATGATAGATTTTTGGTCGACGGGATAACTAAATAGTACCAAAGATACGATCGCTGTTTTCGTCTTTGATTAAGTAAAATAAGTTAAACATTTCAAAATAAGCTAATATAAAAGGAATTAAGTAAACAGAGTCTTTGTCTCCTGGCATTTTTTAACAAAGCGAAAAGAAAGTTCTTTTAAATGAGACATTTTAAATTAATCGTTTTTAATCTGACGTAATTTTGACCAAGCTATTATCTCTCTTTTAAATATTCACGTGAAAATACTTTTGTTAGAAATGAAATATTATTTGCGCTTTCCTAACAAAAATAGTAAAAAAATCCTCTCAAAATATCAAATAAATGTCTAGCGCAATTTCTAAATTTAAACTGTTTTGCAATATTATTTTGTGTTCATTTTATGTAATAACTGTAATGTGACGTAAATATGACGTAACGCATGTTAATGGATTATTTTACAATATATTTTACAATATAATGGATGTTATTATTTTGCAATATCCTTTCTGTTTTATAATTCACGTGTATAGTTTTTATGACGTAATTTTTAATAAGTTCCTGCTTTTTGTACATAATTATTTAGTTCTAATTCCAAATGATTTTTTCCTGTTTATAATAGTCACGTGTCAATAAATTTTTAATTTGAAGCAAACATTATTGTTTGTGCTGTTTATACATTTGGCAACAGTTTAAATTAATACCATTTTCTAAAATAATATAAAAAATATCTCTCGAAATGCTGAAAATTTGAATTAAAAATAGAAATAAAACCTCAAAAAATCAGTCAAATTAAAAAAAAAAGAAATACAGTCTGCACACCGGGAACTTCAAACGTATAAAATGATCTAAAAATGATTAAATTCCCATGAATACTTTTTGCTCCCATAAAACTTTTTTAGTGGAACGATTTTGTCCAACTTTAGCATTAAATATCTCTTAAAATAATTCTTCGATTTGAAAACTGTCTGCATCAGCGTGTTTATGAAACATTTCTGTATAATACCACCGATTTTCATATTTTTGTATGCATTATTTTTCTTAATATTAACGAAGAAAGACCCTCCGGTCACAAAAAATTCAAAACCGGCGGCGGCGGTGACAGCGGTAGTTACTTTTTTTTAGAATAGAGAGATATTTTCTTCCAAAACAAATTTATATTATACGAATTTGATATTATATTTTTAAATGCAGATTATTTATACCTAATAGCACTGAATATTTGTTTCTGCTTTCATATTATTATTATTATTATATTATTTATTAATCAATATTAATTTAATAATAAAAATTATTACTATATATTTATTATATTGATTTAATAAATATTATTATTAAATATTAATAATTATAAAATGTTCATATATTTTTTTTTCATTTATATTATACAATTAGACTATTTTAAATAAATAATAATACATATTTAGACTATATGCTAATTATAACTAAATTTATATTATACAATTAGCTTATTTTAAATAAATAATAAATGTTTAGACTGAATGCTAAGTTAATCTTAAGCATTTGGGTTTTTCTTTATGTTGGCTTTTAAATTTGACGTATTCATTACAAAATACTTTTACACATAATCAACTTTTTTTTTTTCGTTTTTCCGCTTTATATTAATAATGTTTGTTCAAAGTATATAACTTCTTCCAGAAAAAAAAAATATATTCTCACCACTCAGAACTCACCCCTCCCCCCCAAACACACATACATACCAAATTAATACTACTGCGAAACTGTAATTTAAGGGTATTAAATGCTTCTTCTGCCCTTTCATCCCATGGTACAGTATTTTTAACCTTCCCTTTAGTTAGTTCAGTTAAAGGTATAGCAATTTCTACATAATTTGGAATATAAGATCGGTAAAATCCCATTAATCCCAAAGCAGATCTAACTTCCTTTTTAGTTTTCGGTCTCTTTAAGTCCCTTATTGCTCCTATTTTCTCCTCATCAGGTGCATGCGTTCCACCCCCAATTACATGACCTAAAAACTTTGTCAATTTCTCTCCAAATTTACATTTATCCAGCCTAATCGTAAAATTTCTATTTTTAAGTTCTTCTATGACAGCCCTAACATGCTCACAATGCTCTTCCCAAGTGTCGGAGAACATGATGACATCATCAATATATGCTTGTGCATACTTCCGATGAACTTGAAGGACCTCATTCATATCTTTTTGGAAAGTAGCAGCCGCCTACACTCAGTACTCAGTCAGTGCAGCAGTATCTACACTCGTTAAATTAACTTTACCGGAGACTACTCTCAATCTCCCAACACATGGGCTCTAAGCTCGGCGAGCTTCACTCAACCCTACGCTCTATCTAAGAGCTCTACACAGGAACTAACCTTGCGCTTTGCGCTCCAGCCTTCAACTGACTATTCCCAGCCAAAGCGACTGCTTCTAGCAACCCCCTGCTTTTTCTGAACTCCTCCTCTTTCCCCAACATAAAACCGGGTTTTCCCACTCTGACCCCAATGTCAGCTCTTTCCCTCTCTGGTGAAACCCTTGTCTCCTTATCTCAGGCAGGCACCTGAATAGCAGGGCAAACCCCTTTCTATTATAACTACCTCCCTTCACCCACTCTATCTAACTCACCATCCCGGATTAAGTTTTAGATAAGAAATAAATGTTACTTTGAAATTCTTAGTACACAGACCAACGACATGAATACAATATACAAGTAAAAAGAATAATATATTATATAACCCCAGTTCCAATAGCAGATGTTTCTCAGAACCTGACAGAATACATATAATGGTCATGATAGAAACTATGTTCATTGCATCAACAATTATAAACAATATATGTTTACTTACAGCATTTGAAAGGATTTTAAAATTTATACATATCGCATAATTTTTCTCCCTTGTTTAAAATGCGATTGCGACTAATACTATATAATTGATATTTTATGATATCAATGTCTTCGATCGTAAGTGAAAATCATAAAAAATTAAATTAAATTAAAAACCACGCAAAAAGTAATAAATTACAATCATTCATACATGATGTAATTATTTGTAACAAATATTTATTAAATCATATAAAATGAAAATCAATATAGGTTTACCATAACTCATTTTGCAAATCTACTTATATCTACAGAAAATTTTGTGAATTCTGTGTAAAAGTTCTCACGCTTTTCTTTGGAGACTGTGTAAACACATAAAATTTTAACACTTTGCACTCCGTTGTCGCCGCTGCGGCGACATCATCTTTCCTTGGAAAATTTGTTTTTGGCACCAGTAATAAAGGAAAATAAAATTTGCCTTATTTAATCAAAGCATTTTTGAAATTGTGTACTTGAAGGAAACTTTTTAAAAAGTGGTGGCGACCGGATAAAATTTTTGTGTAATGACGCGGAGTTGCTGGTAGGCCACAGTCAAAATGACGCGGAGTGCAAAGGGTTAAATTATAATCAAATAAAACTAGTCAGAAAAAAAGTCATTCGATGTCTGTTTCTAAAAACTGAAAAATAATTCAGAAATATTTTTCCAATACTGTCCAAAATAACCCTACAGCTTATCTATCTCCCTACCACTGGGGTCATAAATTTTATCTACTGCCCGGGGTGGATATTTGCGGTAATTAACAGTATTCGCCAACTTGACAGATCTTGGGAGGGTTGGCATCAAGCTGTTGTCTCGGAGAAATGCGAAATCTTTTCTTACTGACCAGTGTCCTGATTCTGCCCTTCTCGAAACGGGTGACTTTCTCGTAATGCGCCGATGAAGTGATATTTTCCAATTCTGCCCCTAACAAAGTTGAAATTCTTTCCCATTTACCGGGTTGCTTCGTCGTAATTCATTCCGACTGCTATCAGCAGCCGGAAAGCATTATTTACGTCGGTTTAAGATGGTGCTTATATATCCATCTCTTGTAAATGAGGATAGATAGATCTAATTTTTGTTAAATGTATATTCGCATTGTACTATTGTTATTATTATTATTATTATTATTATTATTCAGTTTTGTTAGGTTCATTACTAGAAATAGTTTTACCATAAATTAAATGTAAATTAATTGTGGGTGAGGCATAGTTTTTCGATTATTTGGCTAATATAGCTTGTATTTTAAAACTTCTATTTAAAAAAAAAATCTTTATGCTAAAATATATTTTTGAGATTAAAACTTATTGCACTAATCCAAAAGTGCAATTACAAATAGTTTTTGTTTAAATAATCTCTTGATTTTTAACTAAACAATAAAAAATATATAATTGGGCTGATATAGCTTGTTTTTTAAAGCTTGTATTCATAATAATAATAATAATAATCCTAAATAATACATTTGAGAAGATTAAAACTTATTGTACTAATCCAAAAATGTAATTATAAAAAAAAAAAATGTATAAATAATTTCTTGATTTTACTCTAAATAATAGTAAATATTATATCATTGTAAATGCAAGATAATCACGACTGAAGCATAATTTTTGAATTATATTTGACTGATATAGCTTGTATTTTAAAGCTCGTATTAAAAAAAAAAAAAAAAAAAACCCTTCATGCTGAAATATATTTTTGAGAAGATTAAAAATTATTGTAATCCAAAAGTATAATTACAAATAGTTTTTGCTTAAATCCGTTTTATTTTAAATAATAATAAAAATTAAAATGTAAATGTATAGTAATTATGAGAAAGCATAAGGTTTCAACTAATTGGCCTATAGATTTACCATAGCTTGTATTTTAAAACGTGTATACATAAAAAAAAAAGCTTGTATTAAAAAAGTTAGTACAATAAAGTGTAATTACATAAAAAAAATCTTCATGGTAAAATATATTTTTGAGAAGATTAAAACTCGCTGTATTAAAGAGAGTATTTACAAATAGTTTTTGTTTAAATAATTCCTTGATTTTATTTTAAATAACAATAAAATTTATGTAATTGTAAAATACGAGGGTCACTCTGAAATTTTTGAGATACAACTAGGTTTTTAAAGTTATACTTACAAAATTTTAGGTGTGTTCAAAGTAGTCTTCTCCAGCATCAATGCACTTTTGTAGACGAATTTTCCACAAATTAAATGCCTCAAGCCATTCATTTCTTGGAATATATGAAAAAATGCATTTATAGCCACATCAATCTCTTCTTGTGAATGAAAACGACGTCCACGTAAGTTCTTTTTTAGATTAAAGAATAACCAAAAGTTACACATAGCTAGATCAGGTGAATTCAGCGGATGTTCTATCACTTTAATTCGTTTTTGTTTAAGAAACTCAACTGTTAATCCGGCTGTATGTGAAGATCCATTGTCATGGTGAAGCATTAGTCCCTTAACATTCACTTCTTGTAGAATTTCTGGAAGACATTTAGTGGTATACCAGATTGCTGTTACTGCCTTCAGTCCATCCAACTTGATGGCTTTGACCAATCGCGTACTTCTGAAGAAAACGGCACACATCACTTTTTTCAGTGCGCGTTGTCTTTTCACCATTGTCGGCGTGTGATCATCTTCAAAGACCCATACTTTGCTTTCTTGACGTGTTGGAACGTCAAAAAAAGGTATGTACGTTTCATCACCCGTTACAAATTTAGAAATGATGCAGTGGCCACCATCATTTAGCAATTTAAGAGTTTTTTTACCGATTCTGACACGCTCCTCTTTATGGGGCTCAGTTAGATTATGGGGAACCCAACGGCAAACTACTTTTTTCATATGCAATTCTTCATGAATAATTTTGTGTATGGCTGCGGATCCAATGTTAAGTTCCTTCTGTATCATTTGATAGGTACAGCGATTATCGTCTATTAACATTTTTCGTATGGCAGACACATTATCCGGGATTACTGCCGACGGCGGCCTTCCTGTGTGTTCTTCATCCTGAAGAAAATTGTGACCTCTGCTAAATTCTTTAAACCATCTGAATACAGTAGCACGAGCTTGAGATTCATCACCAAATGCTAATTTCAACCGTTGAACGCATTCTTCTTGTTTTAATCCTGCTTTAAAATCGTAGAAAATCATAGCGCGAAAATGATCTCGCGTCAACTCCATTTTCTCTTCTGTTTAAAATTTATTCTACGCTAAACAAGTTGAAGTAAGTCAGTAAAAAATCGTCTGCTGTGTTAAAATACTTTGTATTTTAAAATTAAACCGTTATTTTTATTTTGTAAATTCTCGTCTGCGCGTATCTCAATAATTTCAGAGTAACCCTCGTAATTATGAGTATGCATTATTTTTCAATTATTTGGCTGATATAGCTTGTGTTTTAAAACTTGTTAAAAAAAAAAAAAGCTTGTATTGAAAAGTTAGTTTAATAAAGCGAGCGTACTCACATAAAAAAAAAAGACTTTATGATAAATTTATATTTGAGAAGATTAAAACTTACTGTATTAATTCAAAAGAGTAATTACAAATAGTTTTTGTTTAAACAATCCCTTGATTTTAATCTAAATATTAATAACAATTATATACCATATATACTCGCGCATAAGTCGACACCCCCCCCCCCTCCCAATTCTTAAGCAAAATTTTGAAAAAAAATTGAATTTTCGTGTATAAGTCGAACCACATTTCTGGTAGCATATTGAAAAATGATTTGTAATCGAGGATAGAAAAATTTAATAAATTTTCATTAAATTAGTAAATTTTTTACGTTTCTAATCAGATTTTTTTAATTCAACGTTTTAAACCTATATAATTATGTATAACCGAAGAAGCTTAAACTATTTTGAAACCTATTCACATCAATTCAATTATACTTAAAAAGATAAAATTCTTTCAAAAATCCATTCAGGCATTATTTACAAGGGTAAACAACTTCTTAGACTGCTAAAATATAGTACTTCTTTGTATTATAGGACTTTTAACTTTTAACTGATGTGACTAAAATTTATCACACAACTGATGTGATCCGGTCTCTCAGACACCTCGAATAAAATGAATAAAAAAAGTAACTCAAATGGTTGAATTTACTTAAATTTTGTCCTAACAATATCGTTGTACTTTTCTTAGGAGCATGTGAATTAAATTGCATGAAAAAGTATTTTATTCATATTATTTAACTTCAGTACAGAAAAGTAAAAAGCTGTAAAAATGTTTACAGCTGGGAGTCGCGGGATCTGGGAGACCGCGTGACATCAGTTAAAGGTTAAGAAAGATATCTAGAAGCATTCTCAAGTTGGACTCTTTTTAAAAAGGGGGTTAAAATACTGAAAGGAATATATTGAAAGGAATATATTGAAGGGTTTTTTGTCCCAAGAGAAAATGGGTGCAAAACAATTACAGGGACATTGAGCTTTGTTTGTCAGTCACTTGGAAATGACCATTGTCCGCTTTTATCTCTCATGTAATTGCTTAAAAGACTGAAAAAACAATCGCAGTAGTCTGATTTTTTTTTTTTTTTTTTTTTTTTTTTTTTTTTTTTTTTACTTTCTCGTGTGTAAGTCGATCCCCCATTTTCAATTCCCAAATTTTGTCTAAAATTCTTCGACTTATACACGAGTATATACGGTAATTATGAATGTAAGATAATTATTATGCGTGAAACATAATTTTTCAATTATTTGGCTGATATAGCTTGTATTTTAAAGCTTATATTGAAAAAAAAAAAATCTTCATGCTAAAATATAATTTTTAGAAGATTAAAAATTGTACTAATTTAAAAGTGTAATTGCAAATAGTTTTTGTTTAAATAATCCCTTAATTTTACTCTAATATTAAAAATTATATAATTGTATCTTAAAACTTCGTAAAGATTATTTATAACTTGACACCTATTAAAACTTTATACACTGTTTATACGATATTATATAATTCACTTTATATTAATCTATAAAAAATCAATATATAATCACAGTGCCAATTAAAGGTCTCTTTTTAAAGGGGTCGCACGTAAACCCACATGTTCGAGCTTCAGATAAATAAACAGACCACATGTGTCCTTGGAAGCGATTGGTCGAAAGTCTAGCCGAAACTGGTTAACCTTGAAAGGGAGAGGTCGAACGCTGCTCCCCCATTCCGTTTGGGGCAGAATTGGAAATTGTTGAACATCGGTATGGATTACGTGAACGGGTGGTTTCCTACTGGGTTTGTTCCGTTAAGAGCAGAATACTGCCACAAGACTCTTAACCCCTTCGGTACGGGAGCCTTTTACGAAAATTTTAATCTTTTGTCACCGTTTATTAAAAACAGAAATTAGTGTCTTCTAGAATTGAGAAAATGAGCTGATTACATAAAGCAAATTTTACAGTAAAATTTTACTGGTGAGGAAAACCAAGGATTCTGAGCGCTTCATGCGGCACGTATACGTGTCGCTCGTCCCCAAGGTGTTAAGGGGATTCTTCATGTACTTGAAAACAGCCGCTCAGTAATGTTAATCCTAGGGGCAGGGCACGTTATTTTCGAATTTCTCATTTCAATTTGAATATTTTTAAACGAATTTTTTGCATAGGATAGCTGAGCTCAATCCTTAATTTCTTTTTTACTTTTTCGATTTTGGTTGCAGATTTTTTTTTAAAGGGTACTTTCAGTTTCGAAACCGGTTTCCCTGCTCCAACATGAATTATACATTATGTGGGCGCCACTATCTCCAGGGGATGCAGGAACGAAAACGTTCTGAAATTGCGCTTTTTGTAATATTGATGGGTGAGAAACTTGAAATTTGCATGATGGTAGTTACTCAAAAGTTTTAAATGCTGTGTAAAAACAGTTTCTCAAAAATTCAAAAATTAAAAGGGTGAAATCAGCGATAAGTGTTCTAAAAGCATCCTAAATTACGATTTCTATGGAATTGTTAAGGATGGAAACTTTAAATTTGACGTGGATGTTGCTTTTAAGACACAACTATAGTCTTACAAGAAGAGTAAAAAAGTTTAGATATTTAAAAGGTTGAAATGAATGGCGAAAAGCGTTCTAAATTACGATTTTTCTATGGAACTGTTAAGAATACAAACTTAAAATTTTATATGGTTGCTACTTTTATGACACAAATATATGACACAAAACATTTTTTTAAATTGAAATCTAAATGGCTGCCGGAGAAAAAGCGCCTTTTAACGGGAGCTATAAGTAAATTTCATAAAGTTGTATTTTTTATGTTTCCTCGAATGGCAGTAGTTCCCAAGTTCACGAAAAAGACTTTAGAAGATGGAATTTTCATTAGTTCATAATTTCGGACATAAAGGTTTAAGCAGTTTCTTAAGGTTATTTTCTTGTTAAGAGCTAATAGACTAAAAACATAAAACGTTTCACTGAGTTCTAAGATAGCAATCGCATCTGCTATCGGTGAAGCACATTCAATGAATTCATCAATATAATCATACTCAATATTTGTTAGCGGATTTTTGTCCCCAAAGCCCGACTTAATATGATTTTTTTCCTTAGTGCTGAAATTTGTTTTAAGCTATCGTAAAAACTATTCCATCTCGTGGGTCCAGGGCAGGATAACGCATGTCCTAAAATGCTTTGTATAATTTCAGCTGATTTTGGTCGTCTGTCGCATTCCATAATTGCACTTCCTGAGAACTTCCAAATGCATCCTTCCTAATGCAGTTTTATTATCATTTAATAAATCTTTTAAATCAGAACTTGCTATCAAGTTTAGAGTATGAGCACAACATCTGAGATGAGGGGATAACAAATTGACATCGATGTTATTATCTATCGCCTTGTTTGTTACCGTTTAGCCAATATTTTTAATTAATGAATCTTCGTTAATCTGCGGATTTCTCAAATTCATTTTCGGCATCACTGGCTTCAAAGCCTAAAGACACGTCTGTCACCACTTCTAGAGATTTGGTTTCGACTCCAAAAATTTTGATGGCTTTCACAAAATTTGCACCATTATCTGTATGCTACAATCTTTGATACGTTTAAATTGAAATCCAAATATTCTTCAAGCAAAATATCGATCATGTGTATGTATCCCTTTAAATCGCCGACAAGCAAGTGCAACTGATTGTCTTTGTAAATTTGCGCTAATTCCATAGGCGATTACCGGTTACACCCACAAAGCTTCTTTTTTTCCCCAACCAAATATCTGTAGTGATGCAAACATATTTGGCAGATGTCAACTTTTCTTTTATTTCAGATTATTCTTCAAACGATCGCTGTAACATACCATTCCTTAGAGATCATTGATTTAGGATTTTAAGTTTTTGGTCGCTTATGTTTAAATTTTCGGACAGTTTTTAAGTAGATTTCGTAAGAAATGCCAGCAATTACATTCTTCCCTATGTTGGAATTTGTGAACATTTTTTGCAGATCTATGCCGATCATGACTCTTAGAACCCAAAACTAGCCCCCAGTTGAAAAATTTATATAGATTTTTAATGGACACGACAACTTCCATTAATTCTGCACAAATATTTTTCAAACTAATACATGAAATCGAGGGGTAGAAAATCTCGGTCAAGTTCGTTAAGGCTCTCTTTCACTGATATTTTTTTTTCCGAGTTCTCCGTGTGATCGTTCTCCCCCCCCCCCTTTTTTTTAAACACGCCTAAGGCTGCGCACCCACTATCATTCTAACTGATTTCAGTGTCGGCTTCGTTTATTGTGGCTTTTCGGTGTCTTTGATTTTTAACGACTTTAGTAGGAAAGGGACTGATGTCCGGCAAAAGAGGAACCTTTCCTTCAAGTAGAGTCGAGCTCCTTATCTCCTGACCCATTGTTGATTTCCCTCATTCTTTTGCGAATAAACCGCAGATGATTTCAGAATAAAAGATTTTCCAAGAATACTAGAGAAGGAGGCAAAATACAAGTCAGAACGTAGCTTAAGCCTTTATGCAGCTGTCAACGCAGTTAGGATCAAGCAAGGCGCAAAAGTTTAAGGAGCACGCTTTAATTACCTTTTCCTCCCCAAAGGTCAAGAGGGGTGGGGTGTGAAAGTTGAAGGGACAGATATGGCGCATTCGCGTCTTGCTGCCTTTTTTTCTTTGGCGGTCAGCGAACGGGGCTTCGCCAAAGCACTGATCTTTCCAACAGGCCGTAAAGCAGAATTAGGACAATTTTTTAAACGAGCCGGGCCGACATAAAAATTTAAACGAAACCGATAAAATATGCAGGGCCCGACTAACAGTATAGAAGACCCCGGGGCAAGCATCATTCTGCTGGTGTTGGTGGTTGGGGGGGGGGGGGGCTTCTATCTAGCTATAGAATTTTCTTGTGAATAATGTGGAAGTGGCTAGTACTAAACTTCATACATATATGTATGCTTAAATTTTGTACCCGGTACTGCTCGCATCTACATACAGGGTATCACAAAAAGATGGTCACAACTTTAAGGCTGTTCTCAACTGCTCTGCTCAACAAGCGCAAAACGTTTTGACACATTTATAGATTCGTTTTTTAACGGAAAGATATAAAATTGGAAGACCTGACTATGGAAGCGATTTAGAATCGAACTGTGTTTTCGATTTCTTGATAAATAAATTACCTATTGAATTATAAGCGATTTTGATCACGTGACAAACACGCTTTTCACCCTTTCATGAGTGATTATTCTTCTTTCGCGCGGAAATTCGGTTCAAAACGCTCTCTGGCCCACTTTGACACTACTTTCTGAAAGATCTATTGCGTTTGCAAAAAAACGGAAAAAACAGCTTAATTACATAGTTTCTGAGCAACAACATCTGCTCGATTCATGCATTTGCGAACAAAAATAAGTTAAAACTTATGTCATAAAGTTGTCCTTTTGGATTTGAGAACAGTCTTAAAAAAATACTAGTCAGACAATAGTAGAAAAAATGATAAATTGGTTGACACGAATATTTGTTTGCAAACTTTTACTTTGTATGTTATAAGATGTCTAAAAGAGAACGCCACAAATTGGTCATCATTAATAATTTAACATGCCACATTACGAGGAAAACTTTAAGGATGTTCTCAAATCCGAAAGGGCAACTTTCTGAATTAAGTTTTAATTTATTTTTGTTCGAAAATGCATGAAACTAGCTGGTGCTGTTGTTTAGAAACTATGTAATCGAGCTGTTTTATATTCTTTTTGGAAACGCAATACATTTTTCAGAAAATAGATTCAAAGTGGCCGTTTTGAACCGAATTTCCGCGCGAAAGGAGAGAAAACACTAAAGAATGGGCCAAAAACGTGTTTGTCACGTGATCAAAATAGCTTATAACTCAATAGGTAATTTATTGATTAAAAAAAAAAAAAAATGGAAAACACAGTTCAATTCCAAATCGCTTCCATGGTCAGGCTTTCCGATTTTATAGCTTTCCGTTAAAAAATGAATTTGTAAATGTGTTAAACGTTTTGCGCTTGTTGAGCAGAGCAGTTAAGAACAGCCTTAATGTAGAATTTCTTTTGAAAACAATGGCATACTAATAAATTTTAACCATTAGTTTTCTAATGATGTAGTTTGTTTTTTGCATGGGTGTTCTGTGTGTGTGTGTGTGGGGGGGGGGGAGCGTGTACTGGAAGCAGAAGGGGGAGGAAGGGGGACCACGATCCCTTCCTAAATGTTTGAAATATATGAATTTTGGTCACTTTTGGCTAATTTATATCATTTCACACCTTTTAATGAAAATCCTGATTACTCTCATGGGCCCCGGGCGGCTTTTTCAAGAAGGCTCACGTTTTGAGCACTTTATCGCCAGAGCAACGGTTGGCGCAGGGATGAATTCAACGATACGCACCCTTTCTTGTCCGTGACGTCATACGCGTAGCGAACAGCAACCCCATTCCTTTGCTGAGAGCTAGCAGATAGTGCTTTTTTTCATTTGTTTTTCCGCAAATATTATCAAGCAGGGAATAAAGTATGACGAAATAATATTTCACCGCGGTTTACAATTAAAACATTGCTTAAAACAATGAACTTTTTCAGATTAAAATCCTTTTAATTTCACATTATATATAATTCAAACATAAGTTATTTTTTTCAGTTCAATAATATTCTTTTATTTCATTAATTCACTATGTTCGAAGAAATTGAAAACGTATTTTATTTTTTAGGAAAAAGAAAATCAGACGTAATAATTTTCTTGTAATAAATATAATTCTATTGATCATGTTTTTATGACACAATTGAACTTAGTTTTATTAACATTACTACTAAATTAATTTAGTTTTTTTAAATTAAGCGGCATAATTGTGTGACGTGTTGTTTTAATTAATAAAACATATTTTAAGTGAAATAATTCATTAAAAATTAATTGTTTTTAATTTTTATTTGCGATTAGAAATTAATAGGAAGTTGAAACTAAAATATAATTAGATTGAATGATAAATCATAAATTATTTAGCTGTATCCTGCAATTAAATCAATCAGTTAAAATAATTGCAAGTTGATGTATGCAATTCAATCAATTGCAATTATACATTTTAATGCTCTCAAATCTTTATCATTATTTGAGTTTTTATGGAAAAAAAAAAAAAAAAAAAAAAAAAAAAAAAAAAAAACATTGGTCTGCCCCTAGTGCACAAAATTAAAAATCTTTAAAATTCTTCAATTTTTTATTTTCAAATTTTTGCCATATTTTTTTATGTTATTTTATCCCAGTTGTTTTATTTGTTATTTTAAAATAGTAATTCGTCATATTTGAATGAATCATCTAATTCTTCTCTCGAATGAAATCCCCCCCCCCCATACACACTCCATTTTTCGTCATTCTGCACACATATTGCACTATTTATTAAGTTGAAGTGGCAATAAAATAATGATTAATCGTCTGAGGCAACCCTCATTCCGAATTTTCTCTTCTCCCCCCACCCCCACCCTCTCCTCCAGCACACTATTTTTTGACTATTTAAAATTCATTGTTGCCTTGCAGAAAAGATTAGTTAAAATTGCGTCTGAAATGTTAACTATCCCTTCGCTTATCCATAACAGTGCGTAAAGTTTACTGTTTTGCTCTATCTGTTGATTTTTAAATAAAAAATAAATAATTTACCATAAAAAAAGAAAAGGAGAGAAATAGAATGAAAGATAAAAAATCAGGATTAACCTTTAGTGTACACATTCATTTTTTCTTTAATTTTTTACATTTAAATTATAATTTTCTGTCTTATTTATTACTTTGAGGTAACTATAAGTAAAGGACCAATTATTCAAATTCTCTCCCCCCCCCCCCAACGTAAGAAAAAGAAAATCTTGTTTTTGTTCCCCCCCCCCTCCCCCACCACAAAACTCAAATATTCCAAGTTTTTAATTTTTTGGTTTGTTTTTTTCTATTTGTTAATTTGCTTAATTGATAAATTTAACTATTTAAATCTACAACGCCTCACTATCATACACAGTTAAAAAAATTCTCTAGTGATTTTATTTGTTACTTTGAAGTAACAAAAGGTAGTCATTCAATATTCCTTCTTCCCCACTGCCCCTTAACCCATAAAGGCCTAGCTTTACCATATGGTCACAGCGTAGCTGCTAATATGTTTGTTGTTTTTACACTTTTACAACAGAAACTACTCGATAAAAGAAGAGAAAAATTATTATTCTGAAAAAGTGGTGTGAAATACGAAATTTCGATTTTAATGAGAAAAATAATTCCGTCGTTAATAGGTTAAGTCTGTTCTTAACTGCGCTGCTCAACAAGCGCAAAACGTTTTGACACATTTACAAATTCCTTTTTTAACGGAAAGGTATAAAATTAGAAAGCCTGACCATGGAAGCGATTTGGAATTGAACTGTTTTTTTTCCATTTTTTTTAATCCGTAAATTACCTATTGAGTTATAAGCGTTTTTGATCACGTGACAAACACGTTTTTCGCCCGCTCTTGAGTACTTATTCCCCGTTCGCGCGAAAACTCGGTTCAAAACGTCCACTTTGACACTATTTTCGGAAAGATCTATTGCGTTTGCAAAAAAAAAAAAAAAAAAAAAAAAAAAAAAAACAGAAAAAAAACAGCTCGATGACATAGCTTCTGAACAACAACACCAGTAGTTTCATGCATTTTCGAACAAAAATAGATTAAAACTTATGTCAGAAAGTTGCCCTTTTGGATTTGACAACACCCTTAAGAAATTCATCTCACATTAAAAAGACAATTTCTAGACATCCTGATTGAGGGTGTGACAGGGTTGTTGTTTTTTTTTGTGTTTTTTTTTTTCTTCCTGGTTTGGCCTATTTTCACTCGACTTTGGGAACTGTCACTGTTTCTGCAGAATGATTTGGTATTAAATTAATTATATAAGTTCATCGCAGAAAATATAGTAATTTTCTGCCACAGGTGTGTTAATCTGTTAAGTCTGTGTCTTAATCTGTATTTATATACATCAAAATGCACTGAAACTGCATTAATTCCTCATCCCCATAAATCCATCTTTATATGTAATCAAATATCTAGATTTATGAAGGTAATGAGTTTTTGTTTAGAGAATTAATAATACTCAATTGAATAAAAATATAGATTTTTGAAAGGATCAAATAATCAAAATTTTAGCAATAATCAAAAGTTCGCAGCATTTCTGTAAACGATCCATTCGGTGTTGGTAAGTTCTGAGACGAGTATCTTCTTAAAATACTCGATCTCATCCTTTGTGCAAATATCAGTTCGTAACACAATTTCTTTAGAAGATTTCTTTCCATGTAGAACACATGGTTGAAAATATTCCTTTAATTTAGGTAGGATTGTTATTCTAAGATATGCTACTTCGTCTTCCGTCATCTCGGATCAAAACAAAACACAAAACGACGATTGGCGTTTGGCGATAAGAGCTGGCTGAACGTTCTCGCTTTCGCCAATTCGCCAAGGCTAGTGCTCAAAACGTGAGCCTTCCCGAAAAAGCCCCCGGGCGGCGGCCCCGCATGCCCCTGCACAAGTCGGAAAATATGAAACTGAACATATGAATATACTGACAATACTGAAAATATGAAACTTTTGTCATGGATATGACTTGGATATGATATGACTGATAGGACATGGATATGATATGATATGAAATGGATATGATTGTTCTCAAATCTAAAGGGACAACTTTATGACACAAGTTTTAATTCATTTTTGTTCAGAAAGGTGTGAAAATATGCATGTAGAATGTAATTAATATAACTTTTATTATAATATTTTTAATTCATTAAAACTTTACAAACAACAATTATTAAATACAATATGTAATTATTTGCCGCTGGATGTAATTGAAATTTTAAGTGAAAATTTCCTGTTAACTTTTACATAATATTTTATAAATATAGATTTATGTTTCTTTATTGTACAATATATATATATATATATATATATATAATAAAATAAAGTTCTTTTTATGCAATATAATATATTCGTTTATCATACATTGTATATATAAGGTAAGTTAACTTTTATTATTTAAATGTTAACAATGCATCGTAATTTAAATAATGATATTTAAAGCAGTAGTCTATTACTTTATTTTATGTTACTAAATTACTATTCTCATTAAATTATTAATGTAAATTGCTTATATAACATAACATTTTGAAATTAAATTAATTTTTAATTATATAAAAGTTACTTGCGTATTCTGTGATATTGGAACTTTTTATTGCCTCCATCCTCCCTTTTTCAGGTAGCTTTCATTACAAAAAGCTACCTATTGCAGCCGTTCGGAGGAAAGCGATTTCAAAAAAATTTGGTATATTTTCATCGATCATGACCCCTAGACACCGAAACTACCCTCCGTTCAAAAGTTTATATAAATATATATATATATATCTGACATTTGTCATACTGTAACTCTCGAATTTATGAACCGATTTGGATGTAATTCGGTATGAACATAGTGCATACCAATGTCTCGACCGAGTTCGTTGGCCAGCTTCATCCGCCATTTTGTTTCAAAATGGCGGCCATTTAAAATTTTTTTAAAAATTTTAAATTGGAAATGTGATGCCAAAGAATTGAAAATGGAAAAATATGTTTTTCTTATGTATTTGACCTTTATACAAAGATTCCGGAGCAGTTTTTGTTTCATCTATATCTTAAAAAATGGCTGAGTTATAGCATTTTGAATTTCTAGCGTGGCTGACATTTTGAAACGTCCTGAATTTTGTCACGCGATAAAAGGCGTATTTATGAACCGATTTGGATGTACCTTGGTGTGTACATAGTACATACAAATATCTCGACCGAGTTCGTTGGCCAGCTTCATCCGCCATCTTGTTTCAAAATGGCGGCCATTTAAAAAAATTTAAAAAATTTAAAATTTAAAATGAGATACCAAAAAATTGGAAAATGAAAAAGATTTTTTTCGTATGTGTTTGACCTTAATACAAAGATTCCAAAACAGTTTTTGTTTCGTCTATATCTAAAAAAATGGCTGAGTTATAGCATTTTGAATTTCTATTGTGGCTGACATTTTAAAACGACCTGATTTTTGTCACGCGATAACAAGCGTCTTTATGAAAAGATTTGGATGTTACTTGGTCTGTACATAGTACATACGAAAGTCTCGACCGAGTTCGTTGGCCAGCTTCATTCGCCATCTTGTTTCAAAAGGGTTGTCATAAAAAAAAATTTAATTTAAAAAGTTAAAATGAGGTATGAAAAAATTGGAAAATGAAAAAGATTTTTTTATGTGTTTGGCCTTGATACAAAGATTCCGGAGCAGATTTTGTTTCTGAAAATTTGTTCTTTTGTTTATATCTTAAAAAATGGTTGAATTATAGCACTTTGAATTTCTAGTATGGCTAACATTTTGAAACGATCTTGTATTTGTCACGCGATAACACACGTATTCACCTATTTCCATGTAAGAAAGCATGTGGATAGTATACATCAATATCTCAGCCAAATATAAGTTACTTTAAATAAAAGCAGCTTGGATAAAGCTGGCTAATTTCACGGAATTCTCATTCATAATGATTTAGTATTGATAAAAATTAGTATTGAATCTCTTATATTCGGTTTCCACTAAATTGAGCTTCGTGTGTTTGAATAATATAAGTTGGCTTTTTTAAAATAAGGAATTTGAAAGCTACCTTTTCCTCCCGGCACTGGCCGGAAGGACTTTTGTTTGTTTGGTTCCTTAATTTCTTTATGTTTATTATTTCTGACTTACTAATCTGAAATTAATTCAAAGAGAATTTAAATGAAGGTGAATGTCTTATATGATGAAAAACAATTCAAAGCAATTTTATTAAAATAAGTATTAATTTAATTTCTGTATATTTTTTATGAACAAAAGTTTTCTTGATTCAGCCATGAATCATTTTTATCATTTCATTTAGGAAAAAGAAGTATTACATATACCCAGGGCCGGCCCAAGACAATTTTGGTGCCCGTGCGAGCATTCTCTTGAGCGCCCCCACCACCACACACACACCATATCTGTTAAAAATATTTGGCCTTTTTTTCACACAATTTTTAAAATACTCATAAATTATTTGTTCATAAACTTTTACACATGCTATTCTTAATTATTTAAAAAAATATTTAAAAAGACTATAAAATAAATAAACGTATCCATATTTAATCCTATGTTTGAGGTCTGAATTTTATAATAAATATCAATCTCAATATGTAACATTGTGATCCAAAAATTAAACGCCATTCATTATGCCATGGTATAGGACAAAAAAAAACAATAATTAATTTATTGAAAGAAAAAATTTTATTAGAATAGTTATGTTTATTATTTGGAATATACTCAACAGAGTAGTACTAATAAGTAGCAATTATGTAAGATGAAATCTGTAACCCTGCCTTGTTAATTACTTTTAAAAAAGCATATATTAATTTTATATTTGGTGAGTCGTGAGTTTTAAAATCTTTAAAAAAAAATGATTTATTGTTTTTTATACTCTTTAAAAAATTACATGATTCTGTATCAAGCAAAACAAAAACCGCATAAGAATATTCGAATTACAAACGGATCAATTTGAAATTAAAAATGATTTCTTTAACACAGACTTTGATTGATAACTCTGGGTATGCTTTCTACAAAACTCTGTTTTTTCTACTTGTATACATTGAAAATAATAATAATAATAATAATAATAGTTTTCTTTGCAGATAGATAATTTCTTTTGAATAAAGATGTGTATAAAATGATTATACCTACATACTCTAACAATGTTTGTGTCAGTTAAACGACGCGTTTTTGGGGGTTTTTTTTGTTTTTTGTTTTTTTTAGGGGAGTGGAGTAGGGGGGGGGGGGTAGAATGTGCTTTTTAAAGGTGTATCACATACAGAAAACACGTTCTAATTGCAACAAATAAATTTTACGACTTTTAAGTACTCAAAAAAGTAGGTAGAAATTTTACTATAATCATTTAATACATATATGTTGAAAATAAATTACCTATCTTTCAAAAAGTTATTTTTTTTACAATGTGTACAAGTAGTAAAAACCCACGCAAAGTTGAAATTCAATTTGAATCTGTGTTAAAGTATGCGTTATTAATTAATTTCAAATTGACTCGGTTCTAATTTGAATATTTTCACGCTATCTCTTTTTATAGGCTCAAAAATTAAAAAATATATCGAAAACAAGAAAATCGATATTTTTAGGTTTAAAACTGATCGTGATCACTACACTAAAATGTTGAAATCTGAAAAGGATTCTCATATCATAATAAGAATTTTTTATAAATTAGAAAAGTCATTAATCGCTCGAAAAATTCATTTGAAAAAAAGAAAAAAAAGTCTTTAAAATAAATAAGATATGAACATGGATCCTGAAGCACAGTATATAGCATACATTCCGGTCAAGTAGTGATTACACACACACACACACACACATAAAGGGAAAAAAAGGTCTATACAATTGTTGTTTACCTTCAAAATATGCGGGATAATTTTGATTTAAACCTTCCCTAAACATGGCGTAATCATGTAAAGAACAAAACGGGTTTAGAGAAACTTTTTATCGCTTCATTTTTCGGATATAATAAAATATTTTACTAAAGAATGCATTCACACACCACACACAAGAGGAAAAAGACTACAATTCTTGTTTATCTTCAAAATATGTGAGATAATTCCCATTTAAAGCCTCCCTAAATATGGCGCCTCCCTCTCTCCATTTAATCATTTGGATTCTCCTTTCAGGTGCGTAATCATGTAAAACACAAAATAGGTTTAGACGTTTAGAGAAACTTTTTCTTTCTTCATTTTTCGGATATAATAAAATATTTTACTAAAGAATGCATTCACACACCACTCACAAGGGAAAGAAAATGTCTACAATACTTGTTTATCTTCAAAATATGTGAGATAATTCCGATTTAAAGCCTCCGTAAATATGGCGCCTCCCTCTCTCCATTTAATCATTTGGATTCTCCTTTCAGGTACGTAATCGTGTAAAGAACAAAATGGGTTTAGACGTTTAGAGAAACTTTTTCTTTCTTCATTTTTCGGATATAATAAAATATTTTACTAAAGAGTGCATTCACACACCACACAAGGGGAAAAAAAGGACTATAATTCTTGTTTATCTTCAAAATATGTGAGATAATTCCGATTTAAAGTCTCCTTAAATATTGCACCCCCCCCCCTCCTCTCCGTTTAATCATTTGGATTCTCCTTTCAGGTACATAATCATGTAAAGAACAAAATGGGTTTAGACGTTTGGAGAAACTTTTTCTTTCTTCATTCTTCGGATATAATAAAATATTTTACTAAAGAATGCATTCACACACCACACACAAGGGAAAAAAAAGGTCTACAATTCTTGTTTATTGTCAAAATATGTGAGATAATTTTGATTTAAAACCTCCCTAAATATGGCGCCTCTCTCTCTCCATTTAATCATTTGGATTCTCCTTTCAGGTACGTAATCATGTAAAAAACAAAATGGGTTTAGACGTTTAGAGAAAATTTTTTTTTCTTCATTTTTCGGATATAATAAAATATTTTACTAAAGAATGCATTCACACACCACACACAAGGGGAAAAAAAGGACTACAATTCTTGTTTATCTTCAAAATATGTGAGATAATTCCGATTTAAAGCCTCCCTAAATATGGCGCCCCCCCCCTCCTCTCCATTTAATCATTTGGATTCTCCTTTCAGGTACGTAATCGTGTAAAGAACAAAATGGGTTTAGAGAAACTTTTTCTTTCTTCTTTTTTCGGATATAATAAAATATTTTACTAAAGAATGCATTCACACACCACCCACAATAGAAAAAAAAGGTCTACAATTCTTGTTTATTGTCAAAATATGTGAAATAATTTTGATTTAAAGCCTCCCTAAATATGCCCCCCCCCCCCCTCCTCTCCGTTTAATCATTTGGATTCTCCTTTCAGGTACGTAATTGGTTAAAGAACAAAATGGGTTCAGACGTTTAGAGACACTTTTTCTTTCTTCATTTTTCGGATATAATAAAATATTTTACTAAAGAATGCATTCACACACCACACACAAAGGAAAAAAAGGTCTACAATTCTTGTTTATCTTCAAAATATGTGAGATAATTCCGATTTAAAGCCTCCCTAAATATGGCGCCTCCCTCTCTCCATTTAATCATTTGGATTCTCCTTTCAGGTACGTAATCGTGTAAAGAACAAAATGGGTTTAGACGTTTAGAGAAACTTTTTCTTTCTTCATTTTTCGGATATAATAAAATACTTTACCAAAGAATGCATTCACGAGATAATTCCGATTTAAAGCCTCCCTAAATATGGCTCCCCTCCCCCCTCCTCTCCATTTAATCATTTGGATTCTCCTTTCAGGTACGTAATCGTGTTAAAGAACAAAATGGGATTAGAGAAACTTTTTCTTTCTTCATTTTTCGGACATAATAAAATATTTCACTAAAGAATGCATTCACACACCACACACAATGGGAAAAAAAGGTCTACAATTATTGTTTATTGTCAAAATATGTGAGATAATTTTCATTTAAAGCCTCCCTAAATATGGCGCCTCCCCCCTCCTCTACATTTAATCATTTTGAGGGCCCTGTCAGGTACGCAATCATGTAAAGTACAAAATAGGTTTGAGCTATCTCTAAAAACATTTAGAGAAATTTTTCTTTCTTCCTTTTTCGGACATAATAAAATATTTTATTAAAGAATGCATTCAGACATACACAAGAGGAGAAAAAAATCTGCAATTTTTGTTTGTCGTCAAAATATGTAAGATAATTTCGGTTTAAAGCTTTCCTAAATTTGACGACCTTTAGCTAAGGCGCAATTAATTAGTCAAAAGAATTTAGCGCTCCATAAGGAAGCGGAAGAGTTGAATAGGTGGTAGTCCTTTTCCAGTTTCAAGAAAGGTAATCTGAGCCTTTAGCTTAAAGAGATTTCTTTAAGGAACGCATACTAACATCCTACGTTCCTCTGATATGTTCTTCATAAGTTCTTTGCATTTTACTCAAATAAAGGATACAGAAGTCGCTGCATGTGAAAGTTTAGCGCCTTTAAACACAAAGAAGGTCCCCTGCTCAGCAGATCTACCTAGACCCAACAGATGATTCACATCTGGTTATAGAAAATGTAAAAAAAAAAAAAAAAAAAAGTAGAATCCAAAATTATTTATCGCCGCTCTTTACTCCTACCGCTAGTTGGCGCCCCGTGCGCTGGCACACTTCGCAGACCCCTTGGGCCGGCCCTGGAGGTAGCTTTCATATTCCTTATTTTAAAAAAGCCAACTTATATCATTCAAACACACGAAGCTCAATTTAGTGGAAACCGAATATAGGAGATTCAATACTATTTTTTATCAATATAATGAATGAGAATTTCGTGAAAATAGTCAGCTTTATCCAAGCTGCTTTTCTTTAAAGTAACTTATATTTGGCTGCCAAATTCGGCGATTTCTTAAAGTGCCTGCCATTTTAAGACAACATGGTGGATGAGGCTAACCAGTGAACTTGGTCGAGATCTTAGTAATTGCTGTGCACATGCTCACTCACATCGGAATCGGTTGATATATACGAGTGCTGTCGCATGCAAAAAATCAGATTTTTCAAAATGTCACCCACAATAGAAATTGAAACTGCTATATCTGAGCCATTTTTTAAGGTAAAGACAAACAAAAAATGATCCTGAATCCTTATATCAAGGTCAAATACTTAAGAAAGAAACCTTTTTCAATTTCTAATTTTTTTGCACCTCACTTTAAATATATATATATATTTTTATTTAATGGCCGCCATTTTGAAACAAGATGGCTGATGAATCTGGCCACCGAACTTGGTCGAGGTATTGATGTATACTATCCACATGCCTTCTTACATCGAAATAGGCGAATACGTGTGTTATCGCGTGACAAATACAAGATCGTTTCAAAATGTTAGCCATGCTAGAAATTCAAAGTGCTATAATTCAAACATTTTTTAAGATATAAACCAAAGAACAAATTTTCAGAAACAAAAACTGCTCCGGAATCTTTGTAATCAAGGCCAAACACATAAAAAAAATCTTTTTCATTTTCCAATTTTTTAATACCTCATTTTAAATTTTAAATTTAATTTATTTTTAAACGGCAACCCTTTTGAAACAAGATGGCGAATGAAGCTGGCCAACGAACTCGGTCGAGACATTGGTATGTACTATGTACAGACCAAGTTACATCCAAATCGATTCATAAATATGCCTGTTATCGCCTGACAAAAATCAGGTCGTTTTAAAATGCCAGCCACAATAGAAATTCAAAATGCTATTACTCAGCCATTTTTTTTAGATATAGACGAAACAAAAACTGTTCTGGAATGTTTGTATTAAGGTCAAACACATACAAAAAAAATCTTTTTCATTTTCCAATTTTTTGGTATCTCATTTTAATTTTTTTATTTTTTAAATTTTTTTAAATGGCCGCCATTTTGAAACAAGATGGTGGATGAAGCTGGTCAACGAACTCGGCCGAGATATTTGTATGCACTATGTACACACCAAGGTACATCCAAATCGGTTCATAAATACGCCTGTTATTACGTGACAAATTCAGGACGTTTCAAAATTCCACGCTAGAAATTTAAAATGCTATAACTCAGCCATTTCTTAAGATATAGACGAAACAAAAACTGCTTCCGTATCTTTTTATCAAGATCAAACACATAAGAAGAAAATATTTTTTCAATTTTCAATTTTTTGGTACCACATTTCAAATTTAAATTTTTCTTAAAAATTTAAATGGCCGCCATTTTTAACAAGATGGCGGATGAAGCTGGCCAACGAACCCGGTCGAGACATTGGTATGTACTATGTATAAACGAAGTTACATCCAAATCGGTTTATAAATGCGCCTTTTATCGCGTGACAAAATTCAGGACCTTTCAAAATGTCAGCCACGCTAGAAATTCAAAATGCTGCAAGTCAGCCATTTTTTAAGATATAGAAGAAACAAAAACTCTTCCGAAATCTTTGTATAAAGGTCAAATACATAAGAAAAAAATATTTTTCCATTTTCAATTTTTTGGTACCACATTTCAAATTTTAAATTTTTTTAAAAATTTTAAATGGCCGCCATTTTTAAACAAAATGGCGGATGAAGCTGGTCAACAAACTCGGTCGAGACATTGGTATGTACTATGTACGCACAGAATTACATCGAAATCGGTTCATAAATACGCCTTTTATCGCGTGACAAAATTCAGGACGTTTCAAAATGCCAGCCACGCTAGAAATTCAAAATGCTATAACTCAGCCATTTTTTAAGATATAGACGAAACAAAAACTGCTCCAGAATCTTTGTATAAAGGTCAAATACATAAGAAAAAATATTTTTCCATTTTTAATTTTTTGGTACCACATTTTAAAATTTATTTTTTTTTTTAATTTTAAATGGCCGCCATTTTGAAACAAAACGGCGGTTGAAGCTGGCCAACAAACTCGGTCGAGACATTGGTATGTACTATGTACGCACCGAATTACATCGAAATCGGTACATAATTACGAGAGTTAGAGTGTGACATAGGTCAGATATATATATATATATATATATATATATATGTTATATAAAAATTTTACCTTTTACTATTCATTTAAATTATTCTAAATTGCCGGCCTATTCATTATTTCCTTTTTTTTTAATACGCTCTATTATTTATTTCTAGTTAAATTCCTATATTAGGTAGCTTTCTTTACAAAAAAGCTACCTATTGCAGCCGTTCGGAGGAAAGCGATTTCAAAAAATTTTGGTATATTTTCATCGATCATGACCCCCAGACCCCGAAACCACCCTCCGTTCAAAATTGATATATATATATATATATATATATATGACATATGTCACACTGTAACTCCCGTAATTATGAACCGATTTCAATGTAATTCGGTGTGTACATAGTACATACCAATGTCTCGACCGAGTTCGTTGGCCAGACTCATCCGCCGTTTTGTTTCAAAATGGCGGCCATTTAAAATTTAAAAAAAAAATTAAAACTTGAAATGTGGTACCAAAAAATTAAAAATGGAAAAATATTTTTTTCTTATGTATTTGACCTTTATACAAAGATTCCGGAGCAGTTTTTGTTTCGTCCATATCTTAAAAAATGGCTGAGTTATAGCATTTTGAATTTCTAGCGTGGCTGACATTTTGAAACGTCCTGAATTTTGTCACGCGATAAAAGGCGTATTTATGAACCGATTTGGATGTAATTCGGTGTGTACATAGTACGTACCAACCTCTCGACCGAGTTCGTTGGCCAGCTTCATCCGCCATTTTGTTTCAAAATGGCGGCCATTTAAATTTTTTTTTTAATTTAAAATTTGAAATGTGGTACCAAAAAATTGAAAATGGAAAAATATTTTTTTCTTATGTATTTGACCTTTATACAAAGATTTCAGAGCAGTTTTTGTTTCGTCTATATCTTAAAAAATGGTTGAGTTATAGCATTTTGAATTTCTAGCGTGGCTGACATTTTGAAACGTCCTGAATTTTGTCATGCGATAAAAGGCGTATTTATGAACCGATTTGGAAGTAACTTCGTTTATACATTGTACATACCAATGTCTCGACCGAGTTCGTTGACCAGCTTCACCCGCCATCTTGTTTAACAATGGCGGCCATTTAAATTTTTAAGAAAAATTTAAATTTGAAATGTGGTACCAAAAATTGAAAATTGAAAAAATATTTTCTTCTTATGTGTTTGACCTTGATAAAAAGATTCGGGAGCAGTTTTTGTTTCGTCTATATCTTAAGAAATGGCTGAGTTATAGCATTTTGAATTTCTAGCGTGGCTGACATTTTGAAACGTCCTGATTTTTCTGACGTAATAACAGGCGTATTTATGAACCGACTTGGATGTACCTTGGTGTGTACATAGTACATACAAATATCTCGACCGAGTTCGTTGGCCAGCTTCATCCGCCATCTTGTTTCAAAATGGCGGCCATTTAAAAAAATTAAAAAATTAAAAAATTTAAATGAGATACCAAAAAATTGGAAAATGAAAAAGATTTTTTTTGTATGTGTTTGACCTTAATACAAAGATTCCGGAACAGTTTTTCTTTCGTCTATATCTAAAAAAAATGGCTGAGTAATAGCATTTTGAATTTCTCTTGTGGCTGACATTTTAAAACGACCTGATTTTTGTCACGCGATAACAGGCGTATTTATGAACCTATTTGGATGTAACTTGGTCTGTACATAGTACATACCAATGTCTCGACCGAGTTCGTTGGCCAGCTTCATTCGCCATCTTGTTTCAAAAGGGTTGCCATTAAAAAAAAATTAAATTTAAAATTCAAAATGAGGTCTTAAAAAATTGGAAAATGAAAAAGATTTTTTTTATGTGTTTGGCCTTGATACTAAGATTCCGGAGCAGTTTTTGTTTCTGAAAATTTGTTCTTTTGTTGATATCTTAAAAAATGGTTGATTTATAGCACTTTGAATTTCTAGCATGGCTAACATTTTGAAACGATCTTGTATTTGTCACGTGATAACACACGTATTCGCCTATTTCGATGTAAGAAGGCATGTGGATAGTATACATCAACACCTCGACCAAGTCCGCTGGCCAGATTCATCAGTCATCTTGTTTCAAAATGGCGGCCATTAAATTAAAAAATATATATATATTTAAAGTGAGGTGCAAAAAAATTAGAGATTGAAAAAGGTTTCTTTCTTAAGTATTTGATCTTGATATAAGGATTCAGGAGCATTTTTTGTTTGTCTTTACCTTAAAAAATTGCTCAGATATAGCAGTTTCAATTTCTATTGTGGGTGACATTTTGAAAAATCTGATTTTTTGCATGCGACAGCACTCCTATATGTTAACCGATTCCGATGTGAGTGAGCATGTGCACAGCAATTACTAAGATCTCGACCAAGTTCACTGCTTAGCCTCATCCACCATGTTGTCTTAAAATGACAGGCATTTTAAGCAATTGCCGAATTTGGCAGCCAAATATAAGTTACTTTAAAGAAAAGCAGCTTGGATAAAGCTGACTAATTTCGCGAAATTCTCATTCATTATATTGATAAAAATTAGTATTGAATCTCCTATATTCGGTTTCCACTAAATTGATCTTCGTGTGTTTCCATGATATAAGTTGGCTTTTTGAAAATAAGGATTATGAAAGCTACCTCTTCCTCCCGGCACTGGCCGGAAGGACTTTTTTTAAAACGCGTATCTTAATAATAGATTTATTCCAAAACATAATCTAAACTTTTAATCCCTTCATTAATTTTTATCGTCTACCAAACTGTAAAGTTCTGAACGCAGTTACTTATTTTTCGAATATTTATCAAAGCCATTTTTACTTTTTTATTCTATTTCATCTCATTTTCCCGCTCGCGAGGCACCAGCCTTTTCACATCGAAATCTTTCCATTAGCGGCGCTGGGATTCTTTCCCGTGACGTTTCTTGATCGCTCTCCATTGGCTGAGTGTCGGATCCCAGTTTCACTTCGAGGCTCGTTCGTGATTTTCGTTGGTTTAGCTTGAAGTTGTCATTTCAATCGGAATTCCTCCGCGCATTCTCATAAATAGCGAGAGCATGAACTCAGAACGAGAGATTTTTTGTGCTGTGATTGTTTACAAAACCTGTTACCCGGTGTCCTTAGCCATGTGGAATATTCATTTCGTAAATTAACATCTATTTAGCATGAGTAATTAGTTTATGCTCGAGTGAAATGCTCTGATTTCTCATCTGCGGGAATTGTTCAGTGTTGGTATGTTCTGATGGAATAAACAGTTGTTCTATGACTACGTTTCCATGTGTTTAATTGGGAAAACCCCATATTTCTTCATACGCCTTTTTTTCGCCACTCAAGCTGCCTTGTTTTTATAATGAAATAATAAGTGTTTGATTGGACAATACCAATATTATGATCGCTCTACAGCTGCTATATTTTCAGAGTTGATACCTCCGCTAGCAATGCTTGTGCTAAGTGGTAGGATTGCTCACAACATCACCAACGGCTGATTAAAATGTGGTATGACTCCAGTAATACGTAATAAGCACGATTTCAACTACACCCATTAAATTGTTTCGTAACATATATATATATATATCAATTTTGAACGGAGGGTGGTTTCGGGGTGTGGGGCTCATGATCGATGAAAATATACCAAAATTTTTTGAAATCGCTTTCATCCGAACGGCTGCAATAGGTAGCTTTTTGTAATGAAAGCTACCTAAAACGTCCTTCCGGCCAGTGCCGGGAGGAAGAGGTAGCTTTCATATTCCTTATTTTAAAAAAGCCAACTTATATCATTCAAACACACGAAGCTCGATTTAGTGGAAACCGAGTATAGGAGATTCAATACTAATTTTTATCAATATAATGAATGAGAATTTCGCGAAATTAGTCAGCTTTATCCAAGCTGCTTTTCTTTAAAGTAACTTACATTTGGCTGCCAAATTCGGCGATTTCTTAAAGTGCCTGCCATTTTAAGACAACATGGTGGATGAGGCTAACCAGTGAACTTGGTCGAGACCTTAGTAATTGCTGTGCACATGCTCACTCACATCGGAATCGGTTGATATATACGAGTGCTGTCGCATGCAAAAAGTCAGATTTTTCAAAATGTCACCCACAATAGAAATTGAAACTGCTATATCTGAGCCATTTTTTAAGGTAAAGACAAACAAAAAATGCTCCTGAATCCTTATATCAAGGTCAAATACTTAAGAAAGAAACCTTTCTCAATTTCTAATTTTTTTGCACCTCACTTTAAATATATATATATTTTTTTATTTAATGGCCGCCATTTTGAAACAAGATGGCTGATGAATCTGTCCACCGAACTTGGTCGAGGTATTGATGTATACTATCCACATGCCTTCTTACATCGAAATAGGTGAATACGTGTGTTATCGCGTGACAAATACAAGATCGTTTCAAAATGTCAGCCATGCTAGAAATTCAAAGTGCTATAATTCAAACATTTTTTAAGATATAAACAAAAGAACAAATTTTGAGAAATAAAAACTGCTCCGGAATCGTTGTACACTCTCAGAAATGAATACTCAGATTTCACGAAATTTTCTTTGTTTTTGACGAAATGGTTGCCTGGAAAATGCTCCGAGCGAACATTTCGTCAATTTGATGAAATTAGTTTCTTCACTTGCTTGACGATATAAATTTCGTCAATAGTTTCGTCAAAAGAGGGCTGGTGGCGCCATCTCTCAAACTGTTTGGAAGCTCCAGTATTTGATACGGGGAAAGAAAAAAAATCACTTCTCTCTCTTTCCTCGGCGTGATTCGAACTCACGACCTTTCGTGTGGGAGGTCGCTGCTCTCCCAACCTGATTGCTGGGACTTGAAAGTGTCTGCTTTTAGACTGGTGTAATGAATTCTACTTAGTGTTTATATTTTTATAACGTAGATTGCAATTTTATCGGCGCTGCTATATTTTCTGAAAGTTTTAAGAAAGGCTAATTTATTTTTATGGTTTTCTCGTATCAATGAATAATTATAATATGGCTTGATTAAATAATTTACAACTGAAACTTTCTTTGATTAATGGATGATTAGAATATGGTCTGGTTAATTTGTTGCTCACAAATAACGAATTGTGAAGTGCATATTGCGTGAGATTTTATCACTTTGAGTAGGAGGATAAGATTTTAGCACTTTACTGTTTATAAAGAGGAGAGGGATCAATTATGTTTATTTTTAATTTGATTGAAAACATAATATACTTCTTAAAAAAAAGATATTCTAGAATTTTGAAATTTTATTGACCTAATTTTCTTATTGGATGGTTTTGAAGAACACAGGAAATTTATTCTTTTCGAATTAAAACATAACGAACGACAACATATAAATAAAATAATAATAATAATAATAAGCATTCCTAAAAATTCTAACAGCTAAAAAAGTAACTAATGAAGAGACAATAACTATCTATATTTCAGTATTTTCTGAAAAGCACTAAGTGCTGTTTTAAAATAAATTATTACAGGACTAACATAAACAAGCAAATATCTGTTTGCTAAAATAGCAGGATTTGAGGAGGATTTGAAGAACTGTTTCCTTAAAATGCATTGAGTCTGACCGTGATTGAGGCAAAGATTTCGTCAAATATTTGAGGGTTTACCTTTCGTTAAAAGTCACGTGATGTTAATAGGAAATGATCGTCAAAAACGACGAAATACAGCTCGAGGATTTCTGAATCGTCAAAAGGGAGAGTTTTTTTTCTGAGAGTGTATCAAGACCAAACACATAAAAAAATCTTTTTCAATTTCCAATTTTTTAATACCTCATTTTAAATTTAATTTATTTTTAAATGGCAACCCTTTTGAATCAAGATGAAGAATGAAGCTGGCCAACGAACTCGGTCGAGACATTGGTATGTACTATGTACAGACCAAGTTACATCCAAATCGGTTCATAAATACGCCTGTTATCGCGTGACAAAAATCAGGTCGTTTTAAAATGTCAGCCACAATAGAAATTCAAAATGCTATTACTCAGACATTTTTTTAGATATAGACGAAACAAAAACTGTTCCGGCATCTTTGTATTAAGGTCAAACACATACAAAAAAAATCTTTTTCATTTTCCAATTTTTTGGTATCTCATTTTAATTTTTTTTTTAATTTTTTAAATGGTCGCCATTTTGAAACAAGATGGCGGATGAAGCTGGCCAACGAATTCGGTCGAGATATTTGTATGCACTATGTACACACCAAGGTACATCCAAATCGGTTTATAAATACGCCTGTTATTACGTGACAAAAATCAGGACGTTTCAAAATGTCAGCCACGCTAGAAATTCAAAATGCTATAACTCAGCCATTTCTTAAGATATAGACGAAACAAAAACTGCTCCCGAATCTTTTTATCAAGGTCAAACACATAAGAAGAAAATATTTTTTCAATTTTCAATTTTTTGGTACCACATTTCAAATTTAAATTTTTCTTAAAAATTTAAATGGCCGCCATTTTTAAACAAAATGGCGGATGAAGCTGGCCAACAAACCCGGTCGAGACATTGGTATGTACTATGTATAAACGAAGTTACATCGAAATCGGTTCATAAATACGCCTTTTATCGCGTGACAAAATTCAGGACGTAAATGTCAGCCACGCTAGAAATTCAAAATGCTGCAACTCAGCCATTTTTTAAGATATAGACGAAACAAAAACTCCTCCGAAATCTTTGTATAAAGGTCAAATACATAAGAAAAAAATATTTTTCCATTTTCAATTTTTTGGTACCACATTTCAAATTTTAAATTTTTTTTAAAAATTTTAAATGGCCGCCATTTTGAAACAAAATGGCGGATGAAGCTTGCCAACGAACTTGGTCGAGACATTGGTATGTACTATGTACGCACCGAATCACATCGAAATCGGTTCATAAATACACCTTTTATCGCGTGACAAAATTCAGGACGTTTCAAAATGCCAGCCACGCTAGAAATTCAAAATGCTATAACTCAGCCATTTTTTAAGATATAGACGAAACGAAAACTGCTCCAGAATCTTTGTATAAAGGTCAAATACATAAGAAAAAAATATTTTTCCATTTTCAATTTTTTGGTACCACATTTCAAATTTCAAATTTTTTTAAAAATTTTAAATGGCCGCCATTTTGAAACAAAACGGCGGTTGAAGCTGGCCAACGAACTCGGTCGAGACATTGGTATGTACTATGTTCACATCGAATAACATCGAAATCGGTTCATAATTACGAGAGTTAGAGTGTGACATAGGTCAGATATATATATATATATATATATATATATATATATATATATATATATCAATTTTGAACGGAGGGTGGTTTCGGGGTCTGGGGGTCATGATCGATGAAAATATACCAAAATTTTTTGAAATCGCTTTCCTCCAAACGGCTGCAATAGGTAGCTTTTTGTAATGAAAGCTACCTAAAATGGCTCAGATATAGCAATTTCAATATCTAATGTGGGTGACATTTTGAAAAATCTGATTTTTTGCCTGCGACAGCACTTGTATATATCAACCGATTCCGATGAGAGTGAGAATGTGCACAGGAATTACTAAGGTCTCGACCAAATTCACTGGTTAGCCTCATCCACCATGTTGTCTTAAAATGGCAGGCACTTTAAGAAATCGCCGAATTTGGCAGCCAAATATAAGTTACTTTAAATAAAAGCAGCTTGGATAAAGCTGACTAATTTCGCGAAATTCTTATTCATAATGATTTAGTATTGATAAAAATTAGTATTGAATCTCCTATATTCGGTTTACACTAAATTGAGCTTCGTGTGTTTGAATAATATAAGTTGGCTTTTTTAAAATAAGGAATATGAAAGCTAACTCTTCCTCCCTGCACTGGCCGGAAGGACTTTTTTTATATGAAGGGCAAAGTAAAGTATGAATGCTTCAACAGAAACTTCACAATACTTGTTAAAGCAGATATGAAATGTGCTGGACATAAGCGCAGACTTCACAGGAAACATACACTTCTACCACTAATTCAATTTTTTACTTTTGTCCTGCTTAATCACTGAGATTCATTAGGACAAAAATAATGTTCTGAAATTAGTGATGGAAGTTTGCTTGGTTTGACCCTGTTGCCCCCATTAACCATTAGTGCGCAGCTTTGCATATATGCAAACAACAGTGTTTTGAATTTAATAGATTTTTTTATTCGTATATGCCTAATTCACACCAGAAAATTAAAATAGCAATATTTGCTTTAATTAATAACAGACATCCCGTATTTGAATAAAGCGAAATTAACCATTGAAACTTTCTGGTGTAAAGTCAGATTATCTAAACTTACGTAATTTCTAGAACGCATTCTATCATGGGAATTAAAGGGTTAAAGGTTAAGTTTTATAAAATAAATAATTATATAAAATAAGGTATTTGGAGACATACTTATTAAAATATTTACTAATTTGCAATAATTTAGCGTATAACAGCCCCACTACAGTAGTTTTTGCTTATTTTGCAGATGTGCAACAGAAGAAAAGATTAGTGTTTTATATGAAAAATGTATCTCTGATTTTTTTCATTATTTTTCCCGTGTAATAAACCTTTCAGAGAATCATATATAATTTTTAGAAACAAAATAAAAAATCGCGCATTTAAGGTTTAAACCAGCGCCTATGAACCCTGGCGATTACCTTATAGTTTAACGAGTCGCTTGAGTTCGTGAAGATCACATACTTGCAGCTACAGCGCCTAGAATACCTAGTGTGGAAATATGTTATCCAAACAGTGCTAAAAATTTGTATCCCTTAAATGTGCGACGATACTGCTAAAATCCCAAGTGTCGATCGCAGCGACATCTGCGGGATTTTCGTATTACTGGTATTACATTGTATAGACTAGCAATTTCTTGCAGTTGTAGAAAATATCCTGCAGATGTCGCTGCGATCTGCATATTGCAGCAGCATTACACATTTAAGGGATACAATATTTTAGCACTTTTTTATCTAATACATGGATAGCCGATCTCCACACTATATATTCTACGCGCTATACTTGCAGCGACTCTTAATAAACCTTGTAAAATTGATATTTGAATTTATACAAGAATTTGCTTTATGAAAAAGTTGTTAATTGTTGTCCAATATTCCCTTGTCAAATAGCATCGTTTTTAAAAAATATTAATTGTATGACTAATGACGTAAAAGAACACATAACAGCCTCTTCAGATGTACTAAATTTGCACTACAAATGCATGAATGTACTGAACTTACTTTTTTGAAAAGGGCACCGGGAACTAGATTTGACATCTCTATTACTATGGTGTTTCAGAAAATTAACTTGATTAAAATTAAATGCCTAACTAACACTAGTCCGAAAGAGGTTTCTTAAATCAATCACAATCATATTGTCTGTAGATAACTACACATCAACAAACTAAGCGACGAAATATTTTTGGACGACTACATGGGAAACACATGTAGACATGAATGCACTGATGATGCGATAGCAATGATGGGTCATAATCATAATGCTGGAGCATTTGCAAAAATTCAAGAGATAGCAAAGCTATAGTAGAACCATGTATTGCACTTTTCACAGATACACGCGAGATACGAATATGTCTGTGGAGCTATCCCCGAAAAAAAATGTTTTCTGAACTTATGAAAAAGATGAATAGTGCCATTAAAATAATACACTATATAAAATCACGAACTCTTAAAAAGCAAACTTTTAAACTTATGTGTTAATTTATTGGAAGCCTACATCCGCCTCTCCCACTGCATACCAAAGTAAGATGGTCATGTCAAGGAAGACTGTTTACACGATTGTTGCAACTGCAGAGGTGATAGTAGAAGAACCATAACTTTAAACTGGCAAAACTTTTAATTAATGAAGATTGTGAATGCTAATGGCATATTTGGTCGATATGTTCAGCAAAATGAAATAAATGTATCTATCACTACAATGAAAATCTGTCACAATTTCCGATGCAATTACCAAATGTGTCTTCTTTTATGATGAAACATGTATTGGTCAAATTCTGAGAGAAATAATGATATTGATTACGTGCCTCTTGTTAAAAAATAATGCGAACAACACGACATTAAAAAAAATTACAAATAAATATTCAGGGGCATCCTATTGCTTTGAAAATCTTGTTTAATCAACATTTTTCAGCTGCTGAATAAAAAAGGCTTTGGACGACTTAAAATCTATACTAAATGTGTTCAGCATTATAAACAAAAAACACACAGCTTGAAACACAAGGTTCTCGTTGATTTGACAACTGATAGCAAGTTAACGCTGAATATACCGACAACCGGTTATTTGGTGGTACTAAATGAAAATATTTCGATTCGAACCAGAAATTATTCATAAAATAAATAAAATGAAAATCAATCAGATATAAGTTATTTAAAAAAAAGAAGACTTAAATAATTTTAAATAAAAATTCTGGTCTGAAACATTTTAAATAAAACTTGGGTAAAATTCATGGTATTTAGTGTTAAAGATCTTACTTTAAGACCAAAGCCTATCAGATTTTTTATTTTGATTAGATGAATTTAAAACTTTGTCTAAGAAAGCATAATTAGTTTTGCTGCCTTTTTCAACGACATATGTCTATGAAGCAAGATTTTCGACTAAAATGCAGCCACCAAAATCAATTACAGAACTTTTTAAATGTAGAACGGAACATTCGCTTGCAATTATTATCAATTGGACCCGAATTCAGACATTTGTGCTAAACAATCCAATCACATTAAACGTTTTGCGTTATTGGTCGTCACTCTAAGGATGTAAGATTTATTGTCCACATTATTGTTGTATTCATTTTCTATCTGCTTTGACAGTAATAGAAAATAAATTCAGTATTACGGTTAAAGTTTCAAAATATAATTTTATTTCTGTGGCAATGCACAATTGTTTAGATTACGATTCATTTCTTCTTTCTGTGCTCGGTAAAAATGCACCTAAAAAGCATTAACTTGTAACATAATGTAAGTAGGCTTTAGGGGCTCCATCTATGAAATTCTTTCTAAAAAGGGCTCCACGAGTCACAACGTTTGGGAACCACTGATGTAGATAAACTTAAATAAATGTGTATAAACACCATTTTGCTGTGTGCAGATGTCTTGGTAGAGGTCTGCACGGTCCCGGGCTTGGCCCGAGGCCCGTACCCGGCCCGGCCCGCGGGCCGGGCCGGGCCGGCGGAATGGAGAAGAATTTTCAAACGGGCCGGCAGAATTAGGACAATTTTTTCAACGGGCCGGGCCGGGACGGCAGAAAAATTGAACGGGCCTGCAGGGCCGGGCCGATAAAAAAATTAATCGGGCCTATCGGCCCGATATAACAGTTTGAGAGAAGCAGATAAAATACGAGGCCATTTTCAATGAATATGACTTTTTCGAGAAGTATAAATGTGCGTTACGAGCCGATGCGAGTTTAACAACATCTATACAGAAATGTAACATGTCCATCGTAGAGATCGGCATCGTACAGTTACATGATGCCTGATCCCGGGTTTAATTTTTTCGACGGACTTGTGCCGGGACGGAACTGGTCTTAATCGTTCTCAGGATGTGTAGGACAGGCATTATGTTTTGTAAAAGTATTATTAGTGATAATGAACTTCTGTTAACAGTATCTCTGGAAATGTACCTTAAGGTGGTTCTCATATTTATTGCTCAACAATGCGAAACTTTCAGACACATTTTCTGACTCATTTTTAACTATAAAGGCATAAAATTGCCTGGCCTGAGTATTGAAGGCATTTGGAATCGAATAGCGTTTCCATTTTTGATAATTTACGTACAGAGATAACAGAGACTCTTGTGACGTGACTGTACGTTTTTCTCCTTTCCTGTGCTATCGCTTCCGGAAATTCGATTCAAAACGCTAACTTTGGCAGTATTTTCTGAAAGATATATCACTTTTATCTAAAAAAAACCGGCATTTACATGGTTTCTGAATAAGAATACCTGCCAATTTCATGCGTTTCCGAAAAGAAATGAATTCATAAATGTGTCAAAATGTAGCTCCTTTGGATTTGAGAAAAGCCTTAAAAATGACAGAAATATTTTCACAAATCTACTTTTTATTATAAGCTTCAAAAGTTATCATATTTTTAACCCTTTATTCTAAACTACAATAATCTTTTAACGAACCCCTATTTAAATTTTGAAACGTCTTTACAGACGTTGACTAAAACACTGTAAGTAATCGTTAATGTTTACTATTGTGTGTTTTCTATTTTGCGAACACATAGTAATTTAAAATATACTGTAAAATGTTCCCATAAATATGCATGTAGTATTCATTAAAAGAATCTTAATTGTATGTCGAGAAAAAACGGAATTTTTTGTAGAAATTAAGTCGGGCCGGGCCGGACCTGTTTTCACTGATTTTTGTACGGGCCGGGCCGAGAACGGTAAAAATGTAAACGGGGTGGGCCGGGCTCGGGCCGAACTTTCAATTTTTACACCGGGCCGGGCCGGGCCAAAATAGCTTTCCTTCGGGCCGGGCCGGGCCCGGACCTGGAAATTCCGGCCCGTGCAGACCTCTATGTCTTGGTATCTCCCTTGATAATTATAATTTTAAATAAAGGATTTTAAACTTTTTTTTTCTTATGAAGTTATCTTACACATACACAGATTATGGACATCAGGTCATTTGTGCCAAAAATACGTGTCTTATCGTTGCCATCGAAATACTCAAGGCCTGAGGACACAAGTTGTGACGTCATCACAAATCGACCGACTTCTCACTAGTGTTGGAATTTACACCGGAAAATTTTGAATCGCAATTTTCTTTTCTTTTATTTGTGGAATGTCTATCATTTTATAAAACAATAATAACTACTTAAACTTACTGGTGAGAATTAGGAAACCCTAAATAAAAATTCAGCCGGATGAAGAATGCCACAGTGTTGCCGCATCTTACTGAATTTTTATTAGGGGATTCCAAATTATCACCAGTAAGTTTAAATAGTTACTATTGCTTTATAAGATGATAGATATTCCACAAGTAAAATAAAAGAAAATTGCTATTCAAAATTTATCGGTGTGAATTCCAACACTAGTGAGAAGTCGGTCGACTAGTGATGACGTCACAACTTGTGTCCTAAAGCTTTGAGTATTTCGATGGCAGCGGTCTTATCCTTTTAATACAACAAGGATTTATTCAGCGACAAATAAATAATCAATCTAATCAATCCCCTGGCTCCCAAAATTTCTGTTTTTCACATCTTTGCCCCTCCCCATATACAAAGTTTATATTCGTTGAAACTAACATTTTTTTTAAATTTGTTGCTTTATAACTAATTAATCATCTAATTTCCCTCCTCCTCCAACCGCCCCCCCCCCCCCCCGAAAATTAACTCTGCTTCTCCCCTCTTCCAGTGCAAAGCACACAAAGTAAAACATCTCTGTAACTCTTTCATTTTAAAATTTTGTTCCTGCACTATTTGTAATTTTTTAGTAAAGCTGGTCATCTAATTGAACATTACCCTCAAAAGACTCTTTACAATGTTTTCTTCTCTGTTTTTTATAACAATAAACAAACAATCCTCTAAATCCCCCCCCCCCCCCTCCTCAAGCAAACAAAGTTTAAAATCTGTAAAATACTATTTTTTTTAATCTGTTACATTATAACAATAACAAATAAATCATCCAAATCCCTTAACCTCCAAAGTTTTGGCTCATTCCTTTTCCTAATTAGTCACAGACATCACATATTAACAAAAATTTTTAATATCTACCTAGTATTACTAAAAGCATATCTAAAATTTGATAATAATTCTTAAATTTTTTAGATCAGTTAATTCAATAACAGTGTTAAAATTCCTCCCTACCTCTCTTGATTGATTTGTTATTTTATACTTATTAATGAACTAGAAGTTGGAGAAAAAGTCTGGATTCAATACTGTTTGTTATGTGCCAGTGCTTGTAATAGTACACTATAGCACAGCATAGTAAAATTGAAATTGACACCTTGCTTTATACTTCTTCATTGTTTATAAATAGCAACAAATATCCACGATTTCGAGAGTGAGACTCTTCCATGTTCACATAGATTTCAGATTTATTTTTAAATTTTCACCTACATCACCCTCCTCTTTCTGAAATTTCCATTTTCCTGCTTTTAATCTCATCCATTATAAAAAGTTTTAAGCCCTATTTGTCACTTTACAGCGACAACAGTTAATTCTCTTAATTCCCATTCTGAAATTTCACTCAAAATTCCTTTTATTTCTAATTTTTCTGTCGTATTTGTTATTTTGAACTGAAGTAACTTTAAATAAATGGATCGTCTTCTTAACTTCTACTGCCACACACCTGAAATTCACGCCCTTACCCACCATCCATTTCAATGTTTAAAAGTTATATTTATAAAAATGGAACTCTGTATATAAAACTGCACATTACAATTCATTGATTTATTCAATTTGTAGGTTCATAATTGTTTTTTTGAATGTTGTTCTGGTCCTTGAAAAGCAGTGATTTTTATTTTAACAATGTGTAGAAGTCCTGTCAAAAAGTTCTGAATTTAGTCAATTGGTCATGAATTTCTTTGCCCCATATGGATTAATTTTTTTAAAAACTATTTACTGATAGACACATACTGAGGTTTACAATTTTCAACCCTTTTCCATGTACAATATGTACTGCATCATACTGCCTTAATATACCATGTTGTGTTCCCCTAAAATTAAGACCTAATCAGAAGTCTGAGCATGATTTTGCAGAATGCGAGCATTCTGAGTTCAGTATTCTGATTTCAGTAGTTTAAATTACGAGTAATTTAAACTACTAAAAGTTTAACCTTACCTAAAAAAAAAAAAAACCCACTTTAAAAATAGGCCTGTCTCACTTTCTTGAAGTGTGCAATATCTGAGAAATCACCCTAACTGGAAAAACATTTATTCCTGAAAAGTATACTCCTAGTATGAACAGAGGCGGATTAACCACTACTCGAGCCCCTAGGCTTGAGTTTTCTGCGGGCCCCGTCCTCTCCTTCGCGATAGAAGGAGCGATATAGACTAGGTGATTCAAAATACGTGTCTGCTCAATTATCTCATAAACCATTGATGAAGGACAGGACCGAAACTAGCCTTTTTGGCGCCAAGGGCAAACATGGATTTTGGCGTCCCCCCCCCCCCTCACCACCACAAAGTAAATTTACAAAAATAATTTTACTAAGTAGCTAATAGGCAACTTATTTTTCAATTTCAAATATATAAAACTGAACTACGTAATCAGCTTTGTCAAACATTGATTCATTAAATCCTTGAAAACGGAATCAAAAGGAACCGAATTGCATTTTAATATTTTTAAACTTTTTTTTTTTTTTTGTATAGGCTAAATGAGGTCGACATCTAAAAAAAAAAAAGGTTTTACTAAGAATTTTACTATGTGCATTCCCCCTACCGTTTGTTTTTATTGTCCCAGGCAGTCATTGCCCATGGCAAGACGAAAAAAAAAAAAGAAAGGAAGGAAGCTCAACGCTGCTCAGCTGGAAAAAACAAACAGCTTCCATGGAATTTTTTTATCTAACACAAAAGTCGGCTGGGGTACGCTGGGCACGGGTCACACAGACAATAGAATTCTCCCCAACTTTAAATGCCTCCTAAGCTACGGCGCACGAGTAGGGTTACTGTATTAAGCAGTTTATCCCTCGTTTGGCTAACTGAATATTATTTATTATATAGAAAATAATCAACATATAGGATTGGTCCCGCCAGAAAACGAATTAGAAAAGAAAATCGCGCACAAAATAAATATTTATTTTTAAAATTGTACCTTCTCTCTATTAATAAATATTTCATGTTTATTAATATACTGGGCAAGAACAAGTTCCAAAAAAGATTTATTTAAGATAATCTGCAATTAAAAAAATATTATTGTTTTTAGATGTACTTGGATTACATGATATAGAATTGTATGCAACAAGTAAAATACAAGTATTTTGATTATGATTTTATTAAAATGAATATTACAGTTTTCTGTTTTGAAAATTTGATACATCTCAAATTTATAATATGTATATATATATCTATATATATGTGTGTGTGTGTCTGTGTTTACAATTGTCAAGATAATAAAAAAAGATGCTTAAATTATTTAGAAAACACAACTTTTTATTAGTTTTTGAGATAAAAATTTCAACGTCTGGTTTTTGTAACATATAGTTATATAGACTTTTTGTACATAATTCTAAGAGTACATAATTCTATACATAAAATTTGAATATGTCAAATAATTAGTACATTTCAATAACTTTTTAGCAATTTCGTTTTTAAAATTTTCTTTTAACGCATTTAATATGTTTTATAATACGCTATATGAATCCCCTTTATTCCACATTATTAAGAGAATAAGTAAAAACTAAATACGTTAAGTAATTTGTAAATTTTAATAATCTTTGTTTAAATATTTCCTTTAACTCATTTAATATGTTATATATATACCCTTTTTGCCACATTTAGTACGAGAATAAGTAAAAACTAAGTGCGTTAAGTAATTTAGAAACTTTAATATTTCTTTAATATTTAATAGGGTTAAAATCAGGCATTTTTCTCCAAGAGGAATTTTTAAAGCTCCTGTGGTTGCAGGGAGGATTTGCACTTAAACTACATTAATAAGCATTAAACTCAAGCAAAACTTCCAGAAAGATCACCCCCCCCCCCCCTAAACACGCACATGCACAAACCAAAGCCATCTCCTGAATTTATCATTGAGCATTTTTGTTTTGAAATATTTTTAAAATATGCTTTACATCAAGGAAACAAATAAAGTACTGTGATCTAATAATGAAACAGTTGAAAAGTTACATTGCAGCAATGCAGGTTTTATTCTGAGAGTGCGGCTTGTGGAGATGACTGTTTATATTTTTTTATTTATATTTGACATATTAGGGATGGTTATTTAGTAGAAATTTGGATTTAAAGAAAATGCACATTTTTTTTAACCTTGGTATGTCTTATGCCATTACAAAAATATTGATTAATAAAAAAAATGTGTCTGGGGAGGGGGAAGGCTGCAGTAAATTTACGTGTACTGTATTATGTCTGTTCCGTATTATTGATTGTTCAATATATCAGTTTATGTAAATATATTCTTTTTATCAGACGTATAGGAATATATTTTATAAGAACCCTCTCTTTTTTAGATTTTAGAAAAACAGAACATAATATTTATTTATTTCATCAGGTTAAAAAGTAACAACTATTACTGAAATAAAATATTCCAGTTTTAAAAAACTTGTAAATTATTTATCAAAATAATTTTATTGTGGTGTCAAGGAATTAAATAAAAAATCTGACAAAATGTATGATTAAAACTAATTTTTAAGATATGCTTGCCATGAAAAGGCAGGTTTACTGTATGTAATGGGCCTTTCACTATTTGATATGGTCTTATTCTAGGTATATGTAATAATACTTATTTTTCCTAAATGAAATGATAAAAATAATTCTTGGCTAAATCATGAAAACTTTTGCTCATAAAAAATATTCAGAAATTAAAATAATACTTGTTTGAACAAAATTGCTTTGATTCGCACTTTATCATATAACACATTCCCCTTCATTTGAATTTTTTATTTTATCTTTCAAAAAGGGTAACTTTTATTTGCTTTAAAATTAATTTAATTTCAGATTATTAAGTCAAAAATAATAAACATAAATAAAACAAGCAAAAAGGAAGGGGGGAAGAGGTAGAAAAAAGTTCTAATATCACAGAGTACAAGAGTAATTTTTATATACTTTAAAATTAATTTAATTTGAAAATATTAAGTTATATAAGCAATGGGCATTAATAATCTAATTAGAATAGTAATTTAATAAAATAATAGATTACTACTTTAAGTATCAATATTTAAATTTAGTTACATTATTTAGATTTAAATAATGAAAGCTGACTTCACTGATATATACAATGTATGGTAAACAATACACTACATTGCATAAAAATGAAATTAATTGTGTTTTTTTTTTATATATTTCTTTCATATTTATAAAAAATATTATATGAAAGGTAATTCAAAATGTTCACTTAAAATTTCAGTCATATACAGCGACAAGTATTTACATATTGTATTTATTTATTATTGTTTGTGCAGTTTTAATGAAATAAAAACTTTATAATAAAAGTTATATTAATTATATTGTATACACAAACTTCATTGTTTTAATTTAATAACTTTTTTGTCGCAACATATTTTGACTTTGTCACGCTTACAATCACCAGAGAGAAAATTTGGCTCAGAGCTGGAAGTCTGCATGGACCGAATTTCCAGGACCAGGCTCAGCTCAGTCCGGCCCGAACGAAAATTATCTTGACCCAGTCAGTGTAAAATTAAAAGTTCGGCCCAGGCAGATATTTTCACAGTTCTGGACCCAGTCCGAACAAAATTCAGTAAAAACGGATCTGGCCCGGCCCATGAAAAGAAAAGAAAAAAAATATATAGCCCGGTCGGGTCAAGATTACAGCGTACATATTTATGGGAAATTTTTTTCAGTATATTATAGATTATGTCTCTTCCAGACAAATTACACAATAGCAACCTTAATTATTACTTAGAAACTAAAGACTTTTCAGCATTCAAATAAGATTCCTAAAATAATAATAATAATAATAATGTAGTTTAGAATAAAAGAAAAAAGAAGATTAAAAAATGATAACTTTTGAAGCTGTATAATAAAAGTAGATTTTTGAAAATATTTCTTTGTAATTTAATAAGACTGTTCTCAAATCCAAAGGAGCTACTTTCTGACACATTCCTAAATTAATTCTTGTTCAGAAATGTATAAAATGGGCAGGTGTTCTTATTCAGAAACTTCGTAATTGAATGGTGTTGTCATTTTTTTTTATAAAGCAAAAGATCTATCAAAAAATACTGACAAAGTTGGCAATTTTAATCAAATTTCACAAAGTGATAGCACGGGAAAGGAGAAAAACCTGTCGTCATGTGACAAGAATCGCTTATAACTCAATAAGTAATTTATTTATCAAAAAAGGGAAAATAATATTCGTTTCCAACCGTTTCAATAATCAGACTTGTCAATTTTATGTAATTTGTAATTTATTAAGGTTGTTCTCAAATCCAAAGGAGCAACTGTCTGACCCATTTCTGAATTAATTCTTGTTCAGAAATGTATAAAATGGGCACAAGCGTGAAACTTTCTGACATATGTACTAACTCATTTTTAAACGTAGAAGTACAAAATTGGCAGGGTTGACTATGGAAGCGATTTGGAATAGAAATGAGTTTTCCGTTCTTTGATAAATAAATTATCGAATTCTAAACAATTTTGGTCAAATGATAAACGGTTTTCTCCTTTCTCTGGCTGTTTTTTTTTCTTTCGGAAATTCGGTTCAAAACGCCCATCTTGATGGTATTTTCTGAAAGATCTTTTACGTTTACCAAAAACGGGAAAATACCTTTCGATTATACAGTTTCTGAAAAGAAGCACCTGACCATTTCATGCATTTCCGAACAAAAATGAATTAAAAGTTGTGCATAAAGTTGCGCCTTTGGATTTGAGAACATCCATATACTCGTGAAAGTCATATCCATTGAAAAAGGTTCATGTGTTATCGGATTCATTTAAATTTTTATATCGGGCCAGTGTTTAAAAAACTGTCCTATTTCTGCAATTCAGTGCTTGGCGAAATCTCTTCCCCTCATCGCCAAGTAACACACGCGAATGTCCTGTAAACTAACCTTCCCCGTTCCACAGCCCCGTTTTGACCTTTGGGGAGGAAAAAGGGGGAAAAGTAATTAAAGCGGGCTGTGTGAACCTTTGCGCAAAAGTCAGACGGGGGGGGGGGGGGTTCGCTTCGCGTTTGGTAGTTATTCATGGTAGATACTGGACAGTGTCCCACAATACAAACTGACCTTGAAAAACGGTAGTGATTCTCCTACACAGGAAGTGATGTAAAAGACAGAAGGCAAAGACATAGACATGATACTTTTGGAATGGTAGAATGAAAAAAGCTTCATTTGCAATTTTGTATTGTAGATGAATCTTTTTAACTATTTGTAAAGTTTAATGCATTTGGTTCAATTTTCCTTTTAAATTTTCAGGCTGCCCCTTCACCTCCTGTTAAAGCGACGCCCAAGGCACGTGCCCCCTCGCCCCCCCCCCCCCTAGTTTCGGCCCTGATGAAGGAAACGTACTTCCAATTACAAAAAGTATGGAAATTAAGTAAAGTTTTTAGAAATGGCATTTGTTTTACCTAGTGAAATTCTAAATTTAATTTTGGTACAGTCCCTGGATCTTATAGGTTATATTTAGGAAAATGTTTTTGTCTAAGAGGAACAAAACAAAACAAAACAAAACTATTCTTTTACAACTAAAACTTACCAAATTAATAAATTTTATGTAATTTCAGTGTTTTCTAGTACTACAAACGGAAGAAGTATTATTTAGTACAGGTAAACGGCAAACATTGAAATTTCATAAAATTCAAAATATTATAATTTGGTCGTAAAATAATGCGATTTTTTTTTAATGCTCTTGATGGTGCGCGGTAAAAAGGTCAACGGTAAAAAGGGCAACGGAAAAAACGTCAACGGTAAAAAGGTCAACAGGTAAAAAGGCAACGGTAAAAAGGTCAACCGGTAAAAAGGTCAACGGTAAAAAAGGCAACGGTAAAAATAATAATAATTAAAAATTGAGATTATTAGTTAATGAGGTACATATATATTGAGTTATAGAAAATCGATCCAATGTTTCAAGTAAAGCAAATGTATCGGTTACTTCAACTCGCTATATGAATAGCTTATGTAAAAAGACAGCGACTTTTATATAGTTATGGAAACCTTGACCAAGGACGGTAAGCGGAAGCCCCCCCCCCCCACCCCGAAAAAAATCTCCATGAAAAAAGGGCTCACATTAACTAGGGTGGAAAGGGTCCACATATTATGAGTAACTATATACAAGAACAGCTGCTTATTAATAAAAGTTAATTTTCACACTGTCAGTTTCTTACAGCGTAGGGTGCAGGGGGTACAGGGTTAATCGGTAGGTTATACAATTCTAAGATTTGGTCAAAGAAAACATAATTTTAACATTTCATTAAGGGAAGTTAAGTTTAACATGCCTTACTTCTACAAGGGGACAAGCTGGTGCTTTCTACGGGGGGGGGGGGGGGGTATTAAGAAAATACAATTCTTTCAACTCGCTACATTGATAGTTTATATATAAGCAAAGATGTTTAATCAATAATGGCTTTTGGGTGTAGTGGGGGGGGGGGGAGGGGAGGGGAAGGGAAAAAATTACGTACAGAGATTGCAAAGGGAATAAAATAAAGACGAAGAAAAGATCCATTTTCTTTAGAGGAATTTTTTCATTATCCTGCTTTTTTAGGTAAGGGACAGATTTAGATTTGTGGGTGTAATAAAATGGATAAGTATGAAGTAAAATTTTGACATTAATCTACTAACATCAAAATACAGTAAAACCTCTCTAAAGCGACCACGTTCCGTTAAAAAAAAATGGTCGCTCCGAGAGGTGGTCTCTTAATGGAGGTCATGTTTAAATCTAGATTTTAACTGTTGAAAAAAAGGTAATAATTAATGTTACTAAAATTTATTTTCACATTAGGAAAAAATATGAAAATTTAAGTTTCAAAACAAAAGTTAATTCCATAAGTTAATTACTGCAGAGTGTAAAAAATGAATACATTGACGTTCGTTATGATTTTACGGTTTTATCTTTAATAACTTATATTTCCAAGTCTTTTCGAAGCTAAGTAAATAAATGCAATTTTTTTTGGACGGGAAAAAATAATGACGATTTCATTGATCTATCTATTTCTTTGAGAGTTTCCTGACACAATAGGGCAGGGGAGTTAAAAGTTACCGGAATAAAATAAAAAAAATCTAAACCTAGTTTAGAAGTTTGATGAATAATGCGCTCTTTGGAATTATTTTTCTAATAAAACCTTCTTCAAGCGACCAGGGAAAATTTGTTTCATTTTCTTCAAAGAAATTGGTAGCTCATGGAGAGAGTTCAACTAAAATGGTCTCTGAAGGGAGGTAAAATTACTATTCAGTCCATGGGAATAAATTTCGTTCCATGAAAAAATGGTCGCTTAATGGAGGTGGTCGCACAGGGAAGTTTCACTGCATGATATTTTACTCAGGGATTTCCCCAAGTTTTTATCCTGCACTTATGTATTGTCTAGGGGTGGGGCTGGGGACACAGGTGTAAACTAGAGTCCTTTAGTTTTGAGTAACAAAAGGGCTTAGGTTTGAGTAACAAAAATGTAAACTTGTATTGTTATTTTGACAAGCTGTGCTAGATAAATAGAATAACCTTTAGGATATACTGGGAAATATCAACTCCATTCCTATCCCTTTGTATTTAAAGAGAGGAAAATGGTTTGTAAATCATAGAAAAATCCATTAGTGGGTTTCACCGAAACTTATTGCACATAAGAAATGAAATAAATGTTGAAATACCCAGAAAACCTCCTGATTTGTCACAAAAGATTCAGTTAAAGAATTTTTCTTTTGTATTTTTTAAAGGACTTTATAACGTTTGATTTTCTAGTTCTAGTCCTTCCCTTTTAGCCTTCGTAATATTCTTATTTTTTATTACATTATTTCACTAATAGTAATTACTGTATAATTTCTTTATAGTAATTTCTTAATTGTATTGATTTTTATGATACAGTTTTCGTTTTTTAATTTTTATATTAATTTGATATGAAAATAATTATTTATAACAAAAGTAGGGAGAAATTTTTATTGGCAGGGTACGCTTATATAACGCATAAAACTGTAAAGCAGTGTATTCGTTGGAGATACACGAAACATAAATTAGACTGCATTCTAATTTTTCTATCTGATCGGTGGCATTTTAACCGGGAAAAAAAAATAATAAAAACAAATCCTTAACTGGAAACACCTTTAACGAGAAATGCTATCAAACTGTTATTTACGAAAAGTAATATTCATCTCTTTTAATGGTAAAAAATCTACGATTATATAAAACAAAGTTTTTTTATTTTAAAAAAAAAGTGATATGGTGTCGTCTGGCATAAAGCAAGTTTCCAGATCAAAGTTAAATAAATATACAATATGGGAAAATGGCAACAAAAAGATATAATAATCTACTATTTTCCAACTACTTTTCCTTCGCTTTCTACTGAAATGGAGTACTTCTGCTGCCAACGTTAAAGGAATGACGTTATAAACTACAAAATTTTTTTTCTCAAAAATGAATTGAGATGCAGTTCTCAAACAAATTGCATTTAAAAGTACTTTTTTCCCCTGTGCGACGGTAAAAAAATTGAAAATGTGTTACGCTTAGAAATTATAAAAATTGCAGTAGAGATTATCCGTATTTAACCGCACAATATATGCGGACGGACGGACAGACAGACGGACCGAACGACGACTATAGGTTCTACGTATTTATATAATTACGAACGCACCTAAAAATGAAATGCAGTAGAACCTCGATTAATCGAGGTTTCTGTGCTACAGGCCTCCAAAAGTACTCAATTTCCAAGAAATATTGCACCCTGAGATGTCAACAGCAAACAATGCTTTGTTTCCAGTGACCGTGTGGCCTACTGAACACCAAATGAGATGTGTTATCGGACAATTATATCCCTCCCCCCCCCCCCGCTTAACTGGCAACAATAGGGAGGGGCGACTCTCACAATAGACATTTGGGTTTCATGACATTGCGCTTTCTTTCGCGAATCCCCCGTTAATGTAAATTTAACAAATTAATGTAATTAAATTAAAAAATATCTATATTTTTTCGTGAGATTTTTTTTCTTTTTGAAAATGCATCTTTCAAAATTTAACTTAGTATAGTAAAAAATTTTTCAATTTGCGTTTTAAAATTTACTACTTCGCTTCTTTTTTTAAACAATAGCTGAATTTCGAAGTGAAAAATAATTGTTCTGTTCAGTGTTCCCAGATTAAGGACTTTTTTGTCCCCAGATTGCCGATTGTCACCGTTTTTTTTTTTTTTTTTTTTTTTTTTGTGAAATAGAACTATTCGGTCTTTCTGAAAAATAAGGCGAATTACACCTGCTACTTTAAAAAAGTGGTAAGAGTCAAATAATCTAAATTAAGGCTGTTCTTAAATCCAAATGGGTAACTTTATGACATAAGTTTTAATTTATTTTTGTTCGGAATTGCATGTAACTAGCAAATGTTATTGTTCAGAAACTAGGTCATCGAGCTGTTTTTCCGTTTTTTGCAAACGCAATAGATCTTTCAGAAAATAGTTTCAAAGTGGGCGTTTTGAACCGAATTTTTGCTCGAAAGTAGAATAACCTCTGAAGAAAGGGCAAAAAACGTGTTTGTCACGTGATCAAAACCTCTTATAACTCAATAGGTAATTTATTGATTAAAAAAAAATGTAAAACACAGTTCGATTCCAAATCGCTTCAATGGTCAGGCTTTCCAATTTTATATCTTTCCGTTAAAATATAAATTTGTAAATGTATCAAAACGTTTTGTGCTTGTTGAGCAGAGAAGTTGAGAAGAGCCTTAAAAAAGTGCCCAATCTGGCAACACTGGTTCAATTATAAAGTAAATGTTAATAAATGCCTTGAAATTGTATTGCGCAATTTCTGTGTGAATTTTTGAAATTATTACTGCAATATTCTCTAATACATTTCAGAAATAATCCAAATACAGTAAACTCTGTTTAAGGCGGAATCGATCGGGACCGTGAAAATTTTCCGCAGTAGACAAATATTCCGCCTTAGACAAATTTTACTCTATGTCTATGGATTCGCAGGGACTGGAAAATCTTTCCGAGTTAGACAGATTTCCGTCTTACACAGAGTTCGCCTTACAGAGAGTTTACTGTATATGTGTTAAATTTATGCGGATTGTCATTTTAGTTACTCCTGAAATCAAGATAACAGAATGAGAAGAGTCAATCTTTTCAAAACATTTATATTTCTTCAAAGAATGGAAACGAAAAGTCTATTGTAAGAAATAATGAAGTTTAAGCAGAGTTCAGAGAATTTATGGAACAGGGGGATTTGTATCTAAAGATCATCAGTTGTTAATACGGATGTTCACAACTGATTGACACGCAGAATTCTCCCAAGGAATAGGACAATAGCATTTAGCTGGTACTTTGATAGTACTTTGAATTATATATAACAAAAAACCCCATTATCTGGAAGTATACTATAATGCGAATAGTAAAAAAGGGGGTGCATTTGTATTCATGGACGTACATAGGATTTTTGTTGGGCGAGGGAAGGGGGGAGCAATGAAAAGCAGTTGGGTATTTTCGGCCACGGAAATCAGTTAGTTTTGATTTAAAAGAAAATAATAATAATAATAATTTTAACAAATTTGTTTGATGCCCGGGAAAAAGGAGAAGAGGGGAAGGGCCAAAATTCCTTTTTAAGGCTACAACAGATATGAATAAGTGTTATATTGTTAGATGTCTTTTGATTTTCAAAGGTATTACTACAGTCAAACCTCGTTAACACGAACACGCTTAACGCGAATTACTTTTAGCACGAACTGTTTCCAATTGCCCCGTTTTGTTGTATGTAATGTATTGAAGTTCGGATAACACGAACAAAAAAAGTTTCCCCTTGAGTGTTCGCGTCAACGAGGTTCGACTGTATATATATGTAAGCATATAGTATATTACCTATCTTTTAATTATTATTATTACTTTGCACGATCATGTTGGCCGAATGATAGATTAAAGCTTGAAAATTAAATTTTTTATCCTCCTACCTCACACAAACACCAATGTGATCAGAATTAGTTCAAATATTATATGATAAATATGATTAAAACAATACTTTTATTAGAGTTTACTTTTTTTAAATCACTACATAAAAAAAGGATGACATAATACCTCTTACCACAAAGGCGCTACCAATAAAAAATCAAAACAAATAAAACATTTTAAAATAAATGTTTCTTTCTCGCCACCCCCCCCCCTTTTTTTTTTTAGAGTTTCAATACAGCATTATGATTAAGAAAAATTAAATAATAGAAGTATGAATAGTTTTTAAAATAGAAATGTTTCTCGAGTAAAGTAAAAAAAGCATGAAAATAAAATTTCAATTACTTCTAAGTTTGGGACACTAAATTTTGGGGGTCTGGACAAATGCCCCACTTGCCCACACAGAAAAAGCATAATCTTTTCAACTATATTGGAATCCAAATTGACTTCTTTTTTCTGACATATTCCTGAATTTAGTTTTGTTCGTAAACACATGGAATTGGCAGATGCTCTTATTCAGAAACTATGGAGTTGAACAGTTTTACCATTTTTCGATAAAGTCCGGCATTCTTTTTAAAAACGTTGTTAAAATTGGCGTTTGGAATAGAATTACGCGGGAATGGCACGCGATATTCTATATAGATTCTATGTAAACATTATTCTATATAGAGTCTTCACCAGAAAGAATACTTTGGACAATCTTTTGCAAATTCAAGTCAACCCGAATCCCAGCTCAAGAATCAAAATCTAACTCGAATCCGAAACAAAGAAAGTCAAACCGATTCGTAGCAAAATGGTAGAAATTAAAATGATATGTAAAGAAAAAATATAGCACGAACCGCAGGTCGCGTCATTTTCGGATAAAAGCGAGTTTCCTAGCCCGATCCGATGCAAAACGCTACATGTCTACACCATAGTCAATAAATTTTAATCTTTAATTTTATTTCAAATTATTTTCGTGAAAACATTTTCATATCTGCTATGTATTCTCTAAATTGTGCTTTCTTGAGCCAAATCTTTCATATTTACTGACCCCCCCCCCCCCCCCCACACACACACACACACCTACTTAACGGTATCCCCTTCTACATTGTAAACATCAAGATAATGAAAATTCTTCGCTTTCAAAAATTTTCATTTGTTTGTCATCATTTCAACTCTTTTAAAATCTCTGTATGTAGAGTTTTTTTTCTTTTCATTTCATGTCTTTTCCCATTCTCGTCCCCCGAAAAACTAGCTTTGGTCAAAGTTTCCATAAATATATAAAAGTTGATGTCCTTATACATAAGCTATCCATATAGTGCGTTGAAAGAATCTACAGTGTATAATTTCTGTTTACCCCACCCTCCATTCCAGGTACCTCTTAACGAACAGTCAACGTCTCCATCATGGAATAATTTTTAATACAAAGCACCTATATATTTGTGTCTTTAGTATAATGCCATGTATAATATAGTCCTTTCGGTAAACGGAAAAAAGGTGACAGGAAAAAAAATGACCGGAAAATACGTGACAGAAAAAGGAGAGCGGAAAAAACGTGACAAGGTAAAAAGGAGAGCGGAAAAAACGTGACAAGCGAAAAAAGTGACCGGAAAATACGTGACAAGAAATTGTTAAATATTGAACTTGTCGATAAATAAATGCTAACAACTAAAGTGCAGTTTTTCCACTGTCAGTTTTTTACAGCGTAGGGGAGGGGGGGGGGGTACAGAGTTAATGGGTGGGTTAGACAATTCTAAGATTTGGTCCGAGAAAACATAATTTTAACATTTTATTAAGTGAAGTTTAACATGACTTCTACAAGGGACAAGCTGGTGCTTTCTGCGGGGGTGGGTGGGTGGGTGGGGGGGGTATTAAAGAAATACAATTTATTCGCGAACGCGAATACAAATATTTTTCATCGATGTCTACAAATGCTAATATTGAAAAAAATTCGAAAATTCGCACGATAATTCTAATTAACATCACTACTTGATATTTGATATTCGCGAAAGGTAATACCAATATTTTCCGTTGATGTTTAAAAATGCAAAAAAAGAAAAATTCCTGAATATTCGCATATGAAAATTAACAATTACACCACTACTTAATTTGGATATTATGTGAATAAGAATGCTTTCCGTTGATAATTAGAATACAAATATTGAAAAATGTTGTGAATGTTCGCATACGAGAATGCTCGTTTACATAACACCTTGATTTTCGACTTACGCATGTATAATATATAAACTTTTGTAAATTTAAAAAAGTCAGTTATAATAGATACGATCGGAAAGTTTTATTTTTATTATTTTTATTTTATTTAACGCTATTTGAATTTTTTGTTTATTAACATAAAATTATATTATTAATAATAACAATTTTTAGACATTCTGAATCACTTATCAATTTATAATTTTTTATGTCCTGATCAGTGGCATTAGTATTTTCAGATATTTACAGAACAAATAAAGAAAAAATAATAATAAGTAAATATCTTTGTTAAGATACGCCTAAAATTAGAAATTAGCATAGTTTGTTACTTTTGTTGTTGTTGTTGTTGTTGTTATATTAAGCAATTGATTGAAGTCGAATTTTTTGCAATTTTTGGTTCCATCATGGAATTTCCAGATAAATTATTCTAAATATTTAAACTAAACAAAATAAATTAAAATAAACATTTCTATAAGATACTGGAATCACGGGTAAAAAGCGCACATAGAAAAAAAACAAATCGGATAAAGGATCACTGGAAAGTATTGTATTTATTAAGTTGTATGTATAACAGAAAATATAATATAACGTTTGTTTTTTAAGGAATTTAATATCTGTTTTTAAAACATAGTAAAGCTTATATTTTTTTAACGACATGAAGGCCATCTTTAAAAAATAATTAATTTATTTTTTATACATATATTTGTATACATAACAGAAAATATGAAGTTCGTTTTTTTTTTAGATTTTGAGGAATTTAATATCTATGTAATTTAGAAAACGTAGTAGAGCTTAGTTTTTATTTTTTTTTATTTTTTTTTAACGACATGAAGGCGATATTTAATAAATAATTTATTTATTTATTGCTGACTTTGCCCAAATGACACCTGAGAATTCATTAAAAGAGTAAGGGTATTTGTTTCAGAAAAATTCTTTTCGGGAATTTAAATGCAAAATTTACTGTTATCTTTATTTAATTTTTTTAAAAATCTATTGCTTACTTCAAAAATACAATTGAATAAAAAAAAAATATTTTAAACTAAATAAATATGGCTATTAAGAAAAAATGTACTCTAACTTTAACGAAAAATCATGCTTTCAACATATGGGACCCCTCACGTTAAAGCTTCAACAAAGAGAGTGGTTCCTCTTATTATCGACTGACAATCATTCAAAATATTTTGCTTTCTATTTGATTGTAACAGGCGTTTTGAAGATTGTAGTTTTAAAAGAATGATAGACAGGTATTTTGTTGCGAAGAGTACATTGGAATTTTGCAACTCACTTCAATGTACATATTTGAAAGTGGTAGAAGACCATAGTTTTGGAGAATGGTTTTTGTTGAATGATATTAATCTGACAGACGAATAATATGTAATAAAAGGGTTGTTTCTTCTGTGAAATTTTTACGTGCCACCCATCGTGTTTTATGAGATATTTTCATGTAAATAATGGGAAATGGTATTGATTTTAGATATTTCACACAATTTGAGATAGTGTATAATGAATAACTTTGAACCGGATTATTGGAACAAATACTCAGCTGTTTTCATCCTTTGTAAATATTCCCTGGAGTGTCATATGCTACATTTCCAGAGACCTCACAAGTTTAAAGACTGGATTATTTTTTGTTTAACTATTGCAGATTGATGTATAATAATTTAAGAGGTTAGTTATGTTTATGACGGCCAATTATCAACACGAGGGATATGGGCCCAAAAGTTGGGGGTGCCCTCCGTGGGGGGGGGGGGGTCTTTCCAATAGAACCTAACCCGTATTTACGCATGAAAATCCATGGTTCGAAGAAAAAAGCACGAACAATTAGGCCGACGGGCGCGATTGGGTTCGAATCCAGCACCTTCCGTCTACCAGCTTCGAGAGCAGAACCTCTCGGCCACTGGTGGGGCAATAATTTAAGAACTCACATTGTTTTAAACTTGTTGTAGATTTAGAAAATGTACAAATATCATGTCCTTACAATAGACCCCCCCCCCCCATGTTTCAACGTTAAGAAAGCTGAAAAGATGCCAAGGCAAAATAAATCATCATTTAAAAAATACTTTTGTTTTGTGCAACCAATAATGCTTTCGGAACATGATAGAGTAAAGCATCTGTAACTCATTCTAAACTGTATTACTACTAATCGATGTATTAAATGAATTTTATAAACAGTTATTTTAATGGTATTTTGAAGAACTGTCGTTACATAAAGGGTTAATGTATTATTTAATTGCTAACTTTCGTGTTTTCCATTTCCACGTTCGCTAATGCGATTACAAAATACTTTTTACTATTACTGGAAATATTTTATGTATGAACATTTCCAGAACTTTTTCTCGATCAGTTTCCAAAGAATTGATCAGAAATATAAATCTTAATTTTCCCATGCGTTTTTTTTTTTTTTTTTTTTTTTTTTTTTTTTTTTTTTTTTCCGCCTACCAAATTAAGTTTAGTTACGTAAATATAAGTGAACATTAGAATAGATGATGAAAGCATTAAAGTGGACATTTATTTTACAATTTAAAAAAAAAAAAAAACGTGCTTACAACTATAATTTTGCGTGGTTTCGGAGTACAGTTTAAAAGCGGAAGTCAGTGGTGTAAAAAAAAAAAAAAAAAAAAAAAAATTCAATTATTTTTATTTTTGCAGCTGAAGATAATTTCCAAACTACTCTTTATAACACATAAAGATATTTTTCTCAATTATTTGTATACAACCTCAACTGATTTTGAGAATTGATACTTTTAATGTATAAAAAATATAAAAATATATTTGTAATATTTTGTCAATTAAGATTGCAGCTTGAATATGAGTATTTTTTTTTTCATTTTAAATACCGTATATACTCGAGTATAAGTCGACCCCCCCCCCCCCCCCCCCAAATTCTTGAGCAAAATTTTGAAAAAAATTGAATTTCCCTGTATAAGTCGAGCCACATTTCTGGTACTATGTTGAAAAATTATTTGTAATCGAGGATAAAAAAAAATTATTAAATTTTCATTAATAATTTTTACTAATTAAAAGTTTACTAATGTAAACTTTTTTACGTTTCTAATTAGACTTTTTTAATTCAACGTTTTAAAACTGTATAATTATGTAAAACCGGAGAAGGTTAAACTATTTTGAAGCCTATTCATATAAATTCAATGATGCTTAAAAAGAAAAAATTCTTTAAAAATTTATTCAAGCCTTATTTACGAGGGTAAACAACTTCTTAAACTGCTAAAATATAGTGCTTCTTTGTATTGTAGGACTTTTACAGAACAATTACAGGGACATTATCATTGAGCTTTTTTTGTCAATCACAGGGAATTGACCATTGCCCGGTATTATCTCTCATGTGGTTACTTAAGACTTTTTTTTTTAACTTCTTCGTGTATAAGTCGACCTTCCCCCCCCCCCCCTCCCCATTTTCAACTCCCAAATTTTTTCTAAAATTCTTCGACTTTTACACGAGTATATACGGTACATACCATATTACTTACCAATACGGTAAGTAAGAAAAATTAAACAAGCAAAAATTAAACACTTCTAAAATTGCTTCAGTATTAATTGCCAATGTATTTGTTCAACTACTTAAGGGTTCTCAGGACTCTTAAAGCTTCAAAATTTTTAGCCACCGATATGCTATTTCTTTCGGGTAGCAATTACAATGTCGTCTCTAAAAAATAATGTTCCGTGTTATATAAGCCAGCCGAACAAAACAGATGTATCGAATTTCTAAGTATCCCACATTTTTTTTAATATATACCTTCGTATAGGGGAAAAAGTACTTTTAAATGCAATTTATTTAAAAACTGCATATCAATTCATTTTTGAGATATTATTATTATTATTATTATTATTATTATTTTGTAGTTTTTAACGTCATTCCTTTAACGTTGACAATCCATTTCTGTAGGAAGTAAAGGAAAAATAGTTGGAAAATAGTAGATTAATATCTTTTTGTTGCCATTTTCCCATAACAACTGAAAAAAAAATATAATTAAAATGTGCTATTTTGAAAAAATATAAATGAATGATTTCTGATAAAACATGGAGCTATTACAAACTATATTAGATTTTAAGTTATCTATATTAATGTTGCAAACAAATTAAGGCATATGAATCATCAGAAAGCTGATTTTTTTTGTCAAGTTTCTTGAATGACGACATTACTTTTTTTTGGATATGTGTGTTATTCTGTGATAGTGACGCCATATGTGTACTTTTCTGTAGATGTTGTTTAAGACTGGATGATAAATGTGGAATTCTTAAGCGGATGCGAATGACGTTATTTTATATAAAATAAAAGCGTGTGTTTTAAGTCTTAAAATTGAAATGTGTTTTGTACTATCTATATTTATACATAATTTTTTTTTAATCGGTGGCGACACTAAATTCTAAACTAGTATGTTGTGACCATCACAAAACTTTCTTCTGTATAAATCACGACATACAAGAAATTACATCCATTTAGCACAAATTTATATCAAAGTATATCTGAATTTGAAGTTTGATGAAATTTCATGCATTAGTTCTTGAGATAGAGCTATGATTAAAAAAAAATGCAGTATAGCAGCGCCACCTGTTGAGCGATTTACACCAAATGTATAAAACTTCAATTCATGTAAAGGTCTAACTGAATCTGAAGTTTGATGAAAATCCGTGCATTCGTTCTGGAGATTGAGCTATTGCGGAAATCGTGAAAAATACTAAATAGCAGCGCCACCTGTTGAGCGATTTACACCAAATACTAATAAGCACCAATTTATAACAGGGACTAACTGAATATAAATTTTTATTAAATTCCGTGCATTAGTTCTTGAGATAGAGCGCCCACAAAATTTGTGTCACATACAGGCAGAAAGACAGAGTCACAGACAGACAGACATTTTGTAAAAACATGTTCTTCGGAATCTGACCCCTAAAACGTATAAATCCGTCGAAAACCGAAAGTCGAAAATTTTCACGAATCCAGTACTTTCTTCTTGTAAAGATAGAAGAAAGTAAAAATCAGAATTCCTGTTCTCTAGTTTTTGATCCCCCCCCCCCCCCCTCCGCGCAACGGCATTCTTGTTCAAAGTTCCAAAAAATATATAGAAGCAGATATATTTCTACGTTCTCCCTAACAGTGGTCACCTCTTTTTATCCGATTCTTTTCCAATCTTCAACATTTCTACAAATATTGCCTAAATCGAAACCTTCCATATTCTAGAAAATCATATCAAAATTACAAAATTTTAGCAACATCAAGAAATACTTGATCACATGGTCAAACAATGCTTGTAATAAATAACGGGTAAGGAAGAAATTTATTTCAAGAGTTTCATGTTTCTCTACATTTTGCTTTAAAAATTTAAATCGTAGTATCTATGATATTACAATCATAAATTTATTGTAGATGTATTTAACTTTGATCTGGAAACGTAATTTATGCCAGACGACAGCATATCAGAAAAAAAAAATAATAAATAAATAAATCTTTGCTTTAATATAATCGTAGATTTTCTATCATTAAAAGAGGTGAATATTACTTTTTGTAAATAACGGTTTGATAGCATTTCTCGTAAAAAGTGTTTCCAGTTAAGGATTTTCTTTTTTTTTCGGTTGCAAGGCCACCGATCAGATAGAAAAATTAAAATGTAGTCTAATTTATGTTTCGTATATCTCCAACGAATAAATAGCTTTCCAGTTTTATGCACTAAGTATGCGTACACTGCCAAAAATTTCTCCTTGCCGTTGTTAGAAATAATTATCTTTATATCAAATTAATATAAAAATTCAAAAACTAAGACTATTTCTTAAAAATCAATACAATTAAGAATACTATAAGAAATTATATAGAGATTACTATTAGTGAAATAATGTAATAGAAAAGAAGAATATTACGAAGACTAAAAGCGAAGGACTAGAAGTGGAAAATCAAACATTATAAAGTCCTTTAAAAAATACAAAATAAAAATTGTTTAACTGAACCTTGTGTGACAAACCAGGAGGTTTTCAGGGTATTTCAACATTTATTGCATTCCACAGGTGCAATAAGTTTCGTTAAAACACATTCGTGGATTTTGATATAGTTTACAAACCATTTTTCTCTCTTTAAATACAAAGGGAAAGGAGTCTTTCTATTTATCTGACATAGCTTGTCAAAATTACAAGGTTACATTTTAGTTACTCAAATCTAAGTCCCTTTTTTACTCAAACTTAAGTCCTTTTGTTACTCAATCCTAAAGGATTCTAGTTTACCCCTGTTGTCCATACCAGCCACACCCCTAGAGACAATAGTTAAGCATATGATGAAACCATGAGGTAATGTGGCCCTGTGTAAAATGTCATATTTTGATGTTAGTACGATAATCACAAAATTTTATCTCATATTTATCTATTTTATTACAACCACAAATCTGCCTCTTACCTAAAATTGCAGGATAATGAAAAAATTCCTTTCCTCTAAAGGATATGCCTCTTCGCTTCGTCTTTGTTTTGTTCCCTTTACAATAGGGGTGTACAACCTTTTTAAGAGAAGGACCACCTACAAAAATGTTTGGGTTCTTGAAGGCCACTTCAGTAACACAAAGAGAATTGTATATAGGGAAGGTTGGGGGGGGGGGGGGGCATAATTTTGTCATGATTTTTCGTTACAGTTCCAAATGTGAGTACATTTTTTCCTAATAGCCATATTTATTTAGTTTAAAATATTTTATTTTTATTCAATTGTATTTTTGAAGTAAGCTATAGATTTTTTTTTTTTAATTATATAAAGATAACAGTAAATTTTGCATTTAAATTCCCGAAAAGAATTTTTCTGAAACAAATACCCTTAAACTTTTAATGAATTCTCAAGTGGCATTTGGGCAAAGTCAGCAATAAAAAAATAAATTATTTATTAAATATTGCCTTCATGTTGTTAAAAAAAAAAAAAAAAAAAAAAAAAAACTAAGCTTTAGTAGGTTTTTTAAATTACATAGATATTAAATTCCTCAAAACCTAAAAAAAAACGAACTTCATATTTTCTGTTATGTATACAAATATATGTATAAAAAAATAAATTAATTATTTTTTAAAGATGGCCTTCATGTCGTTAAAAAAATATAAGCTTTACTATGTTTTGAAAACAGACATTAAATTCCTTAAAAAACAAACTTTATATTATATTTTCTGTTATGCATACAACTTAATAAATACAATACTTTCCAGTGATCCTTTATCCGATTTGTTTTCTTCTATGTGCGCTTTTTTCCCGTGATTCCAGTATCTTATAGAAATGTTTATTTTAATTTATTTTGTTTAGTTTAAATATTTAGCATAATTTATCTGGAAATTCCATGATGGAACCAAAAATTGCAAAAAATTCGACTTCAATCAATTGCTTAATATAACAAAAAAAAAAAGTAACAAACTATGCTAATTTCTAATTTTAGGCGTATCTTAACAAAGAAATTTACTTATTATCATTTTTTCTTTATTTGTTCTGTTAATATCTGAAAATACTAATGCCACTGATCAGAACATAAAAAATTATAAATTGATAAGTGATTCAGTGTTGCCAGTAGGCTACTTTTTTTAATTCAGATTTCTTGATTGCCACCACTTATTTGGAACGGTTAAATTCCCTTTGTTTTAACCTTAATAAATATGTCATTAAGTAAGACGTACTTTACAATTTCAAAAAAGTGGTGTCAATCAAGAATCTGAATTAAAAAATAGTAGCCCATCTGGCAACACTGAAGTGATTCAGAAAGTCTAAAAATTGTTATTATTAATAATATAATGTTAATAAACAAAAAATTCAAAATAGCGTTAAATAAAATAAAAATAAAACTTTCCGATCGTATCTATTATAACTAACTTCTTTAATATTTAAAAAAAAAAAAAAAAAAAAAAAAAAAAGTTTATATATTATACACGCGTAAGTCGAAAATAAAGTTGTTATGTAAACGAGCGTTCTCGTATGCGAACATTCACAAAATTTTTCAATATTTGTACTCTAATTATCAACGGAAAGCATTCTTATTCACATAATGTCCAAATTAAGTAGTGGTGTAAATGTGAATTTTCATATGCGAATATTCAGGAATTTTTCTATATTTGCATTTTTAAACATCAACGGAAATATTGGTATTACCTTTCGCGAATATCAAATATCAAGTAGTGATGTTAATTAGAATTTTCAAATTTTTTCAATATTAGCATTTGTAGACATCGACGAACAATATTTGTATTTCGCGTTCGCGAATAAATTGTATGTCTTTAATACCCCTTCCTCCCCCCCCCCCCCCCGTAGAAAGGACCAGCTTGTCCCTTGTAGAAGTCACGTTAAACTTCTCTTAATGAAATGTTAAAATTATGTTTTCTCGGACCAAATCTTAGAATTTTCTAACCCATCCATTAACTCTGTACCCCCCCCCCCCCCCTACGCTGTAAAAAACTGACAGTGGAAAAACTGCACTTTAGTTGTTAGCATTTATTTATCGATAAGTTCAATATTTAACAATTCTTGTCACGTATTTTCAGGTCACTATTTTCCCTTCTCACGTTTTTCCGCTCTCCTTTTACCTTGTCACGTTTTTTGCGGCTCTCCTTTTTTCTGTGACGTTTTTTCCGGTCACGTTTTTTCCTGTCACCTTTTTTCCTAGATTCATTGTTTTCAATAACAGGGTTACAAATACATGTTCTTACCACGTGCTTTTACTTGAAGCATAGAATCTGTTTTCTATAACTGAACGTATATGCACCTCAATAACTAATGTATCTCAATTTTATGTTCAATGAAGTATTTATAATTATTATTTTTTAACAGTTGCCTTTTTTGCCGTTGACCCTTTTACCTGTTGACCTTTTTTACCGTTGCCTTTTTTACCTGTTGACCTTTTTACCATTGACCTTTTTACCGTTGACGTTTTTTCCGTTGCCTTTTTTACCGTTGACCTTTTTTCCTAAATTCGCTCTTGATAGATGGAAGACAACATTCTTTTAGGACCCAGGGGGCGTACTTGTGTTGAAATTCCTAAAATGTGATAACTTGTGATGAAATTTCGCGAGTTTGTACTATAGCAATAACAGTCATGATTTTTCCGCGAATATATATATATACACTGCTAAAAAAAATTAGGGGAGCAAGTAAAAAAGTGAAGAGAACAGTTCAAGACAGCCATGTATGGGCATAAAATGGATAGTACGCGTGTACCAATGCGCGATACAGAAAAAAAGATGTAAAAAAAATTGTAAGGGAGCCTTTATTCTTTGAAAAGATAGAAAGAACATGAAAAGATGGTTTAGGGAAACAGTTTGGTTACATGTAAATGATAAAAAAAAACATATTGTTTAGAAATGATGCAAGATTTTTAATATAACGTGTGGTCTCCTCGAACAGGTAAGACTGTTGCACACGTGTTTTCCATGGATGTGATGAGGTTATCGATAAGACTTTGTGGAATACTGTTCCACTGCTCAAGAATTGCAATCTCCAAGTCCCGGACAGTAAAAGGAGGGCTTGGTCTCGCATCAATGCGTCGTCTGAGTATGTCCCAAACATGCTTGATCGGATTCAGGTCGAGAGAGCCTGCTGGTCATTCCATACGCTGTATTGTTTTAGCTTCAAGCATGTTTCCCAGAAGACGTACTGTATGAGGTCTGGTATTATCATGCATGAAAAAAAAGAAATCACTAATTGCTGCAACATAAAATACGACATGAGGTCTCCGTATCTCGTCTGTATAACTTCGGACCGTCAAAGTGCCATTCCGAATGATATGCAGGCCCGTACGTCCACCTATGCTGATTCCAGCCCATAGCATCAACCCACCTCGTCTGTAATGGGATCTTTCACAAATGAATGTGGGATTATTTTGAGTGCCTGTTTCTCTCCATGCCAAAACACATCAGATGTCATATACAGACTGAATCGGGACTCGTCTGTAAACAGAATTTGACTCCAACAACGTTGCCTCCAAACTCGGTGTTCAGTTGCCCACCTTCTTTGGGCCGCACAGTTGCTTGCGATCAACGGAATTGTATTCCGTTGATCTCAAGTCTCCGTTGACCATTGGCTTACGTGCATAGAGACCACCCTGATGAAGCCTATTTTGGACTGTTTGGATGCACACCCTTTGTCCTGTGGCCAAGAACAACTGTGTTTGCAGCAGAGCAGCATTGCCCGTTCCGTCTCAGCGAGCTGTTAACAGGATATATCGGTCATCAGTTTCTGTGGTAGCACATGGTCGACCTTGCCCTTGTCGATGTCTACCATTCCATGTGTCTTCGAATCGATTCCACAGCCTTGCATTGACACTTCTTGCGGCCTCAACTCAACAGCGTTCGCTACACTTCGTTGTGTTTTCCCAGATTCAACTGTCCTGATAACACGCCAAGCCATGGATTCCGTTAAATCACATTGTTGTGACATTTGCAAGCCACCTTTTCTCAAAACACAAGCTGATCAACGGAATTTTACAACTGAGACCGTGAAACAGATGTCACTGCAAAATCCGGATTTCTACACTTATCTACTTTTCGACGTCATAAACTTTAATTCGCATGTGAAGATTTCTTTATTTGTTTTCTACTACGCTTTAAATTATGGATGTTTTATTTTACGTTACTTATCGGTGTAAATATTTGCGTAACCATGTGCTCTCCTAATTGATTTGAACAGTGTATATATATATACACATATATATATATATATAACCATTATATAATATTACAATTCATCACCTTTTATATACATATATATATATATATATATATATATATATATATATATATATACAGTCGTGGCCATAAGTTTAGGACCACCACTGAAATTTAAGATCCAGACAATAAATTGCATCTGCGACATTTATTACTCAAAGTTCAAAAGAAAAGCGAATACAGTAACTCCACTGTCAGACGGAATGACGCCATCTGACGAAAATCGATTTGATTTATGACGTTATTAGTGGTTTCAATTTTAAAAACGCTAGTTTCTGCACGGTGGTCCTAAACTTCTGACCACGACTGTATATTCCCGCTCAATCCCGCGAATCATTTATTTTTGCAAAATTCCAGAAAATCAGTATTTTGTAATTAATAAGTGCATAGGAGAGAAAAAAAAATATGAACCAGAAAATAGTGAAACATTTCTCATATGTGTCCCTTCTCGGAACAAACCGAGTAGGAAACCATCCGTTCACGTAATCCATACCGATGTTCAACAATTTCCAATTCTGCCCCAAACGGAATAGGGGAGCAGTGTTCGACCTCTCAATTTCAAGGTTAACGAGTTTCGACTAGACCCTCTGTAGAATTTCGACCAATCGCTTCCAAGGACACATGTGGTCTGCTTATTTATCTGAAACTCGAACATGTGTGTTTACATGCGAACCCTTTAAAAAGAGAGCTTTAACTGGCACTATGATTATATATTGATTTTTTATAGATTAATATAAAGTGAATTATATAATATCGCTATAAACAGTGTGTAAAGTTTTAATAGGTTGTGAGTTATAATTTTTACGAAGTATTAAGATACAATTATATAATTTTTAATATTACTTAGGGTAAAATTAAGGGATTATTTAAACAAAAACTATTTACAATTACACTTTTAAATTAGTACAATTTTTAATCTTCTAAAAAGTATATTAGTATGAAGGTTTTTTTTTTTTTTTTTTTTTGGAATATAATCTTTAAAATACAAGCTATATCAGCCAAATAATTGAAAAATTATGTTTCACGCATAATAATTATTTTACATTCACAATTACCGTATATACTCGTGTATAAGTTGAAGAATTTTAGACAAAATTTGGGAGTTGAAAATGGGGGATCAACTATACACGAGAAAGAAAAAAAAAATCACAGACTACTGCGATTGCTTTTTTCAGTTTTTTAAGTAATTACATGAGAGATAAAAGCGGACAATGGTCATTTCCAAGTGACTGACAAACAAAGCTCAATGTCCATGTAATTGTTTTGCACCCATTTTCTCTTGGGACAAAAACCCTTCAATATATTCCTTTCAGCATTTTAATCCCCTTTTTAAAAAGAGTCAAACTTGAGAATGCTTCTAGATATCTTTCTTAAAAGTCCTACAATGCAAAGAAGTACTATATTTTAGCAGTCTAAGAAGTTGTTTACCTTTGTAAATAATGCCTGAATGGATTTTTGAAAGAATTTTATCTTTTTAAGTATCATTGAATGGATGTGAATAGGTTTCAAAATAGTTTAAGCTTCTTCGGTTTTACATAATTATACAGGTTTAAAACGTTGAATTTAAAAAAATCTGATTAGAAAAGTAAAAAATTTACTAATTTAATGAAAATTTATTAAATTTTTCTATCCTCGATTACAAATCATTTTTCAACATGCTACCTGAAATGTGGTTCGACTTATACACGAAAATTCCATTTTTTTTTCAAAATTTTGCTCTTAAGAATTGGGAGTGGGGGGGGGGGGGGGGTCGACTTATGCGCGAGTATATACGGTATATAATTTTTATTAATATTTAGATTAAAATCAAGGGATTATTTAAACAAAAACTATTTGTAATTACTCTTTTGAATTAATACAGTAAGTTTTAATCTTCTCAAATATAAATTTATCATAAAGTCTTTATTTTATGTGAGTACGCTTGCTTTATTAAACTAACTTTTCAATACAAGCTTTTTTTTTTTTTTTTAACAAGTTTTAAAACACAAGCAATAGCAGCCAAATAATTGAAAAATAATGCATACTCATAATTATTTTACAATTACATAATTTTTTATTGTTATTTAAAGTAAAATCAAGGAATTATTTAAACAAAAACTATTTGTAAATACTCTCTTGAATTAATACAGCAAGTTTTAATCTTCTCAAAAATATATTTTACCATGAAGGTTTTTTTTTTATGTAATTACACTTTATTATACTAACTTTTTTAATACAAGCTTTTTTTTTATGTATACAAGTTTTAAAATACAAGCTATGGTAAATCTATAGGCCAATTAATTAAAACCTTATGCTTTCTCATAATTATTTTACATTTACATTTTAATTTTATTATTATTCAGGATAAAATAAACGGATTTAAGCAAAAACTATTTGTAACTATACTTTTGGATTACAACAAGTTTTTATCTTCTCAAAAATATATTTCAGCATGAAAGTTTTTTTTTTGTTTGTTTATACGATCTTTAAAATACAAGCTACGTCAGCATAATTAAAATAAGTCTACGTCAGCATAATTACGAAGCATAATTAAAAAATTATGCTTCAGTCGTGGTTATCTTACATTTACAATGATATAATATTTATTATTATTTAGAGTAAAATCAAGAAATTATTTATACAAAAAGTATTTGTAATTACATTTTTGAATTAGTACAATAAGTTTTAATCTTCTGAAATGTATTATTTAGGATTATTATTATTATTATTATTTTGAATACAAGCTTTAAAAGACAAGCAATATCAGCCAAATAATTGGAAGTTTCACTCATAATTATGTTATATTAACAATTATATATTTTTTATTGTTTAGATCAAAATCAAGGGATTATTTAAACAAAAATTATTTGTAATTGTACTTTTGGATTAGTGCAATAAGTTTTAATCTCAAAAATATATTTTAGCATAAAGATTTTTTTTTCTTATATAAGTTTTAAAATACAAGCTATATTAGCCAAATAATTGAAAAACTATGCTTCGCCCACAATTAATTTACATTTAATTTAAGGTAAAACTATTTCTAGTAATGAACCTAACAAAACTGAATAATAATAATAATAATAAAGGTCTATCTATCTCATTTACAAGAGATGCATACATAAATGTCATCTTAAACCGACACAAATAATCCTTTCCGGCTGCTGATAGCAGTCGGGATGAATTACGACGAAGCAACCCCGGTGAATGGGAAAGAATTCCAACACGTTAGGGGCTGAATTGGAAAATATCACTTCGTCGGCACATTACGAGAAAGTAACCCGTTCCGAGAAGGGCAGAATCAGGACACTGATGATATAAAAAAAAAAAAAAGAAACTGATGAATTTCGTCAAGTGGTCACAGGGGAAAAAATCAGGAATTTATCAGCCGGACAGGAAGGAAAATCATTGCGAATTTCGTTAATCGGTTGTTCAGTGATTTCCGCGGAGTCGAAAAAAAATCGCGTTGACGATATATTTCATCAAACGATTCATGAATAAAATCGCCAATTCCGGCCAATCATTCGAGCAAAAAATCGTGACTTTCGTCAAACAAATGAGGAAAACCTCGCGAATTTTGTTAAGAGGTCACGTGGCGAGAATTTTATCGATCGGGAAAAAATTGCGAAATATCGCGGAATAAAACAGCGAATTTCGTCGAACGATTGCGGAAAATAAATCGCAATTTCATCAAAAGGTTGCGTAAAAAAAATCGCAAATTTCGCCGAACAAGTGCAGAAATTAATTGCGAATTTCGTGAAACGATTGTGAATGAAAATCTCGAATTTCCTCAAACGATCGCAAGGCAAATCGCGAATTTCCGCAAACGATCGAAGAAAAAAAAAACGCGAATTTCGGCAATCGATCACGGGAAAAAATTGTGAATTTCCGCAAACGATCGAAAAAAAACGTGAATTTCGGTAAACGATCGAGAATTTCGGCAAACGATCGGGAAAAAAATCGCGAATTTCGACAAACTATCGCGGAGAAAAAACGTACGGAGCAAACGATCGCAGAAGAAATTGCGAATTTCGGCAATCGATCGCGGAAAAAATCGCATATTTTGGCAAACGGTCAAAGAAAAAAGCGCGAATTTCGGCAAAGGATGGCTGGAAAAAACACGAAATTCGCTAAACGATCGCGGAAAAAATCGCAAATTTCAGCAAACGATGGCAGTGAAAAATCGCGAATTTCGGCAATCGATCTCGAAAAAAAATCGCCAATTTAGGCCATCGATTGCGGAAAAAAATCGCGAATTTCGGCAAACTATCGAAAAAAAATCGCGGATTTTTCAAACGATCGCGGAAAAGAATCACGAATTTCTGCAAACGGTCGCGGGAAAAAAATTAGTATGCTGGTTAACTGTGTCAGGGCCGAAACTAAGGGGGGAGGGGCAGAGGGGGCATGTGCCCCGGACGCCAGGACGAAGGGGCACCAAATGAAGGATTATACCTTCGGAATGGATCATTTTCTTCTGGTGGACTGATGGCTTCTATTATTATGAAACAGCCATTATAAATGAAGTGTTAGGTGAAGATGAAAAAAAAATATGGCCATTTTTCTTCTTCCCATTCTGACCAGAAAATCAGAGTTCTAACTTTTTACGGCTGCTCTTTCATCTTCACCTAACACTTCATTTATAATGGCTGTTAGTAGAAGGAAAAAGGGGTTTCTGCCTCACCAGGCGTCATGCGTTGAGGAGCGAGGATGAGTGACAGGTGGGCGGAGTCGAGTGATTGACAGGTGAGGGGAGATAAGAAAGTGATGGACAGGTGGGCGGAGTCGAGACAGACAGGCGCCCGCGCGTCATGCTATAGTAGAGGGGTTAAAACAAAGAAGCGATAATGAAAAGTGTACTCTAAGAGAGGGGTTAGAACAAAGGATAACGTTCATGAATCAGTAAAAGTCTACTGTAAGAGAGGGATTAGAACAAAGGAAAATGTTAATGAGGATGATTAATGAAGGAAAGTAGAACAAAGGAATGATTAGGAAGGATGAGGTCATTAGAAAAGATCGCATGCAATTAAAAAAATACTTACCACGGAGCAGCGCGGAAACACGTCCGATCAGTCTGAAATCCACCGGGCTAATGAACAAATGCTTGCTCGGAAACCGGTTTCATCTAGATAAAAGCTGGCTTCTGATTGGACGAGAGACGAACCTAGGTGGCAGCACAATCGCTTTCACCCGAGGGCATGAACACGAGCGCCCTCTCGTGAGAGGATTTTCAACTCACCTGTGATGACATCATCATCATCCTATTTGAAGAGACATAAAGAGGTTAATACATTTTTTATTTATGAGTTTTTAACGAAATGTTTTCCACACGGGATTCGAACTCATGTTAAAATAGTTTCATGACTTGATAATTAGTTCAGCGATAAACTAAACAAGCCATGAAACTATGTTTCATAGATTAAAAAGAAGTGTTCTCTAAGAGTTGAATCATTCTTCGTTATGTCTTTGAGCGAGGAGGTCGTTAGTGTCATCTGTTTATACAGCATAGTATGTGTTATTTTTTCTTTAATTTATATTTTAACTGGAAGTGAAAAGTTTGCATTTGATTTTATTTTAAAATTAAATGATACAGGAAATTTATCTTTTTCAACCTAAGCATGTTTTCTGTAACCTCACATTCTTGTTGTCATGGAGGAATCATACAAGAACCCAGCTGCAGTAGGAAGTTTTGGCGGTGTAGATGCACTGTATCGTGCTGTTCGAGGCAAAGTATTCAAGAAAACCATCCAAAAATGGTTAAGTGGAGTCGACTCGTACACACTTCACAAACCGGTTCGAGGAAAATTTCCAACGAATCGCGTGATTGTGTATTCGATCGATCAACATCAGTGGCAAACGGATTTGGTAGATCTTAGCAGTTTGCAAAAACATAATCAAGGTTTTCGATATATTTTAACCTGCATAGATATTTTATCAAAGTATGCATGGGCGATTCCACTGAAAACGAAACGAGGAGTGGAAATTGTGAAAGCCTTCGAAACTATATTTTCAACGCGAAAACCCAAGTCTTTGCAATCGAATGCTGGAAGAGAGTATAAGAACAAACACTTTCAAAGATATTTAAAGCAACAAGGAGTTCGATTTTTCACGACGAATAACAATACGAAAGCTTCAGTGGTCGAACGTTTTAACAGAACTTTAAAAACCAAAATGTGGAAATATTTCACTCATAATCATACTTATAAGTATATTGGTGTGTTAGACTCCCTCATGCAGAGTTATAACCACACACACCATTCGAGTATCAAAAGAGCTCCTGCTGACGTTACACCTGAGAACGAAAGCGATGTTTGGTTGACTCTTTTTAGAGGCTTACAAGATGTGAAAAGAAAACCCTGCGTGTTTCGAACAGGTGAAATCGTTCGCGTGTCGAAACAGATATTAACCTTTGAAAAGGGATATGAAACCAATTGAACTGAAAAATTGTTTGTGGTGACTGAATGTGTTTCAAGAGATCCTCCCGTGTATCGAATTAAGGATTTGATGAACGAACCCATCCAAGGCACGTTTTATGCTCAAGAATTGCAAAGAGTACAACCGAAAGAAAACTTTGCTATTGAAAAGGTTTTAGAAAAACGAACACGAAAAGGTCATGTGGAATACAAAGTAAAATTTAAAGGATATCCTGTAAAATTTAATCAATGGATTCCTTTCTCAGATTTATTTTCACTATAAAACCTTTGTTTTCGTCTTTGAATCCTCATTTAGAAACATGTCGTTCTACGTGACGTTACCTTCTGACAGTTCATTGAATTATTTCCCAGAGAAAAAAATTTCTCACTTTGTTACAAGACTGCCTTCTGCTTTAGATTTGAAAGGCGAGTGGGAAGTGGGTTTAACAGAACTCATTTATCCCCACATGTGGAATAATATAATGGAATATACTAATGGATATGAATATGTTTTAGGAGAGAATATCGAATGGACGAATTGAAGACCTAGACATGAAGCAGAATTTGAAATAGGTGCATTTGAAGTGAAAAAAGTTAGAATTCCACCGGGGTTTTACGAATCTCCTAACGATATTATTAAAGTAATCAACTATCAAAAATTCCATGATAAAATTTCGCTTAATTATAATAAAAATTCTAAAAAAGTACGAGTGACTTAAAAAAAAAATGCACAAATCAACTTTGATTCAGGATTAGCAGAAAGTTTAGGATTTCCACCTGGTAATGTAGGAGAACCTTTTGCAGGTCATTCAATGTCTTTTGATAGTCCCTTCATAGCCGACCCTCATGCGGATTTTAAATTAATGTACATTTACATTTTACAATGATCTTGTCGAACCTCAAATTGTAGGGGATACCGTTGCCCCGTTACTTCGAGTGATCCCCGTGAAAGGACAAGACAGTGAAATGATTCACGAAACGTTTGACAGACCGCATTACATTCCCATCACTCGAAAGAATTTTCAGACAATTGAAACAGTCATAAGGACGCACACAGGTCGATTAATGTCATTCGAGCGTGGGAAGTTGATCGTGAAACTTCATTTCCGTCAAAAGTATCTCTCATAATGATTGTACCTTATCCGTGTTGTGTAAAATCTTTTGAAGATTATTACACTCAGCAATCCGGTAACGGTTTAAATTACTATCATGGAACTACACTGCAGAAAGGATATGGATTCGGTGGACTGTTTCGTTCTTTGTTTCGAGCTGCGGTTCCTCTTTTCAAATCAGGAGCCAAAGCGGTCGGTAAGCAATTGTTATCGACAGGAGTAAATGTTTTAAACGATGTGACACGCGGTGAAAATGTCAAAGTGGCTGCCAAACGCAGGTTGAAAGAAGCAGGCCAAACTTTAACAGATAAAGCCGCCACCAAGATGAAGACCATGATCGGTTCTGGACGACGAAATAAAAAGCGGAAGAAATCAAGCAAAGTCATCATTCGACGTAAAGCCAGGAAAGTGGAAGCACGTGATATTTTTGCTTAAAGATGTCTGGACTTATTCATAAAGATTCTGTTGTCTGTGCTAAATCAGAACTGGATTTATTTTTAATTCCACCTACTCAAACAGCCATTGAAAAAGGATTTTTTGTAGAATATCATCCCCTTGCGAATATTCATGACGGAGTGCCTGTGGAGTTTAACATTCCTGGAAATGGAGAAGATTACATCGATTTATCCTCATCCTATCTTTATGCTAAAGTGAAAATTACTCGATCCGATGGTTCAGCTTTAACCGACGTGGATCATGTAGCTCCAGTTAATTTATTTTTACAAGCCTTGTTTTCACAAATTGATGTAAGCCTGAATGAGAGAGCGATCTCTTCTTCCAACAATCCCTATCGTGCTTATATCGAAACATTACTGAATTATGGAGAAGATGCCAAGAAAAGTTTACTGGGATGTGAGTGTTTTTACAAAGATGAGAAATTGGATACTGTGGACCCTACCACCGGTGAAAACCCCGGATTGAAAAAGCGTTATGAACTGATTAAAAATAGCAATTCTTTGGATTTGATTGGACCTTTACATTGTGACATTTTTCAACAAAACAGATTGTTATTAAACATGGTGGATTTGAAAATTAAACTGATTCGCAGCAAACCCAACTTTTGTTTGATGGCTGTAAAACCTTTAGAATCTACCACATCCGAACCCAATTACAAAGTGATTTTAGAACAAGCTTCTCTGTTTGTACGGAAAGTCAAAGTATCTACAGGGGTCTTGCTAGGACATGCAAAAGTCTTAGAAAAAAGCTCTGCTAAATATCCCATCGATCGTGTGTTGTGCAAGACTTATTCAATATCCAGCGGAAGTCGATCTTTTATGCAAGATAATGTGTTTTCGGGAACCATACCGAAACGTGTTGTTATTGGATTGTTAGAAAATGCATCTATAAACGGACAATATAATTTGAACCCCTTCCACTTTCATCATCACAAAGTCAACTTTTTAAGTGTTTACATCGATGGTCAACCAGTTCCGAGTAAACCTCTCGAACTGAATTTCGAAGAAAACAACTATATAACAGCTTTTCATCGTTTGTTCTCGGGATTTAATCACGATGCTGGTATTTATCTAACACGAGAAGAATTCGCCAATGGACATACCTTGTATGCGTTCGACCTACACCTGACCTTTGTGACGGACCCCATCTGAATTTACAACATCAAGGAAATTTACGAATCGAAATTAAATTTGCTGAAGATTTGAAGACGACACTTTCTGTGTTAGTGTATGCAGAATTTGAGAACATTATAGAAATTTCGAAATCACGGCATGTTTTATGTGATTTTCCCAACTGAATGAATTCTTTACAAATCAACAAGATTTTATCACGTGATTCCAAGACCCGAAATTCTTTTTTGGGTGTGTTTGCAAGTGATCAACTACCGAGAAGAATTCAACAGTATCCTGCTTGTTTCATATGCAATGTTGACAAGTCATCGGAACCTGGAAGCCATTGGGTCGCCTTCTACTTGCTTTCACCTGATGAAGCGGAGTTCTTCGATTCTTATGGAAACGCACCTGCCTTTTTTCGAGGACCTGTATCAAACTATGCAACTTATTTTTTCACAAGTGACGTTTAATCCACACACCTTGCAAAGTCCTGTCACGGCTGTTTGTGGACAATATTGCATTGTTTATTTGTATTCTCGATGTCGAGAAAAAACTTTAAAAGATATTTTAGCTCATTTTGTAACGAAAAATATCTCGAACGATCGAAAACTGTTTAATTTTGTCATGAAACGATTTCACGTGTCTGTGAATTTTTTTCAATAAATAGATATTTAAACTAAACTTTTTTAGTCTCTGTGTTTATTCTGTGTTTGTCTTTTCTGAAGAACGTCATGAATCACGAGCTTGTTGATTTTCCACGTTTTCAACACCCGTTTACTGCCACCTGTGCAGGACCAACACAAGTTGGGAAGAGTTGCTTTTTAAAAGAGTTTCTTTATTACAGAAGGGAAATGATTCACCCTCCACCTCATAAAGTGATTTGGTTTTATGGTATTTATCAAGATCTATTTAATGAAATCCCTGAAGTAACCTTCGTAGAAGGGTTTCCTTCTAATTTTAAAGAATATTTAGGAACGAGATCTTTAATTATTCTAGACGATCTCATGACTGAGCTTGAAAATGACAAGCGACTCACCTATCTATTTTCAAGGGGATGTCATCACTTGAACATGAGTGTTATTTTTGTAACACAAAATTTATTTGATCAAGGGAAAGAAATGAGAGATGTCTCTCTCAACTCTCAATACTTGATTGTGTTTAAAAATCGACGTGATCAAAGTCAAATTATGCATTTGGCGCGACAATTATATCCTGGCAAAACAAAATTTTTTCGTGAAGTGTTTGATGATGCAACGAAAATACCTTTCTCATTCCTTCTCATTGATTTAAGGAACCAAACAGATAAAGGAATGCGATTGAGAACGCAGATTTTACCCAATCAAATTCAGTACGTCTACCAGTTTAAATAAATAAGCGAGTCATTTAGTTTGAAAAATGACTTTGACGTGTCAACAGCTGCGTGATTTGAAGCTCATCAAGACGTGTCCTAAAGTATTACGTAAACAGTTGTTTAAAAAATTACCTCTTCGTTCCGTGAAAGCCATCTGCGAGTGTAGTTTGAATGTTTTAAAAGGAAACATTCCACTTTCATCTCAACAGAAAAAGTCTTTAAGGAAATACAAGTCGACCCTTCGAAAAATTGGTACTAAAAAGGGTACTCTATCACAAAAGAAAAGACTTATCGTTCAGAACGGTGGATTTTTAAATATTTTAATCCCCGCTGCCTTATCTGTTTTAACAAGTTTGATCCATGGAACACGCTAGAAAATTTGCTTTGATACCAGAGGAAACTCTCTCCAAACATGTCCTTTCGAAAAAGCAAATGAACGAGTTTGATACAGCCATGTCGAACATTTTAAACAGCAACTTGCCTGATCATGAAAGAGTTGTACAGTATTATGAACTTTTAAAAAGAAAAATGGATTTGCAAGAGTTTAACACACCTCAACCCTCGAAACAACCTCAAGATGAGACCGAGAAACCTGTTTTGAAGAAAACATCACCTGAACCCAAACCTGAAGAAGAGGAATCATCATCTAAACCTGAAGAAGATGTCTCGTTTATTTTGTCTTCGGTACCTCGTTCAATGCAGAGGCAAGCTCACACGTTGTTGGACTTTTTAAAGAAAAATTCAAGAAAATTCGAATGGGATAAAAATTTTCAAGTGTCTTTTGAAGGAAAAAGTATTCCCGATTCGAATGTAGCTGATTTATTTCATCTGCTTTTTTCTGTGAACAAGAAAACTCCTATTAAAGCACAGAAGGAATTGTTACAGACTTTGAAAGAAATGCATGTACCCGAGAACTTGATTAAAAGTAGACATTTGTCGAGAATGAATCAAGAAAAAAGAAAACCTGATGTTAAAACATCTAATACTTTTGTCAAAGAATCAAGAAAAAAAAGAAAATCTGATGTACTCGTTTGGGAAAATTATTAAATAAATAATTCATTAAACTTTAAACAAAGTCTCATTATTTTTGTCTTTTAAACATAAAAATACTATTAACAAAAACTTAACGCTACTTACCACAGAGCATCGTCTTTACACGTCCGTTCCCATCCGCATCCACAGAACAAATGACACATGATTCAGCATAAAACCGGTTATGACGTCACGCCCGAAGTCGACGCGAGCACCCTCTACCCTCTCATACTTGTCTGTGATTGGTTAAGAGAATCACATGACTTGTGAAAGGAGCAGATGTTAGAGGTGGGCGCCACTCTGTCTGCATTCCTTTCATTCCCCCCCCGTCCCCTGTCAATCATCTGGCGCCAGTCAGTCGCTGCATGCTTCGACATGCTCGCTTCTTGCAGATGGTGGCGCCACTCTGTCTGCATTCCTGACATTCCACCACGCCTCCTGTCAATCAACTGGCGCCAGGTTGTCTACAGGTATTGCCGTACGATGTCATCATCCTCGTTTGCGATGGGGGAAGGCAGCACAGTCGATGACGTCACACCTACAAGCTCGCTTCTGATTGGTTGATAGCGGTCACGTGATCTCTTATCAGTAACCTTCATCTACGGGTGTAGACCCCGCACACATCATTCGTGTCTTGGATTTCGTAGGTGAAGGTCGTCTGTTTCGTAGCTCCCGTTTACCGGACATTTGGCTTTAAGCTCTGCGGCATCTATCCCTACTATTTTCGGCATCCTGCTGAGTAAAATCACCGTCGAAATACTTATACGTTTCACTTAGTGCGTTTTAGGTGCTCATAGTATTTTTGATTAATTGTGATACATGTTTATCACCTCCTTTTAAAAAAAAAACAGTGTCTGCCAATTAGCTTATTTGCTTTGCGACATCATTTTATTGCTAACCAGTAGAAACGATCAGAAGATCTTTGAAGAAAATGTCTTTTGAAAAGGAATCCTCTTTTAAAAAAGTAAGTATGTTTTCATTATCTTTTTTTATTGTTTCGTTGAATTAAGTATGTTTCTAACAAAACGATACGAAAGATTCATACCGTTTTCTAAACATTCTTTCAATGATAAAATATTCATTTATTACCACCTGTTTCAAATATTTTAATTGAACTAGGATCGAATAAAAAGTTGTGTTTAAAACCCTATTGGAATACACAAGTATTCTTTGAAAAATTATAATTTTAAATGCTCAACACAATTATATTTTTACACATAGAAAAAATATGATGTTGTACTGTTTAAACCTTCACTATTTTCTGTAAGAGTTAAAACCTTTCACTATTTCTGTTTCAATCAAACCTTTGAAAAGAAAGTATTAAAATAGACTCAAAGTACATATTGAGTTTAAAACCTATTTTGAATACACAAGTATTCTTTGAAAATTATAACTTTTAATGTTCAACACATATTTTTACACTAAAGAAAATATAAGGTTGTACTGTTAAAACCTTCCCTATTTTCAGTATGGGTTAAAACCTTTCACTATTTCTGTTTCAATCAAACCTTTTAAAAGAAAGTATTAAAAAAAGACTCAAAGTACATATTGAGTTTAAAACCTATTTTGAATACACAAGTATTCTTTGAAAATTATAACTTTTAATGCTAAACACATATATTTTTGCATTAATAGAAAATATAATGTTGAACTGATTAAACCTGCACTATTTTCTATATGGGTTAAACCTTTGAAACTATTCTTTAAAAGAAAGTATTAAATAGACTCGAATAAAATAGTTAGTTTAAACTGTTTCATTTATTAAAAGAGTCTGTTAATAATAATAATGAAGCATGTTATTGTTTAAACATTCTTTTAATAATTAGATAAAATACAATTGTTAATAGATTATTTTGTTCAAACACCCTTCAATCTCTATTTCCCTTTTCTTTGCAATAATTTTAAACGTGAAAAGGAATTTCCACCTGTGAGGGGGAGATGGTTAACTGCATTTCACTAACAACGCTGTCTCCATCTTATCAACGCGATATTTCCCGAATCTGCAAAACGCGATATACATCTTCGATTTCACCAGTGAAGAAAATTTCTAAAAAGGGTGATGTCGTGATAACTGTTTCACGAGTCTAAGCAAGGCAGTGAAACCACTGCGTTGCAATATACCGGGTGTCCCAAAAAGGACTGACTGATTTTAAAATTCAATAACTTCCAAACGGTGAGAGATATTAAAAAAATTCTTGCAGGAGGGTTATGCATAAAGTCAAAAGTTTTTTACAGTGATTTTCGATTTTAGTTCGAATTACAAACAATAGATGGCGCTGCGATCAATAGAGGCTCAATTCAGGCTCGATTTTTGGTACTTCGTGGCCCGGATAATACATTTCCATCTCCTTTTTCTGCATAGAACAAAATAAAGGACCGAAAATCGAGCCTGTATTTAGCGACTATTGCTTACAGCGCAATCTATTGTTTGTAATTTGAACTAAAATCAAAAATCACTGGAATAAAACTTTTGACTTTATGCATAACCCTCCTGCAAGAATTTTTTTAATATCTGTCACCGTTTGGAAGTTATTGAATTTTAAAATCAGTCAGTCCTTTTTGGGACACCCGGTATGATGAAATAATAAGGTCTAGAACAGTGACGTTATTTTACTGAATTCTTGTTGGTCGAATTTTCGACTAATCATAGAGCCACTATATGATGTCACTTCTTAAACAAACAGTATAAATAAACAATTCTAAGGAAAAAAAAACCTTACTCTGTTACATTTTTAAGTGCTACTATTTATTGGAAACTGTTACTCAACTGTGATGGATAATTTTCAAAAAGTAAGTTTTTTTAAACACTATATCTATATTTCAAGATATTACTAAATTTCAAATGTTGTTTTACCTATTTTTCAAGTTATCTTTGCTATTTTTTTTCTTTTGTATTAAATTAAAGTAAATATATGTTTTTTTTCTTTTACAATCAATTATTTATTAGTTTATTAAAGTTGGAAAAATTAACGCATGCTATTTTTTCTTGTTATACGAAAGTAGTTAAAAAAATATATTATATGTTATCTTTTTCGAAAATGACTAGAGATTATTTTCCGTTTACTGTTAAAGTATTTGTAAGTGTAATACAATTATTGAAAGTAGTTTACAAATTTGCTTATGCTATTTTTCTTGTTATACGAATGTAGTTAAAAAATATATTTGATGTTTTCTTTTTACACGGAAATTTTATTTTAGTATTCAAAGTTTTTTCTTTACAATAATTATTGAAAGTAGTTAAATGAATTCATGTTTTCTTTTACTTAAAATGTATATATGTTATTTTTTCTTTTCGTTACTAAACTAATTTGTAAGTATAGTATAGAAAAAAAAAATGTTATTGCTTTTCACTATTAAATTAATTTTGTAGACTAGTTAAAAAAATCGAAAATGTATTTCATGTTTATTTTCTTTTTCGAAAAAAAATGACTAGAGTTTATTTTCCGTTCACTGTTAAAGTATTTATAAGTGTAATATAGAAAAATGTTATTGCTTTTTTCACTGTTAAATTAATTTGTAAAATCAATTATTTATTAGTGTAATGAAGTTAGAAATTTTCACATGCTTTTTTTTTTTTTGTTACGTGAATGTAGTTAAAAAATATATTCGATGATTTCTTTTTCGAAAAATGAATAGATGTTATTTCTATATGTTATAAATTTAATAACGCGTAAAGATTTTTTTTTTTTTTACACGGAATTTTTATTTTAGTATTCAAAGTTTTTCTTATACAATAATTATTTATTAGTGTAATGAAGTTAACAAATTTACGCATGCTATTTTTCTTGTTATACGAAAGTAGTTAAAATTTTATTTGCTGTTTTCGTTTACTAAGAAATGAATAGATGTTATTTTCTGTATATTATAAATTAAATAACGCGTAAAGATTTTTTTTCTTTTTTTACACGGAAATTTTATTTTACTATTCAAAGTTTTTCTTATACAATAATTATTTATTAGTGTAATGAAGTTAACAAATTTACGCATGTTATTTTTCTTGTTATACAAAAGTAGTTAAAAAATATATTCAATGATTTCTATTTCGAAAAAATGAATAGATGTTATTTCTATGTGTTATAAATTTAATAACGCGTAAAGATTTTTTTTTTTTTTTTTACACGGAATTTTTATTTTACTATTCAAAGTTTTTCTTATACAATAATTATTTATTAGTGTAATGAAGTTAACAAATTTACGTATGCTATTTTTCTTGTTATACGAAAGTAGTTAAAATTATATTTGCTGTTTTCGTTTACTAAGAAATGAATAGATGTCATTTTCTGTATGTTATAAATTAAATAACGCGTAAAGATTTTTTTTTTTTTACACGGAAATTTTATTTTAGTATTCAAAGTTTTTCTTATACAATAATTATTTATTAGTGTAATGAAGTTAACAAATTTACGCATGTTATTTTTCTTGTTATACAAAAGTAGTTAAAAAATATATTTGATGTTTTCGTTTACTTAGAAATGAATAGATGTTATTTTTTCTTTACGTTACTAAACTAATTTGTAAGTGTAGTCTAAAAAAATGTTATTAATTTTTTTCTTTTCTATACTAAACTAATTTGTAAGTGTAGTCTAAAAAATGTTATTTCTTTTTTTCACTGTTAAATTAATTTTGTAGACTATTCAAAAATTTTAATCGAAAATGCATGTTATTGAAAACATATAGTTTGTGAGATTTTTTCTAAAAAGATTAAACACTTATTAAAAGTATTCGATTACATGTTTAACAGTTTTTAAAACAATACACTAAGAATTATCCTATGTTTGATTGCAAATATTTTTTCTTTTTTAGTTTGTGGAAGATCTCGGTTTAACAACGAATGTATGGGAGCGCATGACTGCAATTGATGAATTAACAGATCCAGGACCTTCTCAGCAAAGTTCTTCTAGGATGCAAGATCCTAGCAGCGAAGTTGATTCTTCATCAGTAAAGGTACACTTTGAAACATTCTTTATTATTTTGGGGGATTGTTTGATTTTAACATAAGAACTAATGTTAGTTAAACTTTTCAAAAAATGATACATTATTTGAAATTAGGTTTTGAAGGATAATACTAGTTTAAGTGCAAAGTGTATAATTAAAAAAAAATCTTTTTTTTCTCGTTAAAGTAAATTTGTGATGCGTTTAGTAAAACTTTTAATGTAGACAATCATAGTTTTCTAAGTTCTTTTTTTCGTGAAAGTCTATTACAAGTTGCGTGTTTTTGAAACAGAATTTTTCTGTTTTTAGGGTTCTCTATCATGCGAAACCTGCGGTAAAAGCTTTACTGTGAAAAGAAATTTGACTCGACATCAGAAGATTTGTGGAAACACAGATTCAAAAACTTTTACTTGCACTCATTGCTCGAAAGTCTTTAACCGCCAAGAACATTTAATTAGACATTTGAAAACACACGAGAAGAATCCTGACGAAAATTTATCTACTCCTGCTAGTTTAAGCTGTTCTGTTTGCTCTAAAACCTTCACAAGAAACCAATGGCGCATCCAGGATTACGCTTTGGAGGGGGCTAGCATATTTTAGAGGCCTATATATGCCCAGATCTGGCCTGGCCCGCTGCCAAGCTCTGTCTTTCTCGCATTTGATTTGATGAGACGTGCCGGATCAGGTCCTGCCTTACATTTTTTCTGCTTACTTGAGCAGAGTCGTAATCAGTCAGATAATCCAGAGGAAGCTCTGGAAAGTTTTGGTGGGGCTAATTCTGAATGCTTTTTTAACATGTTAAATAATCAAATACTGTACTAAAATATATCCTAGTTTTTGCGATTTTTTGATGTGTTTCTGTATTTGGATAATTTTAAAGTGTGTTCGAAATCAAACGATTTAAAGTTTTATTATAAAATTATCAAAATATTATGAAGCCTAAAGAGAGCAGGAGATTGCACGGGGTCTTAAATTTTTAATCAAGTAAATTTTAAACATGCTGATATTTCGAATTTCATAACGAAATTTATAAAAGAGAAAAAAAGGTGTAACAAAATTAACATCTTTTCAAAAATTTCCTTCTTTTTTTAAAGATCTGTTAAAAAAATAATGATATTCTTTCATATAGAAAAAAAAAAATTAAATATCTAGTCCAGTCTGGGAGGGGCTTCAGCCCCCTTAGCTCCCCCCGTGTGTGCGCCAATGCAAGAAACTATGATTTGAAGAGACATTTATTGTCACATAATGAAGAAAAGAAAACATTCAAGTGTCCCTTATGCGATATCGAGTTCACAAGAGCAGATAATCTAACAGTACATTTGAGAGGTCTCGAAAGTTTAAATTACTCCTGTACCACCTGTCCAGGGTCGTACTGGCCCACCGGGCAACGAGGCAAATGCCCGGTGCGCCCATCATCACTTTTTTTTTTTTTTTTTTTTTTTCTAAGCACGCTTAAAGTTCTGTATTCTGAAAGGCATAAAATTTTCAAAGATTTTCATTTGGAAAATTAAAAAGTAATGCTCTTTTTTTTTTTTTTTTTTTTTTTTTTTTTTTTTTTTAAGTATACATAAGCAAACTATGTGTGATCAAAGACAATTAGATAACCCAATTTCGAGATAACATAAGTTATCGACAATCAGATGTGCCATTGTTAAACATGGTATCCTGACCAGACCTTGTTTCAAAGCCTGTTCTAATGATAAATTCTAAGAAAAATATTAAGTATTCATTTATTTAGATATACGCCTAAATAAGTTCTGCTTTAAGAATGCTTCTAATAAGTGTCTAATAAGTCTGCGTCTAATAAGTTTGCATATTTTCTGCGTCTAAGTATTTAGCGCCCCTGGTGTTGCCAGGTATTTTTGTATTTCTGCCTTTTGCGCAAGTATAAACGACGAAACACTGTATAAGAAACAGATTCTCATTTTAAGTGGATTCATTGACAGAAACTTCGATAGTCATGGCGCCCAGGTCCAGATTTTCAGTACCCCGAAGAATAGTAACTTCCACATAAATTAATATTAGAATTAATGGCGTATTTAGCATATTTTCTGTCAAATGTTTAGCGCCCTGTGTGGCTGCCCGGTAGTTTGATATTTCTGCTTTTTGTGAAAGTACAAAAGACAAAAGATAGGAATTAAAAAAAAAAAAAAAAGGAATTCCAATTTAAGACAGGAGATTTTGATTTTAATTTCATTTGGTCCCAATGTCAGAGCGGCGGCTTCGGTAATCATGGCGCCCTTGGTCAGATTTTTTTTAAGCGTTTCTGTAAAAAATAACTTTCAAAAAACTAATATCGTGTTTTTGTAAGCATGGCGTCCTTTGTCAGAATTTTTCAGCGCCTCTGTAAAAATAACTTTCTAAAAATTAATATCGTGTTTTTTAATCACGGCGCCCTTAGTCAGATATTTTTTCAGCGCCTCTGTAAAAATGCCTTTCAGAAAACTATTTTCTCTAATCATGGCGCCCTTGGACATATTTTTTTTAGCGCCTCTCTAAAAATAAACTTAAAAAACTAAACTAATATCGTGTTTTTGTAATTATAGCGCCTTTAGTCAGATTTTTTTAGCGCCTCTGTAAAAATAACTTTTAAAAAATTAATATCGTGTTTTTGTAATCATGGCACCCTTGGTCAAATTTTTTTCAGCGCCTCTGTAAAAATGCCTTTCAAAAAACTATTATCGTGTTTTTCTAATAATGGCGCCCTTGGACAGATTTTTTTCAGCGCCTCTGTAAAAATAAATTTCAAAAAACTATATTGTGTTTTTGTAACCATGGCGCCTTTGGTCAGATTTTTTCAGCGCCTCTGTAAATATAAGTTTAAAAAAACTAATATCGTTTGTTTTGTAATCATGGCGCCCTTGGTCAGATATTTTTCAGCGCCTCTGTAAAAATGTCTTTCAAAAAGTTATTATCGTGTCTTTCTAATCATGGCGCTTTTGGTCAGATTTTTTTCAGCGCCTGTGTAAAAATAAATTTTCAAAAACTAATATCGTATTTTTCTAATCATGGCGCCCTTGGTCATATTTTTTTTTTCAGCGCCTCTCTAAAAATGCTTTTCAAAAAACTGTTATCTTGTTTTTCTAATCATGGCGCCTTTGGACAGATTTTTTTCAGTGCCTCTAAAAATAAATTTCAAAAAACTATATCGTGTTTTTGTAATCATGGCGCCCTTGGTCAGATTTTTTTTCAGCGCCTCTGTAAAAATAACTTTAAAAAAACTAATATCGTTTGTTTTGTAATCATGGCGCTCTTGGTCAGATATTTTTCAGCGCCTCTGTAAAAATGCTTTTCAAAAAACTATTATGTTTTTCTAATCATGGCACCCTTGGACAGATATTTTTCAGAGCCTCTGTAAAAATGATTTTCAAAAACCTATTATCGTGTTTTTCTAATCATGGCGCCGTTGGTCAGATATTTTTCAGCGCCTCTGTAAAAATAAGTTAAAAAAAAAAAAAAAAAAAAAAAAAAACTAATATCTTATTTTTCTAATCATGGCGCCCTTGGTCACATTTTTTCAGCGCCTCTGTAAAAATAACTTTCAAAAAACTAATATCGTGTTTTTGTAATCATGGCGCTCTTGGTGAGATTTTTTCGATAGCTAAAAACGTTTTCTGCCGTTTTCTAAAACCCGATCTGCTTAACCGCTTTAAACTTCAAACACCATCCCGATTTATAAATTGAAAAATACACATGTAATTAAAATAAATAGATAAACCACTAAAATTGTAAAAGTCGTTTTACAAAAGAATGGATGAATATAAGTAAAGATAAGTGCAAATGTGTTTGTGTTCAGTTTTCAATGCTGTTAGTCAATAACGTGGGAGTTCCTAAGGTGACAAATTACCATTTCGGCGGAGTTTCAACTATTAGATATGGGTTCTATCGGGGCCGTCGCGAAACAACTTTTCGCGACGGCCCCGGTTCTATACCCAGTGGTTTCTGTAGTAATACCAGATGTGACACTTTTTATTGATTATACTGTATTCTGAGATTTCTGGAGAAAATAGAAATCGGATGTGGACTGCGGAGGTATTTTTCCATGAAATACTAATTAATACACGACACACGCTCGGCGTACAGGTATCTGTGAAGAATGAATCGTTAAAAAACGAAAAAATAAAATATTGAATTAAGCAACTGTTATAGCAGTTTTATAATGTTTTGTGTAATAACACAAGTGGTGTATTACACAAAATTCCTCTTCAGTCGAGAATTCTTAATTGTTTTACATCTTTTTTAGCCTGCCCAAAACTTTTGACGACATTATTAAATAATTTTCATTGATACATACATCAAATTTTTAAAATTTGCCATTAAGGTGAAAACGAAAAATAACTTTGTCAATAAAGCTTATAATTTTTTAGATACGTTTCTTTTTTTCAAGATATCGAGTAAAAAATAACTGAAAAATAATGAACACATATAAGCTTAATTGCGGTAGGAAAAAACGTGTTATTCTTCTTTTCAATTTTTTTCCACATTACGCAATTAAGGGGGCTGGTCACTCAGCTTTCGATTTCCCCTCACTCATATAAAGTCTATGCGAGCATTGGATGCGATATCTCCACGGGAAATGAATATTTTTAACTTCTATTTTTTGTGTACACTTCCTAAAAAATGTCCTTTTTTTTTTTCTTAGTTCTCAAAATATTTCTAAAGTATAAACTTAATTTTATATGAAATGTTAAAATCTTACGAGTGGCTGAAGTGTTAAAATCTTGAGTACACACACAGCTGCCAACTCTTCCGCTTTTTCAGACCACAAAAATTTAATAGAAATTTTTGCCTTATTTAATCGGCAGACTACGGCGATTTAAAAAGGTAAAATTTACTATAAAATTTTTGTGGTCTGAAAAAGCCTAAGATGTTGGCAGCTATGGTACACAGAAAAAAGATGTTAAAAATGTGAATTTCTCGAGAAGATATTTTAAATATACGAATGCATCAAAAATCCATAGACTTAACATTACGGAGAAGAATTTCGAAGCTGGGTGACTAGCTCTCTTATCCCTTGAGGGGCGGTGGGATAAAATATATCCTACCTAATTTAAACAAGATTCTGTCCAGAAAATTTTAACTAAATTTTATATTTAATTTTAACTTTTGGGGGAAATCGATGAAATGTTGCTTTTCCTTATTTAAAAATAAAATTTTTCGATTATTCTGGTGAGAATTCAATATTTAGAAACATTTTTGCTTGCCCCTCAGGGGGTTAAGTGTTTCTATTTTCTTTGACTTTGTTTTTTATTTTGTAATACAATGCTTTAATATAATTTTGATAAATATTCTTTAAAAAAATGCAAATACATTTGAAGCTATTGTCGCTCTTCTGGTGTATGTTTTTTTTTTTTTTTTTTTTTTTTTTTTGTGCGCGTGAGTTGCGGCGGCCATTGTAGTTTAAATTTGGCTTATCTGAAATTAATTTTTAATTAAATATGACTTATTTTAGTGACTAGACGAGACAAAGGATGGAAATATTCAACTTTTATCGTAGAAAAATACTGACTTTTGATGTCTGGAAAAAAAAAAACCTTAATGCACTGCATAATTATGTAAGAAAAAAAGCTGACAAAATTAGAAGTGAAACAATTCAGTATTATTAAAGTAATCGTGTCATGGTCATCTATTTAAAAATGCAATTTTGAGAAAAACTAGTTTTAATTTTATGTTATAATTATAATAGAATGCTTATTGTATTTTTTCTTTCTTTCTTTTTTTTTTTTTTTTTTTTTTTTTACTTACATAGAATCGTCTATACCAGATTTTGGCAACATAAAGAAATCTTAATTCCGTTGATTAAGCCGCTAAAATAAAAACTCGATTTTCCGAAATTTATAAGTTATGATTACGTGTAAATCCTTAAAGCGATCTCAAAAAAGTATTTTTTAACGTTCAATAATGCGAAAATTTCTGCTCATTTACAAACATAAAAATAGTGTTCGACAGAAATCGAATTTCGGTTATCTTCCTAGTTTTGAGCGAAAACGAAAGAGAAACTGTTTTAAAAATAAATTCAAAGTAATTAACATAAACATACATATATGCACGCTATCTGAATAATGTTTTGCGTAGAAACGGCAGTAAATAATTATTAATTAAAAAATAATTTGATTGAAACAAAAAATAATTAAATATAAAGTGCTATAAACATAAAAAAATATTAAAAAATAATTTAATTTAAAAATAACGAATTTAATCAATATTAGCAATACCTTCTAGATTTATCACCTTGCAAGGGCGGATCTGGAGGGTTCTCAAGGGGGGGGGGGATTTTAGAAATTTGGAGATTCCTATCTGATGCGAAGGTCGGGGCTAATTTTTTGCACTGTGGGTCGTGTTACTTCTACTTTTTGCTGGTGGTCGGGTTTGGGTCCGGCTGACTTGTAATTTTTGCTGCTGGTCTGGTTAACTTATAATTTTTGCTGTGGATCGCGTTTGGGTATGGTTGACTTCTACTTTTCGCTGCGGGTCGGGTTTGGGTCCGGCTGACTTCTAATTTTCTGCTGCGGGTCGGGTTGACTTCTACTTTATAGCTGCACCTAGCGCTTTGGGTTTGGGGCAAATTGATATACATTATTTCGAGTTTGGGTCAATTTGGGGCGAGGGTTTTCACTCTTGCGAGAAGGGACCCTAATTTTGAATAGAAAGTCAAAATATTTTTTAAGATAAAAACTATATGCAGTAAAAGCTCCATAACGGACACGCCCAAATAATTTTTTAGGAATACTTTTTAATCTTCTGGATTATGTAAAAAATACTAATTTGCTTATAAGACTGCTTGTCTCTTTATATCTAAGATCAGTTGCAATTCAGTAAAGAATGCTTCGGAACTTATTAAAAAAGCACACCGGATGTGCTAAAATGGACTCACTGAGTTTAAAATTCTTTAATTTACAAATGGTGACAGGAATTTAAAAAAGTCTTTCAGGAGCGTTATGTAAGTTGTCAAGATATTTTTTACTGCGATTCTTGATTTTACTTTACAATAGCAACGATAGTGGCGCTCCAAACAGTACTCGTTAAATTGGGGCCCGATTTCTGTCCTTCCTCCTCCGGGAATCGATTTAGCGCCTATTGCTTGCAGCACCATCTATCGCCGCTATTTTAAACTAAAATCAAGAATCGCAGTTAAAAAAAAAAAACTCCTGATCAAAGGTGATTCTGAGAAAGAAAAGAAAAAAAATCTGAAATTCAAAGCAAATTTCCTGAAAGGTTACAGTAGAGGGAGTGGGATTCCCTCCTGCCACTAATTATTTTTGTTGCCGGTCGGGTTAGCTGTTTTCGATCCGGGTCGGTTTCAGGCTGAGTGTAGATTCCTACAAACCGGGTTTGGGTTAACACGTTTTCTTCAAAAGTTAGTTCAGTATTTTGTTTCAGATTAAAAACTATACCTATAGTAATAAATATAGATGTATGTATGTGTGCTGTTTTCTAAAGAGATCACTGCATTTTCTCCACGACTCCTTGATGAAATTCGCATTTCTTCCACGACTCTTTGACGAAATTCGCGTTTTCTCCGCAACTCTTTGACGAAATTAGCATGTTTTCGCAGCCCTTTGATAAAACTCGCGTTTTTCCGCAGCCGTTTGAGGAAATTCGCATTTCTTCTACGATCCTTTGTTGAAATATGAGTTTCTTCCGCAACCCTTTGACGAAATTAATGTAATTTTCTAGCCCTTTGATAAATTCCGCGTTTTTTCCCCAATCCTTTGTCGAAATTAAAGTTATTTCCTGCGAACGATTGACGAAATAGATTTTTTATGGCGACCATTTGTCAAAATTCGCAACTATTTTTATGTCCGAATTTTCGGATCGATGAATTTTTTCAATTTTCGGAATCGAATGCCTTAACCCTCTCGCTGCGTAATTCTTTTTTTTTTTCTTAAATCAAAATAGGTTCAAAAATTGCGCATTTAATTTATTACAGATTTCAAATGTGCATATAATTTACAGGTAAAATATATCCAAAATCTTTGTGAAAGAGTTTAAAAAAAAAATTGATCTTTAAAAAAAATTTGCTGCAGAAATTGCGGGTTGCGCAAATTTTGCTACACTGTAAAAAAAATCCATGGACTTTCCGTTCTGGAAAAGGCAACTAGTTGCCTTTTCCGAAACGGAATAGATTCCTTTTGAGAAAGAGAAGTTTTAATTTACAACACGATTAGTTTCACATCTGCAATAAAAGTGACATCTTTCATTACCAAAAAGATTACTTTCATTGCAGATGTGAAACTAATCGTGTTGTAAATTAAAACTTTTCATTCTCAAAAGAATCTATTCGTTTCAGAAAAGGCAACTAGTTGCCTTTTCCAAAACGGAAAGTCCATGGATTTTTTTTACAGTGTACTTTTACGTTGGCCGTGGAAATCGCAGAATGCGCAACAAGAGAGTTAAATTTTCAAAGCTTTTGGAAAATTCGGAATAGAATCAACCCTGCTCTTGACGTCTTACCTAACCCTCTGCAAATATATATAAATTTTTTTAATAGCTGCATTTTCAAGTTAATAGTAAGTTAATAGCTGCATTTGTAAGTTAATAACATTTGCAAATTACTGAATTTTAAAATCAGTCAGAACATTTTAGGACATCAGGTATATTCAGTAGCTATGGGATGATGGCTGAAAGAAGCATTTAAAAAAATTAAAGCTGTCTTCGATATGTCAGTTAGGGTTTTACCCGGGCTGAAATTTCCAGGCCCAAGCCCAGGTCTAACCCACACAAAAAAATTATTTGCCCGACCCGGTAGAGAAACTAAAAAATAGACAGCAGACCAGCCTGCATTTTGCAATTAAAATTATTCATAAAGCGCACTTACTTATGCTCATATTTTATTTCCAGATTATGTTCGAAATTCATGACAACAGAAAAACAATAATATTAATGACTATTTAGGCAAATATGTATATAAACACTACGTAAAAATATGTCTTAGACAATGGCATTCAAATGAAAATCCAGTAAGAAAATCAGTTTAGAATGAAATAAACGAGTGATAAAAGAACGTTATAATTTTAAAGCTCTACAAAGAAAAAAAAGTAGATTTTTAAAAATGTATCTCTGTAACTTACCAAATCAAATTAAATTTCTGACGATTACGCTAAACAAATGTACAACATAAATATAATTTTTACGAATAACAAATAAGTAATATGCCAGACCAACTTGGCCTCGTCGGGGGGGGGGGGGGAGAATTTAGAGGAGTGCACGGTAGAGATCTGCAGGGGCCGGGATCGGGCCGATTTTCATTCACGGCATTCGGGCCTGGTCTCGACTCTCTTCGGGCCGGGCCCGGGGCATACTTTTTTCTGAAGGCTGGGACCGGGACGGTCCTAACTTATTTTTCCGTACAGAGCCGGGCCTGGCTCCATTCCTAGCCTTCACGGCCCAAAATTTTCAGTCCTAGTTTTGACCCAGCCCGTATGAAAATCATTGTCTCAGGGTGGCCTGGTCCATTTAAAGGTCAGTAAAATTAGGCGTGGCCCAAAAATTTTTGCAAAAAATGCATACATTTTTAAACTGCCATTATTCTACACTTAAACATTAAAATTTATTCTTTTTAAAGAATTATAGATTTCTACGCTTAGTAAAATATAGCTAAATTAAAATCTAGTAAAACGTGTGAAAAAGAACCTGCCTATGACGGAACCCTGTTTTAAATTGAAAAACGTGTTGATCCATACAAAATTAATATACTAATACGTAAGAAAAGAATATATAATACATTTACACTTGCTAAGAAGTGAATGTCTATAACGCATTTTCCCCCCTTTTCTATGCAATTCCATTTTAGAAGATTTTACTGCATAGCATTTTTCAAATTTTAACACTTCAAAATATGGAATATGGATTAACAATATTAATGATATCTGAAACATTTACATATATGAAATAGAGATTCATTAAAAAAATTAATATCGCAGCCTGCGGCACTTCTATAAAAATGAAGATTATAAACATGAAAAAAATAATGTTAAGATAAATATTTTTGGTCAGATCTCCTCGTACAAGACAAGTTTTTAACCAAATCGACGTAAAAAATCAATGTTTTGTAGAAAATCACTCGGGCCGGGCCAAGATTTAAACTTTTTTCCGGGCTCGGACCGAACTTTTGAGTTTTTTACCGGGTCGGGCCGGACCAATATTTTTTTTCCTACGGGCGGGGCCGGGCTCGGGTCGAACTTTAAATTTTTGTATCGGGCCGAGCCGGGCCGAATTTTTTTTCTATGAGTCGGGCCGGACCCGGGCCTGGAAATTTCGACCCGTGCAGATCTCTAGTGCACGGGTCGCGGACTGGACAATAATGCTTATCATACGGGCTGACACGGAGCGAACGTTTAGATTTTATTCTGGGCCGAGCCCCGACCTGGAAATTTTGGCCAGTGCGGACCTCTAAGAAGAATGAAGTACACACCAGGCTCGACCTGTACGAAAAAGAAATCTGCCCCAACCCAAATCTGCAGAAAATGTAAGATCAGGGCACGGCCCAGCTCTAAAAGAGAGAAGACCTGACCCAGCCCGTGTCTCATGGATTTAAACTGATGCGACTTTTGGCTCGAGCTTCGCCCCAAGTGATTTCCCGTGAGGATGCATAAAGTCATTTTTCAAACCCTTTATTAGACCAAGGGGGGGCGATCGCCCCCCCCCCCCCCGCCTTAGATCCGCCATTGTCACCTAGTATGTTAATACATAGTATGTGCGGCTCTTTGGATGGGAGTGTCGTTTGGAGGAGGCTAGGAAGGGGCAGTTATAGTAATAACGAATATTCGGCAGTATTTTTTTTTTTGGACGGGAACAAATAATGACGATTTCATTCATTTATCTATTTCTTTGAGAGTTTCCTGACAGAATAGGGCAGGAAAGTTTATTGACCGTCATTCTTAATTTGTCATCAGAGTTAAATTCATTGTCTAAAAAAGCACAAAGGGGTTTAAACACTTAAAAGTTACCGGAATTAAAAAAATCTAAACTTAGTTTAGAAATTTGATGAATAATGAGCTCTCCGGAATTATTTTTCTAATAAAACCTTCTTCAAGCGACCAGGAAAAAACTGAATTTGTTTCATTTTCTTCAAAGAAATGGGTCACTCATGGAGGGAGCTCAACTGGGATGGTTTCTGAGTGGGGGTAAAATTCGTATTGAGCCTACGGGAATAAATTTCGTCCCATGAAAAAATGGTCGTTCTGGGAGGTGGTCGCACAAGGAGGTTTCACTGTATATATATATATATATAGATATAAGCATTTGCGCCCTTTTGTAAGGCAATCGGCGCCCTTCTTATCCATTTTTCCACCGCCCTCTCAGTTATGCCAGTACGACCCTGCACCTGTCAAGAAAAATTTAATTCGAAAGCTAATTTGAAACGACACATGCAATCCCAGCATACCAGCCTATCCCACGAAAATAGAAAAAGGAAAGTTAGTACGAAAAATTCATCTTCCAAAAAGCAAAAGACCTATACCGAAGCTTTAAATGTATTTTCTTCAACATTTTTAACACCTAATGAAGATGAGAAATTTGACGTGGACGTTTTGGTGGAAAAACGTGGAGCAGATCTTCGTCAAATCATTGAAGAAAAACTGGATACACATCGAGGCGTCAAATGGCATATCCTAGCGAAATGTCTGTTCGAAAGGAAGACTCCAGAAGACGAACTTCAAGCTATTTCCACCTACTTTAGAAGTTCGAATTTACTGAATTAACTACCGATACAATAAATGAGCATATTTATGAAGCTTTTGAGAAAATTAAAAAATTAATAGATGAATTTGTAAATTTAGGGTCAGGTTGGATTTTCCAACAGATCCAACATATAGAAATAAAAATAGCAGATTATAATCCTCTAGCACCCAGCAGCCATATTAAATCCCCTGATTTCCTTCAAAAGAAAAGAGCTGTTCTCAATATAGAAAATTACAACGATTCTAAATGTTTGGTGTGGTGTTTGATCGCACATCAATTAAAGTTAAATAGATCTGAAAATCCAAAGCGATTATCGCATTACACACCTCTTGAACATACCATCAAAATGGCAAAGATACCCTACCCAGTCCCTGTGAAAAGCATTCCGAAAGTTGAAAATTTGAACAATTTGAGAATCAACGTATTTGCATTGGATGACCAAGAAGTGCATCCTTTATATGTATCACCCAAAGAAGATCCTGGTGTCATTAACCTTTTAGTCTTAGAAAAAGATGAGCAGTTTCACTACACGCTGATTAGAAGCTTTTCAAGATTATTAGGGAATGTCACAAAACATCGAGCTGCTGCCTATTACTGCTATCGATGTTTACATCGATTTTGTAGACAAGATTTACTAACATCTCACACAGAATTTTGCAAGCAGCATACTGCTCAAAGGATCAACTTACCAAAAGATGGCGAACATATTCTATCTTTTACGGGGACTCATCTGCAACATCCAATCCCCTACATTGTGTATGCAGACTTTGAAAGTATTTTAAAACCTTTAACTCCAGCTTCTCAAACTTCACATTGTGAAAAAATTTCAAAACATGAAGCATTTAGCTTTGCTTTTGTTATTATTGATGCTGATGGAAAACCTTTTAAGAATAGATTCACACTGTATCGAGGAGAAAATGCTGCAGAAGAGTTTCTGAAATCGTTAATAGCAGAGACAGACGAAATTCGTGAAAAACTGCAAAGTGTTAAACCTATGCAACTTTCCCCACAACAAGAAATAGATTTTCAAACGGCTACCCACTGCCATATTTGCAAAAGGGAACTCTTCAAGAAAAGAACGAGAGACCATGATCATGTGACAGGTGCGTACAGAGGGGCTGCTCACAAAGGATGTAATTTAAACTACAAGCAAACTCGAAACATTCCTGTCGTCTTCCACAATTTACGACACTATGATGCCCATCACATTATGATGGCTATTGGAAAATTTAAAGAATATTCGATAGAGTGATTGCATCCACATTAGAAACCTATATAGGCTTTCGAATGGTGAAAGAGAACTGTCCCATTCATTTAAATTTCATAGATAGTTTGCAACATCTTTCAGCATCCCTTGAGAAATCAGTAAACAATTTGCAGGAAGACCAATTCAACATTTTCAAACATCATTTTAAAAATCAGGATATATCCCTGCTCACACGCAAAGGGGTATATCCTTATGATTACGTAACCGATGTCAATAAATTTAATGAAACAGTTCTGCCACCTGTCTCTGCATTCATCAATAAATTAACAGACGAACCCATTAGCGTTAGTGATTATGAACATGCACAAAACATCTGGAAATCCTTCAATCTCCAAACTTTAGGAGATTATCATGACCTATATTTGAAGACGGATGTCTTATTGCTCGCAGACGCCTTTGAAAGCTATCGCAAACTGTGTCAGCAGTTCTATGATATCGACAGCGCCCATATGTATACGTTACCAAGACTGGCATGGCAAGCTTGCCTGAAGAGATCGAACATCAACTTGGAACTATTAACGGATATCGACATGCTATTGATGTTTGAAAATGGGATTCGGGGAGGTATCAGCATGATTAGTCAACGCTATGCCAAAGCAAACATCCCCAACACGCCTGCATATAGTAAAGATCAGGCTCCCAGTTACATTATGTACTGGGATGCTAATAACTTGTATGGGTGGGCCATGTCTGAGTACCTCCCCCATGGTTCCTTTCAATGGTTAGACCCCAAACAGTTTTCAGCAAGTAGCATATTAGAGTTGGCAGACGATTCCTCTACAGGATTTATTTTCGAAGTGGATCTTAAATTAGAGGTCTGCACGGGCCCGGGCTTGGCCCGAGGCCCGCGGGCCGGCGGAATGGAGGAGAATTTTCAAACGGGCCGGCAGAATTAGGACAATTTTTTCAACGGGCCGGGCCGGGCCGGCAAAAAAATTGAACGGGCCTGAAGGGCCGGGCCCGGTCGATAAAAAAAATTAATCGGGCCTATCGGCCCGATATAAGAATTTGAGAGGAGCAGATAAAATACGAGGTCATTTACAATGAATATGACTTTTTCGAGAAGTATAAATGTGCGTTACGAGCCGATGCGAGTTTAACAACATCAATACAGAAATGTAACATGTCCATCGTAGAGATCGGCATCGTACAGTTACATGATGCCCGGGTTTAATTTTTTTCGGCAGACTTGTGCCGGGACGGAACTGGTCTTAATCGTTCTCAGGATGTGTAGGACAGGCATTATGTTTTGTAAAAGTATTAATAGCGATAATGAACTTCTGTTAACAGTATCTTTCGAAATGTACCTTAAGGTGGTTCTCATATTTACTGCTCAACAATGCGAAACTCTCAGACACATTTTCTGACTCATTTTTAACTATAAAGGCATAAAATTGACAGGCTGAGTATTGAAGGCAATTGGGATCAAATAGCGTTTCCATTTTTCATAAATTACGTACAGAGATAACAGAGACTCTTGTCACGTGACTGTACGTTTTCTCCTTTCCTGTGCTATCGCTTCCGGAAATTCGATTCAAAACGCTAACTTTGGCAGTATTTTCTGAAAGATATATTACTTTTATCTAAAAAAAAAAAACGGCATTTACATGGTTTCTGAATAAGAATACCTGCCAATCTCATGCGTTTCCGAAAAGAAATGAATTCATAAATATATCAAAATGTAGCTCCTTTGGATTTGAGAAAAGCCTTAAAAATGACAGAAATATTTTCACAAATCTACCTTTTATTATAAGCTTCAAAAGTTATCATGTTTTTTAACCCTTTATTCTAAACTACAATAATCTTTCAATGAACCCTTATTTAAATTTTGAAACGTCTGTAGAGACGTTGACTAAAACACTGTAAGTAATCGTTAACGTTTACTATTGTGTGTTTTCTATTTTGCAAACACATAGTAATTTAAAATATACTGTAAAATGTTCCCATAAATATGCATGTAGTATTCATTAAAAGAATCTTAATTGTATGTCGAGAAAAAAGGAATTTTTTGTAGACATTTAGTCGGGCCGGGCCGGGCCGGGCCTGTTTTCACTGATTTTTGTACGGGCCGGGCCGGGCCGGGCCGAGAACGGTAAAAATGTAAACGGGCCGGGCCGGGCTCGGGCCGAACTTTCAATTTTTACACCGGGCCGGGCCGGGCCAAAATAGCTTTCCTTCGGGCCGGGCCGGGCCCGGACCTGGAAATTCCGGCCCGTGCAGACCTCTATCTTAAATATCCTAAGAAGCTTCACAAATTACATAATGAATATCCTCTTGCACCGGAAAGAATCACTGTCGAAGAAGATATGTTATCACCCTTCGCGAAGAAGATGTTAGGTAATAAAAAATTCAAGGGCACGCCAAAACTAATCCCGAATCTTCAAGATAAGAAAAATTACATCGTTCACTATAGAACATTGAAGTTTTATATCCAATCAGGAATGATACTAACAAATATTCATCGTGTGATCCAATTTGAGCAAAGTCCTTGGATAAGGGACTATATCGACTTTAACACCGAGAAACGAAAACAGGCGAAATCTACTTTTGAAAAAGATTTCTTTAAACTCCTAAACAATGCTGTATATGGAAAAACATTAGAAAACCTTCGAAAGCGTCGAAATGTGGAATTATGTAATTCTGAAAGAAGGGCGAAAAAATTAGTCGCTTCACCTGCATTTAAAACCTTCAAAATCTTCTCTGAAGATCTTGTTGCGGTGGAGCGCACTAAATTATCGTTACTAATAAATCGTCCTCTCTATGTAGGTTTCTGCATTTTGGAGCTTTCGAAGTTTCTAATGTATCAATTCCATTATGGTTTTGTGAAGGAAACATATAAGCATAATGCCCATTTGCTTTTCACCGACACGGATACCCTATGTTATCAGATCTATACGAATGATATTATTGCGGATACGGAGGAAAAAAAGGATTTATTCAATTTTTCTGATTATCCGCAGTCGCATCGTTTGTTTTCGACTGAGAACAAAAAAGTATTAGGGAAATTCATAGACGAATTAAGCGGTGAATTAGCGTTGGAGTTTGTAGGGTTAAAGGCGAAAATGTACTCCCTTCTATCCGAAACAGAAGAAAGAAAACGAGCGAAGGGTGTCACAACACATATCGTCAGGAAAAAATTAAAACATGAAGACTACTTAAAATGTCTACAACAACTCGAGACCAGCACAGTCACTCAAGTTCGAATTGGGCAAGAGAACCACCAGTTGTATTCAATGCAACAAAACAAGGTTGGTTTGAGCCCATTCGACGATAAAAGATATATCCTGGAAGATGGAATCACAAGTCTCGCATATGGGCACTGCGATATCGAGAACATGTAAATATCACCTTATGGACAATGTGCATGATTTTCCATTGCCTAAGAAAATTTGTATATATTTTTTTCAACTTTTGGACAATGTGCACCGTTTCCATTGCAAAAGAAAATTTTTGTATATATATTTTTGTCAAGTTTTATTGTGTACAGTGAAGATTTACTTTATGATTCAACTTTTGGACAATGTGCACCGTTTCCATTGCAAAAGAAATTTTTTTGCATATATTTTATCAAGTTTTTAGTGTGTGTACAGTGAAGAATTTTGTATATATTTTATCAAGTTTTATTGTGTACAGAGAAGATATATTTTATTATTCAACTTATGGACAATGTGCGTGATTTCCGTTGCCTAAGAAAATGTGTATATATTTATTTTGTTTCATCGAGAATTTGTAAATAGGTTAGAGCGCGGTGGAACACAAAGGAGACTTACGTCCGCGACGTGTGTTCTGGGAAACAAAATGTAAGCTTAGTTCACTCAAATGAATAATTTATTTGTGAACTAAGTTTATGTTTTGGCTAAAAGTCTCCAATGATAATGATTAAACAAAAACATCGTTATCATTTCCCTCATTCGGCTTTTAAAAACATGTTTCGGAAATTAGCAAATGACAAAAACTTCTTTCGTTAAACTCATAAAATGTATTCACTTCTTTCTGTCAGTTCAAATAGGATGACGACATCGCAGGTAAGTGAATCATCCTCTCGAGAGAGGGCGCTGGTGTCGCCGGAAACGATTGTGCTGCCCCCTAGGCTCGTCTCTCGTCCAATCAGAAGCAAGCTCCTTATCTTGATGAAGCCGGTTTCCGAGCAAGCATTCGTTCATTAGCCCGGTGGATTTCATACTGATCGGACGTGTTTCCGCGCTGCTCCGTGGTAAGTATTTTTTTAATTGCATGCGATCTTTTCTAATGACCTCATCCTTCCTAATCATTCATTTCTTTGTTCTACCTTCCTCTTACAACAGACTTTCCTTCATTAACACTCTTCTTACAGTAGACTTTTATTAATTCATTATACTTTTATTGATTCATGAACATTATCCTTTGTTCTAACCCCTCTCTTACAGTACACTTTTCATTATCGCTTCTTTGTTTTAACCCCTCTACTATAGCATGACGCGCGGGCGCCTGTCTGTCTTGACTCCGCCCACCTGTCCATCACTTTCTTATCTCCCCTCACCTGTCAATCACTGGACTCCGCCCACCTGTCACTCATCCTTGCTCCTCGCTCCTCAACGCATGACGCCTGGTGAAGCAGAAACCCCCTTTTCCTTCTACTGCTGTTTCATAATAATAGAAGCCATCATTCCATCAGAAGAAAATAACTCGGTTAAGCAGGACTCGGATAATCGGGACTCTAACTGTATATTTAATTCTAAAAATTATCTTTAGAATATTTTTGTTGGTGTTCAGAGGGGAGTCATGACCCCCGTGACCTCCCCCTTGGATCCGCCTTTGTAGATTACGTAGTTCAGTATTACATATTTTAAGATTACCTATTTTAAATTTTAAAATAAATCGGCTATTAGAAAATTAGTAAAATTCTATTTGTAAATATACTTTGTGGAAGAGGGGGGCGCCAAAATCAATGTTTGCCCCGGGTGCAAAAAAGGCTAGTTTCGGCCCTGAACTGTGTCCTGAAATATCGAAAAAAGTATGTCCTGAAATATCACCTTAGACCACAGGCATGAAAGTGGAAAATTGCAAAAAAGGAGGAAAATCTTTTCGGCCCATATGATGGCACCAAACTTTTAAAATTTAGACACATTTTAACAGCTATTTATTGGATAAAATTAAATATAATTGTATGTTGTTATTTTCTTTTCATAGCTTAGAAAGCATTAAAAACAAACTTAAACTTTTAAATCAAAAATATTGCATAAATAGAAGAAAATATTCTATTCCAAAAAGAACATTATGAAACTTCCTTTTTCTTTTAAAGTCTAAAAAACTTTCACTCTGGAGAGATACTTTAATCAAATTTATTTACTCGACTTTCATATGATTATAATATAAGCTTCCCTTTGATTTGATAGATCTTTTGCACAGCAATTCAGGGGGGAAAAAAAACTCCAAGGAATTTAATTAGACAAAATGTCTGATTATTAAATTTTCTATTTTCTTTGCATTTTTGCATCAATCCAGAAAATGACCAAAATTATTTTTAAAAAGGTGGAATTCCACCTTTAGGAGGAACACTTTCATGCCTACCCCTGCGAGGACCATATAAAATATAAATTTCGTATTTTAATATGTATACTGTCCCTTTCAAAACAAATGCCATATCTAAAGTCTGTACTTATACTTTTTTGCAGTTGGAAGCATGTTTCTATCATCAGCGGTGTAACTTCTTGGCATTTTATGCATTAATTATAGCAGCACTCACGCAATTTTAACACACAGAATTTTTTTCAAATACAATCAAATCATATTTAGGATATCCCAAAACATGTAAATTTCTGTCTAGCTTTAAATGTTGGAGGGGTTGGGGTGAGGTCGGAGGTGCTGTCAAAATCTTCCCTAGGCCGATGTGGCCACTAGTCTCCTTTGTGTAAATCTTTAAAAACTGAAAGTCGAAAAATTTCAAGAATTTAATACTTTCTTTTTATGAATAGAGAAGAAATTAAAAGTGGAGTAGCGATTGGACTACAATCTATATCAATTAATAATTTTCAAGATTCAATAAATGAGTGAAACAAAAAATACTGCGCATCATTTTTTTTTTTTTTTTGCATTAAGTGTTAGCTCAACATGAAAGGAAAAAAAAAAAACTCGGAAAAAAATCTTAGCACAGGGGCCCCCTTCCTTCTGGACCCCTAGGCTTCAGCCTAATGGGTAATCCGCCTCTGAGTATGAAGACTTGTAAGTTGCTCACTTTTCTCATTTAATCATTTTTTTAACAGAAATTGTACCTTGGATTTTTGAACATGATTTATATATGCAAACTAACTACTAGACTTCTCTAGAAACTCGCAGAAAATTGTTTGGTCATTTTGCAATGTACACCCTATACACAATAAATTACAATGTTAGACATCAACCTGTGATGCAATATATACAAAAATATATATAGAAATGTAGATGAGTAATTTGAAAAACATGCTGCCTGTCGATTAATATTAGCCTGTCAGTGTCTTCAAGTTACTAGTGTAGTCTCTTAGCAATGTAGAATGCAGTTGGTGGTATCAAGTTATCCTTTATAAGCAAAGTTATTAAATGTTCAGTCTTTTTCTAATGGCAATGGTTATGTCAAAAGTCAAAGGACAATTTTCTTAAAGTGCTCACAGGTGTGCAAATTTAAATCGTTAAATTTTATTTAACCATTAAAATTGCCCACTTACTTTTCTAGTGGTTAGAATTTAAAAATACTACTAGTCAAGAGATGCCAAGCTCAAACCTCGTTTTTGGCTTGAATATTTGTAACAGGTCAAATTCCACATTAAATAGAAGATTTCAAATGAAAATCAAATTTCAAAGTACAAAGTAATTGCTTAATTGCACACCAAAAAGTTCCAATCTTTTTGGTGTGCAAAAAATAATCATGCTGCATCAGATCAGATAGCAGAGTTTGTGTGCTTATTACAAGATTAATATTTGCAGTTCTTCAAAGTGCTTTCTAAAACTACCAAATTATTGAATTGAGCAAAGAGCACTAGAAAATGCAGGGGAAAAATGGCGATATCATTAACTATCACTTTTTTAATTAATTTTGAATCACTATTGGCACATCGTTTGAAAATTTTATGATTTTCTAAAGGCATCTGAGCACGTGCAGAGTTTAATTGAGACATTTTTCTATTGGAAGGAATTTTGCTGCTCCAGAGAGATACAATATGGAGTTCTAGGAGGAAACTACACTTACTAAACATTACCAAATTCAAAATAGCAAATCTTCTAGGAGGGAGAAACTTTGATGCTCCAAAGGAATTTCTACATCTGGCAAAAACAAATTTTAATGTGAAGAAAATGAGAATCATGCAACACAGTGAAAAATATAGTCAAATTGTATTTGATTCATATGACGGCGAACATGTTAAATTTGTGTGTGCTTATAATCGTCTTACAAAAGTCAGGCCTTTTATTTCTCTTTACATTTCTGAAGCTAGTGAAAAGTATTAATGATTATAATTTGGCTAACTACACAATCTTTGTCTTCCACTTTTCATAAAAATGCAAAAACAAAGAAAATTCTTATGAATAACAAGTATGAATTTCACTCATTTATGTTTCCTTGCACATAGAAAATAAACTTTTATCTATTCAATACTCTGCCTTTGTTTCTACTTGCATAAGATTAGAACACAAGCAAACCAAATTCTAAATTTTGATAGGAAAAAAATATTTTAGCACTGCAAAACATTGGCACAAGTTAGTAGAAGGAAAAAGACAGTTCTATTTCAGCAGGAGCCAAGAGCTGAGGTGGAGGTGGAGGGCGTGGCCAAAGATGAGTGACAGGTGGGAGGAGTCGAATGATTGACAGGTTAGGGGAGATAAGAAAGTGATGGACAGGTGGGCGGAGTCGAGACAGACTGGCGCCCGCGCGTCATGCTATAGTAGAGGGGTTAAAACAAAGAAGCGATAATGAAAAGTGTACTGTAAGAGAGGGGTTAGAACAAAGGATAATGAATGAAAGTCTACTGTAAGAGAGGGATTAGAACAAAGGAAAATGTTAATGAGGATGATTAATGAAGGAAAGTCTACTGTTAGAGAGGGATTAGAACAAAGATAATGATGAGGTGATTAGAAAAGATCGCATGCAATTAAAAAAATACTTACCACGGAGCAGCGTCGAGACACGTCCTACCTCTGTGACATCCACTGGGCTAATGAACGAATTCTTGCTCGGAAACCGGTTTCATCCAGATAAGGAGCTTGCTTCTGATTGGTCGAGAGTCGAACCTAGGGGGCAGCACCATCGCTTTCACCCGAGGGCATGAACACGAGCGCCCTCTCTCGAGAGGATGATTCACTTACCTGCGATGTCGTCATCCTATTTGAATAGATTAAAAGAAGTGTTTTCTAAGAGTTGAATCATTCTTCATTATGCCTTTGAGCGAGGAAGTCATTAGTGTCGTCTGTTTGTATAGTATAGTGTGTGTTATTTTTTCTTTAATTTATATTTTAACTGTAAGTGATAAGTTTGCATTTGATTTTATTTTAAAATTAAATGATACAGGAAATTTATCTTTTTCTACCTAAGCTAAAAGTCTACTGTAAGAAGAGTGTTAATAAAGGAAAGTCTGTTGTAAGAGAAAGGTAGAACAAAGGAATGATTAGAAAAGATCGCATGCAATTAAAAAATACTTACCGCGGAGCAGCGCAGAGACACGTCCTACCTGTGTGACATCCACCGGGCTAATGAACGAAGAAGCGTGCAACAACCGGTTTCATCTAGATAAGGAGCTTGCTTCTGATTGGACGAGAGACGAACCTAGGGGGCAGCACCATCGTTTCCGGCGACACCAGCGCCCTCTCTTGAGAGAATGATTCACTTACCTGCGATGTCGTCATCCTATTTGAACTAACATAAAGAAGTGAATACATTTTTTTAAGTTTTAACGAAATAAGTTATAATTTTTAGACATTTGTTAATTTTCAAAACATGTTTTTTTTAATTTAGTTATTACAAATAAAGTTTTAAATAAATTAGTTAATTTTCATTTAGTTATTTGTTCATTTCGATACAAGTTTTTTTTTAAGATAAAGCTTTTTTAATAAATTAGTTAATTTTTCTTTCAGTCATTTGTTAATTTCCGAAACAAGTTTTTTCTCAAATAAAGCTTTTAATAAACAACTTTACATTTATTTTCATTTAATTATTATTTAAAAGAATATAAATTATTTTTACTAATCAAAGAACGCGAATTAGTTTTTAACAATAATGTTTTTGTTTAATTATTGTCAAGGATGATAGTTAACTGAAATATATGCTGAATGCGAAAAAGTTTTTTTTTTTTTTTGAACTAAGAAAAGAACTTTTTTAAATTAATGAACAACTGTTTTTGGAAAAAGGAGAAATATTGTGCTTTGCAACACTGAAAAAGAGTTGAAAATTAATGACTTCACCTAGTTTAAAGCATATTTAACATAAGATGAAGACCTAAGTGCTGTGGAAAGGCTTAAAAATAACATACTTTGGAATCGACCGATTTATGTTGGATTTACAATCTTAGAATTACCTAAACTTCTAATGTATAAATTTCACTATGATTTTATTAAAAAGAGTATAAAGATGATCTAAAGCTAATTTTCAACGACAGGAACTCATTGTGTTACCATATACACACTAAGAATGTTTTGGATGATATGGAACATCATGCAAGATTATTCGATTTCTCTGAGTATCCAAAGAATCATATACACAAATTCCATTACGGTTTTGTAAAGAAAACATACCTTTAGAATTACAGGTTTTGAACCCATACACTGCAACACACTCCCTTTCAAGAAAATAGATTGTATCAGTACATCCCGGAATTTTTTTTTTCCTGGACAGGTGAAATACTTGATCATTATCAAATCTCGCTCGGAGAGGACACATTATTGCAACCCGTTGTTTCATCATATAAATATGCTTTCTATATTAGTTTTTTTAACTACTTATTTTGAGATATATATATTTTATTTATAAGAATGCAAGTTAGTTTTAATCTTTTAACTAAGACATTTTCAGTGACTAAGGAAGTAAAGTTTTGTTTTTTAGAAAAAGTGGTATGAACTTTATATTTTTTTTATTAGTTACTAATGAAAGATAATATATATATATATATATACATATATTCAAGTTAACAGAAATTTAGGTGAAAGCTTTTGAATTTTCTTAAGTGTTTTATCTAAAAGAATGCGAAGTAGTTGTAATCGCTAGTTTTCTCTCATGCCTCCTACGAGACAAGTGGTTTCTATATATATAGTGAAAGGTTATTCTGTGTGTAACCATACGGTTGCGCATCAATGATGTTTCTTGCCGGTATTGTATCAATTAGTATTTTACTGCTTTTAACTAAGATATTTAAATGATAGATAACGCAAAGTTTTATTTTATTTTTAGAAAAAGTGGTTTGTACTTTATTTATTTATTTTATTTTATTATTAGTTACTAATGAAGGAATATATTTTTCAAGTTAACAGTAAATTGATGTGAAAGCTATGAATTTTCTTAAGTTTAATCTTATCCACTAATTTGGAGAAATAATTTTAAATGCGCGAGCTACTGAACTCTTTTCAAATGGAATGAACAAGTTCTTTCAATAGTTTGAATCTTATACCAAAAAAGGTTAATGATAATATATTTTATCAAATAGCAATGTAGACAATTAGATAATTGTTTTTTAACTAGTAAAATAAATATTTTAAAAACAGAAATTTTAATCTTTAATTCTTAGTAATATATGTTTTAAAACAAAATTTCTCAACATTTGTAAACAAAATCTTACTTCTTCAAATTGAAAATCCTCATTTAATATCCTGATCTTGAAAACACACTAGCAAACAATTTAGAAGATAGCAGTCCGCAAATGATTTCCTAATGAATGTTTTCAGTGTTGTCATATTATTTTGTTTTCAATGACATCATTTTTAGAACCTCTGATTTACTGAAACTAACATTGCTTTGAACGAATGAGAGTCTTGGAAAATGACGTATAGTTTTCTGTTTACCTTATATGTAAGTTTTAAATAAGTAACTTTCTAAGAATTTCGATTGCACGCGCATTATCGAGTCACGAGATCTCCCTTGCGTTTCTTTTGCAAGGCAATTTTTTCATATAGGGGATCTTTATCTCACGGTTTCAGACACCCCTCTGATATACATCTACCCTTAACTTAATTGGTTGGGGATAGATGTACAATAAGCAAGCATTTCCTTATCGAAGGAAATATCTGTTATCTACCTCTCTTTCATACAATCTATATTGCAACTTAAGAAATGGGCAGCTGAAACAATTCATAACTTCTGTTTGCTTAAGGTTAAAATATAATTTCATGTAATTTACCTAATTAGAGATTATTAATTTACTTTTTAATTAGGAAAAGGAATTTTCACAATTTATTTTATTTTTATAATTTAAAAACAGCTCATTTAATTTATTTTTAAACTAGCAATTTTTTATTTAAAGAAATATGTTTGGATAAACATTTATAAAAAATAGTTTCAATTTTTTAATCAAAAATGGATATTTTTTACAAGACATTTTGTTACCCGTTTTTAGTTTTACTAAGTTTTTAAATAGAATAACCCTTCGTTTTCTAAAAAACAAAATATATTTTTTTTAGTTATTCTTAATTGCATAGAGGTAACTTTTCAAAAAAGTTTTTGAATTAGTATTTAAGGGTTTTTTGCTGAATCTGAAATCGACTTTTAACTAAAGCATTTTAATGATTGACGAAGTAAAGTTTTATTTTCTAGAAAAGTGGTATAAACTTAATATTTTTTTATTAATTACTAATGAAGGAATATATTTTGTCAAGTTATTAGAAAATTTAGGTTAAAGCTGTGAATTTTCTTAAGAAGATTAAACTTAACCACTCGTTTTGGAGAAAGAATTTGTAATCTGCGAGCTACTGAATTCTTTTCAATTAGAATGAACAAGATCTTTCAATAGTTTGAATCTTAAACCAAAAAGATTAATACTAATTTGGTTTAACAAATACCAATGAAGACAACTATATGAAACATAAACTCAGTTTACAAATAAGTTTTAATGTCAGAACTAATTGGACACTTTGTTTTCCTAATCATAGATGTTAAAAAAACTTTCTTAGGAAAGTTTTTTACTTTGATTCGAACTCAAGATAAATTACTTTACTAATTTAGGATATTTTTCCATATCTCTTTTCAAAAATTATATTTAACTAAAAAAATAATTTATGTTGCATTGTTTTTAACAATTTTTTCTAATCAAAAGAACGTGTATTATTTTCAACTGATAAAAAGGGTTTATTATCTATTAGCAAAAGAAAAATTAGTAGCCACACTTACATTTAAGTTATTGAAAACATATGATGAACATCTCTGCTGTTGAAAGATGAAAACTAACATACATACATAGGAATCGACTGATTTATGTTGCACTGGTTGTGATGTATATAATAGATGTGATTATATATTGAAAATGATATACGATGGTTGTGATGTATGCAAAGTAGATGTCTTTAAACTAAATTATCAAACATATGAGTGAGGATTGCTACGTGACAGAAATCGCCTTTAACAGTGAATTTTGAGTCAGTTTTAATTTAGAAAAAAGTAAATGGGTAACTTTGATGATATATTTTTAGTTTTGTTGTTAGAAATAATATGTTAGACAAACAAATCATACTGTTTGAAAATATATTTTTCGAGTTTATTTTCAACAATTGTTTTTTTAAAATAAAATCATAAATAAAACTAAGGAAAGCTAAACTTGTGAAACACAAGTTGAATATCGAGAATGACAGAACATGTTTTGAATTAAGTAATGTAGAATGTGCAAACTTTTAAATTCATTCATTCACAGTAACAGAAAGTGTGAAATTTTAAGTTCAGTTTAATAATGCAAATAATTAAATTGAAAGACACATTTAAAAAGGATTGTTAAAAGTTTGTTAAAACTTTTTTTGTTTTAAGAAACACTAGACAAACATTACACTTAAAAGACAAAATAATTATACATGCCTTTTGGAAAGAAGTTTCCCTAAGCTTTTGTTGATTGATGCAAGCAGACTCATTGAAAAGTAGCAAGAAGCTTAAAATTCGACGGCAGTTTTACTCAATCTTATGCCGTAAAAGGTTCGATAAGGTACCGGAGAGCACTAAGCTAAATGTCCGGTAAACGGGAGCTAAGGAACATACGACCTTCATCGACGAAATCCAAGACACAACTGATGTGCGCGGGGTCTAACACCTCAAGATGAAGGTCACTGATTAGAGATCAAGGTCACTGATAACAGATCACGTGACCGCTATCAACCAATCAGAAGCGAGCTTGCAGGTGTGACGTCATCGACTGTGCTGTCTTTCCCCATCGCAAACGAGGATGATGAAATCGTATGGCAATACCTGTAGACAACCTGGCGCCATTTGATTGACAGGTGGGCGGGGGAATTTTAGGAATGCAGACAGATTGGCGTCTATCTTCTGCATCATAGTATTTTAGGAAAAATATATATTACGTTGATGTAAAAGACATTATTTTTCAAACTAACTGTTAATATTTTTGAAAAAACATACTTTTCTCATGCAAGCGAAAAAAGAATGTTTCAGAACATGTCTCTGATCATGATTAAACATAACTTTAAGCACAGTTAACCATCTCAGAGTATGATTAAACAAATTCGACCATAACTTTGGGCATGTTTAAACAATCCGAACTATATTTGAACACATCCGAACATGTTCATTCATAACTTTGACAGTTTTTAATCTTTCAGAATTAAAAAAAACATATTTAAAACTTTTTTATTAAAAAAAAACTTTTTAACGTTTTAACATTTTTTGTTAAAATTTTTTTAAACTTTTTTTGTTAAAACTTTTTTAACTTTTTAACTTTTTTGTTAAAACTTTTTTTAAGTTTTTAACTTTTTGTTGTTAAACATTTTTTTTAAAATTTTGTTAAAACATTTTTTTTTAAATTTTGTTAAAACTTTTTTTTACTTTTGTTAAAACTTTTTTGTAAAACTTTTTTTGTTAAAACTTTTTTTACTTTGTTAAAACATTTTGTTTTACTTTTGTTAAAAAAATTTCTGTTAAAACTTTTTTTTACAAACTTTTTTAAAACTTTTTTTTACTTTTGTTAAAAACTTTTTATATATTTTTTTGTAAAACTTTTTTGTTAAAACTTTTTTAAATTTTGTTAATTTTTTTTTATATTTGTAAAAATTTTTATCATCTTTGTAAACTTTCTATAATTTTAAAATTAATAAATTTTATACATATACATATATATATGTATGTTATATACATACATACATACATATATATATATATATATATATATATATACATACATATACATATGTATGTTATATACATACATACATATATATTTTACACAAGAATCCATACATAAACATTTAACTTTCATATAATTAGAGACACGTAGACGTGGATGTATGCTTTTACTTAAACATTTATATAGATAGATACTATCCTTAAATTTACGTTCATGCAAAAAAACATTATTTTTCTTAAACTGTTAACATTTTTGAAATAACATACTTTTCTCATGCAAGTGAAAAAGAATGTTTCAGAATATGTCTCTGACCATGGTTAAACATAATTTTAAGCATAGTTAACATCTCAGATTATGATTAAACATGTTCGAACATAACTTTGGACACGGTTAAACATATATCCTGACAATATTTGAACCTATTCAAACATGGTTATACATGTTTGAACAAACTTTGAGCATATCCGAACATTGTTAAATATATCCCAACTAACTTTGAGCATGATTAAATGTACTCGAACTATCTTTGAGCATATCCGAACATGGTTAAACATGTTCGATCATAACTTTGGTCATGGTTAAACATATCCTGAAGAAAGTGCGAGCTATCGAACAAAATTCATTAAGAAAGACAAACTCATGAATTTGGTAATCACAAGTCAGTTCCAACTTTTAAAAAGCAACTGATTAACTTAATTTGGAAGAATTGTTATAAGTTTTTTTAAAACACTTTGTTAGAAACTGACGAATGAGTTTAACAAATATTTGGAAATAATAGAGTATGATAATACTCTTAGAGTATAATACATACTACTTAGAGTATAATACATTAGATGTCAGAACATGTTTTGAATGAAATCGTGAATTCATAGTATGCAGAAAACGCGATCTTTGAAATTTATAGTTAGGTTAAATGAAGAAAAATAAAGCAAATTACTAAATTGAAAGACACATTTTGAAAGGATCGTTATAAGTTTGTTAAAACTGTTGTTGTATTAAACACTATATTAGACAAAAAAATTTTACATACCTTTTGGAAAGAAGTTTCCCTAAGCTTTTGATGATTCGCACAAGCAGACTCATTGAAAAGTAGCAAGAAGCTTAAAATTCGACGGCAGTTTTACTCAATCTTATGCCGTAAAAGGTTCGATAAGATACCGCATAGCACTAAGCCAAATGTACGGTAAACGGGAGCTGTGAAACATGTGACCTACCTCCACCAGATCCAAGCCTCGACTGACGTGCGCGGGGTCTAAAACCTGCAGATGAAGGTCACTGATTAGAGATCGAGGTCACTGATAACAGATCACGTGACCGCTAACAACCAATGAGAAGCGAGCTTTCAGGTATGACGACATCCTGTGGCAATACCAGTAGACGAAGTGACGCCCTCCGCCTGCAAGAAACGATCATGTCCAAGCATGTACCGTCTTGCTGGGGCCAGTTGATTGACAGGTGGGCGGAGGAATGCAAGGAATGCAGACACAATGGCGCCCTCCTCCACCGCCTACTCCTTTCACATGTCAGGTGATCTTCGCATCCAATCACATACAAGTATTAGATGGTAGAGGGCGCTCGTGTTGCCTTCAAGTACGACGTCATCACTTGTTTTGTGCTTTGTCATCAACCATTTCCCCTTCAGTTGATGTCCTGGGCAGATGCTTCACAGTAAGTAACACCATTTAAATTTTAAGTTTTTGTTAGTAATATTTTTATGCATAAAAATAACAAAAAACACATTTTGTTTAAAATAACAAGTGTCTTTCATCACTTTTTCGAATATCAAGTTTAACTTTATCGAATAACACACTACTTAAATTATCACAATTAGAAATATCCACTTAACAAGTTGTTCAACAAGTTTATTGTTCCGACGAATTTAGTCATGTTTTAGCATGATCTAAGCATGATTAGTCATGCTTAGATCATCTTTTTCTGTTTAAAAAAATTAGATTTTAAAATCTAATTAAGTAAAATATTTATCAAAGAAAAATTTTTACTTAGATTTTAAAATCAATGCTATGCGGTACCTTATCGAACCTTTTACGGCATAAGTTTGAGTAAAACTGCCGTCGAATTTTAAGCTTCTTGCTACTTTTCAATGAGTCTGCTTGTGCGAATCATCAAAAGCTTAGGGAAACTTCTTTCCAAAAGGTATGTAAATTTTTTTTGTCTAATATAGTGTTTAATACAACAACAGTTTTAACAAACTTATAACGATCCTTTCAAAATGTGTCTTTCAATTTAGTAATTTGCTTTATTTTTCTTCATTTAACCTAACTATAAATTTCAAAGTTCGCGTTTTCTGCATACTATGAATTCACGATTTCATTCAAAACATGTTCTGACATCTAATGTATTATTATACTCTAAGTAGTATGTATTATACTCTAAGAGTATTATCATACTCTATTATTTCCAAATATTTGTTAAACTCATTCGTCAGTTTCTAACAAAGTGTTTTAAAAAAAACTTATAACAATTCTTCCAAATTAAGTTAATCAGTTGCTTTTTAAAAGTTGGAACTGGCTTGTGATTACCAAATTCATGAGTTTGTCTTTCTTAATGAATTTTGTTCGATAGCTCGCACTTTCTTCAGGATATGTTTAACCATGACCAAAGTTATGATCGAACATGTTTAACCATGTTCGGATATGCTCAAAGATAGTTCGAGTACATTTAATCATGCTCCAAGTTAGTTGGGATATATTTAACAATGTTCGGATATGCTCAAAGTTTGTTCAAACATGTATAACCATGTTTGAATAGGTTCAAATATTGTCAGGATATATGTTTAACCGTGTCCAAAGTTATGTTCGAACATGTTTAATCATAATCTGTGATGGTTAACTATGCTTAAATTTATGTTTAACCATGGTCAGAGACATGTTCTGAAACATTCTTTTTCACTTGCATGAGAAAAGTATGTTATTTCAAAATTATTAACAGTTTAAGAAAAATAATGTTTTTTTGCATGAACGTAAATTTAAGGGTAGTATCTATCTATATAAATGTTTAAGTAAAAGCATACATCCACGTCTACGTGTCTCTAAATATATGAAAGTTAAATGTTTATGTATGGGTTCTTGTGTAAAATATATATGTATGTATGTATATAACATACATATGTATATGTATGTATATATATATATATATATACATATGTATGTATATAACATACATATGTATATGCATATATGTATATGTATCAAATTTATTAGTTTTAAAATTATAGAAAGTTTACAAAGATGATAAAAATTTTTACAAATATAAAAAAAATTTAACAAAATTTAAAAAAGACAAAAAATATATAAAAAGTTTTTAACAAAAGTAAAAAAAAGTTTTAAAAAAGTTTGTAAAAAAAAGTTTTAACAGAAATTTTTTTAACAAAAGTAAAACAAAATGATTTAACAAAGTAAAAAAGTTTTACAAAAAAAAAGTTTTAACAAATGTAAAAAAAGTTTTAACAAAAAAAAATTAACAAAAGTAAAAAAAGTTTAAAAAAAAAGTTTTATAAAAAAAGTTTTAACAAAAAAAGTTTTAACAAAAAAAAGTTATAACAAAAAAAGTTTTACAAAAAAAGTTTTAACAAAAGTAAAAAAAGTTTTAACAAAATTAAAAAAAAAGTTTTAACAAAATTTAAAAAAAAAATGTTTAACAAAAAGTTAAAAAAGTTTTAACAAAAAAGTTAAAAAGTTATAAAAGTTTTAACAAAAAAGTTAAAAAGTTAAAAAAGTTTTAACAAAAAAAGTTTAAAAAATTTTTAACAAAAAATGTTAAAACGTTAAAAAGTTTTTTTTTAATAAAAAAGTTTTAAATATGTTTTTTTTTAATTTCTGAAAGATTAAAAACTGTCAAAGTTATGAATGAACATGTTCGGATATGTTCAAATATAGTTCGGATTGTTTAAACATGCCCAAAGTTATGGTCGAATTTGTTTAATCATACTCTGAGATGGTTAACTATGCTTAAAGTTATGTTTAATCATGATCAGAGACATGTTCTGAAACATTCTTTTTTCGCTTGCATGAGAAAAGTATGTTTTTTCAAAAATATTAACAGTTAGTTTAAAAAATAATGTCTTTTACATCAACGTAATATATATTTTTCCTAAAATACTATGATGCAGAAGGTAGACGCCAATCTGTCTGCATTCCTAAAATTCCCCCGCCCACCTGTCAATCAAATGGCGCCAGGTTGTCTACAGGTATTGCCATACGATTTCATCATCCTCGTTTGCGATGGGGGAAGACAGCACAGTCGATGACGTCACACCTGCAAGCTCGCTTCTGATTGGTTGATAGCGGTCACGTGATCTGTTATCAGTGACCTTCATCTTGAGGTGTTAGACCCCGCGCACATCAGTTGTGTCTTGGATTTCGTCGATGAAGGTCGTATGTTCCTTAGCTCCCGTTTACCGGACATTTAGCTTAGTGCTCTCCGGTACCTTATCGAACCTTTTACGGCATAAGATTGAGTAAAACTGCCGTCGAATTTTAAGCTTCTTGCTACTTTTCAATGAGTCTGCTTGCATCAATCAACAAAAGCTTAGGGAAACTTCTTTCCAAAAGGTATGTATAATTATTTTGTCTTTTAAGTGTAATGTTTGTCTAGTGTTTCTTAAAACAAAAAAAGTTTTAACAAACTTTTAACAATCCTTTTTAAATGTGTCTTTCAATTTAATTATTTGCATTATTAAACTGAACTTAAAATTTCACACTTTCTGTTACTGTGAATGAATGAATTTAAAAGTTTGCACATTCTACATTACTTAATTCAAAACATGTTCTGTCATTCTCGATATTCAACTTGTGTTTCACAAGTTTAGCTTTCCTTAGTTTTATTTATGATTTTATTTTAAAAAAACAATTGTTGAAAATAAACTCGAAAAATATATTTTCAAACAGTATGATTTGTTTGTCTAACATATTATTTCTAACAACAAAACTAAAAATATATCATCAAAGTTACCCATTTACTTTTTTCTAAATTAAAACTGACTCAAAATTCACTGTTAAAGGCGATTTCTGTCACGTAGCAATCCTCACTCATATGTTTGATAATTTAGTTTAAAGACATCTACTTTGCATACATCACAACCATCGTATATCATTTTCAATATATAATCACATCTATTATATACATCACAACCAGTGCAACATAAATCAGTCGATCCCCATGTATGTATGTTAGTTTTCATCTTTCAACAGCAGCGATGTTCATCATATGTTTTCAATAACTTAAATGTAAGTGTGGCTACTAATTTTTCTTTTGCTAATAGATAATAAACCCTTTTTATCAGTTGAAAATAATACACGTTCTTTTGATTAGAAAAAATTGTTAAAAACAATGCAACATAAATTATTTTTTTAGATAAATATAATTTTTGAAAAGAGATATGGAAAAATATCCTAAATTAGTAAAGTATTTTATCTTGAGTTCGAATCAAAGTAAAAATTTTTCCTAAGAAAGAATTTTTAACATCTATGATTAGGAAAACAAAGTGTCCAATTAGTTCTGACATTAAAACTTATTTGTAAACTGAGTTTATGTTTCATATAGTTGTCTTCATTGGTATTTGTTAAACCAAATTAGTATTAATCTTTTTGGTTTAAGATTCAAACTATTGAAAGATCTTGTTCATTCTAATTGAAAAGAATTCAGTAGCTCGCACATTACAAATTCTTTCTCCAAAACGAGTGGTTAAGTTTAATCTTCTTAAGAAAATTCACAGCTTTAACCTAAATTTTCTAATAACTTGACAAAATATATTCCTTCATTAGTAATTAATAAAAAAATATTAAGTTTATACCACTTTTCTAGAAAATAAAACTTTACTTCGTCAATCATTAAAATGCTTTAGTTAAAAGTCGATTTCAGATTCAGCAAAAAAACCCTTAAATACTAATTCAAAAACTTTTTTGAAAAGTTATCTCTATGCAATTAAGAATAACTAAAAAAATCTATTTTGTTTTTTAGAAAACGAAGAGTTGTTCTATTTAAAAACTTAGTAAAACTAAAAACGGGTAACAAAATGTCTTGTAAACAATATCTATTTTTGCTTAAAAAATTGAAACTATTTTTTATAAATGTTTATCCAAACATATTTCTTTAAATAAAAAATTGCTACTTAGAAATAAATTAAATGAGCTGTTTTTAAATTATAAAAATAAAATAAATTGTGAAAATTCCTTTTCCTAATTAAAAAGTAAATTAATAATCTCTAATTAGGTAAATTACATGAAATTATATTTTAACCTTAAGCAAACAGAAGTTATGAATTGTTTCAGCTGCCCATTTCTTGAGTTGCAATATAGATTGTATGAAAGAGAGGTAGATAACACATATTTCCTTCGATAAGGAAATGCTTGCTTATTGTACGACATCTATCCCCAATCAATTAAGTTAAGGGTAGATGTATATCAGAGGGGTGTCTGAAACCGTGAGATAAAGATCCCCTATATGAAAAAATTGCCTTGCAAAAGAAACGCAAGGGAGATCTCGTGACTCGATAATGCGCGTGCAATCGAAATTCTTAGAAAGTTACTTATTTAAAATTTACATATAAGGTAAACAGAAAACTATACGTCATTTTCCAAGACTCTCATTCGTTCAAAGCAATGTTAGTTTCAGCAAATCAGAGGTTCTAAAAATGATGTCATTGAAAACAAAATAATATGACAACACTGAAAACATTCATTCGGAAATCATTTGCGGACTGCTATCTTCAAAATTGTTTGCTAGTGTGTTTTCAAGATCAGGATATTAAATGAGGATTTTCAATTTGAAGAAGTAAGATTTTGTTTACAAATGTTGAGAAATTTTGTTTTAAAACATATATTACTAAGAATTAAAGATTAAAATTTCTGTTTTTAAAATATTTATTTTACTAGTTAAAAAACAATTATCTAATTGTCTACATTGCTATTTGATAAAATATATTATCATTAACCTTTTTTGGTATAAGATTCAAACTATTGAAAGAACTTGCTCATTCCATTTGAAAAGAGTTCAGTAGCTCGCGCATTTAAAATTATTTCTCCAAATTAGTGGATAAGATTAAACTTAAAAAAATTCATAGCTTTCACATCAATTTACTGTTAATTTGAAAAAATATATTCCTTTATTAGTAACTAATAATAAAATAAATAAATAAAGTACAAACCAGTTTTTCTAAAAATAAAATAAAACTTTGCGTTATCTATCATTTAAATATCTTAGTTAAAAGCAGTAAAATACTAATTGATACAATACCGACAAGAAACATCGTTGATGCGCAACCGTATGGTTACACACAGAATAACCTTTCACTATATATATAGAAACCACTTGTCTCGTAGGAGACATGAGAGAAAACTAGCGATTACAACTATTTCGCATTCTTTTAGATAAAACACTTAAGAAAATTCAAAAGCTTTCACCTAAATTTCTGTTAACTTGAATATATATATGTAATATAAGGATGATATAAGGATAAGGCCTTAGTTAATGAAAAAAGGAGTTTAATGAGTCTAGGTTATAGTTTACATATTAAATAGAAATTATATTTACAAGTATGGGAGGGTAGGGGGTTTCTCTGCAGCATACGCGCCCGCAGAATCATCGGAGTTCGGCCTCTGCTCTCGTCTAGAGCGAGATATGCCTACCATCGGCCGCGTCAGAATGCAATCTGCTCTCGGTTGTTACTTGTTTCCAGGCGAAGAGAATGCAAACTGCATATCAGCAAATTCAAACATCTGCTGTTCTGCGGTAACAAGTTCTCATGGAAAAGGGCTGACCATATCTGTTGCTATGAGTAGGGTTTTATGGGAATGTAAAACCACAACTCACACTCGGTCATCTTGTCCGCTTGTCGACCTCGACAGCGCGTTAAATAAGCAACAAGATATGTCAAAAACAAAAAAAAATACTATCTAAAAATAATTAAGATCCAAAGGAAAAAAAACTGTCATTAAATAATTAAGAAAATTGAGCTAAATAATAAAAAAAAAATAATTCTAAATTTTATGTAAATTAATGCTGAGCTGCCGTGGGATATCTCCAAAAAAAAAAACAAAAGAATAAAAAAAATCTCAGGATAACATCAATCATGAGACCGTCTTGCTCATGAGCCATCATCAGGGATGAAAAATATAATCTGAAAGGCCGTCTGCCCATTATATTATCATCAAGAAAACATACTGAAATCTGCCTCATCTTAGGTAGAATTTCGTAAAAAAACATCTTTATCCCAACGTCATTCGAGAATAAAAAAAAAAGAGGTTTGCCTCGTCTAAGCAAAAAAAAAAAAAAAGGATTTCCCACCAAAAGGTTTTTTTTTTTTTCGACAGCCAGCTCTTACTTCTGTAAAAAAAATATGCGAGGGGGGGGGGGGACACATACATATATATAGCAATTCAATAAAAAGTTTACACATAAAATACAGTTTTAAAAATATAAACACAACAATATTCTTTTTCTTCTTGTCAAGAGTGAGTGTTCAAAAAAAAAATAAAGTCCCGTGTAGATAGTCATTTTAAATAAAGTTGTTGTTTACGCAACATAAAAAAAAGCACGTGTTGCGAAACAGGCAAATGAAAAAAATAATGCACCATTTGCAGTCCGAGAGAAAGATAACTTGCCATGCGCAAAAAAAAAATCACCGCATGGGTTCAATAAAAAAGTTTTGAGCAGATATATATAGCTCAGAGATTTAAAAAAAAATGTTGAACAGGACTTCGAAAAAAAAAGCACATAAATTCTGTTAATATAGGCTGAAAAAATAAAGAATCTGTTACATATTCCACAAACTAAGAATAATTAAAAAAAACACTGTTGATAAAAATGCTTGGTACGCGATAACTTCTTAAAAAAAAACACTTGAAGTTTATCGCACTGAAGAATGGCATGACACACAGAAATACGAAGAAGAAAAAAACATTCTGTGTTGAAGATTTTCATCAATGATTGGACTCTTGAAATGGTGAGTTACTCTGGTAAACACCTCATTCTAATGTTTCGTCCAGAAAAAAAAATAATCGTGGATGCTTGCTGCAATCATAAAAAAAGCGAAGATATTGAAATAAAGTTACTAAGAAAGTCACAGATAGTAGCTGTCTATAGTCTGTACGATATAAATGTTCTCAGGAATAAGCAGATATAGGTGTAAAACACAGAATATATAAAAACACAGTTAAAAAAAATAGTAGTAATAATAAAAAACACATTTATGATAAATTCGTTGGTTGCACTTGTGACCTATATACGTGAAGCATATTTCTTTTTGGAAATTTAAGTCTACTTTTTCTCTTTCTCGTTGTTGACTTCACAAAATGTCGGCGTATAAAAAATAAACAAGAAATGATAAGGACACGCAGAATTTCGGTCCAATTAGTGACGTCACTCGAATCTCGAGATGGTTGGGATGTATGGAACGCCGAATGCTGATAAATGAGTCCGTTGGCAGACGTAAACAGTAATAAATAGATGGTCAAAAAGACGAGCACAGTCATGAACATCTTGTAGGATAAGAAATTTAAATCGTAGGTAAAGCAGTCTGGCGATAATGTTGCGAGATGTTTCTGATATGCTGAGTCAATCACTGGGTCAATTTCTATGTCAGTAGGAATATTTTCATTCGAAAAATCTTTATTTACTGTCGGCGGTTTTAGATCTTGGGGGAAAGAATTTGAAACAAGTGTTTCCATAGTGCATCTTGCATCAGGAAATGGAGGTACATCGGATTTATCTTGAGATTTCGTTGCAGATGCATTATCAGACACAGTAATGCAGCTTATAAAAATGCTTGTGGGTGGAGATTTAGTTAAAGTAGCGCCGTTTTTGTCGCATGTGAGAGTACCCTGAAATATGACATCTGTCCCTATGATAAGGGGCATGGGCATCTGAGAAGACTTAACTACGTAAACAGTAGTAGAAAAAGTATTATCGTCTACCTCTATATCGGTAGAAAACGATCCTATAGGTTGAATAACACGGTTACCGATACCCGACAATTGTACAGGAGCTCCGGTGAGGGGGGGAGACCCAATTTGTTTATAAATGTCTTCTCTCAGTATCGTCAGTGAGCTTCCAGTGTCCAAGATTGAATTGATTTGTAAATTGAAAATTTTTACAGGTTTCTGCATGCGCGGATGAGAATGACACATTTCGACTACGTTAATTTGTTCGTCTCTGCGCGGCGACGTCTTGCGTGAAGGGGAGGTGCCTTGAGTCGAACGCTTACGCCCCGGATTTTGCTCTGTACACTGGTTGGAAACATGACCAAAACGTGCACATTTCATACACTTTTTTCCTTTATTCAAATGCACACAATGGGTAGATAGGTGTCCTGGGGCTAAACAATTCCAGCAAGTTAATTTTGCAGTTTTCTCCTTCTGGTTAATCTTAGGAGTGTTGGGTGTAGTCGGTGACATTGATTGATAAAATTTAGAACTCTGTTCACAAATTCGTTCGAAAATTTGGAGCTTGTTTTTAAATTCGGCAAGCGTGGCGCACCCGAATAATATAGCTTTATTATGTGGTGTATCGTTAATCCCATTAATTATATAGTGAATTAATGATATATCATCGATGTTTCCTCTCTGTGCTATTTCTTTCATTTTCAGAAAATATTCCAATAGTTTTTCGTTTGGGCGGCAGCCTCTAGCGGCTAGTAATTGATGTATCTGGGCGGACGAAGCTGATTGTCCAAATTCGCGAAACAATGCTTCTTTGAGCGATGTATATGAAGAAATGTTATTTTCACTACGTACATACAATAATGCCAAACTTTTTAATGCCCGCTCAGCAAACACAAATTTCTGTATGTCGGACAGTTGAAATGAATGGGCCAGAGATTCAAATCTCTGAAACCATGTTTGAACGTTTTCCGTTTTATCACCACTAAACGGTGTAATTAAATGATCAATGTCATGGAAAGAAATTGTCTGTTTGGGCGCGGAGTGTGTACAGTGTACATGCGCCTGGTCTGGCTGTACTGCCAAAGGCGAAGATAAACCAGTGCTTCCACTACTATTGTGGCTATCATCAAATTCTGTATCCGATTCGGAAACTGCCGTAAACGTGTCTTTAAAAGCCGAAATATCTACTAGTGCACTTAAAATACGTTGCCCTATATCTTGTTTTGATCCATGGATGTCAATGGATAAGATATTAGCAATAGTAATCAATTGTATCTGATCGTAATCGTCCAAAATTACTTTGAGTTTATTTTCATACTCATCGCTTTTGTCAGTAAAAGAAAAACCTTTAAATTTCCTTAAATTCGCTCTATTCTGGCGATTTTTATCGCAACCAAATATAAATTCATGCAATAATTTGATTTTATCTGTTTTAGCCGATTTCAACTGGCTTTTAATAAAGTCAATTTCTTGCAATTCCATATTAAAAGGCAAGAAAGGAAAGAGAAAAAAATAAACTTACTTCAAAAAGAGTTATCCAATTGAAAAATAAATTCCTCGCCACGATATATTGAAGTAATCCAATTAATGATCCGTAGAAAAAAAATATGCAGTCGAAGATTCATTCCTTGTACAGCGATAACTATCTTGCACAAATAAAAATAAACGGGAGATTGAGCTTCACACAGATGGCTCACATCAGATGTAGATGAATCACATCAGCTGAAATGCAAGGGTTGATAACGGAACGAAACAGTTCTCTGATTTTAAACGTAGATCGGTAAGAAAGCCTAGGGGATTTTAGTTTTTAAATTCGTTTTGGGATTCAAATCGGCCTAGAGCACCCATGTAATATAAGGATGATATAAGGATAAGGCCTTAGTTAATGAAAAAAGGAGTTTAATGAGTCTAGGTTATAGTTTACATATTAAATAGAAATTATATTTACAAGTATGGGAGGGTAGGTTTCTCTGCAGCATACGCGCCCGCAGAATCATCGGAGTTCGGCCTCTGCTCTCGTCTAGAGCGAGATATGCCTACCATCGGCCGCGTCAGAATGCAATCTGCTCTCGGTTGTTACTTGTTTCCAGGCGAAGAGAATGCAAACTGCATATCAGCAAATTCAAACATCTGCTGTTCTGCGGTAACAAGTTCTCATGGAAAAGGGCTGACCATATCTGTTGCTATGAGTAGGGTTTTATGGGAATGTAAAACCACAACTCACATATATATATATATATATATATATATATATATATTATCTTTCGTTAGTAACTAATAAAAAAAATATAAAGTTCATACCACTTTTTCTAAAAAACAAAACTTTACTTCCTTAGTCACTGAAAATGTCTTAGTTAAAAGATTAAAACTAACTTGCATTCTTATAAATAAAATATATATATCTCAAAATAAGTAGTTAAAAAAACTAATATAGAAAGCATATTTATATGATGAAACAACGGCTTGCAATAATGTGTCCTCTCCGAGCGAGATTTGATAATGATCAAGTATTTCACCTGTCCAGGAAAAAAAAAATTCCGGGATGTACTGATACAATCTATTTTCTTGAAAGGGAGTGTGTTGCAGTGTATGGGTTCAAAACCTGTTTCTAAAGGTATGTTTTCTTTACAAAACCGTAATGGAATTTGTGTATATGATTCTTTGGATACTCAGAGAAATCGAATAAGCTTGCATGATGTTCCATATCATCCAAAACATTCTTAGTGTGTATATGGTAACACAATGAGTTCCTGTCGTTGAAAATTAGCTTTAGATCATCTTTATACTCTTTTTAATAAAATCATAGTGAAATTTATACATTAGAAGTTTAGGTAATTCTAAGATTGTAAATCCAACATAAATCGGTCGATTCAAAAGTATGTTATTTTTAAGCCTTTCCACAGCACTTAGGTCTTCATCTTATGTTAAATATGCTTTAAACTAGGTGAAGTCATTAATTTTCAACTCTTTTTCAGTGTTGCAAAGCACAATATTTTTCCTTTTTCCAAAAACAGTTGTTCATTAATTTAAAAAAGTTCTTTTCTTAGTTCAAAAAAAAAACCGTTTTCGCATTCAGCATATATTTCAGTTAACAATCATCCTTGACAATAATTAAACAAAAACATTATTGTTAAAAACTAATTCGCGTTCTTTGATTAGTAAAAATAATTTATATTCTTTTAAATATTAATTAAAAGAAAATAAATGTAAAGTTATTTATTAAAAGCTTTATTTGAGAAAAAACTTGTTTCGGAAATTAACAAATGACTGAAAGAAAAATTAACTAATTTATTAAAAAAGCTTTATCTTAAAAAAAAACTTGTATCGAAATGAACAAATAACTAAATGAAAATTAACTAATTTATTTAAAACTTTATTTGTAATAACTAAATAAAAAAAAACATGTTTTGAAAATTAACAAATGTCTAAAAATTATAACTTATTTCGTTAAAATTAAAAAAAATGTTTTCACTTCTTTATGTTAGTTCAAATAGGATGTCGACATCGCAGGTAAGTGAATCATCCTCTCAAGAGAGGGCGCTGGTGTCGCCGGAAACGATGGTGCTGCCCCCTAGGTTCGTCTCTCGTCCAATCAGAAGCAAGCTCCTTATCTAGATGAAACCGGTTGTTGCACGCTTCTTCGTTCATTAGCACGGTGGATGTCATACAGGTAGGACGTGTCTCTGCGCTGCTCCGTGGTAAGTATTTTTTAATTGCATGCGATCTTTTCTAATCATTCCTTTGTTCTACCTTTCTCTTACAACAGACTTTCCTTCATTAACACTCTTCTTACAGTAGACTTTTAGCTTAGGTAGAAAAAGATAAATTTCCTGTATCATTTAATTTTAAAATAAAATCAAATGCAAACTTATCACTTCCAGTTAAAATATAAATTAAAGAAAAAATAACACACACTATACTATACAAACAGACGACACTAATGACTTCCTCGCTCAAAGGCATAATGAAGAATGATTCAACTCTTAGAAAACACTTCTTTTAATCTATTCAAATAGGATGATGACATCGCAGGTAAGTGAATCATCCTCTCGAGAGAGGGCGCTCGTGTTCATGCCCTCGGGTGAAAGCGATGGTGCTGCCCCCTAGGTTCGACTCTCGACCAATCAGAAGCAAGCTCCTTATCTGGATGAAACCGGTTTCCGAGCAAGCATTCGTTCATTAGCCCAGTGGATGTCACAGAGGTAGGACGTGTCTCGACGCTGCTCCGTGGTATTTTTTTAATTGCATGCGATCTTTTCTAATCACCTCATCATTATCTTTGTTCTAATCCCTCTCTAACAGTAGACTTTCCTTCATTAATCATCCTCATTAACATTTTCCTTTGTTCTAATCCCTCTCTTACAGTAGACTTTCATTCATTATCCTTTGTTCTAACCCCTCTCTTACAGTACACTTTCCATTATCGCTTCTTTGTTTTAAGCCCTCAACTATAGCATGACGCGCGGGCGCCAGTCTGTCTCGACTCCGCCCACCTGTCCATCACTTTCTTATCTCCTCTAACCTGTCAATCATTCGACTCCGCCCACCTGTCACTCATCTTTGGCCACGCCCTCCACCTCCACCTCAGCTCTTGGCTCCTGCTGAAATAGAACTGTCTTTTTCCTTCTACTCAAGTTGATAGATAGTCCTTTCATTTAAAACTACAATGGAATTGCAACCAACCAATCTTGGAATATAAAAAAAATTATATTTTTTTCCTCATATTAGTAATCACATGTCTGATCTTATTATTGGATACCTATTCAAAGTCATATAAATATGTATTGCTATTTTTTATCTTATGACAAACATTCAGAGAAAGGAGCAGGGAGGGTGTCATTGCTTGATATCACAGCTTTAGCCCTTTGATTATGGATCAGGATTGGCAAATATTTTCATTTTCAATTGTACCATGATTTAAAGAACAAAAGCTTTATGGTAGATTTCTCTTGAAAATATCCTAGTATTAGTGTATGGTAAAGATTATTTTTCAAAATGTGGTATGAATGGAATAAAAAATAGCCCATTGGGATGTATATGTCCCAACCCATAGCCAAAGGGTTAAAATGAGTGAACTGGACTGTGATCAATGAATCATTTTCTGCAAGTCTTTTTATGCCCATCAGTCCTCTTCATAAGTTTTTCAACTGCCTATATTCAAGAAAACATTTCCATTCTCATAACGTAATCGCCATCAAATCACAGTTTGTCTACAGAAGGAACAGTTGAGAAGTCTCTCAATCTTTCCTTTTATTATCATGATCGATCTACATGCAATACATCTATCCAAATTAGCGCCAAAATTTGCCCTAGTGATGATTTTTAGTATTATTTTTTTCCTTTAGAAAACAGAACCACATGATCTACTGAGCATGTACAATGAATTTTATTACATCTCACCTAACAGATCAACAACTAGAAGTAGACACAGGGCTTGGCTAAGGTATTTATAACTATGTTAATTTTTTTTTTGGGGGGGGGGGGGGGGGGCGTGCTGCAATTTTTGCACCACACAATGGACTTAACAGATGGGTCTTTTCTGTATTAACACTAGCTGACTCACCCGGCATTGTCCAGGCCCATGATAATAAACAGCCTTAAACAAACCTAAAGTTTGTATGCCCATGATAGTGATGGGTCATTCCATACAAAATGAGCAAATCACCTGTGGCAGACATGTCACAGATTTTAACGAAAATCATTTTGTAAGTAGATTATATCTATTTATGAGTAAATGTAAAATAATAGATTTTAGGATTGTTTATTTAAGTATTAAAATTTATATTAAAAGTTGATGCAAAATCGTGGTTTTGGCTACATGCTTGAAGTTTCAATTTTGGTTATTAGCCTTAAGAATGCAAAGACTATATTAAAAATTATTTATAATTAGGAATGAATAATAAGTAACTGACGTAAGCTAGTAATTGTAATTTTATTCCTTAATGAAAAAAAAATTATTTTTGAAAATATTTGAGAGAAAAATGCAACGTTTCTATTGAGATGAAGGACACCTCTGACAATATCAAAATTGCTTGACGTTATAGCTAAAAGTATATATATATTAAATATTCAAACTTTCATTCTTGCCTTTTTATTCCTTAATGAAAAAAAAATAAATAGTAAAAAATGTTGAGGATAAAATGCAATATTTCTATCACTTGTTTCGACATGAAGGAAAGCTTTTTAAAACTTTTAATTCTTTTGATATTACAGATAATAATGTATATTTTAAATATAAAAACTTTTATACTTGTTTTCAATTTATTTTTGCCTCAAGAAGATTTTTAATTAAAGTAAAAGAAAAAACTCAATTGAACAAAAAAATATATATTAACACCTAAACTCACATACAGAAAATAGATGGCAGCACTAAATTTTTTCACCTTGAAATCCTGCAATATTTTAAGAAACGCGTTCGAATTTAAAAAAAAAAATAGCTCATGGAATGTAGTTAATATTGCCTATTTTAGCGCAATTTTGTGACGTTAGGAATCAAAAGGCAATCTTGAAATTTTTTTAGCAGATTATGGACTTATTGATCTTTATGTCTGTGCAATAACTGTAATGTGGGACCTTTCCTTCATTATTTTTTTTACCTATCAATAAGAGGAAAAATTACAATTTTGTCATTTTTTTAAAGGTGAAAGAAATACATAGCAACTTCAAAACTTTAGTAATTCGATCTTAATATGTAACACTACATCAGGCATTAATTTCTCAGATGTTTTTGAATTCCTTTAATTTTTATAACGTTTTTAATTTTCTCAAAATTTGCAAATTTTCAATTTTTACAACCAATTAAAGATTAATCATGGTGTTACCAGATTATTATTACTCAATAAATAAGAAGATAATTTTTCAGAGGTTACATTATTATATAAAAAATTCATTTCAGTTAAATAATTTTCAAGATACAGAACTTCAAACCTGCAACTTTGGATGATTGCACACTAGGGTGGATCGCTGTTATATGGTGAAAAAATAAAGTTATAATAAACAAAACCTACCTATGCAGAAAAGATGTTCTATTGCATGGAGATTAAGATAAAAATAATAAAATAAATAAATTTTAAATTTTAATACTGCCGCCAGGGGCTTGAAATTTCTAAAATTTGGAAAAAAGACCTAATTTTCGTTAGATTATTTTTGACTCAAAATATTTTTTAAAAATATTAATCAAAAAGTACCTATGTGGAAAGATATTATATTGTATGGGGATTAAGAGAAAAATAATAAATTTAAAAATTTAACACTGCCGCCAACGGGTTGAAATTTCGAAAAAAAATGGAAAAATACAAATTTTGGTTAAATGATTTTTGATTCAAAATAATTGTTTTAATATTAATCAAAAACTACCTATAAGGTAAAGATGTTAAGATTAAGCGAAAAATAATTAAAAACAATAATTTCAAAATTTAATACTGACCCAAGGGGGTTGAATTTTTAGAAATTCCATCTTTTCCGTCTCTCGAAAATTACTGAACCATAGCGATGCTAAGAAAAGACATGATTTGCCCTATATTTGGGTCTTGCTCTGGTATGCCAACGAACATGCTTCTTACCTATGAAAACCTACTAATAAAGTGTGTATGATGGCATTCAAAAGAAAACCGAAATAAGGAAATAGCGAGCTTCAATCCCAATAAATGATTACCATAGCATTTTCAGAAAAATTCGATCATGCTACGACAAATATCGTGCTCTTCTAAAGTGTTACAAAGCAAGAAAAGAGATTGAAAGCTACCGCAATCAGATTTACGCTTACCGAAATAAAGCAAATGTTCTATTTGATACATCGACATGTACTTGTAAATCGTTTGAAGGTTGCTGCTGTAAGAAAGAATGAAAAGTACCGATGAACGAGAGAAAAATTCTATTAGACCAGCGAACTGACAGAAAACTGGTAAGCGGGTCACTGGAATTGGAAAGTCATATTACAAATAACTAAAACCAAGAGTATTGTGTAGAAAGAAACAAAACACTGCCTGATGTTTCTTCCAGTTCAATAGATTTGAATATGAATAAAAATAATAGGTGTAAATTGAAGCGCCGTATGTGCGAGCATAATGACATTTCTGAATTGTCATCTATCATTGAAAGGGGGCCTAAAACGCTGACGACATCACTGTCGCACATGTAGTGACCAAATTTACAGACGTAGACAAAACATTTGACCGTTTTTTCATTTCCGACGGAGCAGGCGCTGCTGCAATGTCAGTTGTGCTTCAAGATGTGTACATTATCTCACAACGCGATGTACTGAACGTTGTTGGCATAAAATTTGGCGTGAAAGAACAAAAGCAAGAACCACTCTATTGTGTCACTCAGGTGTAAAAGATTATGACCATGACAAGTTTGGTTTATACTTCGATGGACGTACAGTCCTATATCAATAGAAAAAAACTGAAGAAAAGTCATAATAGAAAAAAACGTAAGCTTGGTAAAAGAACTTGGTTCAGAGTACATCGGCCACCTATCTGTAAATTCCGATAGAGAGCAAATCATTGGGAACAAAGTTGTTTGCTATCGGATGCGACAGAACATCTGTTAACACTGCTGTCAAAAGAGGTGTTATTAGAAATATGGAACTGAACCTGAAGCATTCACTATAATTGTTTGTGTACCTGTTACACGCCAGTGAGCTATCATTACGTCATCTTTTCGCATACGTGGATGGAACCACGACTGGCCCCAGAAGCTTCACTGGTGAAATAAGAAAAGTGTTGGATGGATGTGAGATGCTACCTGGCATTTCATTCATGTCAGTTACACACTGTGGGAAGTAACTAACAAGAAAGACTTAAGTACCGATCAAGTGTACTTAATGGAAGTTTGTGAAGTCAATTGCAGACATTGAAGCGAAAATCTATCGAAGAGAAATCATGGAAATATTTGCCACTCAAGGTGGTTTACAATCATGAACAGAATTCTTAGAATCTATTTAGCTTACGAAAATCCTTTCGAGGCTTTAGTAACATTAACATCGTTCATCGTAAAAGTCTCTGCGCCAATGCGGTTCAAGATCAAAACGAAATCATTTATAATCTATGGTGCACAGCATTTGCATCAATCGATCGTTTTCTCGCGTTATTTGTTGAGTGATCTGAATGACGACGTAGGCCTGTTATTAGAAGAATTTTTTTTTTTGGACACCCTGAAAATATACTGATATCGATGTTAGCTGACGACAGAAGTCAGATAAGGCAATTGGCCCTTCGAGGAATTCTAAAAGCACGCGAAGTCAAACGGTCTACTGAAATCACAATCAATAGCATTGAATAATATGCGTATTTTCAATTTACTGTTTTTTTACCTTTGTGCGATGGATTATATTGATTTGATTACACGGGAAAATTTCATGGAACCTCCACTAACTGAACGGTTTAGTGACGACATGATTTCAGAAGCAATAGTAAATTCCGGCTACAATAATAACTATTATTAAGGGGTTTCCGTGCCATACTCAAGCTACAGAACGAATAGTAAAAACAGTCGCGAAAGCATCTTCTGCTGTCTGTGGACCATAGAGAAGAGACAATTTTATGACAAATTTTATCGAATCATGAAATCCCATGCCAATTTTCCATACCAAACGTGATTACCGTTCACTGTAATTTCGAAGATTTATTTAGTTTTTCTTCAATTAATATAAAAAAAGCTGTTAAATAAGAAGTTGAAGCTTTTCTTGTAACCAAAAAAGTGTCCTCTCATTGCAATAAATATTAAATAGTACTAAAATGTATGTTTCGCTGAACAAAAATCACTTTTGACTTTTTCCGTAAAAAGACTCAAATACACAAAATTCAACCACCATGCAGCAGTATTAAATTTTGAAATTAATTTTTTTAATTGTTTTTCTCTTAATCTCCATACAATAGAAAATCTTTTCCGCATAGGTAGATTTTGATTAATATTAAAACACTTATTTTGAGTCAAAAATATTCTGGCCAAAATTAAGTCTTTTTTTCCATTTTGGGGGGAATTTTAAGCCCATTGCGGCAGTATTAAATTTTGAAATTAATTTTTTTAATTATTTTTCTCTTAATCTCCATACAATGGAACATCTTTCCCGTATAGGTAGGTTTTGAAAATGCGAGAAAAATTTTTTCAATCCACCCTATTGCACACATGCCATTCTTTATCACAACTTTTTTAAATGTCCAAAACTGCTAAAATAATTTATTTTTTGTGAAGATATTTTGCAGAGCTCTATTTGAATATGAATTGAACCTGTATATCAAATTTTATTAAAATCGTTTACTATGTGGCCACGACTTTTTTTAAATTTTTGCTCATTTTACGTGGAATGACCCTAACATTAAATGAATCTCAAATTTGTATGATTTTATATCTTTAACTGGATTTTGTATAAATTTATAATTTTAAATAAAAAAGTCACCAAAAATATTGGTATTTAGTAGTAAAAGCACACGTAAGAAGACATTTTCTTGTTTCATAGTTAAAAAAAAAAAAAAAAAAAATAGTTCTTATTGCCCAAACTCTCTGAAATTTTTATCAGTTATAAATATGAGGGTTTTACAGCTGGTGTAAAAATTTCATGAAAAATATTGTTATCTAGTTGTAAAAGAAATGTTTTCTTCTCACTTCTTTTTTATACTGGATCATTTAACACAACAAAAAAAAAAAGTTCTCATACTCTAAGCTATATGAAATTTTAATCAGTTACAAATAAGTGGTTCACAACCATAGTAGACCAAGTCCATTTGGAAGGTGCATAAAATCAGTTTTATCCACTCCCACAATGAACCAAGTCTATTTTCACATACTTTCTAACATGTCATCTGTTTACAGGCTTGGTTTACTGTGGAAGTGGATAAAACAATTTTATGCACCTTCTAAATGGCTTATCATTTTTTTTTTAATGGACTTGTTCTACCAATGGTTGTGAGCCCCTCAAATATAACTGTATCCAAGCTCTCTTTAAAATTTCATGAAAAAAATATGCATATTTTGTAGTGAAAACATGAGGTTGAAGGCATGCCAAAACAGATTTATTTATGATTTTTTTTTAAATACTTCTATTCGTCCGAATGTTTCAAAAAAATTTTGGGTGGTGTAAATCTGTTCTGCCAAGATGCTCTAAAAAGATTGTGCCTAAATACAGATGTTCAGTTATTTTTAGCATAGAAACAAGTAATATAAAAAAAAATAATAATTTAAAGTCAATTCCTACTTAGGTTGAATAAGTATTTTATTAATGATTGAAAATTTTAATAGGAGAAATTTTTTTCTCCCATATAAAACTAAAATTAATTAAATTTAATTAATGAATTAATATTTGAAAAAACCGTATTAACATCAAGTGTCATCCACTACAAGTTTAAAAAAATGTATTTGAACTTGAGTTGATGAATAATAAGTATTTCATTAACGATTGAAAATTTGAATAAAATTAATTAAAGAATTAATATTTGAAAATGTATTAACATCAAGTGTCATCAACTACAAGTTTAAAAAAATGTATTTGAACGTGAGTGGATGAATAATAAGTATTTTATTAACAACTGAAAATTTGAATAAGAGAAATTTTTTTCTACCATATAAAACTAAAATTAATTAATTAAATTTAATTAATGAATTAATATTTGAAAAAAAAAACTGCACTAACATCAAGTGTCATTCACTACAAGTTTAAAAAAATGTATTTGAAATTGAGTGGATGAATAAGTTTTTTGTTAACAATTGATAATTTGAATAAAATTAATTAAATTTAATTAATGAATTAATATTTGAAAAAACTGTATTAACATCAAGGGTCATGGCACTACAAGCTTAAAAAAATGTATTTGAACTTAAATTTTATTATTTATTATTATTTTTATTAACGTTTGAAAATTTGAAGTGAAATTTTTTTCTCCCATATAAAACTAAAATTAATTAATTAAATTAATGAATTAATATTTGGGAAAAAACTGTATTAACATCAAGTGTCATCCACTACAAGTTCAAAAAAATGTATCTGAACTTGAGTGGATGAATAATAAGTATTTTATTAACGATTGAAAATCTGAATAAGATATACATAGGGAGAGTGTAAACTAATAGTAGGAATTGAAAAAGATAGTCTATGGAAGGCATGAAGTGAACTGCAGTTGCAAACGTTTTTGGAAAGAGTTAAAATTCTTATTTTTCCGAGCAGATTGTACCATCGAAAAGAAGAAGCACTTTAAGAGCATATTTTTTGTTTGTCAATACCTTTAAAATTGCGGCTTTAAGAAGCTTTTCCGCAAAAGAGAAACATCAACTACAAAAACGGATCTTTAAAAAAAATAAAAATAAAATATTAACAATATTTTTTCAAACTGATTGCGGTGTTTAAGACATAAAAATATGAACTTAAAAAATGTCTTCGGTTTTTCCACATCCCGAATGGTTTGGCCAATGGAGGTTACAACAGAAGGCCAAAAAAAAAAATAAGATACAGCATTTGGGTTTTCCTTCCATTCTGCTCGAAAATCAGGTTCTGGACATGCATGTAACATCTGCTAATTTTTGAAAAAAAAAAAAAATCAACATTTTTATTGAGTTTTAAATTAGTATCTTCGCTAATTATCTAAAAATTAAAAATTTGAGCCTCAGGTGCATCAGGACCTGCCTTGGACTCAGGTATTCCCTTTAGAGCCAAAAGACATATATCATTCCTAATTACTCACACTGTTGATGAATGATCGTACGGCAAAATAAACGCAAAAAACCAGACCAAAAAATACGTCGTTATCGGATGGACATTCACATACGGAGCAAAATTTCTCCCTCCAAATACGAGTCACTCCTCACCGTGAAAAAACCATTAGGACTTCTGCTAATTGAGATTTTCGGCGCAACGAAAAATAACTTGATATATACCCCCTGACCATGGCCACATACCTTCCTTATCCTATTTTTAAAGATTGTTCAGAACAAGATGCTAGAAATAAAAAAAAAAGTGAATATTTTTAGCATACCATCGTCTAACATTTGGTGCATACTTGTATGCCATAATACGGTTATAATATGGTTATTTTTCTTTAAAATTAATATTTATTAAACTATTAAACAGTATATTAGTCATCTTAAGATTGACCCAAGATAATTTCTAAATAGAGTTATTTATCTTATTATTGGAGAGCTGAAATAAAATAATGTTTAAAAAGTATAAAAATTGTAACAAATTTCACGTTTTCGTTAATGATAAGTATGACTTATGAATTTCATTTAGTATTTCAGCATTTATAGAAATATTTCTAAAAACTATTTTTTATACTCTTTTATATAAAAATTTGTCTGTTTGTTTGTTTCACAATTCCTAGAGAATATGAAAAGCAGCGCGATGAAATTAACACCAATTATTCGCATGAATCCGGGAATGTCTTAATGACTCTCAGGACTTTAAATTTTTAAATAGTGTTCAAAATATTAACTACATTTTGCCATTATAATTTTTAACTGAGTTTCTCAGAAACACAAGTAAAATACTTCATTTTTGCGGAGGGAAAGGGGAAAATAATGCTATCCGAAATGATAAAAAAAAAAATATTATTTTTGTTTTGTTTAAATAAATCGATTTAATGGCTTTTAGTTTATGTTTTCTTGAAAAGTTATTTAAAGCATGATAATATGACTTCTACATTTATTAAAGATTTTATCAAAAAGCTGAAAATTTTTCATATTCTTGATCTGTATGAAATAATATTTTCTGAATTTCTTTAAAATGTAAATAACATGTAAAACAGTAAATATCATGACCATATAAATAACATGAAATTTTGAGCATGGATTGAACATACGTACAGGGTATATAATAAAAGATTTGTCTAAAACATAAGCAGAAGATTAGTCACATATAGAACTTGACCACAGTCAGATGGCCGAAGCTATTATCTCAAAACGACAATTTTTTCCCTTTCCTGCGCTGTCACGTCTAGAAATTCGAATCAAAACACCAAATTTAACTGCATATCTTAAAAATTCCTCTTTCTTTCTGAAAAAGGAAAACTGTTCGATTGCGTTGTTTCTAAATAAGTACACCTGCCAATTTGACACGTTTGCAAACAAAAATGAATTAGAAAATGTATCAGAAACTATCAAGTTTGCATTTCAGAAAAGTCTTAAATGAACCAAGCAAATAAACAAACATTAACTTGACAATAGTGGCAAGCTCTCTAAATTTTTATCCAAAATTATCTAGATCGATTGAATTTTACTACCCGTATACCCTTTTACTATAAAGGCATTGTACTATTATTGCATCAAAATTAGGTAACTTGCAAGATATAATTTCCGTAATTTTCATATAATCTATATTGTAAATTCTAAGCGTGATTACTTGATTATATTGAAATATTTATCAAAATTAACATTTTGAACCTTTTTTAAATGTAGAATTGAATTAAATTCCCCCCCCCCCCCCTCCTCATTCAAAAGGAAAAAAGAGAGAGAGAGAGAGAGAGAGAAAATAGCATGCTATGAAAAATGCTACGCCGGGCTACTACGGACGGATGACTACGCCGGCTAGGATATTTTTAAAATGTGAAAAAATATTTATTTTTTTACGTAGTATAAGCACATGTGTTGCGTAATGTAATGTGATTGCATTCAGATAGTAAGCTTAAAATTTAGAATGTTTCCAGTTCACATGAATAATCAAAACCCTACTAAAATCATTTTTAAAATTTTAAATAATAACAATAATTATTATTATTTACTATTTGAGGAGCTGAGCTAACTCAATAACATATTACACAAAAGAAAGCAAAAAGTTATATTTCTTGAAAATTTTTGTTTGTCAACAAGACCAAGAGGCATCTATCTGTATCTCACAAATAATATATTTGAATTTCATGATAATTGGAGCAATCTTCTAATAAATATTAGATTTCCATAGAACAAAATTAGGGATGTAATAATGATCTATTAGAAGAAAAATTGAGAACTGAAAATGGCTTGTCTACATAACTTACTTTATACATGAATGTTTGTTTATACAACCTATCTACTGACTTCAAGAATCGTGTTTTTAAAAAAATCAATTTATTCATCGCTAGGTTTTATCAACATTACAATTAATTTGAATTATTAATAAAATTTTGAAGTGAAAATTCTATATGAAAAAACAAGAAAAAAAAATCACTTATGTTATTAGCCGCTGCATGAGTATATCTTAGAAATCGAAAGTTAAAGTTCAGATGAATTTTCAGAAAAAATAATTGGCAACTTGGGAAATAAATATATGAGAAATTATGAGTAAACTATATACATTTTGTGCAAGAAAATTAATTTTTAAATGTATTTAAGAGTGAATAAGTGTAATTATATTTCGGTCGTAATTTCTTTTTTTTTATTCATTTAAAACATTATTTTTCTTATTTTAGTCAATTATGTCTGAAGTGGGTTTTGTTTCATTTTAAAATTTTAATTGCAAAGATTCCGTACTTTTTACTTTCTTATTTCGATAAAGATATTTTCGTTTTCCCCTACATAAATATTTCAAATATAATTAGGCAATTTCTTACCTACATTCTTCAATTCTTCAGATTTCCATAAGGTGGCTAAAGAATCTAAAAGCATTTTTTTACATTAATGTAAATGTTGTTTGCATTCGATTGTTACCTCATGAATAGTTTTAAGTTATTTTCCTGCCTCAAAAATCTTTTAAAAAATTAAATTTATTTTCTAAAAGGCGTTGTGTTTTTATAGAAAAATGAAAAAAAAAAAACTAAAATTTAGAATTTTAATAAAAATTGTATGAAAACTTGCGAATTTTTTTTTCACTGTAATCATTGAGATTTTTTGCGGATACGTCTTTTCATTCATTTTCAATTAACCTATTCGCTGCCAACCACGAGTATACTCGTGGCTTTAATTTATTTATTACTTTGTCACCACTATTTTAGAATTAAAAAATTGCTTTATTTATTGGCAGAAATTTTACTGTATTAGTAAAGCGAAATTTACATTTCTGAATTTGTGGTGGCATACGACTTTCAACAAGAAATTTGAAATTTTTTACTTTATAGTTTTGGCAGCGAATGGGTTAACAGCAATTTTCAAGAAAACAACGTGTTTTAGCGATATGTGAATGTGCTCTTTAAAGTCTCTGTTGACAATTTTTTTGAATAATATCTTATCCATCGTCTGTGTTTTGTATGTGCTTATAAAAGTGGATGTTGACATTAGAAATAATATGTGACAGTATTCAGTATAGTTTAGAAATCACGAATGCGTTAGAAAGTAGCTATCTGAGATGACATTTAAGCTTGTTTTCAAAGCTAAACTGCCTAATTTCTGGCATAATTCCTAAATCCATTTTGGGTTGTTAAAGCTGGACTGATAGGTACTCAGCTTCAGCTACATTCTTGAATTGTTCAGATGTTTCCATAAGGTTGCTAAAGAATCTAACAGCATTTTTTTACATTAATGTAAATGTCGTACGTGTTAATACAGGTACACACGATAGGTACGCTATTCAGAAGCTAATCGTTTTCTGATTGTAAAATCATGAGACTGACAGGTGCATTTCTATTCAGAAGCTATGAAATCGAGTATATTTTTTTTCTTTTTCAATAAAGGCTTGCGATTTTTTAGAAAATGCTGTCAAAGCTAGTATTTTGAAACGAAATTCAGCGTCACAAAAATCGCATATCACTTAAAATATAATTCAGTTATCGAAAAATGAAAAATCTATTTGAATCTAGATCACTTCAATTGTCATGTTTACTGATATTTTGCTTTTTACGTCAAAGTTTAGAAAGCATTTATATTTTACTAAACATTTTGAAACATTATTAACCACTAGGTGGTCCCTGTCAAAATTCGACGACATAAAAGATTTTTAAAATGTCCTATCTAATAATCCCACGTCTGAAATTCATATTGTCCGGAGCGTAACCATTATTTTAAGCTAATCAATGTTTATATAAAAATGTATACATTTTTAACAATGATAATTGAAATTCTGTAGATGAGCCAGTTTTTTAATGTTTTCATTCTTTGTATTGTTCTTCATTTCCTTTCCATTATTCAGATTGGTTGTTCTTTTCTTATGGTCTGGAATCGTTTCCCTCTTATAAATTGGCAAACATTGTCGAACTTAAAAATACAAACACACATGCACACATATACAGTATATTGCCATTAATGACCGGCAACTTTCAATTTTAGACATTTTGTAGAATATTTAGAAATATACTTGACAGATTCTTCTGGAATTTCAGGATTGATCATCTTTCTGAATTTTTACGATATTTGACTAGATTTTTTTAGTGTTGCTCGATAGAGTTGACTATTAAATTATGTAAAATGATCCTTGTTATCGTTCGCGCATGCGCAGATAAAAATTATTTCATACAACTGTTCATATTTCCTAAAATATTTAATATATTTATATTCCAATTGCACTATATTGTTTCTACTGTATTTTGCCAATTTTTCTGAAATCGGTGTTAAATTGGTTGAAAACCCTGCATGTAATAAGCAAAAAACATGCAAGAATTTTTTAATTATTTTAAATAAATCGCTATATCTCTGTTAATATACGTGCTATTCTTACACAAAATAATACACATATTACAGAATGTCTGTTTATTTATATTCGATAGCGGTAGATCATTTCGTGTATTTTATTTTACAGGGTGATCCCAAGTATTATTTTTTTTCTTTGATTTTTTGTTGGCCCTTTAATTGCCCCCCCCCCCCTTAACAAATCGACATTGCTAAATATGAGGTCATACCTATTCTTTTTTATCCTGAAATTCCAGAAGAATCTGTCAAGTATATTTATAAATATTCGACAAAATGTCTAAAATTGAAAGTTGCCGTCGCCGGTCATTAATGGCTATATAGTGTATATGTACATATATGTACGTATAATTCCGAGCATATTCTGATGCAACATATTTGAACTAATTAAAATTAGCTTCATAATAATTTTATGTTGAACATAGAATGAAAATCTGGGTTTTTGTGACAAATTTCACTTTAATGCCAAAGTGCTATATCTAATGAGTGCTCTGATCTTATGATTAATCGGCTCTCTTTTTTTTTTCCTTCGTAAATAAATGTATAATATTTGATTAAATATCTGATTTACTATGTACTTTAATTTCCAACTATGCAATTTTAAGTAATTTAAGGCCGAATGAATAAAATGTTTTAAATTAAAGTACTAGTTTTTACTTGTAGAAAGTCAAATTTTTAGTGTTAGGAAGTGTTAGAAAAATTTACTAGAAAGAGGTTTTAAAAAAATATTTTTCTCTGTTGAAGAACGCGAAACATTGATACGTTTTTTAAACATAAAGTGATACTTGCAGCCATGATTACTGAAGTGATTTGTAATTCAATATTTTCATTCTTCAATAAATTAATTGCGTTCTTGAGTTATAAGCCATTATTGTTTAAGAACGGCGGTTATTTCCCTTTCCTGCCCTGTCATGTCCGGAAATTCGTATAAAATGCCACTTTTGGCAGCACTTCTTGAAAAAAAAATTTTTCTACCGAAAAACGAGAAAAACCGTTGTATTATATAGTTTCTTAGCAATTATTACAAGCTTGCTAATTTCTTACATTTCCGAATAAAAATGATTTTAAAAATTGTGCCAGAAAATGGATTTGAGAACAACTCGTAAAAATTACTCATTAAATTTCGTATTTATCAGTAGTGAGGCGAATGGTGTGTGTGTGAAGGGGGGGGGGGGTTAAAACCCATCCCAGACCTAAAAAATGCAGTAATAGCTGGTTTTTTGAATCACTAATTAATCGTATTAGCCACTTTTATGAATCAAAATCAAGTGTTAGTGTTTTTAGATTAATCGAAATTTACCACTTTCTTGAATCATATTCCATTTAACGAAAATATTTCATTTAAACGGTTATTGTTATATTTAAAAATGAAGAAACACATAGTAGATATATGGGTTAAGTGAAAATTGTTCAACAGTTTCAAAAAAGGATAGCGGTCGCATTGTCGCGAATAACCTTAAGCTACATAAAGAATCAGATTGTTTCAAATGACTGTTAAAAATTCTACTTCATAGACAGGATATATTTTTGTGGAGGAGTGGGGGTGGGAAAGTTCCTGATAGGTTTTAGCGACAATGATTTTCTTTTAAATAACAGTGCAAAGGGTAGATAAGGGGGAACTTAATTTGTTGAGACGAGATGAGGTCATTGATTGCATTCATTAAAAATACTGATTCAATTAAACAATGACTTAAATATACGGTGACCACTGGACTAACTGTCAACAACTTACCTCCCACCTATCCCATTGAGCCGAACTTTGACTGAGAAACTGATTATACTAAAAAAAAAAAATCCCTTCCGGCTCGGCCTACAGGCGGGGTAGATTTCGAAGTTAAGTACTAATTTCACCAACAAAAGTAAAATCAAGATGAAAAATAAACCCAGTTTAATAATTTTATCTGGCCACTTTTGAAAGTTTTTAGTTTCATTTTTATGTAAGAGCTGATTTTATCAGAATCATGTTTACGTGGTATAAAAGAAATATTTTTCCACGCTCCACAATTCGAAATTTTCTGACACATTTTTAGGCTCATTTTTAAAAGTAAAAACATGAAACTTGCGGACGTGATTTTTTGAAGAGATTTATAAGCGACCTGTATTTTATTTTTCATTCAAATTATCAGAACTTGGTTTACAAACAATTATTTTCTCAGTACGACCATTTTTTTCCGTTATCAGCACTATCGCTTAGGGATATTCGGTTTAAAATGCCCATTTTGACAGCATTTTTTGAAATATATTCTACCTTTTATCCTAAAATCGATCAATACGGCCCATTTATAATTTCTGAATAAGAGAACCTGCCCATTGGATGCGTATGAGAGAAAAATGAATTTAAAAATGAGTCAGAAAATAAGGAGTTTGGATTTGAGTACAACCTTAATACGATAATTTTTTCGTCAAACCCTATTTTTGTTTAATTTCTTTTTGCTGTAAGAGTAGGTCCTATCAAAAACATGTCAATATAAAAGTGGTAGATAATATTAAGAAGGTGTAAATAAATTTAAGCGGATTGGATATCTTGTGAATAAAATGAAGTAATGAATTTTTTTCTTCTTACCACCCCCCCCCTTTTTTTTCTGGTAAGAGTTGGTACTATCAAGACTTGTCAGTATAAAAGTTATAATTAGTATTAAGATCTATAATATATTTAAGTGAATTTGATATCTTGAGAATTGACGAAGTTATGAATATTTTTCTCCCTAAAACCCTATTTTTTGCGCCCCTTCACACATTTTAAATTTTATCAAAAAGCAGTGATACATAAATTTTTGGCCCTTTTCTTAGAAATAATAACTTTAAACTGATTTGATATCTATTATAATTAAGACGTTATGGGTTTTTTTTTTTCGATTTTCACAAAACCCCTCCCTATTTCCATCCCCGTGGTCCGATTTTGCGCATTAACGAACTTGACCGAAATTTTCTGCCACTTGATTTAATTTCTGCCACTTCATTTGAATAAATGTTTAGTCCTTTTTCTTTTTTAACCATTTGGAAAAATCTTTATTGTCCTCGTCAGGGTAGGAAATCAAAAACATATCTGAAGCTTTTTATTGGTTGAATGGAATCCGCATTTTACTCGTTTTCTGATGGGTCTATACAGTAATCAGTATTTCCTTTACTTTCAACAGAGATGGATTCTTCTGTTGCCACTATGACAAAAAGTAATAGAAATTACAAAAAAAGTAAAAATTAATAACTCAGAAACAAATTGAGATACAGCTTTCAAACAAATTGCATTTAAAAGTACATTTTTTTTCTCTATAGGACGATGTAAAAAGTAATATTATGGGATGCTTAGAAGTTTTAAAATGAAATTTCCTTTAAAATTGGTCGTCAGATTTCTTGGAAATCTGACGATGGAAAAGCCTTTTCCCCAACAGCCAATGAAATGCTTGGATAATACATAAGTTTCAGGTGGATAATACGTAAGTTTCTGGAAATCTGACAAGTCGCCGGCGATTTTTGTCGCTTACAATTTTTACGTGTAATAACACTATTAATGTTTAATTCATGTCGTACGTAATGTATGATCAACTCCGTGCGATTTTATATGTCTTAAATTTTAGTCTTTGAAAAAATAATTTTCCAAATAGTCGTTGTAATTTGTCAAATTGTTTTTTTTTTGTGTGTGTATGTGTTTTTAATGCAGTTTTTAGCATTTGTTTTGTTCGCGCTCCTTGATGATTTTTTGACATAAGGGAAAGGAATTATGTTTTACACTTTCAGCCTAATATAAAATATTATTCTCTGTGATTTTTAATGCTGCTTTCAATGCATTTTTTAGCTACTTTTAGCATTTGTTCGCATTTCATGCGATTTTTTGACATTCTGAAAAAGAATTCGGTTTCGAACTTTTAGCCTTATAAAGTCTGTTTTGTCCTCCACGATTTTTGAATTTTTACTAATTTATTTAGAATTACTAAATTTCAGTGCTATTTTCAATGCGGTATTTAGAAGTTTATCGCGCCCCACAGTGATTTTTAAAAAGATTTCTTAATGGAATTTTTGTTTTAAAGTTTTAGCCTAATATAGTAAATTTTGTCCTGTGTGATTTTTGATTTTTTAGCATTTTTTTGCGTTCCGTAGTGATATTTGACATTCTTAAGAAGAATTTGATTTCAAGCTTTTAGCCTAATATACTAATTATTCTTCGCGCTTTTTGAATATTTAGCGATTTTTAATAAAATTTATTGCATCTTTTTTTTCTTTTCTTGTGTATTTTTTTTTTCTTTTGACATTTGAAAACGAATTTGGTTTCAAACTTTTAGCCTTATATAGTAAATTTTGTCCTCCACGATTTTTAATACGTTTTTTATAGCTTTTTTGCATTTCTCGACGGTATTTTGACATTCGTGTACGAATTTCGATTTACAATGTTTTAGCTTACTGCAGAAAATTTTGCTATTTGCGATTTTTGAATTCTTACCGATTTTTAATGCGATTATTTTCTGGTTTTACTGACAATTTGCGGCTATTTTTTCACATTAGTAAAAGCAATCCGAATTTAATCTTTCAGCCCAATATAATAAATTCTTTCTTGTTTTGAATAATATTTGTTCGTAATTCTTACAGACATTTTTGAAAATTTTTATGCTATTTCACAGATATTTCGCGTTCTACTGCAATTTTTTTTTCACATTCATAAAAGAAATTCTGTTTTAATATTTTAGCCCAATGGTATTTTTTTTCCTCTGCGATTTTTTTAAATGTTAGCATTTTTTCATAATTTGCTGCGTTTTACCACATCAGTGAGATTAATCAGGTTTCAATCTTCTAATGCAATATAGTGCATTTTGTTATCTTTTCAATAAATGTTATATGAAATGGTATGAAATTCGTGCCGCTATTTTTTGCGATTTTTAGAGTTTTCTCGCGTTCATGCTATTTTTTACGGACCCGGCAAGACTCCCCGGGTTAGTTAGGATAAAATAAAACTGAATATTATTATTTAGGTCTTTAAGGGAAGTTCATTTTAAAAAGGTGTAAAATTAAAAACATTTTATGCTTTAAATAAATAAAATGTTTAATTTCTGATCTTACTCTACGTTTTCGTTGAACATTTGAATTTTATTGTTTAAATATTAAAGTTTTTAAGTATTTAATTTAGGTGTGTGTAATGGGTAAGCATGGATCTGTTTAAGAAGAAATTGGGTCCTTTAAAGTAGGGATGCACAACCTGTGGCCCGTGGGGCAAAAGTGGCCCGCGACGGGTTAACAAGTGGCCCGCGAATTTCGTCAATTTATAATTGGCAAAAATTGAGATTTTTTTACCATAGATTGCAGGAAAAAATCGTGACTTTCGTCAATTTGCCCCGGAAAACAATTGCAAATTTCGTCAGTCAGTTGAAAATCGCGAATTTCATTAATCGCTCGGCCGATAACATTTGTATCAATATAGGAAATTCCCAAGTTTCTAATTTCGTCAGTCGCTAGTTGAAAAATACCTCGAATTTCATCGATTGGGCGCGGAAAAGTCGCGAATTTTGTTGATCGTGCACGGGAAAATCGCGAGTTTCGTCAGTTTATCTGGGGAAAAAGTCGTGAATTTCGCCAATTTAACGCGGGAAAATTGCGAATTTCATCAGTCAATTAGGAATTACGAATTTCGTTGACTGAGCGTGAAAAATCGGGTTTCGTCGATTGGGCGCGAAAAAATCGCGAGTTTCTTCGATCGGGTGCGGTAAAATCAAGAGTTTCGTTGATTAGGCATGAAAAAAATCATGAGTATCTTCGATCGGCCGCTGAAAAATCGCGCGTTTTGTTGTTCGTGCGCAGAAAAGTCGAGCGTTTCGTCGACCAGGCGCGGAAATGTTACTGGTTTCGTCAGTTTATCGTTGGAAAAAATAGCGAATTTCGCCAATTTGCCACGGGAAAATTGCAATTTTCGTCAGTCATTTAAGATATGATAATTTCACCGATTGGGCTCGGAAAAATTGCAATTTTCGTTGATCGGGTGCGGAAAAATCGTGAGTTTTGTGGATTGGGCATGGAAAAATTACAAATTTAGTTTACTGGGTGCGGAAAAATCCCGAGTTTCGTCGATCGGACGCGGAAAAATCGCGAGTTCTGTTGATAGGGCATGGAATAAATGCAAATTTTATTGATCGGCTGCGGAAAAATCGCGAGTTTCGTTAGTTTATTGCGAGAAAAAGTTGTGAATTTCGGCAATTTGTCGAGGGAAAAATTTCAATTTTCATCAATCAGTTAAGAATCGGGAATTTCGTCGATCGGGCACGAAAAACTCGCGAGTTCTGTCGATCGGGCGCAGAAAATTTTCGAATTTTGTCAAGGGCGCGGAAAAATTGCGAATTTTGTCTATAAAAAGCGCGGAAAAATTGCGAAATTTGTCGATCGGGTGCGGAAAAATCGCAAATATCGTTGATCGAGCAGAGAAAAAATCGTGAATTTTTTCGATTAAGTGCGAAAAAATTGCAAATTTCTTCGATTAGCTAAGGTAAAATCGCGAGAAATGTTGTGAATTTCGACAATTCGTATGGGAAATTTTTTTAAATTTCGTCAGTCAGTTAACAATTGCGAATTTCGTTGACTGGGCGCGGAAAACTCGCAAATTCCGTTGATAAGGTGTGGAAAATCGCGAATTTTGTCGATCAAGCGCGAGAAAATGTAAAATTTTGTTGATCGGCTGCAGAAAAATTGAGAGTTTCGTCAATTTAACTTCGATCGTAAAGTTCACTTTTTTTTTGGCACTGTCATGCATATGTTTATTTTTTACCACTTTTAATAAAGCAAAATTTAATCCCCCCGAATAAAGACAAGGAATATTTTCACTCTTTGAAAATAATTTTTGCTATATCTCTGTTATATATGCAAACATAAGCTGTTGATATATCCTTGTCTGCTGAATTGGGTATGGTATGTAGTGGGTAGGCAAACCTAAAGGGGTAAAACTGCCACTTCTCTAAAATCTTGTTTTTTATAGGCCATAGATCTCCCCACCTCCCCGAAATAGAATGATCGCTGTGCTACTGATGTGGCCCTCGACAACCCAAACATTTTTGTAAGTGACCCTTCTCTTAAAAAGGTTGTGCACCCCTACTTTAAAGGATCCTTCACAAAATTTTTCATTTCAAAACAGGACCCTTCATAAATTTTTTCATCTCAAAACAGGACCCTTCACAAAACTTTTCATCTTAAAAAAGGACCTTTCACAAAATTCTTTGGTCTTAAAAATAGTCTTTTTACAAAAAAATTTCCCGTTCTAAACTGAATCTTTCACAAATTTAATCATTTAAAAGTAAAATCTGACCTGTCACTTTTACATATATAAAGAAAAAATATGTATTTGACATAGATATATCTTCTTAAAAATATATAAAAAAGAACCTTGAGTATAACGTTCGTTTCAAATTCTCAGAATTAGGACTAGAATTTTCACAAATGTAAAAAAGCTCTTCACAATTTCACAAAAACAGGACCTTGAGAGAAAAGTCTGGACAGATCCCTGGTAAGGTGGTGGCGGTGGTGGGAGGGAGGTTATAGATTTGTAGAAAAGGGCCTCAAAACTCACCGCCCCCCCCCCCCCCCCCCCCTAGCCATAGAGCCCAAGTTACGCCTACGTATCAAATGTTTGTTTCGTATCTCAAATTTTAATAGAATTTTAGAAAAAAAAATAATTTTTATGATTTGCTATTATAATTAATACAAAAATAGTTTTATCACTTCAGGCTAATTCCATGAAAACTTGTCATGTCTGTCACATATTACGATTTTTGGCTACCAGTATTTTAAACGGAGAAATGTGACTTATTTTATCGGATATATCTCATCAATTGAATAACGCGACGCAAACTTTTCGAAAATAACGGTGGACAACAAGCATAGCGATTTTCAGCTGTGTGACAGACATGACAAGTTTTCATAGAATTAGCCTTTAGCTTCTATATCGTTAAGAAAGTATCATTAAAATTATCAACAAGAACGTAAAATCATGCGTTAAGCAGATTATGAAACATTTTTCAGCGCATTCAGACTACTATAATAAAACTTTATAGTTTAATAACGTGAAAAACGATGCATATTAATAATTATTAAAACGCATAACACGTTTGAAAACAAAATTTCCGCTTAAGGCGAAAAATAACTGAAAGTTTTGTACATCCCTGTATATGAATTTTTCCCTGTATAGATGTATCATATAATGCATAATATGCTAAAACTTAGAACGGTTAGGGAACGCATAGCACAGTTGAAAATTCTTTTTCAGCAATTTCCGTCAATAAACGGAAATGTACTTGAAAGTTTTTGTGGATCCCTGTATATCTATTGAATATATACAGAATAGTATGCAATTAAAAAAAAAAAAAATTAAAAACACGTTCCACAACTGAAAACGCACTTCCAGCAATTATTGTTCTTAGAGAGAAATCTAACTGATTAATTTTTTGACCTCTGTATATGAAAGATGAATTCAATGCATGTCAAATTCAATAGTAAGCATTTTACAGAACACCTTGGAGATATATATCAATTTAAATATGCATGAAATAGTGTAACATAAACAAAATACACTACAAACGATTTTTCTCCATAGACCATAATGTAACCGTAATTCTTTTTAGTGTCCCTGTAAATTGTAAATGATCAATAAATGCTATCCATACCATATTCTATAGCAAGCATTTTGTAGTGCACTTCATAAATATGTATATAAATTTTAGTGTATTTGAAATTATGAAACATCATTAAAAACCACCGCAAACGATTTTCCCTTATAGGCCGTAATGTAATGAAATTCTTATGAATGTTCCTGTAACGAACATGACTGCTACTCGTTCATTTTGCAATACCAAACATACCGTTAGGAATATCTATACCATTTTTCAATTTCATGGAGATGCATGACGCCAAAAATAATTTTGGCCAGCTAGAATCGGTAAATCACCTGCAGTGGTTGATTTTTTTACTTTCTTCTACGAAAAACTTTTTTTACTTTCTGTCCGAATCAAATAGCCAACTTTGACAAAATTTACTGAAAGTCGTCTACCTTTATGAAAAAGGAAAAAAAAAAACGGTTTGATTACATAGTTCCTGAATAAGAATAACGCCTGCATAATAATCATGCATTTCAAAGCAAAAACGAAATAAAAAATGTGTCAGAAAGTAGGTACAGTAAATTCTGTCTAAGGCGGACTCTCTATAAGCCGGAAATCTGTCTACCGCGGAAAATTTTTCAAGTCCCGGCGAACCTATAGAAAATTACATTAATTCATGCTGCATAAGGCGGAATCTGTCTAACGCGGAAACGGAAAGCATTTTAAGATCCCACCGCAACCAAAATTTTGCCTAAGGCGGAAAAAAGGATAATTTAAAAATGAAAGGCATTTTGTTTATTAAACTTTAAAACTGATAAGTCAAATACTCAATATCGTGCATTCCGTAACACTTTGAAAAAGTTAATTCAAAAGGACAGAAACTGTTTAAATTTTAACGAATTTATGTTTGTGCCATTTTTTCATATGCAAAATTATATTTAAAAGTTAATATTTCTAGTAGAATGAACATTTATCAAAATATATATTTTCGCAAGTGCAATATATTATACTTTAAGGATGTACTCAAATTCAAAGTTATAGCGTTCTGTCTCATTCTCGAAGTTTATTAAGGGGAGGGGGGGGGGGATGTTGTTAGATATTTTTTTTTTTGTGTGTGTGTGCGTGTGAGCTTCCAATTCACATGTATCACAGTAGTACTAAGAAATTGAATAGCGTTTCTCATTTATCTATAAAGACAAAAGTTATTTCCGAATTTCAGTTTTCGAGTCAGGAAAATCAATAAAAAATCATCAAATTCGAGGGATTTTTTTTTCGGGGGGGGAGCTTTTTTGCATAAGCCGGAATATTGTCTACCACGGAAAATTTTCTCAGTCCCGATCGATTCCGCCTTAGACAGAGTTTACTGTAGTTTGCATTTGGGAATCTCAATAAAATGTAATGCATTCTAAGGTAAAAGTTGTTTTAGATAGAAGTTCCGATTTCCTTTGCCGAGTGGTTTCAGAGTTATAAATATTTCAAATTTTTTCAGTCCTTTATAATAAATACCCTTTACATAGTTTCGTTATAAATCTTTCCACGGATTATTACAAAGAAATCAAACACAAATACTGTGATTTGTAATTTTTTGAATTTAAATACCAATAATTTATAAAATTTATATATATATATATATATATATCAGTTTCACATACGTGTATGCTAAAAGTATAGTATTTTCATCCGAGTGGAGTGTCGCAAAATCACAAGGGATAAGAAAAGATGCTTTTCAAAGTCTTTTACGTCTTAGCAGGGACACCGTTCGTTATACAGTGAATTATACAGTGAAAACGGCCTTAAATAGAAATATTTCATGATAAAGGCGAAATAATACCTAATATAATGAAGGAATTTTTCATGTCCAACAAATAAGAGTGAAAAATATCAACCAGGTATCGTCCGGATAGCTCAATAGGTTGAGCAATAGCACAATAAGCTAAGGTATCCAGGTTTGTGTACTGGCCCGGACATTTTTCGCTCTGTTAGAGTAAACCTCAATTGTCCTATTTCCAACCTTGAACATAATATGTAACAATTATATCTGGTAAAATGGAAAATTATTTGAATACCTATAGTGATTCCGCCATAACAATTTTTATTCCATAAAAGATGGAATACGTTTATCTGCTAGGACGGAAGTCCTTCTAAAAGGAATCCTTTTTATTCATTCCCGATTTAATTTTGGCAAGTTTTGTTTTTTTATATACAAATATAGCTGAATCTTGTTAACATGAATCTGACGGGCGGATTAAAATTTTGTTTATGATGTAAGTAGTTCACATTATCAGTAATTAAATCCTTGTGTAATTTTGACAGGGGATATGGACACAGTTTATGTTAAAAGCATTTTGCATTAAGCTTAATACTTATATGAATATATTCTATGTTCATCTAAACGAGTTTCGATGGTATATTGCAAATGTATATAGTATATGTAAATTCATAACAATTGATAAAAAAGAGTGTTTCTTTATACATGCTCCACACAAAGTTTTCCTTTATATACTAGTCATTTTTCTCGAAGACGAAAGAATGGGCTAAGAAAACTGCAAATAAAAAAAAAAGGCCCAGATATAAATGAAGTATAAAAGACCAACACAATTATGTATAATGAAGTGAGCATATGTTTTTATGTAATAGTTTGAAAAACTGGAAAAAAATTTTGATCCATTTAATTTGATCATTACAAGTAATATCGCTACCCCTAAAATTAAAAAATAATGAAAAATACAGCCATAAACCTCCAAAACTGACATTTTTGACAGAGTGATTCTACGAACATTTGACCACGATTCGATATTTGGCCCTTTTGACTAATATTTGGTTTGCTGGATACTTTGGATGTTTAACCGAATGGATTTGTGATTAAAGATTTTTGGATCTTGGATTTACAGCTTTTTCTTTCGTTTTTTTTTTTTTAAATCTCAGATCAAAACTTGATATTTTTTGATGCATTCAAATGATGATTAAATGCAAAGCATTTGCAGGTATATTTGTTTATGTAATAAGAAGTCGAATAGCCTTTATCTGTTTTCGTTAAAGGCTAAGAAAGTTTTAGAAAATGGTGCCAAAGTTGTAGATTCTGAATGATGTTAAAAACAAAAGTATTGGTAAACAACTGATTACAGATGAAATACATTTACAATAAAATAAAAAATACTGTGCAATTCTAAAGAATTTTAATACGATTACGAACAGTGTGTGCAAATTTCATGAACTTATAAAAAATAATTTGTTAATGTGCCAAGAAGATTCACACTGTTCAGCTGTATTATTATTAATTAAAAAAAAAAAAAAAAAAAAAAAAAGAACAGCCTTAAATATATATTTAATTCAAAATGTTGCAGAATAATAATTTAGTATATTAAGTAATTTCTTAATACTACTTCAATTTTAAATCGTATATAAGTCGCATTGTTAGTTTGATTAAGTATGAAATAAGTGCAAATAATGATGTTACATAAGTAAATTTTTTTTTTGCTTCAGTTTTGCATTACGTATTTAAAGAGGCATTGTAACCTTAATTGATAAAACGCATAATACGAGTATACATACCGCATTTCTTGTTTTAAAGTGAGAGTGATTTTTTAACACACTAACTTCCTGCAACAAATTTTATTTGACGATACGTATTTTAGGAGACATCTCATTGATCATGTGGGAAAGAAAATTTTATTGTAAGGAAGGATTAAAATATGAATGGATAGTAGAAATGAAGAATATTCTTTACATTTTAATGGAAATAACATACCATCTTGATGTGAAAGGAAAAAAAAAAAAAAAAAAAAAACTAAATTTATAAAGTACGTATAATGGGCTCCTATTTTAGCTAAAATGTATATGAATTATATTATTACATATCTATACAGATAAATTATTCTATAAGTAATTTTAATTTAGTAGAAGACCTGTTTTATTAATTAGCATCAAAGTTTTTCAAATATTACAAAAATTACATAAAGTTGTTACTTTTTTTAACTAAAAAAAATTACATCATTGAGCGATGAAAAAATATACAAAAGTATATTTTTTCCCCGCTCAATGATGTAATTTTTTTGGGGGGGAACCGCTTTAAAAATATGCTTGTTATTCATAACTAAAATTATGCTTCTGAAAATTGTGAAAAAAACTATTCAATGACAAATAACTTCAATAATTCAAATTGCGTTTAAATCGCTTTTACACTTAAAAATGAAACAAAAAAAGATCCAAAAAGTTTCGAGTTGTTGAACGGGGAAAAGTATTTTTTTCAGAATCACCTTAAACTGAACGTAAAACCTTTGTCAACATATGGTTTCCAGATGTTGACAAGTTGTCTTGAGGGGCCGTCCCTTTAATGAAAAAAGTAAACGACCTAGAGAAATCGCGTGCTTTTCAAAGGAGTAATCGATCATTCTGTAAATGAGCTATTTCCGTTGACAAAACCTAAGTCGTAGCGAAAGTATATAAAGCAACAAAATGGCGTTGCTTTTGCTTTTTCCAAATTCTGAAGAAAAGGCGTGTCGTCTACCTGCCACCTGCCAAGCCTAATGATCTTTTTGGCTCTAAAGCCACTGAATCCCTTGGACTATCCTCACCCAAATTTTCAGACTTTTAGGTGTGGTAGATTTTGCTAGCCACTGCCAAAAGACAGAGTAAAACTTTCTTTATTAGTATAAATTTCATAATAAAATAGTGTCTATTCATGGACATAGACCCTCTCCCTTTTTTGTGTGGGTCAGTAAAAATTAAAATCAGCCTTAAAAGAAGAAGAAGAAGAAAAAAATACAAGATTTGTTATTGTTTACTATTAATAAAATTAAAGCACGTTATAGATGAAACTACACACACACACACACACAAAAAAAAGCTAGTAATAACTCACAATTAGATAATAAAATTTTGTATTAATCACCATAAAACAAAAGCAGACAATGGATGCATTTCAGGGTGAAAATTTCAACAGCCTGTCTTCAGCCAATGTAAAAATTGGTTCGTAAATGAACAGTCACAAACATTATTTAATTAGTACAGTTTCTCCAGTAAATCCCACTAAATCCAGATAATGAATTTTCTACGGTTCCATAAGCATTCATTTATTTTTTATAAGATTTTTTTTGTTGTTTTACAACTTTATTACTATTTTGAGGTAATTCAAGAATATAAAATTATATTACCGCAATTTTGCGCGTATCCACCGCACTTCAAATAACTCAATTTTCTACCAGAATTTATTTTAAATAAAATGTGACTACTTTTGCTTAGCACTTATATGACGTATTTTTTTTTTTTTCAATAATATTTCCAGTTCGAAAAGACTTAACTAAGCCACGCCGTATACACAGGAAATTACGGTAAATAATTTTACACGTTTTAAATGGTGACAAGAATTAGTTAAAATTAATAAATTATGCACTTTAATACTTTTGTAAGTATATTTTTTATTAAATACATTTTCACAGATGAAGACAAACAAAACATGATTACAGATGAAATTTACAAATCTGAAAATACAATATTTCTTCATAGGATGGCATGGATAAAATAATGGATAAAATAATGAATTAAAACAAAAAATATTGACACCACTTATTACGAATCAGTACTGGGATAAGAGGATATAATAAAAATAATTACTGTACAATAAAAATATGAAAAGATATTTTTTTTCTTTTTCAATACTGAATTAAAAATTTTATTTATAAAAAATAACAAAAATGTATCAAACCTAGGAGAACCAAAATTTTATCATATCAATATTCAAAGTGGTGAATTTTTTTCCCATGATATAATTAAATAATTTCATGCTTTTAAGAGATGCCTAAAGTTCTTAACTGTTTCAACAATTTTAAATTTCAGTTTTACACAGGAAAAATTTTTCATGGAAAGGTTATTAGAATTTTAGCATCGAGTGCTGAACACCTGTTGAAAGTTTATATTGATATGAAATTAAATGTAGTGTACCAAGAAAGAAAATTTCTCCATTTATATTTTCAAAAAACTATATGTAATGCCTATAATAAGAATCAAAGTACATCAATGATGAACTTGGCTGAAAGTCCTGTTAATGAATGGAAAATATTAAAACACAATAGAAAATATCCTTAAACGTTCTAATGTAAAAAAAAAAAAAAGATTCTGCAGCAGCTCAATCCAAAATCTCTGGAAATGAAAATCTGAACAGGTGCCTTGTACTGCTAAAATTTTTGAGATAGAATTAGGTTATGGGAGTATTAAAATGATATAGATAAATAAAATATTTTAAGCACCAAAATATTTACTACCTACCAACTATTGCATATTATGTACTTAGTATACAATCACCAGTATCTAAAAGTATATGAAATTAAGGATAACATTTACACTGAAGAAGGAATCTGAAGTTCATTAAGGTATTTTCACTTTTTAATCCATAAATTCTTGACTAAAATGATGATAAAGGTGTATTGGTGGCCCAATCTTCCTCCTCAGTTAAGACTTTGGAGATTGAGTTGCTTAGCAATAAAGAAAAAAAAAATATTTTTCGTATGTAATCTCTATCCTGGTTTTCATATATTAAAATGGGTCCCCACTGGTAAGATTGCTTCCAAGTCCACTTTAACACACAATAGTTCTGAAAATTTTTCAACAATGGATGTAAAATATGAGTTAGAGTAGAAAACAGTACCAATAAGGGAAAAGACTCCTAAAACTGAAAATAAATCTCCATTACATTCTTGAAAGAAAAGAATCAGAAACAGAGGCTCAGTTGCTGACTCAAAAGCACCATCAAACATTATTAATAGAAAATTGAAACATTAGTGCACAATTCACCTTGATTATTAATAAACATATATAAGATACACAAAATGTAAATACATCGCTTACAGGTGTCAAGTATAATAAAATCCTTTAAAAACACATTAAAGTCATTTAAAATCCATAACGTTTTCGACTGACACTTACTCGGTCATCCTCAGTGAAAAACTAACAGCTGTTCTGTCTCCACGTCTCTAGCCCTGTCTGGAACAGACCATTTCATTTCAAGGGTGGATTGGAATATAATGGGGGGGGGGGGGGGACAAAAATGCTATTCTTTTATCAAAAAGTACAGGTTTATTCACTATGTATTAATTCTTTCCAGACTGTGTGGATATCATATGATAATATATCGTTACAAACTATTTCTTTATTAGATATTATTTCCAGAGATTCTCTTATGATAGCTTCTTGGTGATTATTTGTATGGAAAATAATTTTGGCTCTATTGAAATCTGCTATAAAAGTAGATGTTTCAACCTATAAAAGTAGATTTCAATAGAGCCAAAATTATTTTCCATACAAATAATCACCAAGAAGCTATCATAAGAGAATCTCTGGAAATAATATCTAATAAAGAAATAGTTTGTAACGATATATTATCATATGATATCCACGCAGTCTGGAAAGAATTAATACATAGTTAATAAACCTGTACTTTTTGATAAAAGAATAGCATTTCTGCTCCCCCCCCCCCTTATATTCCAATCCACCCTTGAAATGAAATGGTCTGTTCCGGACAGGGCTAGACACACGGAGACAGAACAGCCGTTAGTTTTTCACTGAGGATGACCGAGTAAGTGTCGGTCGAAAACGTTATGGATTTTAAATGACTTTAATGTGTTTTTAAAGGATTTTATTGTACTTGACACCTGTAAGCAATGTATTTACATTTTGTGTATCTTATATATGTTTATTAAACATTATTAAATAAGAAGAAATACAAGTAGACATTAACCACTTCACCAATAGCCCCAAGATAAGTCGGGGGTAAAAGCACTGTTTCCTTATACCTGTCGCCGATGTAGTGGTTAAGGCCAACAATGCTGACAGTGGCAAAGATAAGAATTTCCGTACATTTGTGATTAACACTATAAAAAATTCTAGTTCCATACGAAAATATTTTATAAAATTCATTTTCAGGAGTGTTGTCAATAAGGAAATGATAAATTCTGCTGTAAGTGAAGATGAAAGGAAAGTGAATATTATTTTTCTGCTGACAGACTTGATTCCTCTTCAGTTTATCAAAATATGAAAAAGCTGTAAAAAAAATAATCTTATTTATGAACACAATGGATTAAAATCCAGTAAGTGATAAAAAGCAGTTTGATGACAAAGATAGCAAGCTTACAACAGATGGGTCATTCTTGTATTATCATGAAAAATAGTATCTGCTTATGGGCATATGCAGAAGAGCACTGTGCCTCTCTCATCCTAAATTTTTTTAAATAGTAAGATAATCTGAAATACAAAGAGAATGTACTATCTAGGTACCATTCGCTAACCCTAATGAAAATCCTGTTAACAAAAATTTAAGGGACTAGGCAGTCAATAATGACCTCTAATGTTATTTTCTTTCTTTTTTTATTATTATTTTTGCTGCTTTCAAACTAGAAAAAAAAATGTAAATATTTGTGAATTAATAGGTAACTTCAACGGGTTAAATTTTTAGAAGTGAAGGTTTATAGAAAAAAGAAAAAACTAGGGTTGACTTTACCACTATTGTATACTTATCTTCTTTCAAAATTTTATAAGAGGTTTAAATTCAGCTTGCTTAGAATGAAAAAAGTTATAAAACAGGAGTATATGATAAAGAACATTCAAATGACTATATATTTATGACTGTAAATAACCAATATATTTAATTCAGAAAAATAGCAGTGTTATTTTTAAATTTGTCAGAGGGAATTATTTTCATAAATCAAGAGTGTATATTTCATAATTATATTAAATGACAGAAAATAGCCTTCTCTGGAAATTTTGTGCGCAGAGCAGAAGACTTGCAAATCTGTGTGATAATCGGGCCCTGCACCTACAGTATCAAGATCAACTATAGAAATTATAAACATTCTAATATATCCCCATAAAAATAAAGTATAAAATTTAACCAATGAAGCAAATACAATAAAAATTGTAAACAAGGATATTTTTTAATAATTTTATGAGTAAATTAAGAAATTTAAAGAATCTAAATTTATAGCAAAGAACTTTATGCCTTTTAAAAAGCAATGAAAACAAATTAAAACAGTGCATTTTAAAAAGAACTCTTTGACAAAACAAATTAAAACAGTGCATTTTAAAAAACTCTTTGACAATCATTCATATAAAAATTAACAAGGCATACAGTTAAGAATTCCAAGGATTATTTTAATTCCAGTCAATCAAATATGTATAATGTTTGGTAATAGCAATAAAAACTGATAATAGTACAAAGATACATTAAATGTAAAAAAAGATGATTAACAAAATTTCTAAAACCTTTTTTACAAAATCATAGAAACTTTTGGTAGCTCTCTATACATATATCTTCAAATATTGACTGACTATAACTGATTTCAATCTATAACTGATTTCTTAATCTTGCAACTTTAACTAATATTTAAATTTCAAATGCAGTAGAACATCAATTATTTGAAATTAAGTCACACAAATGACTAGTAACACAGAAAGGTCTAAATAATTAACCAATTTAAAAAAAAAAAAACTGTGGAAGCAATAAGCATAAAGTGCCTGAAGGAAATGTCAGTATTTTTAGAACAATAATATTGCACACATGAACATATATTGAATTTTTTATATCACATCCACAACATTTTGAAATATACAACGATTCATGTTTTAAAAATACTTGCACTCAGAATGATCTACCATTATGACTTTCTCCATGCACCCCTCCCCCCCCCATCCCCACATACACCTCTTTTGGCTTCATTTATTATGAATCCATAAACACAGTACAATATATAATATATACATAAGAAAGAAATATACTACTGTTTTATTCAACACTGTACAATGTTAATTAGAATATCAATTTTCCACGCTTTATTTTCAGTTAATGCAAATGGTAAACACTCTGCTGTAATATATGCATAATAAACACAGATTCATTTTAAAATAAAATCATAAGTTTTAATTTTTACCATTTTCTTTGAGAAAATACAACAATCAGAAATTGCAGTAAAGTTAACTCTTTTAAAAGTGGTAAAATTTAGCTAAAATTAATAAGTTGACATTTTAAAGAATTATTTCATGAGTATTTTGATCGCATAATTTTATACATAATGATACAAATAACCTAATAACAATAATGCAGTCAACAAGTTAAAGCACACTGACACAGAAAATGCAACACCATGATGGTTTTGTACAATTCACATGTAAAAGTTAGGCTAATGTAGCAAAACTGGTACAAATTTTATTTATTATTGATGCATTCAAATGTACAAAGCAAAATAATTTTAATGTTAATTTCAGTTTTTCTAGATCTTGACACATAAAATGTTTAATGTAATGTCATTTTAGTGTAAAAAGTCATTACCAGCATATTACAAAATAATTGTGGTAAGCATGGTCAGTCAAAGAAAAAAGCAAAACTGACTTTTTTTCAATAGTTTCACTCAATGGAGATTTAAATAATGTTTCTAAAATTTTATAAAAGAGAGTAAGAAGTAAAAGAAGGGAAAAAGAAAAATATTAATCTAAGATTAACTTTCATAGAAATGACTACTTGTCTGACAGAGATTCAAGTACTATAAAAAATGCAATTGGTACATGAATTAAATAATAATAGGGGGGGGGGGGGAGGTAATCTTAAGGTTAACTCATTATTTTAATCTGTACATGCATATTGATATTTTGATTCAAAGGAATCAAACAAGGTTTTTTGAAGTTTTTCATTAAAAGCAGTGACCTTCAAAAGCAATGTTGTCATTAAGCAGCAATAAATAATTATGATTAAAGAAATTATTTAACTCTCTAAATCTGACTGAGAAGCCTCGAATTTTCTGAACACTGGAGTAAAAATTACTTTATAATTGTGTCAGAAAGATTCACATTTTTTTTTTTTTTTTTCGTGAGAAAAATAGTATGATTCATACACAAACATAAATAGAGGATAACAAATATCATTTAGTATCAAAATATTTTTATGCATAAGATGAAGAAATACATAACACAAAAGATAGAATTTTTAAAAAAATGGAACAAACAGTTCAAATGTATTTTTAAAAAAATGGAACAAACAGTTCAAATGTACAGGATCTCTATTCTTAAACAAGCTCTAGAGTATTTTTTCCTTTGTTTATTTAAAAAATACCATTTATGCTAAAATGTTTAAAAAACTTATCCTTAGAAAATTTTTACCTAGTACTTGAGTATTTTCCCAGGATAAGCTGAATCGTTAAAATTTAGCAAGTTTGCTGAAAAATCAGTGTTACAAAAATTATCTTATTCTTTAAAAAATAAAATAAATATAAAATTTCACTACTTGTGACAACTTCTTATTGATCATATATTTCACCGTTATGATGTAAATGTTCAACATGAAAACAAGATTTAAAAGATATATAGATCGAAATTAAAAGTAATATGTATTACTATGTTGGTTATTGGCATGTTTTTATATGGTGTGCCTAAATGAAAAGGAGATTTACTGTAACAGCTGCATAGCTAGTCTTCTTTTCATTTTGGCAAAAATATACAAAACAAATGATTTGCTTCATTAAGTTTTACTCATGAAACAGTAGCAAAATATGACAAATACAGGAAAATACACAAATACTCAAAATACAAATTCTGAAAATAAAAGTAAAGAGAAAATCTTTTACATTTTCATAATGAGAGAGTTACTGAAATCTACAGGAGATATTTAAAAAACAGTATATGAAAAATACAGAGCAAAAAATGGCTTACATTAAAATCATACTACACTTATATGATAAATGTTATTTTCTTTATGTTCTTGAAGTATATGCTTAATGAGATACAAGGAAGAAAAGTTTATATCACAGTCTGCACAAAAATACTTATTAGCGGGTTTTAATACATAAGCACAGTACTCTATGGTGTTGTCAAATATTCTATGGATACATAAATGTACAGATTTATAATCAATATCCACACAAGTAAAATCATTGTCAGTCATGATATTTAGAATCGGTTTAAAGTCACTTGTTTTGGAAATAATTGTTTTTAATTTTACAAGTAGGTCAAATAACACATTCTGGAAATAGTTAGTCTTTATCAATTCTCTGAAGTCACATGACAATGTATAAACAGTCATTTTTACTTCAGCAGAAACCACTGAGCATTCAATATGTGAGAAGATGAATGTAAAGTCACCTTTTTGGATAGTCCCAGATTCTGTAGTAGAAGAAATTGTAGCCATGACTTGTTCTTTAGGAATGACTGAAGTACTATCTGAGCCAGATGTATTACACGAGGTGTCAGTAAGTATATTAACTGGAGAACTATTATTTTGATTATTAGATGGTGAATTTACAAATGATGCTGACTGAACATTTATTTCTTGTTGAAGATTACTGCAATTTCTTTGAGGTGTACCTGCCTCACTTGTACTTGGTAATATATCTGTTAAAACAAATTCATTCATAAATGCATTCAGACATGGTAGACAAGGCTTCTCTTCTCCTTTCTGATAAGAAGCCTTGTCTTTGCAGCTGCATTTGTAATTTTGTAATTGACTTACAACTTTCTGAACCTCTGGATCAGGATTTGAATAATCCTCATTATCAACTGGAGATATTTTATACAGTTTCCCATAAGTATGCAGTCCAGTTTTAGAGAGATATATCTGTGCTGCTTCAGATAGCAATTTTTGATTTTCATAAGGTATTGTAACATCTAGACTGAAATCGGGTAAAGGGTTTTCTGAATACAATTCTGCACTAAGTTCTGAAACAGGTTTAACAATATTTTTGATCATATCATCTGTTTGACATTTTTCAGTATTCTGAACAAAATCTTTTTTCCTGCTGTGGACACATGCCTTATGTGTTGCATTAAACATTTGAGCCTTCATCACAGTTGATTCAGTCAAGCACGTGTTATCTGGAGTTTCATGTTCAGTAGAATTAGCCATTGTGATTGCTCTATCAAATTCTGATGGTTTTATAATTTCAAGATTTACAGTGCAATCCTTCATCTCTTCCAATCTTTGTGCACAAAGATGTATTCTGTACATTTGATGACTTGAAAACAAAAACTTACATTTCAAACACATAAACTTTTTCGTCGTACTATCATAATTTAAGAAAATATCTTCTTTCATATGGTTTGGCATACAGGTATCTTTATGATTGATGAGATTATTTACTGTACTGTTATAATCACAAGCAGTGCACACATAAATAGCTTCATTATATGCAATTAAGGCATTTTTCCTGAATTTTGCTCTACATGAAATTAAATGACTTGATCCCATTTTTAAATTTGTAAATAGTTTGTGGCATTTTGGACATTTATAATTATGAAAACGTCCAGATGATATTTTCAACAAAACACCACTTTGGAATGGCAAGGCACTGAACAATGCTCCTAGCTTTATTTTATTACCTGTCTTAAAGTTTTTTGTCATATTTTCCTTCTTTTTTACATTAACACCTTTTTGTCTTGGCTGGCATAATTTATAAGAATCTTTGACATCTGGTTTGTCATGTAATACATTCTCAGATACTTCAAGGGGAATATGTTGTGCTTCTTTAGTAACTTTATTATTGCTAACATTAATAATAGAACTTGCACTACCATTTTTATGCTTTACTTGTAAAGAATCGGATACTTGGGCTGAATTTTCAATTACAGGATCCATGGAAACGAGCCTTTTACTTCTCGTACGATTATATCTTTTTAATGCAATTGAATTTACAGACACAGATGATGAAGATTTTGGTTCAAATGATTTCCATTGATTCTCATGTTCTCTACAATTGGGCTTTGATTTCTTATTTTTTCTTCTTATAAGTGGTGATTTTTTTGATGAATTAGCACTTGAAGGACCTTTTTCACATTTTTCTGAACTTTGAGAATCACAGATTACATTATATGTCTCAATATCTGCTTTTCTTTCTTTTAAATTTCCATTAGAAGTATTATCTTGCTTTTTCAACAATAGTTTAGAATCTTGCCATTTATAAGGAAGAGGTTCAAGAATAACCGCTAAGTTTTTAGCTATAGCAAAGTTTTTTAATAATGAAATACCTTTTATATCCTTTTCTTTTTGGGGTGGTTTTTCACCTATATTCTCTTGAACAGTGTTCTTATAATTTATTTTGTTACAGTCTGATAAAATGTCTTTATGATCTTCAGAAATGCCAGCAGTGCTATCAGAAACAGACATATTAGATGAAACATTAGTCTGTACATTTATTGGTGAAATATCAGTAAGGTTACTAGAGTCTGAAATACACAAATTTACACATGATGTGGCCTGAATACTCATTTCTTGTTGAACATTTTTCTTGCCCTTTTGTTCACAATTGGATTCTTGGACAGAATTTCCAATTACAAGATCCAATGAAGAGGATTTTATAGTTCTCATATGATTTTTTATTTTTGATGTAAGTGAATTTATAGACCCAAATGAGGAAGGCAATGACTCAAATGATTTTTTATGAGTATCAAGATCTCTAGTACTAGACTTCGATTTCCTACTTTTTCTCTTTACAATTGATGATTCTTTTGATGAATGATCACTTCTTGATTTTCCTAAATTTTGAGATTTAGTGACTACATTATGTGCTTCATCTGTTTGTCTTTTTCTTAATTTTTTAATAAGAGCAGCAGCATGTTTCTCCTGGTGTGGCTTTGTTCTTTTCTTAGTTGAATGACTAGAATGTATACCATAAAATGCATTATTGGAAGTAGATTTAGGAGAAATACTCAATTCTTTTGCAAAGATTTTCCCTGTTGAAAAATCAGTTTTATCCACTTCTTTTTTTAAATGATTTTTATAGAATTCAATTGAGTTCTCTTTAACCACATTTACATCAGTCATTTTTTGAAAATCATGTAAAATCACTTGAACTGAGGCAGCATCTTTTAATTCTTTGAACTTGCATATTTTAGAATTTATTTCTCCCCTACTCACATCTTCATTGATAGATATAACTGATTTAGCAGCGATGTCATCTTTGAACTTATTACTAGATTTAGTACTTAAATCAGCATTTATATTCAGTATTTTGTCACTATTTGCAGTAAACAAATCCGGAGAGGAATATTTTTCATCATCACATACAGCTACATCTAATTCACTGCTGTGAGATGTAGTAGGTTTATTTGACAGCATGCCTGAATAGCATAATTCCGATGGATTAGCAGTACTAACATTTGGATCACAAATTATGGAAGAAACTGTATTCAAAAGCATTTCTGCATTTGAGACTAAAACAATATCAGAAGTAGGAGTACTCATGCAAACATCAGAAGAAATTGTAGGTATTGCACATTCTTCAGCACTACCAACTGCATTATCTGAAACAAATATATCAGTAGGTTTAGTTACTGAGGGATTATTAGTACCATAACTGGATTCTGGAAAAGTCTCATTTATGAATGATATGTCCTGAATAATCATTTCTTGTTGGAGATAATCTTTTTCATGCTTTTGTTGTTGAGAATCAGATTCTTGGATTGAACTTCCAATTGCGGGATACAATGAAGTGGATATTTTAATTCTCATAGGATGTTTATTTTTTGGCGTAACTGAATTTATACATGTAAATGGGGAAGGTGGTGATTCAAATAATTTTAGATGGCTATTTACAGATAGATGTTCTAATTCTTTATTCTTTGTTCTTTTAGAATTTTTTTCTCCCACTTTCACTTCTTCACTGGAAGATACAAGTGATTCAGCATCTATGTTATCATTAAACATACTTGTATTATTAAGTTTAGTAATGGGATTAACATTTATATTAAGTCCTTCATCATTATTTATAGTCGACAGGTCTGGATAAGAATGTTTCTCATTATCACATTTAGTTGCAACTAATTCACAGTTCTGATATGTAGAGAATTCAGATTTATTTGCTAGCATATCTAACTGTTGTAGTTCTGGTGAACAGATAATATTATTAGAAAATGTCCTAACATTTTCATCAAATTTTGTAGAAGAATGTGTGGACAATTGGATCTCTGCATTGGAGGCAGAAACAATATCAATAGTAGGTGAAAATATAGGGACTGCACTCTCATCAGGAATGTCTTCAGTGGTATTGTACAAAATATCAGGAAATACATTGACTGAAGGACAAATACTTTTCTTGTGTTTTTTAGGATCCAATGTAGGATTTTTTTCAGCTTTTAAGGGATTTTTCTTGTTTGATGAAATTGAATGATTAGACATAACTGGGGTAGGTGGTGATTGAAATAATTTCACATGTTCTGTTGAACTACACTTTGATTTCTTAGTTTTTCTTTTTAGCTGTGAGGACTCTTTTGAAAAAAGAACACATGAAGGAACATTTTCAACCTTTTCTGATCTATGAGAATCCATGGCTGCATTATACGTTTCCATGTTTGCTTTTGTTTTTCCTAGACTTTTACTAGAAACACTAGCTTGTTTCTCCTGCTGTGGATTTGGTTTTTTAGCAGGTGAATGAGTGGAATGTGTATCATTCAAAGTAGATTTTGATAATAATACTTTTGCAGTGTTTTTTATTTTTGAAAAATCTGTTTTATCAATTTCTTTTCCTGAGTGATATAAACTGCTTTTAACTATATTTACATCAGTTACTTTTTGAATATCAGATAAAATCACATGAACCGAAGCATCTTTTGATTTTTTTAACTTATTTACTTTTGATACAACTGATTCAGCAGCATCGTCTCCAGGAATGCCATCAGTGTTATCTGAAACTGATATATTGTATGACATTTCAGGAGATATACTTACTAAAGGACAATTAGTGAGAAAATCGCTGTCTGAAATATGTAATGGAGCTGAGAGATTTCTTGGAGTTGCTATTGCAAGATCCGATGGAGATTTTTTGGCTGTTGTGGGACTTTTTATATTTGATGTATTTGAATCTTTAGACATAAATGAGGAAGTTGATAACTGCAAGGAAATTGGCTCATTATCATGTTTTCTAGAACTAGATATTGTTTTTATAAGTTTTCTTTTAACCTGTGATGATTCTTCCAATGAGGGAGCACTTGGAAGAAAACTTTGATATTTTTCTGAATTTTGAGAATCAATGGCATATGTCTCTATGTCTGTTTTTCCTTTTCTTATATTTTTAGTAGACACATCAGCTTTTTTTGCCTGCTGTGGCTTAGGTATTTTTCCAGATGAATGAGTAGAATGTCTATCATTAAATGTTGCACAGCTTTTATCTATTTTCTTTTTAATCATAATTACATCAGTTATTTTTTTAACATCAGACGGAACACTATGTGTTAAGGAATCTTCTATTTCTTTAAATTTCCTTTTTTTATATATAATTTCTTCAGCACTCTTTTCTTCACCCGTAGAAATAATCTGTTTAGGAGCTATATTCTCACTAATGATAGATTCCGTAACCCTATAAGGTACTTCTTCTTTGAACATTAAAGAATCTTTAATCCCCCTTTTAATAGTACATTGCTCAAGGTTTTCAACATTATCACAGCTAATTTCACAAGAAGCTTTATTTTCAAATTTCTTCATGTAGGGTAGAAGAGCCTTTATGCGTGTTGCCGTTCGGTCTTGATAATCAAACTGTAATAAATAAAAGAAGCATATGAAATTTCTATTAAACTGCTTATAAGAACATAAATAATATTTTCAGTGCCTTAACCCTTTGAGCTCTGCTAGGTGAGCATTTGGAGCTTTTACTTCCCTTCTTCATATCTAGATGGACCCTCCACTCCCAACCAATGTCTGGTTTGTTTTTCATGCAAATTTAAAACATATCAATTTTCAAGAGTTAGAAATTTTGTATTTTTTAAGCATTATAAAGAAATGTTTTTCAAAGGAGATAACTTTTTTTTTCTATTGCACACTTTAAACATTTAATAATAATTGCATGCAAATTACTAAACTGAAAATTTAAATAATTACATGGGATAATTTTCTGCCATCAGAGCTTAAAAGACTTGAATAATGGGATTTGTCACTAGGCGGCAGCACTACCAAATCACACACTAGCCAGCATTTCAGAACCAAAGTAGGGATTTTTATAATTTTTTCCAAGGAAACTAAATTTGTGTATAATTCAGCAAATTGACGAGTTTAATGTGTTTAAATATTTCTAAAAAAAAGTAGTTTTAACATATGTTTCATCTATAAATTTCATATATTTTTGATTATTTTGTATTTTGATATTATTTTTTGTAATTTTTAAAATTTGAAATTTCTCATTAATAAATTTTTTAAATATTTTAATAAAATTTTTAAATATTTTAATAATCTTAGAAGTTGTTTAATGATGTAACTGATTAAAATCTGTATTTTTTTACAATTATAGTTATTTAAAAATAACTTTGTAATGTCATTTCTTGTGTCTGCATGTTGAAACGACTGCCCTAGAAGTGTCCTAGATGGTGGAAAATCTTCCTACCACCCCCAGCCTAAAGGGAGGATTTATTTTTTTTATTACATAATTTAATTTCAGACAGTCCCCTAATCACATTTATAGTGTTTTTCTAGCATCATTTTAAAATTTTAACAATCCGGAGCTCAAAGGGTTAATGTACAGCATTGGACACCGCATTTGGCATCCTGTAAACCAGAATACAAACTGACATTTTGTAATTCAAATTTTGAGGGAGGGGGTGGAGTGAAGCTTTTTTTTACATATATTTTCCTGAGCAATCAAACCTAGGTGTAGTAAACCACTCCTGAAAAAACAGAGACTAAATTTGGGGGAAAAAAAAGACTATAAGACCAAAAACCAAGTTCGTAACAACCAAGAAGTAAAATGTCAAAAAAAGAAATTAAAAAGAGAAAAAAATTCTTTCTATTAACCTGTTCATTCTGGCTGGATCACCATTTGTACCCAATATATTTTTTCTGACCAAAACATGGCTACATTACAACTCATGTATCCTAGCTCTTTTTCCCCTTTCTGAAAACCAGTGTTTTCAATCACTTGACATTTATGGAGCGATCTCTATTGTAGCTCACTGAAACACTCACCCGCTTAGGGGAAGAAGCGAACTTTTCTCCTTTGGTGATAGGAAGAGGTAACTGTTTACTTGTTGGTGATTTATTGAGTCTCTCTTTTAAGTGTCACTGTTCGATTTTCTTTTTCTTTCTCATTTCCTTTTTGTTTTGAATAGCATTCGACAGCAATTTTTTTTTTATTATGGCTCCAAAATTTAAGGGTCTTTCTCAGAATGAGATTGAAAAACTCATGAATGATTTTGATTCTGAAAATTATACTGATAGCAATTCAGACTGTGAAAATGATATGCCATTGAATTGTTCTATTGATGAGCAGTAATGCAGTTACAATTGAGGATGCCTTTTTAAAAATATTTGAATGGGAAGTTCCCAAAGAGCAAGATCCGATAAGAATTCTAGATTTCACAGGAAAGCATGGAATTAAAAATAGATATGGATGGACAAGGTCTATATGAATATTTAAAATTTTTATTTTCCAATGAAATCTTGGAATTAATATGCAAAGAAACAAACAGATATGCAGAAAATGTATTAGAAGTGCGACCTGACAATTCCAGAAAAATGAAGCACTCACCTGAGTGGATGAAAACAACTCCTAATGAGATTGAGAAGTTTCTAGGTACGATTTTGTTGATGGGACATATAGATAAAGATAGACTTCAGGATTATTGATCCACAAATGAACTGATCAAAATGCCAGTCTTTCGAAAAATAATGCCTCAAGACAGATTTTTTGTAATTTTGAAGTTTCTGCATCTTTCAAACAATCATGAAAACCCTTCTAAAGATTCCATAGAATACGACAGACTTTGGAAGATAAGGAAATTATTTGAAATGTTAAATGAGACATATAAGAAAGTATATGACCCAGTAGAGCACCTTTCCCTAGATGAGGTTATTATAAAATTTAAGGGTCGCATTGCTTTTAGGCAATATATACCTAAAAAAAGAAAGCAATGGGGAATAAAACTTTACAAAATTGCTGACAAAACTGGATATACATGACATGAGGGTATATTTAGGAAACGACAAAAATGAAAATTGTTCAGCATTGTACAATATAGTAAATACGATGGTAGAATGCATGAAGGGCAAGGGCCATAAATTGTATATGTACAATTTTTTTTCTTCCCCTGATTTGTTTTATGACCTGTTAAATAAAAAACAGATTAATTCATGTGGAACTGTTCGGTGCAATAGAAAATTTTTTCCCAAAGATATCTGTCAGGTCAAGATAAGATGAGGAGAGATTTTGCACACGATATGGACAAGGCCTGACTGTGCTTCGCTGGAAGGATAAGAGTGATGCATATATGTTATGTAGTATGGATCATCCTTCAAAACAAGAAAATTCCAGTGATTCTAATGACTTGAAAAAAACCTCCAATCATAGCTGATTACGAGAACATGGGATATGTAGACCTAAGTGACCAGATGACAACGAGTTACTCTTTCCAAAGAAAGACTGTCAAGTGGATGAAAAAACAATTTTTTCATTTATTTGACAGTGCTAAACGCATACATATTATCGAAACACACTGAAAGCCAGAGGGAATTTCGATTATTTTTAATCGGAAGCCTCATTAAAAAAACTGACGTCGGAAATCCAAAGGCCATTCCATCAACATCAACTGATGAACACTGGCCGTCTAAAAGAAAAAAAAGAGGAGGAGATGCGTGGTTTGCTACAAAAATGGCTTATAAAGGCGATCAACAGTCGTTTGTAAAACATGTGGTATTGCTCTAAGCATTGATAAAAATTGCTTTTCAGAGTATCATACATCACAAGTTTATAATAAAAAAAGTCGTTTAAGAAATGTAATAACATTGCTGCTCTCATCAGACATTTCACGAATCATTCATGAAAAACAGCAGCTCTTTTCAGAGCTCAAAAGTTCTTTCGGGAGCTTTAATTTTTATATATAAAAAAAAGAAACCACATAAAAACACACACAATTAAACATGTGGCCATAAAATGAAACTCCTTATGTTTCACTAACATATAAATATAAATTCTGAAAATATTTTCCATAGAAAAAGTAACAAGATAGAAATTCACAAAAAAACCCAGAGATTTTCTCCATCCATCTTCTTCAATCATATAGCATATGGCATTTTTAAAAATCAGTTTCAAACCCCATATTCGACAATATTATATGAAAAATACCTTGCCTTTATTGAAAAAAAGGAAATGCTATTCAATTTCTTAGCATGAGAATAAAAATTTCTGCAAATTGAATGCAGTCACGAAAGAAACTCACTTCTTAAATGTATAAAAAGTTGAGTTAGAATTTCAGAAGAAATAAAGAGATAACCAACCTCCACCCCCCCCCCCCCTTCATCAATCATACAGCGTTATTCATTTTCCTGCTCCTACATGGTGACTTCTTCCCACTGCCGAGCATCATAAATCGGCTTCAAACGCCATATGGGTCATTCCATGTGAAATCAACCAATTTAAAGAAAAGTTGTTGCACCATAGTCACAGATTTTTTAAAAATTTTTATTACAGACAGATATAGTAGTGAAACCATCAAATCTAAAATTTTAAGATAATTTGTGCAATATTGACAGAGATATAGCCTTTTGAAAATTGATCATTTTTACCAAATGGTGGCCATCTTGGATGCTATCCCTATGTCTATAAATGTCCATAACTTGACAACTAATGACTCAAATTTTATATTTCTGGTACCAATTTAAAGCTATTTGTATAAAGAATGCATATATGATATTAAAACAATAGTAATTTTTTATTTTAATAGTGTTTATTACATTCAAACTGAAAATATCACCCTCAAAAAATGACTTACTGTAATGGGCCATAAAAAAATGACCCATCATAATTTTTTTTCAAACTTGCTAAAAACATTGCTACATATGTGTACTTTAAATAGAAAAAAAATTGGAGAGGTAAAATTTTTTGTTTAAAAAAAATAGCTTTTTACACATAGGATGTCACTTACTAAGCAGTGACTATCTTAAAACATGTAAATATCCCTGATTTAAGAAATAATGGCCAAAACTAAATATTTTTTAATACCTGAATTAACGTAAAACTATAATGAAATATAATCTCATAAGTTTTTTGTAGGACCACCCTCCAATTGCTCCCCCCCCCCCCCCCCAAAAAAAAGAAAAAAAAAAGAAGTCATTGATAAAAATGTATAATTGAAAAAAATTAACACTGAAGAAAATAAATAAAGAATATAATGTATAATTGTGAAAAACCTTTAAATGCAATATATATAAATGAGATTTTACTGCATGTGTATATGTGGAATCTATTCAAAACGTTTTCCATGCAAGAAATTCAATTTTTATACCTAAATTTCTATTTCTTACTTTAAAAATTGCTCACTTAAAAAGTTTTACATTTGTATGTGACTTTATAGAAAAATTCTGCTGTATGCATGTATTTACATCATTCAAGTTGCATTAAATATTCAGATATAAATATGTCTGTTTATGTATTTTCTATTTCAATAAATTTACATACTAAGAATGACAGAATTCATGAAATGAATGCTAATCTTGCATAATCGATTTTCCTTATTATTTGAATTCAAAACATGATGTAATAATGCATCATCTTCTATCCTGATGTAATATTGCATCATGTTATATGTTTATGCAATTTTATCATAATGTATCCAACAAATCTTTTGTTGAAAATTTTTGAAACCTTTTGTGGGTAAGCTTATTATAAACTGCATTATATATAAAATTTTAAATAAAAAAAATATTTGACATAATTTATGAATTATTGCATCATGTTGTATGCTGATGCAATTTTGGGAAAAGATTGCTGCTGTATCGTCATCTGTTTTCTAATTGGTTGTAATTAAAGTATGATGAAATATTACATCATAATGTACAAAAAAATTTGACTATCCCTTTTAAACATCATTTCTGTTGATGTTTTTAATGTAGTATGCACTGGCACAGAATAGTTATTTTGTGCTTAAGATTCTACAGTGGACATGGAGTGTTTTGTATGCAAGAAACTTGGTGTTTCATTGAGTACTGATCTGATTCCTGTTCTTCAATTGTCTTCACGTGATTTGCAGTTATTAAAAAAAAAGATTGCATTATGTAATCCCAGATGAAAAATTCTTTGTCCATGGAAATAGTATATGCAAAGTTCACAAGGATAAATATCTAAAATGGTATATTTTAAGTAAGAGACAGTGTTGTGATCCATTTAACCCCCTCACTGACAAACCCGTGTTAATACGTTCACTAAGCTCCAGGTTTCACTGCAATACAGGCAATATTTAAAGTAATATAATTCTATTTATTTACTGTATTTTTAATACATTGAACAATGATTAATACTTCCAAGGATTGCATTCATATTCGTTATTAAGTTTTTTTTATAAAATGTTCAAAGAATCATTTTTTTAGCATTAAAAGAAAATGCAGAGAAAACAACATTACAATTTTGCCCTTTTCCAAGACAGTCGGAGGGTTAATAAACATCCAAATAGCATCAGAGCAAAATCACTAAAAACAATATCATTAGATATGTTTAAAACAAATCCAGATATCCTCATTCCAGGAAAAAAATTGTGTGTTTCCTGTTATTTATCAGTAAATATGAAAAAAATGTCTATTGTTGACAGGATAACCACCTCAGGAACAGAAAGCCCCTCTGATTCAGATTTTAATGAACCCACAGTAGTAATAGAACAATTAAACAAAAGTTGTGAATTGTTAGAGTTATCGCCAATAAAGGTAAGTAGGAGTACCTCAAAGAGAAAACTTAATTACATGCAAAAGAAAGTTTCAAAAATAACTAAGTGTGTTGCAACTAAAGCAGCTACAGTATTAGGTGTTGAAACCATAAATAAGTCTCAAAATAGTAAAGACACAACTTGTCCTGACTGCACATCTATGATGGATAAATTATTGGAGAAGTTTACAAACGCATGTTTTAAAGAAAAAGTTCAAATTCTAACACTAGTTCCAGATTCATGACAATACAGCAAACAATGACTTATTTTAATACTACACAGTATCTTGTAAAAAAGGCAAGGAAGTTTAAAACAACAGAAGGGATGTTATCGATGCCTAGTGGAAGAAAAAGTGTTAAACTGAGTCCAGACGTTATAGAAAAAGTTATTAATTTTTATTATGATGATAATAACAGCTGCATGTGTCCTGGAAAAAAAGATTTCATATCTGTTCCAACTGAAAACGGCAGAATATTAAAACAAAAGAGATTGATTTTGCACAATTTAAAGGACTTATATATTGCATTTAAAGAACAACATGACTTAAAAATTGGATTGTCTAAGTTTTGCTCACTACGTCCAAGAGAATGTGTTACTGCTGGAAGCAAAGGTATTCATTCTGTCTGTGTGTGTGTATACCATCAAAATATTAAACTTATGCTTCATGCTATTCATATTAATGACTACATATCACTGCTAAAAAAACTTGTTTGTTGCATTGAATCTGAAGAATGCATGTTGCACAGGTGTGATAAATGTCCATCTCCTGAAATTTTAAAGAAAGATTTAATGGGTTTAGATGAATTGGAAATGAGTAATGATATTATTTATAAACAGTGGGTAAAGACTGATGGAACAGAATTAAAAAAAGTGATTATGCCTGTTGATGAATTTGTTGATGATTTAATTACAAAACTCCTTGCTTTATGTTCACACCACTTTTTTGCAAAATCACAAAGTTTATATTTCAAGAAAACAAAGGATGAATTGAATACAGAAACTGCTATTATTTCAGCTGATTTTTCTGAAAACTATACTTGCATTGTGCAAGATGCTATTCAAAATATCCATTGGCAAAAAGAACAGGTTACAGTTCACCCCTTTCTTGCTTATATAAGGGACGGTATCACTGATACTGTGAAATCTATTCCTATGTGTGCAATAAGCAAGCATTTAGTTCATGACACTACTACATTTTAGGCTTTTCAAAAAGTAATTGTCAATTATTTAATTTCACAAATTCCACAGATTAAATACATAAAATATTTTAGTGATGGATCATCAGCCCTTTATTAATCTCTGCCATCATGAAGAAGACCATGGTGTGAAAGCTGAATGGCATTTTTTTGCCTCTTGCCATGGAAAAGGAGCTTGTGATGGAATAGGCGGCACCATAAAATGCATGGCCACCAAAGCAAGTCTTCAGCGTCCATTCAAAGATGGTATCTTAAATGCATTTGATCTGTATACATTTGCAAAAGAATATGTTAAAGGAATTGAAAGTTTTTTTATAACAAAATCTGAAATTGAAATTGCCAATAATCAGTTAGCAGATAGGTATGTAAAGGCAGATACAATCGTAGGAACAAGGGTTAATCACAGCTTTGTGCCAATAAATAAAGGCCAAATACTGGTTTCCAGGGTATCAGGCTCCTCAACAAACTTTATTGCTACTGTGAGATTTAGTGAAACCGACAAACCACAAACATTTAAAAGTGAACAATATGTTGCATGTGTATATGGTGTTAATTGGTGGATTGGTAAGATTTTAGATTACTGCGAGGAATTCAATGACTATAAAAGTATGTTCATGCATCCTCATGGTCCTAGTTCATCATATTCATGGCCAAAATCTTCAGATGTTTGTTGGATTCCATATGAGCATATAATGAAAGTAGTGTGTGTCTACCCCAATGACTGCTACAGGAAGAACATATACTGTTGCTCCAGAGGAGCATACAGCAATTCAACTCTTATTCTTAAACTTCAAGACAGATTAAATCCTTAGTAATTTTCAACAACATATTATCAAGTTCCTTTTAACAATATATTATAAAGTTATATCCATGTAAGTATCCTGTTCTTATTTTATGTAAATATGTTTCATATAAGTTTTATCTAAGTCTTACTTTTATACATATTTGATGTTTTTGTTGTACATTTGTATCACACAAGATTTGTGTACTCTTTGTCAAGATTTGTTCATTTAAATTGAAATTGGCAGTGAACTGAATAACTAATGTCAACTCAATCAACTCATTAATATTAATTTTTAATCTTTTATTTGAATTCAACTGATTTACAGCTAGTATTTCTGCCATATTTCAAAAAAATATGTTTTATGGTTCTTTTTCCTTCTAAATATTTCCCATTATGTATATTTTTTTGAGAATTATACATATTATCATTTTATATGAAATAAAAAGTATTGAAATGAAAATTTACTGTTATTTTAATATGTATGTGTTTTTAGTATAATTAACTGCTGATTGGTATTTCTAAATTGAATTATTTATATATTGATGCTCATACATTAATTCATATGCCAGAAAAAAATATTTTTAATCATTATTTGTTAAACCAAAGATACTTACGTGTTTTAAGATAGTCACTGTTAGGTAAATGACATCCTATGTGTAAAAAGCTATTTTTCTTTAATGAAAAATTTTACCTCTCCAATTTTTTTTCTGTTTAAAGTATACATATGGAGCAATGTTTTTAGCAAGTTTGAAAAAAAATTATGATGGGCCATTTTCTTTATGGCCCATTACAGTAAGCCAATTTTTGAGGGTGATATTTTCTGTTTAAATGTAATAAACAGTATTAAAATAAAAATTTACCATTGTTTTAATATCATATATGCATTCTTTATATAAATAGCTTTAAATTGGTACCAGAAATATAAAAATTGAATGATTAGTTGTCAAGTTATGGACATTTATAGACATTGGGATAGCATCTAAGATGGCCACCATTTGGTAAAAATGACCATTTTTTAAAAGGGTATATCTCAGTGAATATTGCGCAAATTAGTTTTAAATTTCAGATTTGAGGGTTTCACTACTATGTCTGTCTACAAAAAAAATTTAAAAAAAATCCGTGACTATGCTGCAACATCCATTGGTTGAATTCGTGTGGAATGACCCATATTTGACAATCTTGTTCAAAAGACACTTTGCCTTTATTGGAAGAAAGAAAACGGTATTAGATTCCTTAGAATCAGAATAAAAATTTGTGCAAATTAAATGCAGATACGAAAGAAACTCACTTCATAAAAGTGTAAAAACTTTAGAATTTCAGAAAAAATAAAGAGACGAGCGAACTCCTCCCCACACACACTTATCTTTCATCAATCATGTAGCGTATTTCATTTTTCTGCTCCTATGTGACAACCCCTACCCGACGACGAGCATCATAAACAGCTTCAAATGCCATATTCAACAATATTGTTTGAAAGATACTTTGCCTTTATTGGAAGAAAGGAAAAGGTATTCGATTCCTTAAAATTTATGGAAATTGAATGCAGATATGAAAGAAACTCACTTTATAAATGTGTAAAAACTTAAGATAGAATTTCAGAAAAAATAAAGAGATGAGCAAGCTCCTCCGCCATACACACACACTTCCCCTTCATCAATCATCTAGCGTTTTTCATTTTTCTGGTCCTATATGACGACCCCTACGCGGCAGTGAACATCATAAATTGGCTATATTGTTTGAAAGATATTTTGCCTTTATTGGAAGATAGGAAACGATATTAGATTCCTTAGTATCAGAATATGAATTTCTGCAAATTGAACACTGTTACGAAAGGAACTCGCTTCATAAATATGTAAAAAAATAATGAGGTGGAATTTCCTAAAAGATAAAGGTATAAGCAACCTCCCACCCCTCCTCTTCATCAAATGTATAGTGTTTTTCATTTTTCTGCCCATATATTACAACTTCTCACTGTCGAATATCATAATTTGGCTTCAAACACCATATTCAACAATATTGTTTGAAAGATACTTTGATTTTATTGGAAAAAAGGAAACGCTATCAGATTCCTTGGTACCAGAAAAAAAAATCCTACAAATTGAATGCAATTACGAAAGAAACACACTTTGTAAATGTGTAAAACTTTTGAAAAAATAAAGAGAGGAGCAACTCCCCTCCCCCCACAATTCCCTTTCATCGATAGAATAGTATCTTTAATTTTCCTGCGCCTGCATCACTCACTACGAAATTTGCTACATAAATATTTAAAAATTAATGAGATAGCATTTTAGAAAAAATAGAGAGATGAGTACCCTCCCCTCTTCACCACAGCATTCTAAGTTTTTCTTGAAATGTAGATTATTCTATCTTATGATGATCATTTCCCCTCTACCGAGTCTCGGAAATCGTTTTAAATCGTCGTATTTGACAAAATTATTAGAAAGATACTATGTCTTTTTCAAAAAATGGAAAATGTTATTTGATTTCTTGATAATTGAAGAAGAGTACCTGCAAATTGAACGTATTTACAAATGAAAATGCCTTTACGAATGAGCAGAAATTACATTGAATGGATTTTGTATTAGAATGACGAGATTCATCTGCAATTTTTCCCTCTCTAAAAGTTATAAGAGCCATTTCTAAATCAAGTGCTAGGACTTAAATGTTACATTATTATTTCAAGGATTGCTAAATAGTAACAAACTTCATTGAATATAATTATATTTTATATCATATTATAAATAAACGGTCAAGTGTGAGTATTACTTGCGCACAGAGGGTTCCGTACAATAATATATGAATTAGTAAGTGTATCATTAAAAAAATACCATTGTAAAAGAATAGTAAGACTTTGTAAAAACTATACAACATAGGGTTGGGTATAGCTGTATAGTATACAGGGTGCAAAGGAAAGTCCCTTTAACCTGAAAATACCTGTGAACAGAGAGAGCTACAGCTATACAAGTGAGGTAACAGTACAGCAAAGCGACTATGCCCAACCTAATGCAAACGAACGCGTACCCTTAGTGGCAAAATTTAGAAGATAGCCATTGCAAATCGAAAACAAAAAGAGGTAGAGCAAATTTTTCAAATAGAAAGTTTTAGAGCATCAATTAATTAGTACGAAATGACATTTGATTCATACAGATAAGATAAATCATCACCTGCATACCCAAAAATGTCCGAAATCGATGAACGACGATTCTACTTTGCCTATTCACATTCCGGAAATGTAGTAATTCAAAATTACAGATTGTGGTACTGTACTGTAATCTCTGTAAAGATTTAATTTCCAATGCATTTAAAATTTTAGAATAACCCTTTCAGGGCCAGAAGAATTCCGTTTGCAAACTGATGAAAGAATTGACTGACACCAGAATATAGTCAAAGGAATTTCTCAGAGCTCAAAAACCCGCTAATCTACTTTTATTACAAAAGCAAAATTTTATTAAAATATTCTTGGTGCCATTTGTCAGATTTAGAATTAAAAGGCTTAGGAAAGGGTTAAATCTATGTCGTCGCATTGAAGAGACTTACAATAGACGTTTCATGCTGAGAAATGTGCACGCAGAATTACTCTCACGAATACAAACGTGTATCGTGAGCAATGGCGAACTTTTCGAACATACTCAATACAGTATAGGATCTATTATCCGGCATCCCGATATCCGGAACGCTAAACGATCTGAAACTTAGTGAAAGCTTTCATTTCATAAAAATTTGCAGGGTTTTTTTTTTTTTCATATTTTATTGAAGAGTTAACATGCTTTACAAATCAATATTTTGAATATTTTAAACTTTTTCTCATACACCTCAAGGTACCGTAGTATCCCATTAATTTCCCCCCCCCCCCCCCCAAAACGTGGCAAAAAATCGTAAAGTAATCAGAGAGGCCGCTTACAGGGATTAAAAGTGGCTATCGAAATCTACCGCCTATTGAAATCCGAAAATGTTTATAAGAATAGTCCAAAGCTTGCCCTGATATTCAGATTTTTCTTTTTTTGTTAACCGAGATAATTAAAAAACAGAACTTAAAAAGCGCGAACTTAAAAGCACGCTCTCCCTGCAATCACACTTATGACGCTCCCGTGAAAGATAAGAATTGAATGTACGCAATCATCGGACATAAGTTTTTTTTTTGATCATTTTTATGACTTCGCATCGGCATAACCTTTAGAAATATGGGAAAACTAACTACATATTCTTGAATTTCGTATTTTTCTGTTTCAAACACTAAAATCCATTATAAAAAATTTAAATTTTAACCTTTTGAAAAAAAAATATTTTCGAAACATCACTTAGAATTTGAACGCATTTTCCGCGATGGAAAATCTGTTGGCAAGCTCCGACCTTTGACGTCATCTAAAGGCGCACCCACAATTCGGCCAATTAGGAGAATGAGAGAAATGTTCGTTTTACTGTGATCAGCTGCGTCCATTGGAAAGTAGAAAAGGAGAGATTCAGAATCGGATAAGACAGAAAGGTGATACGGCGCTTTGCACGATTTTTTATTTATTTATTCTTTTTGGAAGGGGGGGGGGGGGTTACTTTCGTGGGATGTTTTTTAAATATCAAATTTGTTTACAAAATAGGGGAGGGTGGGTTAATGGAATATTACAGTAAATATGCATTTCTTTATCTCCGCGAATTTGTAGAAATCTGCATTTTAAGTGTTGATGATTTTGCCTCTTGTATTTTCCTGTCCGCTTTCCATGCGATAAATTCGTAAACAAAACAAAAATAAATAAAAAGTCAACTTTCAATATATTCCCCTCTCTCCCTTCCCAATTATTGGATGAAGATGCAGTTCAAGTTTGTTTCAATATAGACAATAATGCTGCACTTAGTCATCAGATGACATACAGTGAAATTTGTGAAATAATGACTAAAGATGCATCTGATGATAGTAGTGATGATGCTGACAAGAATGAGGAGGTAGAAAAAATATCTAATGAACAAATGATATTTTACACTCAACAATTAATTCAAGGCATGGAACAAAGAAATTATTTCCATGAACAACAAATAATGTCCTTATATAAAATTCAAGACCAGCTTGTAAAAGAGAAACGTTACAAGCAGCCAACTTTAAAAGGATTTTTCCAAAAAACTAATTCCCAAGCATCTGCATCTGAACCCCAAAACTAAATTTTATTTTTGATCTTGTTCATTTGTAAGTTTTATTATAATTTAAAATTATTACTTAACTTTTTTTTAAAATAAAAATTAAACTTTTCCTTAATTGTGTTTCATTGAATTAATTCAACAAATGTGTAATACAGTATTTTTAATATTATTCATGCTAACCCGTATTTCATATTTATGTACATTAGAAAATTTTTGTGGTAGTGTTCCGAATTATGGAAAAACCCCTTATCCGGAATGCCCCAGGTCCCAAGGATTCCGGATAACGGATCCTATACTGTATAAACTTTTTATCACTGTGAGACAGTTTGTCTTTTTTTGTGTGATGTTATCAAAATGTATTGAGATAAGTACGTATTTATAGCATAAATTGTGTGTATTTCTTCATACTTCTGACTATTCCATTCAAACATTTACACAAAATGGAGTGCATCGATTTCGGACATTTTGGGGGTAAACAGGCAAAGATTTATCTTATCCATTTTAAACCAAATGTCATATTCTATTAATTAATTGATGCTCTAAAACTTTCTAACTGAAAATTTTGCTCTCTCTTTTCGTTTTTGATTTGCAGTGGCTATTTTCCAAATTTCGCCACTAGGGGGTGCTGCTGTCGTTTTCATTAAATCGGGCATAGTCGCTTTACTATACCGTTACCTCACTTGCATAGCTGTAGCTCTCTCCATTCGCAAGTATTTTCAGGTTAAAGGGACTTTCCGTTGCACCCTGTATACTAGAAAAGTATAAATGGATATACCATGAAAGTTCAAAAATATATGGAACCTAAATAATAGCAAATATAGCTATTCTGTATATTTGTTATTCCATATAGGTTTTTAGTCAACCTTTAAAAACATTAGTACAGACGTTTGAAAATTATTAGAATAATTGTGAAATTTACAATAAAAACTTGTTATATTAAAGAAATATTTAAAAAATATTGATACATTTAATATTTAGTGTGCATCCTTTTGTTTTTTATTAAAGAAATGATAGCATACTTGTCTTGGCATACTTTGTATGGGTTTTTGGCAATTAATTTGTATTTCGTTGTCATGATGCCAAATTTGGATGAGTGTTGATATCAGACTAGCCTTGTTTGTGATGTTGTATTTCTTTAATTTTTTCTTTATAATGGCCCAACAGTTCTTTATAGGCTTCATATCTGGACTGTTTCCAGGCCATGAAAATGTTTTCTTTAATTAAGTTAAAGAAATGCAACATCGCAAACAAGAATATTCTGATAGAAAAATTCATCCAAATTTGGTATCATGACAATGAAATACAAATTAAATGCCAAAAACTCATACAAAATATGCCAAGACGTATTGAATCTGTAATAAAAAACAAGAGGGTGTACGCTAAATATTAAATGGGTCAATATTTTTAAATACATTATTTCTTTAATATAACAAGATTTTAATGTAAATTTCACAATTATTCTAATAATTTTCACACGTCTGTAGGTCTATTGAGAGAGCCACTCAATGGAAACTTGTTGCGAGTATTTATGTGATTAATTCTCATTAAATTAATCTGTTTTTAACAATTTGACGTTTATTGCTTTTATACTGCTACTGGGCATTGCATTACATAAATATATCCTTAAAATTTGTTATCTAGGGCTTTAAAAGTCGATGGAGCATAGAGTACGCTGTCTCTGTCATTATGTATGTCCAAACTGTCCGTGTCTTTAAGGGTTAATATCTCAGCTAATTACCAACGATTTTTTCCGAAATTCATGATCAACAATGCTTTTATACTTCTGCTATGATAGGTACCTCCAGCTCTGCTCAACACTTTTGCTGAAGCCCTTAAATTGAAATTTGAGTGCAACGGAAAAATGTGATTTTCTCAAAAACTATGCAACCTAGGATAATCGCTATAATTTTCCTACAAGATTAATGTCTACTACCTCTATTCTTTTCATAATTTTAGTTTCAATAGATTCGGAATTAGATTGGGGGGTGGGGGGGGAAACATATTTTTGTACTACATTTTCCACCATAACTTTGAAAATATAATACCTAAAATTAAATGAAATATATTTTTGATTTCAGCGTTACAAAAGCTTTCTTCACAACGCTACCCTACACGCTATACAAAGAATAGATTTTTTTTTTCAAGTAACTTAATTAGCCCCTCTACATTTTCCCTAAATATATTTATGAATATTTATTAATCTGCAAATATGTGGGTCAATAATCTTTATTACTTCCCTCAATTTGAACTTTCCATGTTGCATAGTTTACGAGTAAAAGAGCTGTGACAGACAGACACAGGAGTGATCTTATAATGGTTCTGTTTTACTTTTTAAGTACGGAATCCTATAAAGAAGAAAAAACCTTTTTAAGCTTATTTTGCTTTTATCAATCATTTTAATTTTCCTTTTATTCAAATTTTATTTTTTTTTTAAAATATCAATATAAACACTTTTTATTTTTATTTATTTATTTATTTTTTTTAATACATATACAGTTTGACGAATAGTTTGCACCAGAAAAGTTTCTCTTATAATGAAATTTCACATTTTCCTAATTATCCATATACATACGTATCTCTTAAAATACAGCAAGCTCTTTTATTTTAAATTTTTGAATTTTACTTTTAAAAAATCTTAAAAGTTGGAGTTTCTGGAAAATTATACAAAATAAAATACCTGGAAAATAGTATACAGACTAACTGAGAAGAAAATAAGAATTGCAAAGCAAGCGATGAAATTTTATAAAATGAGGAAACATGTATTAAGAAAAATTTTTGTCTTAATTAATGACAATTTATAAGATATATAAAATGAAAAGAAATGAGTTGTTATTCTGGTTTTTCAATCAAGCCAAAAACAGATGAAGCTCCGAAACTGGTTTTTACAACAACCCTATCCCCTTCCAATTCCTGGAATCTTAAGAATGATTGTGCCTTTCAATACGAATGTAAGATTTGCGCAAAAATCCTCTTTTTGAGAGAGGAGGAGGGAAAATCTGAAAAAGTGCCATATTATGGGCTAAAATGTATTTTTTAATGGTGCTGAAAAGTAAACGTTGACTGAATGTTTTCAGTAAAGAATTGATACTATTGATTCAACATGGAGTCCTACATCAAGTCAGTTAACCTCACATAACACGAACAAAACCAGAGTTTATGGTTTGGTGGAGGTTAGTCCTGTATTGAACCGGGTAACCAAATTAACTTGCACCAGACATGACACAAGGTTTGGGTTGCATCTGTTTAGCACTATTTTTTCTCATTCAAGGTTGGATTAACTCTAATTGTTACACATTTGGGTTCAGTTTGTACTCTTGCAGGTCAGTTAACCTGATTTTTCAAAAGTCCTCAATACTGTTTTAGATTGAGAACAATATATCTCTCAATATGAATTATTCTTTACATGCTTATCTTTCAACAAAACAGAAATTTTATATTAGAAACATCGTTACAGATTATTTTTTTTAAATTACATTACATTATGGATCTATTTTCTTTCATTGCAGGTTTCGAGCTGACGTGTTTCAAATGTAGGTTGTATTGCAGATTTTCAAAGGTTTCTTTGTTGGATTTGCATAGAATTTTTTTAGTAGAGTTGATCCAGGAAGCCGATTAATCTTAAATAGATATTGTGGGTTTAGATTGAACATAATCTGACCCACACAGGACTCTAGTTATTGTTACATTGGTACTTTAAAAAATATATTTATTTGTTTGTTTGGTATGAGTTCGGTTGACCTTAATTGTTTCGATTTTGGCTTAGATTTTAATTCTTATGGGTTGGGTTCAGGTTATCAAGATTTTTTTAAAAGAAAGAGCAAAATATTATTTAAGATTAAGAAGTTATATATTTGAATATGAATGAATATAAACACAAATTTTCTGATATCAAGGATAAAATTTATATTAGAGATAAAATTGTAGATTATTTTTCCATACATGCATTAAAATATCGATTAATTTTCTTTAATTTCAGGTTGAGTTCAGATCAAAGTACGCCAAGTTTGTATAGGGTATAGCTCAACCAATGCAGTAATCTAACTCCATAGCATCTGGAGTCTGCACCAAATTCATTGGCTGTGGGTGTGGGGTAGCCTAGTAAGACTATTTAACATAAAAAAAGATGACATTTTTCAACTCCAGGGCATTGTAACTGTTTACCTTTTTCTGCTTTCCCTCTCACATACCAGTTTTGCACTTCATTGTGTTTTGAGTAGTTGTTTCAGCTTTGCAAGATGGCATTGCCTGTCTATTTTTGCCTGCATTCTATCTTGTGACACATCATCACTTGCTTGTACTTCCCTGGATCTTTTGCAATGTCAGAAGTGACATAAGGACAGTGGAGTTGGGAAGTTGTACAATGGTTTGTTTATTGCAAGGAGTAGATTATATAAACCAGTGTTCCTTGTTCATAAATTAGTTTCATTTCTGTGTTTGTTGTGTGGCTCAATGGCAGTTTGGTAGCTGTTGTCATGCTGTGGTGAAGTGGATTTAGCAAGTTTTTGTATGACAGTTCTTTAAGGAATGATGAATTTTTTTTGAATTGATGTTTTAAACACAAGATTTTTACAAGAAATTTTAAATACAAGACTAAAGAGCACCTGCCACGTTTTGGAACAGGAAGTTTTGGTTAAAAAAAAAAAAAAAATTGTATTTATTTTAGACATTCCTTGCTGGCCAAAACCCTTTATATTCCTTTAGAAAAAATGAAGGTTTAGCCATGACAGATGTTTTTATTGTTAGGTTTTCTCTTTTAAAAGTTAAATTTGGCTATAGTTTTTCCCTCTTTCAGGAACCCAGGGTTGGCATGGTTTAAACCAAGTGGTTTTAACCATGGTTTAAACCAATTGGTTTTTTTTGTAAAAAAAAACATTTTTTTTTTTTAAAGAAAAAATGTAATATAATATTTTCTCTTTTTTGCATTTTAATTGTTTTAAATTAATAGAAGTAATTTCTACTTTTAACACTTCATCTCAGAAGTCAACATGAGACATAATGAGCCTAGGTCATGTTTCTATGCATGTAGAATGAAAATTAGCATGTGCTGATGAACATATCTGGTACCCTAAAGATTTTTCTTAAAACATGTGAAAATAGAAAAGATAAAATAGATACATAATATTCAATATTTAGCATAAAATATTTTCATTTAAAAAATGCAGATTATTTACAGCAGTTAATAATGAAATACAATGATCTTTAAGATTTTGGTTAAATTGTAAAAGAAAATTTTCTGGATTGGGATTGGGGAAGATTATCCTTAAAGAATTTAAAAGGGTAACTTAAGATATCAAATTGAATGACACAGCTTGCAAAAATTGAGTGCTAGTTATAGCATTTCAATAATACCAATCAATCTTTTCTGTTAGTTGCTGAATCTAATGACCAAAAATGTTGACTTGGACACTTGGAGTTTTCAATCAGAAAACAAAATAACCAGAAGTATTTGAATATTAAAAAATAATAATAACAACAACCACAGAATAATATATTATATTCATGAAACTGCATCAAATGTTTATTGATTGATTATTATATTATTAATCAAAGGATTATTTATACGATTTTCAAGGTATCAATATTTCACTGTGTAGAGCAGTTTACTTTGAACATAAGACATAGCTGTTACTAATAATGTTTAAATAAGAAATGATTTCAATTTTCTATATAATTGATTGTAATTATTTAATTTAAATATTTTCAAAAGTTATATTACTTACTAGCAGACCCGCCCGGCATTGCCCGGGGTTTATAAATAATAACCTTAAACAAAACTTAAGTTTGTATGATTTTATATCTTTGGAAATTCTTTTAAATGAACCTTATTTTGGAGGCTCCATTGCCTTCCGCAGTGTCTAATGTGTTCCCATCAAACTTCTTTCCGAACGAACCTGTAATCTAGATCCCCACTACCTATGGCAGCATTTACCAGAAGTACCCACATGTGCTGGAGACAATCGAAAACCAAGTTGAGTGAGCCAAACCTTGTAGGAATCAAGCCCACAGAAACAAAGAAAAAAAGAATGCGCCATTAATGTTAGAAAATGTTGGTAACTATTTCATAATACAGAAAGTAGCATAATTGTAATCTAAGTTGAAGGAAGCAAATCCCGTTGAAATTGGGCCCTTAAACCCGAGGAAATAATGCACCACCAAGCGGTGGAAGATGCCTCCTCACCTTGTAAATTTCATGAATCACTGTTAGCATTACCACCATATTTAATAAACGGATGAAATCCCTTACCTATTTAAAGTAACGCGATTTTTAATTTACAGCTGTAGAAAGGAGATTAATGTTCGAAAAAGGTGGTAGCTGAGGTATAAAGAAAGACCGGGCCCTGGGAGCCAGGGTTTTAACTGGAATGTAGTAGGGTATAAGAAAATTTTTAGGGTTTTAAAATAGCTGGAAGATGCTAAAACTATGTTAAAGAAAATTGCAATAGAATAGGATAGTTTTTAAAGAAGCTGCAACAAAGGCCCCATGAAGACGATTAATATTCAAAATTGGTGGTAGCTGAAGTCTGCAAATTTTTTTGTCGTTCATGTAGTAGCTGGAGAACCTAAGAAGTTGTTAGGAAAAAAAGTTCGTGAATTAGACCATTTTTAAGGGAGCTATAACAGTGGACAGAAAAGGGCCGAACTGTTAGTTGAGAGCAGGGCCCTAACATGAAAACATGTTTAAATGTTTTAGTACTTAGCGTTTTAGATCTTCAATTAGTAAAAATTAATGATAGGGTATGAAATAATCATTAGAATAATATTTTAAAGAAATGCGAAAAAATGGGGTAAATGCTTAAAAAGGGGCCCTAGAGCTCCAATAAAAATATGAGGGTGTTGGTCTAGGGGTAAGAGTCCAAGACTCAGTTTTAAAATCATGCAATGAGAAGGTGAGAAAATTAGGGTGTAAAAAATGCATAGCACACAAAAAATTCAAGGGGCCCCAGATTGGGCCCTACAGGACCCTAAGCTATCCCAGGATTTTAACTGGAATATAGAAACTGGAGAATAACTAAATGGAAAAATGGTTCCAAAAATGAAGATCGGATTAAGAGAGGCAATTTATTAATAATTTATGGTGCAAAAGCTTCAAAGGGCCTTGTACCAGACCCCAAGGTGGAAGGGACTTAAGTGGCATGTAGTGTGGTATAAATGCACTTTTTAGTAGTTTTTAATGTAATCTGAGTACGCTAGAACTATGGTATAGAAAATTGCAAGGAATTCGGATCATTTTAAAAGAAGATGCACCAAGGGCCCTAAAAAGACGATTTATATTCAAAATTGGTGTGAGTTGAACCCTGAAATATTTTTTTTGTCGTTCATGTTTATAGCTGGAGAACCTAAGATGTTGTTAGAAAAAAAAAGTTAGTGAATCAGACTATTTTTAAGGGAGTTATAATAGGGGGCCCATAAGCCAACTGATAGTTGAGAAAAGGCCCTAACATGAAAACATGTTACAATGTTTTAGTACTTGGCGTTTTAGATCTTTGATTAGTTCAGATTAAGCATAGGGTACGAATTACTCATTAGAATATAATTTAAAAGAAACATGCAAAAAATGGGGGAAATGCTTAAAATAGGGCCCTAGGGCCCCAATAAATATATGTGAATGTTGGTCTAAGGAGAAGAGTTCAAGACTCAACTTTAAAACTCTGCATTGTGAAGGAGAGAAAATTAAGGTGTGAAAAACGCATGGCACACAAAACATTTAAGGGGCCCTACAGGGGCCCATGATCTTAACTGGAATGTAGATACGGGAGTATAACTAAATGGAGAAAGTATCCCAAAAACGAAGCAATTTATCAACAATTTAGTGAACTAAAAATTCAAAGGGCCCTGTACTGGTTCTCTTAACAGGGTGCCAGGGTCTTAACTGAAATGTAGAAATGGGGAACAAACTGAAAGGATTATTCACCCCAAAAACGAAGAAGATCGGATAGAAAAGAAGCATGTTATTAACAATTTAGAACACTAAAACTTCAAGGGGCCCTGTACTGGGCCCCTGGACAGGGTGCCAGAATCTTAACTGAAATGAGGTAGAAACTAAAAGGAGAATTCACCCCATAAACGAAGAAGATCAGATAAAAAAGAGGCATGTTATTAACAATTTAGTGAACTAAAAGTTCAAGGGGCCCTGTACTGGGCCCCTTGCAAGGGTACCAGGGTTCTAACTGAAATGTAGAAATGGGGCAGAAACTCAAAAGGTGAATTCACCCCACAAACGAAGAAGATCGGATAGAAAAGAGGCATGTTATTAACAATTTAGTGTACTGAAACTTCAAGGGGCCCTGTACTGGGCCCCTTGCATGGGTGCCAGGGTCTTAAGTGAAATGTAGAAATGGGGCAGAAATTGAAAGGATTATTCAACCCAAAAATGAAGATCGGATAGAAAAGAGGCATGTTATTAACGTTTTAGTGCTTAAAAATTGAAAGGGGCCCAGGGGCCCTGGCCCTTATAAAATTAAAAATCCGAGCCTCAGGTGTATCAGAACCTGTCTTGGACTAATCACATCTGAAATTTCAGACTTCTACGTGCGGTAGTTTTCGCTAGCCATCGCACACAGACACACTTAGACACACACACAGAGCGATTTATTCTTTTATTAGTATAGATATAATATCCAAAAATGTTTATTTTATCAACAGATATGCATCTATATGCAATAGGAAATTATAGTTAAAAAAAAACTGGTTTAAACCAAATAAACCGTTTTTTTTCCAACCCTGCATGAACCTAATATTTTTGTTTAGATATTCCGATTTTCATTTGGAGAGATAATCTGAGATATACTTTTATTTCAACTTTGCTTGATGCTTCTTTTCAGACATGATGTGAATCATGATAGGTCACAGGACTTCCAATTATGAAAACTGCAAATGTTATAGTAAGTGACTAGTTTTACCTTTTCATTAATCAAGGAAGTTTCTGGATAAGTTTAAGGTGTTAGCTATTTCTCCAGTATTAGACCAATTTTAAGAGAGGATAAAATAGTGATAAACTATAAATCTTTGGCCAATTATTTTTGTATTTAATTAGTTTACAACTACATCATAATGATTAAGTTTCATTTTAAGAGCTTTTTGGTTGTGCTGGATTAAGTTATTTTATTCTGACGAAGTTAGTGCAACGAATTAAGCTCAGTTATATTGTATTTTAAGTTTTACTTTAACATTGAAATGTTCCTCTTAGGAACTCTAAGTCATATTTCAGATTAGACAAAACAAAGATGCCTTAATTTGATCATACTTTAGGTGAAAAATTAGTAACACACCATTAGAAATATATATTTGCTGTCTTGTCTATGCATATAATGTTGCAGTAAGTAACATGTTGCATAAATAATGCACATTTGGGAGAGGATAGTGGAATAACAATGTTAAGGAAAAAAAAAAAACAATGTATAAAGGATGATCGGAAAAAGAGACAAGCATTCTTAGCTGATGTGCATATCATGTGTTTGTAGGTGGAAGGACAGTGTTGTAGTAGTACCAATCAAGAAAGGGAAGGAAAACAAATATCGCAAAATACACTGAAATAAAGCTGGTTTCTCTTTTCTCAATCAGCAGTTTATTTTTATCTAGTACCAGTGTTTGTGCAAGCAGGATAATTTTAAAATGTGGAATAATGTCTAATATTCAGAGAAAGCTGTAATTTAAGTAAGATTAAAAAAAATGAAAATGTGTACACTCCAGAATTTTTCAAAAGATTTGAATCATTTAAAAAGTCAAATGAAATCTAAAAAATCCTTTGTGAACAATATGATATCAAGAGCTTCATAATGGACAATATCTGCATGACATCACATGATCCTCCCATCATGTGGCTCACAGGAAAAACCAGCTAATATAACTGTAAAGATAACAGCACTTGTGATACAAATTATTTGTTTAGTTATACTTTCAATTTTACTTTTGTCACAAAACAATGTGATTTAATGCCAATAATTGATTTTTCAAAAGGTGCAAAAATTTTAACAAACTTTGTCAATTTTACTGACTTGACAATGTTTCCTACTTTCGCATAGTACCAAGTATGAAAAAGGCTCTGACTCTATATAAAGGACTTCGGTATATTTATTTCCTATGCATGTTTAAAGTTCCATCAAATCTACACACTGTTATGCAGTTTTCTAAAACGAATCATGTAATATCTAAAAGTTTCCAGCGAGTTGAACCCAGTTTAACTGGTAGTAAATGACTGATTATCATATATTAGTATACCATATATTAAAAAAATATATAGTTACCTGTTGATTGGGAATTAATATCTACTATTAAATGCTATTTATAAAATTTGCTTTGGTTGCTTTTCCACATATTAAAAAAATGCCCAAACATTGATTTTTCAAATCGTAACATCCACTTTTGACACCCTATTACAACCAGGAAAGAGATATAGTTTATATAATTTTCTTAAATCTTAGTACAGTTATAAAACAAAAAGTGTTAGGAGTTTATCCATAAATTTTGGAAAATAAAATGAAAATTTTTCAAGAAAAAAGCACCAAAAACACTCAATCACCAATAAAATTTACATTACAGAAAATCCTATAAAGTGTTTCAGGTAAGTTTCTACAATTTTTTTTCTGCGGCTCTTTTGATAAAAGAAGACAGTCCCCTTAAATTATGGAAAGACAAAATTTCTCTCTATCTCAAAAACTAATTATTCAAATGAGCTGTAAACTTACACATCAATGTTTTTAACGATTGTGGTTTGATGTATGCAGAAATTAATGTACGTTACAATTCATAATTTTTTAATATGAATTTATTAATAGTTTTCATAACTTAAAAAAGTACTTTTGAATAGAGAAAAAAGTCTAACATTTTGGCGTCTATTCAGTGAGTCTGTTTAATAAATTAATAAAAAATAAATCAGATGACCTTTATGATGATATAAAATAATGTTTCTCAAATGGATTTTGGAATCCTCAAATATAAACTCTATCAAGATTTGAAATAATGTAGACAAACAATGGCATTTTTATGGCTGTCCCAATCAAAGATATTCAAATAAGGTGTCAAAAATGAATGTTACTGTTTGAAAATTGAAAGTTGGCACAATTTTTTAAATGTAGACTACTTCAGAAATATAATTCATACATAACAATAATTAGTAGACATTATTTTCAGTTGGCTGGTTCCTACAGATTTTTTATTATTTTTTTTAGCGGAATTAGTAAGGGGTAACCACTGTTATTCCACATCCACTTATTGATGCACTGAAAATTGGTTAAAAAAAACTAACAAGGTTTTTTGCACTAGGTGCCAAATAGAGTTGTTGTAGTGCTGGTAAGGGGGACTAACAAGGTTTTTTGCACTAGGTGCCAAATAGAGCTGTTGTAGTGCTGGTAAGGGGGCTCAACATTTTTTAAAAGCATATTTCTTTAACGCAACATGAATTAGTTATCAGTCAGTCAAATATGAGATAAATTCAATTTGTGTTACATTCTGTGTCTTTAAAAAATTACTTTATGTATCCATAAAATGCTGATTTGATATTTCACTATTAAAAGGTTTCTACAAAAAGTACACCAAAAAGGTTGCTTTATTAGTCTAAAATCACTAAAATAATTGAGTAAATTTACTCTTCTCAGCAGACTCTTCCATGATTTGCAAAATTATCATAATTAAAGATTGGGGGAAATATTGAAGTTTCCATAATTGAGAGAAATGCCGCAGGGATTGTATTCATCTAAGTTGCAGGATCCTGAGGCCAGTGTTTTTTAATTCAAGCCTATCATAATTTCTGAGTAGTAATCATCATCACTTTATTTAATAATAGAATTTTCAGTGACTAAATTGAACAAATTATTTAAAATGCATACTAGAATTTCCTAATATTTATTTAACCACAGAAAGTCTGTCATTACATAAAGCAAAGATTACTAACTGAAAAATATGGTGTAAGATTTTGAGAATGAAAAAAAAATGCTGATTGCGGTATACCACAGCTTGCAGAATCCAGTAGTTGGATGAAATTTGTATTCCTTGAATAATAAAAAAAAGGGTTGGGTTGGGTTGATTGTTGACGGCCAATTATCTACACGAGGGATATAGACCCTAGGGGGTATGCCTTCCGTGGAGGTCTTTCTAAGGGAATTTAATCCGTATTAACACATGGAAATCCAAATTAAAAAAAAAAAAAAAGGATAATCATTTCCAATCAACAACAAAATCTCACAAAAGGTTTTTTGCCTTCAGATATTTTTTTCTTTTCTCAAGTTGTTTTCAAAAAGCATGGTTTCAATTATAGGTGCATTCATGGCCGGCTTTAAAAAGGAAGCAAGGGGCAAGGTACTAAGATCTAAAGGACTGAAAATATGTAAACATGGTTCATACACTCGAGAAGAAATAAAATTTGAGCACTATTCAAGGACTGTTTTAGATACATGCATAAAGAAAGCATAGGATATACATGAGGAAAGTAGTCAGCACACTAATTATCTATTTCAAAGAAATCTTATAAAATCTTTTAATTTTTATAAAAGGCATTTTCAAGACTTCATATTTGAAATTTTTTTAAAAATAATATGTTTTAACTTAATTTCAATATAAAATAAATTTCATATATAATAAAAGTTAAAAAAACAGAGCTTGATTTCTCTTTTTCTTTCAGTGAAAAAAAAAAAAAAAGATATGGTACCACTACAAGAGTAAAAGCCAGGAGTATTTCCAGAAATTCGTGATTTTTTTCTGCACATAATTGACAGAAGTCAATTTTTTTTTTAATGTCAACAACAGATTCAATTCACCAGGGGTTGATGCAGGTTTTTATTCTTGGGACCCATTTTGTGAAAAGTACAAGTTACTTTTGTGAATTTTATAATATTTGTGAAAAATAACATTATGTAACGAAAGTTGAAATCCAGTTACTCAAATTTGAACCAAGAATTTATGAACAAAAACATTCTTTAAATCCCCTTGCTAAAGTCTTTTTTTTTTCATGATCTGATTTTATTTATAAATTACACATTTTAAAACAGTTTTATGAAAAACAATGTTACATAGGGGTCCTATTTTATTAAGTTCAGTTTTGTGAACGGACAGTGGTTCTATTTTATTAAGTTCAGTTTTGTGAAGGGGCCTGTTTTATCAAGTTCAGTTTTGTGAAGGGGCCCATTTTATTAAATTTATTTTGTGAAGGGGCCTATTTCATTAAATAGATTTTTGTGAAAGGGCCCTAAATAGGCTCCAAATTTTGCCTGGATCGATCCCTGTTCACAACTTCATTCTGCAACCAATTGACAAAGCTCCTTTTTTTTTTTTTTTGCAACAAATGGAACAAATTTGTGATTTTTTAAAAAAATGTAACATTGAAGAGATTTGCAAATTTTATCAATGACCGGTTCATGAATATAATATTTTTTTGTGATCTATTTACAAAATTTGCATTTATTTCCAATGATGGATTAACCACTTCATCAACGACAGGTATGGGGAAACAATGCTTTTACCTAGTGATGGGCGATAACGAGATGTTTTTCTCGATTGTATGGACATCGATATTTTTCAATTCTGTAAATTTTTTCTCGATGACTCCAGTTTGCAAATTGCTTTTATACATCATATATTATATACGTCATACATTGATCAAGAATCGTCTGCGGGTGAACTGGAATGAGTCGATGTTAATAAAGACTATGTGACTTCGCCCGCTAGCGGGCCCCTCCTTTAATCGGGGCCTCTAATTTATACGTAATCTTGTAATATGAAATCACGATCAGGTTACCCGCTGTATACGGCACTATATAGCAGGCGTGGTGTGCACACACTGCAAAATCTTGTAAAAAAATATAATCTCGAAACGAACGAACCTCAGACCAGATCTCTTGGGGAAGGGGTCAAAGTGAGCGGAGGAGCACAGCAGCTGCATAATATGAATAAGTCATCACAGGTCTTTAGGCCTTTCCAACCATATGTCATATGAAGAGTCCGGATCTGAATTTATAAAAATGCCCTCCCCATAGGGGTAAAGTGGGGAGAGGGGTGCGGGAGGTAGATATCATGAGTAAGTGGTAATAGGCCTTTCCAACAATATGTCACATGAGGGGTCTCGGCTAAATTTAGAAAAACACCACCCATGGGGGGAAAAGTGGTGGGGCGGTCACCGGAGGTGTATAACATCAATAAGTAGTCACAGACCTTTCGAACGATATCTCACATGTGGGGTCTTGGCTAAATATAGAAAAGTGTCCCCCGAGGGGGGGGGAAGTGGAGGGACGGACACTGGAGGTGCATAACACCAATAAGTAGTCACAGACCTTTCCAACGATATCTCACATGAGGGGTCTTGGCTAAATTTGAAAAAGTGTCCCCCCCCAAGGGGGGGGGCAAAGTGGGGGGACTGTCACCGGAAATGCATAACATCAATAGGTAGTCACAGACCTTTCCAACGATATCTCACATGAGGGGTCTTGGCTAAATTTGAAAAAGTGTCCTCCGGGGGGCAAAGTGGGGGGGGGGGGGGGCAGACACCGTAGATGCATAACATCAATAAGTAGTCACAGACCTTTCCAACGATATCTCACATGAAAGGTCTTGGCTAAATTTGGAAAAATGTCCCCACCGGGGGGGGGGGGGGGGAAGTGGGGCGAGGACTGCCACCGGAGGTGCATAACATCAATAAGTAGTCACAGACCTTTCCAATGATGTCTCACATGAGGGGTCTTGGTTAAATTTGGAAAAGCGTCCCCCGGGTGGGCAAAGTGGGGGGACGGCCACCGGAAGTGCATAACATCAATAAGTAGTCAGAAACCTTTCCAACGATATGTCACATGAGGGGTCTTGGATAAATTTAGAAAAGTGTCCTGAAATTTCATATATTATAAATAATATTTATCGGAGGGCTCCATAAAAAAATCTGATCTAAAATGATAAAAACGGAAAAACTACCCCCACAGTGGGGACCAAATTGGGGAGGGGAGGAAGAAAGTCTCATAATATAAAAGAGTCATCCGAGAGCTTTCCGATGACATCACATGACGGGTCCAAAAAAAGTTTGAAAATTCCTCCCCCTCCCCCCCTTCGTGGGCCCCACTCTTCCGCCACCCAAGAATTCACACAGCCCCCATTTTAAAATTTTTATGTTCAAAAAATAATATTTACCGGAAGACTGTATAAAAAACCCACATCTAAAATGATATTTAAATTTATTATAGAAATCGGCTACGGTTTTAAAAATTTGTTCGCTCCTTCCCCATCCCCCTTCGGACGAAGAAAGGTTCATAATATGAAAGAGTGGTCAAAGGGCTTTTCGATTATATGCCACAGGAAGGGTTCGGTAAAATTTTTAAAATTGCACCCCGTATGGGTCCACTCTCACGCCCCCACCCCCTCGAATTCACCCGACCCACCTTCCTCTTTGAAATTTTTATATTTATTAAATATTTTTTATCGGAGGGCTCCAGGTATGTGACACCTTGGTAGGGCTAAAATAAGAGAAACTTTGAAATCCTCGAGAAGTTTCTCATAGGGAAATGTTGAAAAGCGTGAGAGAAATCCTCGAGAAGCTTTTCATCGGGAAATTTCGAAAACTGCGAGAGAAACCATCGAGAGGCTTCCCATCGGGAAAGGTTGAAAAGCGCGAGAGAAACCAACCATCGTGCACCTTCTCGCGGAAGGCATATTTTTTTTCCCCGAACGGAGATTTGCCATCTCGTAACCTGATTGGTCAGAGCTTCCTGTGTCAAAGTGACTTTTCTTGGCGGGAAGGAATTGTGCTTGGCGAAAGTAGAGAATTTTCTTAGGATGGGCGCGGGGAATGGAATGCATTTCAATAGACTTCTGATTTTATTTATTTATTTTGAAAATTTGTTTAAATTAGAGGTCGATGGCAAAAATGATTCCTAGAGAAAGAAGATAATTTCCATGTTAGGGAATCGTAGCATGTAGCAGATGTAATAAAATACTATAAAATAACAAATAGGAGAGATGATTTAAAAAAGAAATACATATAGATATTAAAAGTTGCGTGATTTTGTGGAAGTAGAAATTTCAGAGGGCGGTAAATTTAGATGAAATCTTTAGAAAAAGTGGAAATCTGCGACATGCAAAATTTTTAAAACTTAAAAAAAAAAAAAAACTCTGCTCTCTCTGTTATTTTGCTGAAATAACAAATAATCCGTCGTCTAAATTTCACTTTAAATTTCAATTTCTCCTGCCCTTTTCTCAGCATATATAATTCTGAAATATTTATATTTAAAAAAAATTTGTTGAAACAATAATCAGTTATCTAAATTTCCGCTAAAAATTTTTTACTTTCTCCCCCCCCTTACACACAACAAAGTTATTGGAATCCTGGGAATTGGGACTCTTTTCTATCTTTTGCTGATATATCATTGGAAATCTCTGTGACTACTATTTCATTTTATATATCGCCCGTGACCCTTCCCTTACTTTGTCCCCAAGCGGGGGCACTTTTCTAAATTTAGCCAACACCCCTCGTGTTACATACCGTTGGAAAGCACTTTTCTTGCCCCTCCCCTTACTTTGCTCCCCACAGGAGCTCGTTTAATGTATGGCAGTCGAAGGCTTTCTAAAAATGGGGAAATTAACGATCCAATCTCAAATGACGTAGGAAAATCAATAAAAAATAATGATCCCATTTACCATCCTTTAGTTCATGTTTTTGCCACTAGGGGTGCTTTTGATTCTTATTTCTTTGGCCATTTTGGTGTTAATTTCCGAAAAATTCTAATTTTAATACTTAAACTCCCCTTACCGCTTCATAGCTACTCGCGTTTTTTCAACTTTTTTCAACAAGGGGGCACCCTCATGACTTTTCCAGTCTTGTGGCTCCATTATAGCCTCCCTTTGGTTTGTTGTTTTTTTATTCCATCTGTTTTCAGTTACCCTATATTTAATAAAATCTGCCTTATATATATGTAAAAACAATGATTTCAATAATCGATTGTAGAACATCTCTTTTGTAGATTCTCGAAAGTAATCGATGACTGTATCGATTGCGTATTTTATGATGACGATTTTTTTCGATTGGTAAATTTTCGAGAATTGCCCATCACTAAGCCCTATCACTACTATGAAATTGTCGGACAGAATAATAGCTAAGTTTTCCAACAACTGTTTTTAGCTTCCCTCGTTATAATCGATTGTAAAACATCTCGATTGTAGATTCTAGGAATTAATCGATGGCTGTATTGATTGTGATATTTTACGATGACGATTTTTCTCAATTGTCGAATTCTAGAGAATCGCCCATCACTACTTTTACCCCCGAGTTATCTCTGGGCAAACAGTGAAGTAGTTAACAAATCCCTTATGTAATTGATGGATTTGGCTTTTTTTCAGTCAGTGATAAATGAAATTAAATTTATTTCTGCAACAGAAAAAAACTCGGTTGAGGAAAATAACTGTGGATTATATTTTGCAACCAATTGATGAAAGTATTTTTTTTTCCCATGTCAATTGACAAAATTCACAAGAGTGAGAGGGGTGGGAGAAAATCCCCTCCCGGCCCTAGTTATGCATTTCTTCAGAGGTCTTTTGAAAAAATTAATCTTTTTTTCACAATCCTTCAATGAAATTTGTGGCTTTTTTCATGGTAGTTTGATGAAATTCGCATTCTTTCCATGATTTTTTGACAAAATTCCATTTTTTCGGTGATCTTTTGACAGAAATTAGCGTTTTTTCACAATCCTTTGTCAAAATTTGCATTTTTTCTGCAATCCTTTGATAGAAATTTGCATTTTCCCCGTGATTCTGAGCCGAAATTCACATTTTTTTTTTTTTCAGTGATCCTTTGATGAAATTTGCATTCCCCCCCCCCCCCCCCCCCGCGATCTTTTCATAGAAATTTGCATTTTTTTGCGATCTTCTGAAGAAATTCGCATTTTTTCTGCAATCATTTGACAGAAATTTGTGTTTTTCTGCGATTTTTTGAAGAAATTTGCTTTTTTCTATAATCATTTAACAGAAATTTGCATTTTTTCCATGATTCTTTGAAGAAATTTGAGTTTTCCCACAATCCTCTGACAGAAATTTGTGTCTTTTAGCATTTTTTCCACGATTCTTTGACTAAATTCGCATTTTATGTGAACGATTACCGAAATTGGTATCTTTTGTGACCATTTGATGAAATTCACAATATTTTCCTGTGTTTTTTTTTATTTTCAAATTTTCAGACTAATGACCAATTTTTTAAAATTTTCGGATCCAAATGCCTTACATTTTCAGATTCTTATCTGATTGATGAAGCTTCCTATTTTAAACTTCCAGGACTATTAGATTTATGGAAAATTTCCAGCTCTTTTCATTCCTTGAAAATGAATACTCTTTTAATGATTAAACAGTTACGATACTCATCAGCATACAACATAAATAAAAACTATATTAAAATCACATTAAAAATATTGAATACTTTTTTTCCAGCACTTTTTCTATCTTTTCCAAAGTGTATGAACAATGGTAAATTATTTGGTTAAAATCTAAAAGATATAATTTAAAGATGCAATAAAAAAAAATCTAGCCGAGGGTGTCGTGGCTATTAAAATTCACCCTGGATGCATGTTTCCTCTCTCAATTGCATGCAAAGATGCCCACTTTGGTTTCCAATCCTGAAATTGTTTTGATACATAATTTCTTTGTGATGATAAAAAAATACCTCTTGTGTTGTCTGTTTATTGATTAATGATTATTCCCTAAATGAATTCTCGAAATTTAGTACACTAATCAGAATGCATGTTTACAATGAGGGAAAAAATATTGGAGCGACTTAGGCATTTAGAGGCACAGTTTTCCCTAGACGAGGGCACACTGGCCATCAGGCAGATGGGCCAGTCCGAGTCTAGTGTGATGTCAGCACAAGCAATGCTCTAAACAATGTTGTTTCAAGTGTATGAAAACAGTAATAGAGCAAAATTTATATTCAATTGTAACTTATAGTAAACATGGTTTGTCAAAAAAGGGGCAGCTATATGAAAATGGAGTCAAATATTTAAATACCATTGTTTGCTACACACACACAAACAAAAAATGTAACTTTGTGCCAACCAAAGCTTGCTAAATTATACCAATTGGTTGGAAATCCTATTATGGAACTTTCCTCTTGGATATTCAGATAAACTTATGGAAAGAAATTATTTTTCCTTCTATAAATGAATTATTGAACTGTTACAACAGCACAAATGTGCAGCATATTGTAAAATAATTTAATTTTAAACAGTTAAAATTTTACCATATTTTTCTACAGACAGATACCGATTTTTTCCTCCCAATCATGTGATTTTAATAGCCTCGAACTCTGATCATCTGATATTGTCCATTCATGAGTGAAAAGGGAGAAGAAAACTGCAGAAACAAGTGAAGATTATGTGTAAGTTATTTTGGAAAATATATGTGACTAGAGGGAGGGAGAAGGGAGATTACTGCTGTTTACAGATGTGATATTCAATATTTAGCAACAATGCAACGTTTAGAAAATTTCAAAAACTAGAATTGGGTTGGCTTGTAGATATGGAAGGAGTTCCATACAGCATAGGGTCACCCGGGGTAAAATGGGTATAAAAAACAGCTTTTTTAATTTTCATGTTTCATAGCAGAAACATTATGAAATATAATCATGTTTTTGTTCAATATCTTTTACATTACGTATCTTAGGTCTAAATTAAACATAATTTTTGTTTTCTTTTCTTTTAATTTTTGTGTAAAAGACTATACCTATTTTACCCCGGTGTATATCCATTTTATCCCGTGGTTCGGGGTAAAATGGATATGCGCCGGGGTAAAATAGGTATATGCTGGTTAAAGTTTAATTACATTATAATTAATGTGTAAACCATTTAAAAGTTTTGTACCTTCATCCTCTGAGTCACATATATATAAAGTGGGGCGAGGAGGGAGGGCAAAAACACACCACTTTCAGTTTGTTTACATTTTTTTCTTGACAAATAAAAACACTTATGAAACTAGTAGAAATAAGATGTAAGTACTGACAAATCCTATCCTATACCCCTCCCACCACAAACTGCTCCCAACTTACACTACATCAATTTACATCCATGCTCTGAATAATGTTTCTAACAGTGTTTCATTTTAAAACTTTTATTTTAATTTAATGCAGTTCAAAATCAGATAGATATCAGCATGAGTATCTGTAGGAAAAAATGAGAAATTAAGTTAACTGAAAAATATTTTTAATCAAAAGCAATTTATAAAGTTAACTAGCTATAACTGAATGAAAATTTATGTACAAAATGTATACTGGCAACGAATGGTGCAGCTTGGTTGCGATAGACTTTCTGACAATTCGGAATGCCTGCACATCAGCAATGCCGTCTTTCTCAGGGAAGACATAAAATAATCTGGCAGATGACTTTGTTACAAGCTTCATAGTGTATTCATCTTCATCAGGGATATATCAATAATAAGACTTGTGAATTCTTGATCATACTTCTTTACACTGAATTTCACAAGGACCCAGTCACCGATCATTAGGCTCACTGCAGCGAGAACCTCTGGTTTAACTTCCATGTGTTGCTTCAACTCTTTTTACTCTTTGTCCTTTTTTAATCCGCCCAATTTAATAATATAGTATAGTTAGCACATGTGTTTTAATTTAATTTATGGCCGAAAATATGGTACTTTGATTTAACATGATTTTTGAGAAATTGTCTGTTAACAGCGATTTTTAATATTTACATTTGAACGTGTAGCACGGATAACTGATGATCGCAACTAATTTGTAGCCTAATTTCATATAACAAAGAATAATTTCAGTTTTAAACATAGGATCAATAAAAATTTGCTCTCAAAGGTCTTTCAATTTTGATCAATATTCATACATTCATAAATTGACATAAACTCGCACAAAACAGATGGCCTATACCCATTTTACCACATGTAACAAAAAATGGTATAAAATTTTTGCGAGTAAATAAATTTACTCATTTTTTGAGTTTTCTATTAGAAAAATCCTTCTTTAAAATCCAAACAGTTTATTTTTCAAATTCTTCCTGTATATTTTTTTGGAAAGAAGTTTATCACCCCCTAAAAACACTTTGTTCTATCTTCTGAAAAACAAAATGGCTGCCAAGACCAGTATATATATTGATAGTTTGTTTTTACCTAATTTAAATATTGCCAGATATGTGAGCATTTCATTCATACTTTAAATTTTTCAAAAAAATTTGCCTGGTAAAATAATAAAAATATATAAAATATACCCATTTTACTCCGGGTCCCCTATAATTTTATTTACAACATTACATTATCATAATAAATATAGAGATGTATGCTTACTTTGACAGGCTTCTTAAAAAGTGGAACTGATGAAGTCTTTTTTCTTTGTATTTTCTCTTCTTCCTGTCTAAGTAGAATTCTATATATATAAAAAAAAATTATAAATCTCTAAGTATATAAATAATAGAAATATAATAAACTAACAACTAAACTTATTAAATAACAATCATTAATGGAAAAGTTAACACCATCACACAAAATGTACAGTTGTAGTTAGAAAAAAAAAAGCACCATTCCATGCTATTTTATCACCAAATTGTTGCAGAGATACAAGAGCTATTATTTTGACTGAAGACTTATTCTTCCTTCCAAATATGTATGCATTTTTGGAAATAAAGGTTCCCTGCATAATGAAAATTGAATGAACTTTCATTTTTCAAATGACAACACTTACTTTTGACACTTTAAGTTCCTTAGAACACAGCAGCCTGGAAAAATATATAGTTCATGCACTTTTTAAAATCTTCATACAATTATAATTCACTTTATAGAAATGAACATCGTACAAAATTTTTCAAGTTACTTTTTAAGATTTTCTTTTTTATGGATTAATTATTATCTCCTTAGACCACCAAAAAATTTTCTTTTTCAACCATCATGAAATAATTTTTTATGTTTTCAATGATGCTGGTTAGTTCTATATAAAAATTAATGTAAATTATAATTCATAAATCGAATTTATTAATAATTATCCTATTTAAAAATGTTTTTTATTAAAAAAATATCTAGATTGTGTTCAAGTCCATTCAATGTATCTCATTAAAAGCAAACATTTCAATAATATGATTTTTCAGGAAGATATAAATAAAAGTTCGTCACATGATTTAAAATTACTATTTTCAACCTTCGATCTCTTCAAATTCTATGAAGTTTTAAGAAAAGTTTACCTTTTTCTGGGTTGTGGTTGCCTTGATTGCAGGAACTAAAGGAATTCAGTGTTCATTAAACACATTTTTATGCTTTTAAGAATGAATGCCACATTTATTTATAGAAAATAGAAATGTCTGTCCATAAACCAGAGCAGTTTTAGTAGCCATGGTACAATCAGTGAAAATTCTTTTGAATACCCCTATGAATATCTTTTAAAAAAGTTAAAATGAAGCATTTTGTGTGCTTTTAGCCCCATTTTTCATATTTTCCACTTTTTGTGTGTTTACAGCATCCCAAGTCATCACCTGAAATTATTTTGCCTCACTCTAAAGCTGCCTCTGTCCATATATGACCAACTGCTTAAAAAAAAAAATGAAGGAAAAATTCAGTGTACACATTAATATGGTAACCTACATTATGCTTATTACTAATGCCCCATCAAGAGTAATTCTTATCACAAATGTAATAGTAGCATTTGTGGAATTCCACATCAAACCAGGCAGTAAACTATCAATAGGCAACCCACCATCACAGATTTTAATGAAACTGCATGCGTTTGTTTATACTATTAAGATATGGTTACCAGTATTTTTTTTTTTTTTTTTGCTTCTACGTGAAATAGTTTCTGAGAAAAAAATTATCAAAGTTTTGGAAAATTGCCATAAGTTGGCATTCTTGATTGTTCAATTTTCAAAGGCATCACTTCCTTTATAAAATTATATTTCAATATCTAATAACCAAATCATCTTCAAATAATTTAGGCAAAGTAAATAAAGTACGTAAATTATAAAAAAAAAAATATTGTAATGCTTATAACTTTTTAAGTGTGTCTAAAAAAAAATTTTAAACTTTGAAATTGTGATTTTTTTTACGAAAAATAATGCATTAACAAAAAAAGCATTATCAACAAAAGGCGGTGTTTTTATTAAATTTATCTTTTATAGGGGATATACTTAAAGGTGTCCTTTACCTGATTATGAAATAAAAATAGTAGGATTTTGTGTGTTTTAAGTAGTATTTCCTATTTAAATATATTTTGAGGGGCATTCCAAATCAAATCAGGCAGAGTCATTACATGTCAGTTCCCCTAGCCATTTAATTTACTGTCACGAATTTCAATGAAACTGAGTATGCTTATAGCTGATTTTAAGACGTAATCACCATAAACTTTTGAACAAAGTTTCGAGATATTGTGGTTCAAAAATACGAAAAATTTGCACAATCCATTATATTTATACCCTTCAAAGAACTATACCTAAAATAGAGAATACATATGTTACCCTAGGAGACTCCTCAGATTTTGATGAAACTTTGTTTATCAAGTGTCTTTACATAGTTATGAAAGAAAAACTAAAATTATTTTTTTAATACATTTATTTTTAATTTTATTAACAATTAAATACAGCATTTTTCATTAAAATTTGCTACATCTTGAATCACTTAATTGCCATTTTCTTAAAAACGAAATGTGATACAAACTTTGTTTATGTATCATTTTAAAGCTCTTTTTATGACCTTTAATTTGATATGAAACATGATAAAAAAAAATTCAAATTTAATTAAAAAAAAATTCAAATTTAAATTTCTCAAAAAGTGACATTTTTAAAATTCTCAAATTTACTTCATATTGTGTTCTTACATTTTCCCAAGTTTCACAAGGGATCTTTATGGGATTAAAAGATATAGGAAATTTCAGTTTATATATGTACAGTGATAATTTTAAATTACTTTTCAATACCATGTTAGTTTTTTTGAAAATATTTTCTATAATTTGTTAGATACAATATAGTATCCAATTATGCATATATATATTTTAAATAAACTTTTGGAATAGTAAATTATCACATAAATTAACATATTGATCCCTTATTTGGTTTTAATAATGCAGGACAAATTATTTCTTTTAGAATTAGCATAATAAATGTTCTAGAAAGTACTTCAAAAGAGTGTTTGTGGGTGTATACTATACTTGTGGGTGGATCCTTTAGATTGATTGGATAAAATGTGTATAGGGGCAGATCTTAGTAAGTATTATTTGGCCATATCTACATCTTTGTATTGTAAGAGTTCATTGTCACATATTTTTGTTGTTGTTCTGGTACTTAAATATTCATAATAGTAATTTTGTCTGAACAATCTGCAAATTGTATTTTTTAAAGCAGTAGAAGTTTGTTAATTACAAAGCTTATTTATTGTTAGCATAGTATTTAATATTCACAATGGGTTCTAGAGGAGTTGGGACTTTAAATTGTTTTAATCCCTTTAAAAAACCTCATCATTCCAATGTAAGAAAAGGACTAAGAACTGTTACACCATGGATGTGTGCATTAATTCCAGAAATGCCTGCAAACTCAAAAGTATGTACTAACTGCAGAAAGAACTTGTTGGAAAGAAAGAATGATAGCAGTGCAAATGATCTTCCCAGTACCAGCTACTGTGATTTGAAATCTAAAAGTAATATATCTGAAGACAGTGATCCTGAAACTTTAAATGAATCTTTGAACGTATTTAATTCGTCACTTGTGGAACTGTCAAAAAATGAAAAATATAACATCAGCAGTCAAAAGAAAATTTCTAAGAAATGCCACTTCATCTGATGAAGATCAAAACAGTGATTAAAAAAATGAAATATTGAATCATTTAAAGAATGTGTACCAAAACTGTGAAAGCAGGGAAAATAAAGTTATGATATTTACTTTATTGCCAGAAAATTAGAGCGTTAAGAAAAATTATGAAAGAATTCAAAGCTCCAGGTTTTCAGGTTAGGCAAGCCAAAAAACTCTTGCAGCAGAAGGGTATTTTGTCTACAACAAATCAAAAACCAGGAAAAAACTTGCCGAAAGAGACTTGGAATAAAATTATGGAGTTTTATGAGAATGATGTAGTGAGTCGACCAATGCCAGGTATTAAAGACTGTATTTCAATGATGGAAAAAGACGGTAAAAAAGTGAAAGTTTCAAAAAGATTAATGCTCTGCAATTTGAAAGAAGCATACAAACTCTTCCAAGAAAAATTTCCAAACATCACAGTTGGATTTTCAAAATTTGCTGAGCTGCGTCCCAAAAACTGTGTCCTAGCTGGTCAAAGTGGAACACATGCCGTCTGTATATGCACTATCCACCAAAATGTAAAGCTAATGATAGAAAACTGCAAGATAAATTCCATCACAAAAAGTCAGATTAAAAGCTATAAAGATTGTTTAACGAAAATGGTATGCAATCCAGCATCTATTGATTGCTATTTTTCAAATTGTGTCTGTTGTCCTGGTGTTAATGGCATTAGAAAAATCTCAAGAAAATTTGATTGAAACACTAACTTTTCGCCAATGGATTTTGGTTGATCACTGCAACTTAGAAACAGTTCAGAAGCCTGTGCAAGAATTTATTAACATATTCTGTGAAAAACTCCAGGTTCTTCTTCATCATGATTTCATTAGTAAGCAACAAAGTGCTTTTATGAGTTACACTAAGGAAAATTTATTAACTTCTGAAATGGCTGTAGTTTGTGATTTTTCCGAAAATTATAGTTTTATCTTACATAGACATGGTACAGGCTCAGCAAAAAAAAAGCTGAACTTTCACGGCCTCATGGACTTTAGACGAAATTCACATTTTTACGCAGTGTTCAGATGAAATTTGCACTTTTTCTGCGATCCTTTGACAAAATTAGCATTTTCCATGAAATTTCACAAAAATCGTGTTTTTTCCACTGTTCTTTTAATGAAATTCACGCATTTTCTACGATCTTTCGCCAAAATTCACGCATTTTCCACAATCTTTCGCCAAAATTCACCCATTTTCTACGACCTTTCGCCAAAATTTGCGCATTTTCCACTACCTTTTAACAAAATCTGTTCTTGGTCCGGAAACCAGGACCGGTCTAAGATTACTAAAATTATAGCAGAGTTTGGAAGATATTTTAACTTGAAGTGCTGTAGGTAACCATGGCAGGATAGTGACTGAGAAAATGTAAAAGTGTAAAACAAGTAAAGATGCACTAAAGTTTGAAATAAAACTAACGTTTATTTAACAAAAACATGGACTTAAATAATTATCAAACAATATAATAAAAATAAATAAATTATGATGAAATAAGTTAATGACAAATGGCAGTAAACAGCATGAATTAAATAGTTGAACAGTTCATTAACACCAGGTCACTTATTCATATTATATTTCTCGGTTGTCAATATTCACATAAAATAAAAAAAAGAGGAACTTACAGTTTCACTTTAGGCTGAGTACGGCACACTGGTATACGTTCCATGTTGATAACACGATAACAAATTTTCAATACCAATAATGCAAAGATATGCAAAATGATGAAGAACCAAGTCAACTTGAAACACTGACGACATTGTAAACTATCTTTAACACAAAACATCGTAGCTATCCGAAAAAATGTTGAAGTTCACAAACATATCAGAGCTTACTTTAAACAAGAAAAAAAAATTTTCCAAAGCTTCTAAAAATATCGAGCTTCCAAAAACACTAGCTGCTTAAAACTAACACGACCAGCTTCCTTCAAAACTAAACAGCAAAAAGCTCCGACAAATTCAAAAATGTCGGCATATATCGTCTGCATGCAACACACCCTCTTACAATCAAAACATTCCTTCCCGATCCGGTGGAGTTGAGGGAAACGCATCCTGCCTTATGGCAAAACCAAAGGATGAAAAAAAAGTGTCTTCTGACACGGTCCAAAGATCAGCAACATAGGCGTAACCAGCCTTTTGAACGGGGGGGGGGGGGGGTGCCCAGACTTTTTAACCTGAATATGTTGGATAAAAACAACATCTTATATAGTAAAACCTGCTAAAACGAAACCCCATGAAACCGGTGGAATTTCCGTTTTAGACAGGGTTTGCTCTTAGAATTCATAATTGTGTGGTTTTTTTTTTTTTTAAGGGCTCAAACGTGATTTTTGTTTGCGTGAGGGAATGTGAGTAGGGGTTCAGAACATCAAAATTGAATCTAATGGTAAAAGAAAAAAAAAATGTAAATCTCCTTGCAGCAGTGAAATAAGACAGTGACTAAGTGTGGTCACAAGTGTAAAAAAACCTTTTGGGCACCCTTACTTCCTATAAAGATTAAAAAAGGCTTTTAATCATGCTGGGAACTTCTATAGGCACAGGGGCATTGCATGAGACCTAACATTATCTATGTCAAAGTCTTGTAGATGAAATTTTGCCAGATGATAAATCAAAGATAATACATGCTATACATCAGTACATACCCACGAAAGTTCTTCAGAATGTGACTCCATGACTTTTTAGGGATCCCCAGGGAGGACCCAAGAAATTTTGGAGGAAAGTGCATATAAATAATAATTCAGTAGACGCTCGATTTTACAAACCTCTTTTTTACGAATTATTCGTTATTTACGAACTGAACTACTGGTCCCGACCAGCATCCCATTGAACTAATGTTACTCCCATTTGCGAACTTTCCATTTTACGAACACATTATATGGGTCCTATCGAGTTCGTAAAATCGAGCGTCTACTGTATTATAAATAATCACAATATTCATTAATAATTCATGTTTTTACCTCAGAATGTGTCCAATGTATTAGGTAAAGCAGGTCATGATAATATAGTAGACGTTCGATTTTAAAAACTCGAGTGGACTCATATAATGTGTTTGCAAATGGGAATAACATTAGTTCAATGGGATGCTGGTCGGGACCAGTACATCAGTTCGTAAAAACAAAGAATTCGTAAAAAAGAGGTTCGCAAAATTGAGCGTCTACTGTATACACTAAATTTTGTCAAGAGGATAAAAATTATATTATCATGATGAGACTGTAATAATAATGATAGGTGCTTGTCTGTCTCTGGGTGAGTGTGTGTGTGTGTACGCGCGCGCACAGAACTCTGAAAAAACAATGCAGTCCTCACAGCCGCAAGATTGGACAGGAAAATACCTGTTCGCCTGAAGTCATGCATATCGAAGACAATTTCTGAAATTTTTCAATTAATTTTTTACGCACATTTTTTCAAATTAGTAAAAAAGAATCCAATTTATATATTTTATCCAGTAAACTTTGTCTTCTTTTCAATAAAGTTTTTTCGAGATTCTTACAGCGATTTTTCAATTTGTAACAATTTTTTAATGTTATTTTCAGAGAGTTTTTTTTCACGTTCTTAAAAGGAATCCGGTTTAAATATTTTACTCAATTAGTTAATTTCATTCCCTGCTGTTTTTTAATATTTTCCGAATTTTTAACGCGATTTTTAGCGGGGTTTTTTGCCCTTTCTGGCGATTTTTTGACTTGTTTTTTAAACAAAAAAATGTCTGGTAATTTTTGCAATTGCTGTGATTAAATTCTAATTAGAAGAATGTCAAATAAGTTCTTATAAGAAAGCTGAAAATTTAGTTTGGCTCGAAATAAAAAAAAAAAAAATCGCCATAATTCAGGATTTGTTTGTTTCGAGACGGAAGCGGTCGTAACTTGGTCGGGGTACGTTGCCGAACGCAGCCCCCCCCCCCCCCCCAAAAAAAAAAAAAATCCTAGATTCCTTTAATTCTATGTTCGTTTAAAATAAAATCAACCAGCAAAACTCTACTAGTAATGAAGTTTTCTTTCAGGCGCAGGGTTTGAAATAACGCACAGAAAAGGAAAGTCCCACATAATAAAAAATGCTGTGCAGTATTTCCGCCCTCAAAATTCTTTCACATTTCTGTGAATTTTCAGTGAGTATTTTAAAATGCTTTTGTAGTCCGCGATTTTAATTTTTTTGTGAAATTCGTGATTCGGTCCCGGAAAAATTTGAGAATTTCTTCAAACGATCGTGAAAAATATCGTGAATTTCGATAAAAGAGTGCAGAAAAAAATCGCGAATTTCGTCAAAGATTTCGCAAAAAAATACGAATTTCGATAAATGATTGACGAGAAAATGTTGCAAATTTCGTCAAAAAATCGCAGAAAAGAGTAGAGGATTTTGATAATTGGTATGGAAAGATATCGAAAATTTTCCCGATCAGTCGCGCAAAACTATCGTAAGTTTCGACAAATGACCTCTGTAAAAAAATCAGTATCGTGAATAGGTCGTCAAAAAAAAAAAAAAAATTGTCAAAGGATCCCGGTGAAAACGAGAATTCCATCAAAGGATCGCGGTGAAAACGAGAATTCCGTCAAAAAATCGCAGAAAGAAAATGCTAATTTCGTCAAAAGATCGCGGTAAGAAAAAGCGAATTTCGTCAAAAGATCGTGCAAAAAAAAACCACAAATTTCGTCGAAGGATCGAGTTAAAGAAATCGCAATTCAATTTCGTCAAAATATTGTGATAAGAAATGCGAATTTCGTCAAAGGACAGCGGAAAAACATGAATTTTGCCAATGGTTAGTGGTGAAGAGTGCGGATAGCGACAAAAAATCGCGTAGAAAGACGTGAATTTCGTCAAATTATTTTGGGGGAAATTGTAAATATCATGAAATGATCGCAGATTAAAATCACGAACTTCATCAAAATTTACTGCACTGGGCTAAAAGATTGAAATCGGTTCCTTTTCCTAGTTTCAAAAGAACTCCGCGAAACGAGAAGAAACTCCATAAATCGCATAAAAATTTTCAGAGGAAAAAAATTACTTTATTGACTTGAAAGACTAACCACATTCCTTTTACGAATGTCAAAATATGGTCGCGAAACATGAAATTCAACCAACCAACCAACTCCAGATTAATTTTAATTTTCTGTGCTTTCTCATTTTCAAAGGAGGCAGGGTCTGTGCACCCCCCCCCCCCACCTAATCGCATTTTACAATTACTGTTTCACGTCTGCATTCCCTTTAAAATTTTTTTGCTCCTTTCTATCCTCATCAAGAACTTGCTTTAATTTCTCATGAAATTGCAGAAACATGCAAGAGAAAGAACGGTGTTAAAAAAAATCTCCCACAAAAAAGACGTCATAGTGGGATTATAAAACCTCCCTTTTGACTTACTGTGAGTAATACAGATTCTTGTAAATATTCTAGTTTGAAAAAAGATAAAATAACATAATTTTTAAAAAAAGAACGTGGGACTCTCTTTTTTCATCAGAGTTCAAAACTTAGGCTGTTAGTTTTTTTAACTAAACTAACTGAACTCTGCTTTCACTTCGTTTTTCTTTTGTAGATTTCGATTTTTTAAAAAACAGTTGTGCTTGAGTCTGCGCAAGGGGGGGGGGGGGCATGCACCCAGGGCACCCCCCCTGGTTACACCTATGAGCAATCAGGGAAACACGTGACGTCACACTGGTACGTGCAGGATCGGAGTTGTTGGAGAAATGAACAGACGATCTTTGAAGAACGATCGCAATGAAATAAATGATGAACGATGTGTAAATGGAAATTTGGAAGTAAAACTGGGAAGGATGCTGTGGATATACAGTATGGGACCCGTTATCCGGAAACCCCGTATCCAGAATGCTCCGAAATCTGGAATGCAAAATGATAACTGAAAAATAATTTTTTCCTTTCAAAAACGTAAAAACCTGTAATATTTTTTAATGGTGTGAATTAGCATGAAGTTGGAAGACTTTAAAATTTAAAAAGAGAAAGAAATTATTACAGATCTGCTGGACTAAGCTACAGAACTTTCATGTTCAGAAACTCAATTGTAGGATCAAAAACCAGCAGAAGATTGTCTAATTGCTGATGATGATACTCCTGTAAGTGACCAGGTGACTGGCAGTGAGATTTGTGACATAATGCAAAGGAATATTTCTAATGGAAATGAAGATGATGGGAAGCAGAATGAGGTGGGAAAAAGATTTCAAATGTTAATGTTTTTCAATTGAACAACTGATTTGTGGAATGCAACAAACAAGCTACTCCCACAAACAGCAAATCATGGCAGTATACAGAAACAGTTATTGCAAAAGACACACTATAAGCAACCAATCTTAATAAAAATGTTCTATAAAACCAAATCAATAGGATTCTGCTCTCTTCTTATATGCTAATTTGAATTGTAATTTAGAAAGTTTTTTTATTTTGTGTAAATAAGTTATTAACTAATTTATAATTATGTATTTTCATATATTATTCATATTTTATACATTTCATACCGTTATTTTATATTATTCTTAACATTTATAGTAAAGTGTTCCGAACTACGGAAAAATCCCTTATCCAGAATATCTCAGGTCCCAAGCATTCTGGATAACGGATCCTATACTGAAATCCTGTACTAAAGAAATAAATGAAAAAATAACCAAAAGAAAACTTGGTTATTGTAACATAGTTGTATTAGAATGGAAATAAGGAAAACCAATGGAATAAAGGTAAGTACCATTTCAGGGTGTATAAGTATAAAGGAAAATCGGCTGTCTTTTTCTGACAAAATCCATGTTTTTTTCGCAATTCTTTAACGAAATTCGCGTTTTTTTTCCCGCGATCTTTCGACGAAATTCATGTGTTTTTTTCACGACCTTTCAAAGAAATTCGCATACTGCATGATCTTTGGACGAAATTCACATATTTTACATGATCCTTTGACGAAATATGCATTTTTTCTAAAATCTTTTGATGAAAATTGCATTTTTTCCACAATCCTTTGATGAAAATCGTGTCTTTTTCCCGATCCCTTGATGGAAATCGCATTTTTTCTGTGTTTCTTTGACGAAAATCACGTTTTTCCAACGATCCTTTGACGGAAGTCGCATTTCTTCCTACGATCCTTTGACAAAAATCTCGCATTTTATGCAACCCTTTGACGTTAATCGCATTTTTACGTGATCCTTTGAAGAAATTTGCGTGTTTCCTGCAATTCTTTCAAGAAATTTTTGTTTTTCCCGTGATCCTTTGAAGAAATTTGCTCAATTTGGCGCGGTTCGTACTCACATTTCTGTTGCATTTCATCCATTCCTGCTACCCCCCCACACTCCTAAAAATGTCAAAAAATTTTAATGCATATTTGCATCGATCCCAGGGATAGTAAAATTTGTTGTATATTGCTTAACCTTAGTTCTTGTTCCTGTGCAAATACCCATCAAACTTACTTTCATACTTCTACTACCCTTAAAGTTTTATCTGTCATAAAATGCTCTTTTTATTAAATATAAAGTTTCTTTTATTAAATATAAGGCCTCTTTTATTAAAATACTCTTTGGCTTTACTTACCTTATGTTTGAAGCATATCTTTCCTTTTTAAACCTGCTTTAAATAAGTCTTAAGCATTTGCATTATCATTTACCTACTGCGGGTTTATCACTCACGCTGCTCTGTTTACAGAGTTCTCAATGCCTGGCTTCATTTCCTTTCAACATCTGATTGTAGTATTCGCAGCTGCTACAAGATGGCAATAGGTGTCCGATCAGCAACGTCTAGCTTACACGAGTTGCGTCATTCTGTTTCTCCTAATGAGATTCATAGATTGTGAAGGGAATTCTAATGCTGTCTCGTTATTAACTGCTAACCATATTGAGGGTCAGCGTATATATACATCGTAATTGCCGGACTTAATCAGTTTCGATTACTTCAGTAACTTGTAGGTGACGATTAGTCATCTAGTCATTCTTTTTACGGCAGTTATGTTTAGATCGGTGCACGATGGTAGTTGAGAATTAAAAACGTTTTTCCGAGTTCTGTAAATTAAGTTTTAGTAAAGATTTTTCTCATGTTAATGATCAGTTATAGTCTGTTTTGAACTGTTTTAAATCAATTTCTTCTGATGCTCAACTGTTGAAGTGATAAAGGCCATTTTTGTGTCATGTACGGTCATATTCCTGTGTACCTGTGATGGGTCATCTGTGGAGCTGTTAGAGAACTGATCTTTGTTCCTGGAACAGATGTATTTCCCGAGTCGGCGTTGTTGAAGGTCATTGACTGTAGTGATCATCGGAGAGTAAGATGAAAAGTTTCGTCTGTTTTTGAGAAACAAGAAATCTGCTTTTTTTCGCTGTTTATGTTTGGCAGTTAGAATGGAAGCATCTGATATAGTGATGGAAGTTTTCACTTTTTCAAGTTATGAAAAACTGGCTTTGCATATCCATGAGCTTCATTGCATTTTTCTAGAGACATGTAATTTTTCACAAGCCATGATGTTTAAGTATTTCGTTTGTTATGAAGTTAATTCCAGTACTTGAGATAAGTGATTTAGTATGTTAAAAATTAATTGATAATCCTTTTTAGTTTTTATTTATTTTTATGTTGTTTGACATAAATAAACTTTGTTAGTTTTTAATTTGGTTTTGTCATTTATATCACTACACATATTTAATATATTTTCTTTTGCAGATTAACTTATATTAAACTTTGTAGGGTCTACAATTTATTTTTCCCTTCCCTTTCCACCTTATTACATATTTAATCGCATATTGTAAACTGGATTCCCATATTTCTTTCTTTTTTTCTCACTTTGTTTTCCTGCTTGCTCGTCGAGCATTTGTTTACGTTTGGCCGTCGCAGATCGACGGGGTTGAGCGGGCGTCTTCCTTTTTGGCATGCAGCCATTATTGAGTTGCGATCACATTTGCGATCTCTTTTTGTTTAATTACTTATTTAAAGTTCTTTTCAAGTTCATTTCAATTTTAAATTGCATCTCAGTTATTTTTAGGATATTTTAACAAGGTAGTACTTTTTCATGTAATTTAAAATATTTTAAGTAAAAGTAACAAGCTGCCGAAGTATGCTAAGTACATGCTTCATTTTCATTGGCTGCCGTCACGCCGCTCGCATTTAAATGTCTGCGATCCTGCGAGTAGGATGTCCCTTTTTGTCCTGATGTGCTGTGACTTCTGTTGCATCCAGAGATGTCTGGTGTGTCCAGTATAGTATGCTCCGTATCCTGATGTATTTTTAATAATGAAGTATCGTGGTGAATTACTTTAATTTTGGATACGTTTTGACAAAAGTTTAAAAGCATTTTGTAGTTAGTTAAAATGAGGAATCTTCGAAAGTTGTGAAATGAATTGTTATGCAATGTATTCTGCTTGTGTCAAATATTAAAAGGGTAAAATCAACGTATATTGAATGCGGGAGTCCAGTATTTTCTTCAGATGTAAAGATGATACGTGCCGTGAGACCGAGATGGTTTTGTTCTGTTAATTTGAAAACCAATAAATATATTCACGGATATTTCCCTGTATTTTCGAAGTCTATATACAACACCAGTTTCTGTAAGTACTCTTTTATGTTTCCTTTATTACAAGAAGATAATACCAACCTACCACCATTGAATACTCTGCTATAGAAGGGGAATGCTGTTTGCAACTAAATATCTAACTGATACAATTACTTAGAAAAACAAACACTTAAACGCAAACAACAAACTTATAATAACTTTTTAACTCCTTTTACTTTTATGGTGGTTTGGGAACCACCATGAGAGTTTCTGCTTATATAGCAGCTCTGCAATCTTTAATAATTCTGATATAACGTTAAGTTATATACATCATGGGTTATGGGCAAAGTTTCCCTACCTGCTATTTAAAGTTTAAATATAAAGGGTTGTTTAAAGTAAATTTAAATATTTGTAATTAGAGTTAAGTATAATATTTAAATAAATTAAATTGTTTACATTGAGTTTTATGCTTAGTTGTTTTCTATTAAAGTAATATTTTGAAATTTTTTTTAAAATCACCTTTTACCTTAATTGGCTTGGCGTTAGTGTGGTGATATTTTTTTAAAGCCCTCGTCGTATGTTGCCGATATGCTGAGACAGGGGGTGGGGGGCGGGGTTCATTTATTAAATTTGAAATTTAAAGTTTTAATGGTATTAAAAGCCTTAGATCCTCTTTGACTGGCTTGTTAGAAGTTTGTTTTTCACCTGTTTAGCAATTACCTACAAGTTAGTCATGGGGGTAAGTTATTTTATAGAACTTAGAATAAAGATTTAATTGAAAATTAAAGTTAAAATTTTTTTATAGTAATTTTTCAATGCCCTAGTTAATCTGAACTTTGCATCATGGGAGGGCTTTCTTTTCTTGTGTAAAGTTTTATTAAGATTCCCAACCTGAGTGATGCATTATATTCTGTTTTATATTGGGGTTTTTCATCTAGTAATTGTTTAAAATTTGTTAAATTTAAATAAGATTTAAAGTAAGTTTATTAATATACTGAAGTGAAAATTTTAAACCATTATTGTGAGGACTCATATTGAAGTAAATTTAAAAGTTAAATGCACAATTTAAAGTAATGAAATATTTAGATCTTTGCTAAAGTAGTAAAAGTTTGAATTTTGATATAGTGGGTCATGTTTTTCAAGTTTAATGATACTCGATCATCTTGTGTAAGAAATAGTCATGGTTGTTATCCTGACAATGTAGTTGTTTTAACAACAGTTTTGAGGTCATGGCTTGATGAAATTAAATTTTTGTGATTCATTGTATCATTTTTCTGTTTTATATATATTTAAATGATCTGTGTTTTAAACTTTTCAGATATTGTCTTGCTTGAACAGATTAATGCTATATTTTTTAATGTGCATGACATCGTTAAATTTTTAGATGGATGTATCCTGGATATCTGTCTGGCACATGTGTTTCAGCCATTCTTTTGTTTATTAGTTTTTCAGAAACATAATTTATTTTTGAAGTTAGAAAAATTAAAAGTAATTTAAAGAATGTAATGTTTTTATTTACAGTATATAGTAATGTTTCTTTGCACTATGATTTTAATAAGCTTTTAGCTGAAATGATGGGAAAATCCAATGAATTTTTATTTACATTTAGATTCGGTTAAAAACTGTTGTAAGTTTTCGTAAAAAACTCAAACAAATTTTACTTCACCCTTTCATATCATATAAATAAAAACATACATTTATTTTACTTAAATAGGTGTCACAAATAAAAATCAAAATATGTTGACATGTTTCGGTTTAATAGTAAAAACCGTATTCATAACATACACATAATCAATAGAAGTGTCATTCATTTTCTATTGATTATGTGTATGTTATGAATACAGTTTTTACTATTAAACCGAAACATGAACATTTTGATTTTTATTTGCGACACCTATTTAAGTAAAATAAATGTATGTTTTTATTTATTAGATTCGGTTAGCCGTCTGAGTCCTGGAGCATGATAGCGTTTAGCGGGCCGCTGATGCTTATGGATGTGGATGGTTGTTGAATAGATTGCTAAGGTTTTACAATTGTGCATTGAATATAAATTGACCTGAATCTTTTTATTTCTTTAATATATATTATTGAGTTTTTTTGTGCTAAGTTGATTTTTGAAAGTTTAAATTGAAAGAATTTGATAGTTTCAGCAGTTTTAGTTTAATGGCTGACTATACAAGGGGGAGTTGCAAGCAAGTTTGGATTACTGCTAAGGAGTGTATAAGAAAAGAGGAATTCTGGATGTGATTCTGTGATATTTTTGAAATGATTTTAAATAAAGTTTTAGATAAATTCATTTTTGGATTCCAGGTAATTATTTTTGGAAAGATTTAGCCACCTCTTTAAAAGCAGATTGCCTATGTTAAAAGATGAATAATTGACCGATGAGATAGACCATAATTTTTATGAAGGTTGAATTAGAAGATTTCGCCAGGTGGTTAGATCCTGTGAAGATCGGTATGTTAACTTTTTAAGATTAAATAGTCCTTGCCAGAAAGTAGTTGTATAATAGGTTAACTTTCTAGATTGCCTGAGGGACAGTATCTTTTGAGCAATTTGCACTGTTTTTGGTATATTGGCATGCCTAACAGGAAAAGTGTAAAATAATATCCCGGGTTGCTTTTCCTGAAGCTGAATTGTCAAGTATGAAATGTTTAATGGTGGATAACTATTTTTGGTCTGTCTTTCTTGATTGAGATGTTTTAGATTCCTGGAATTTCTATTGTGAATTTAAGAAATATTTTCATGAATGATTCTGACAGGCAAATTAATTTAAAGTTATGTCCATTTCTAAATAGAGGGAAATGTAACTTTCTTTAATGGATTTTCTGTTTTTTAAGTCAAGTTGTGATAAGGAACTGGTTCTTGAATTAAGAGCAACGTTTTCAGTACTTGGCAGGAAGATACCCTATAAGTAAGATGTAATTGGTCTAGCTCTGTTTCTCTAAGCATCTGTGTGATATCGACGGAAGCTGTTATGTAATAACATCCATTCCAATTAAAATTAATTTAAAAACTATTTTAAAATATTTAAATTAAATCAAAAAACTTCTTTACTTTCAAATTTTAAATTCTACCTTTAAATATTCATTAATTTTCGCTAAGTTCGTTTTTCAGTTAAATTTAACTTTAAAACAATTTTAATTTAATCACCATAAAAGATCGTCAAAAATTATCAATAATAAAATAATAAATCTCAAAATTAATACTTTCTACCGTAATAGAATATTTTTATAATAATTTTCAAATCTAAAATTCATCATTTAAAGTCATTTTATTCAAACACTTTTATTACTCTGTGTGGCATCGTCGATTTTAAATCAGCCAATCAACGACGTCCGTTCCTAACGGCGGGTGTTTGATAGCGTCTGTTTGGGAATAGTATCGCTCTCTTCCTGCCTGGATTCTACCGTGAGTGGACATATTCCACTCTCGGCGGCTCCAATTTTTTCTTTTTCATGGCATATCGGCGTCGGGCTAAACGGGTCCTTCGCTTGATATTGCCATTTTCATATCCTACTTAAAAATAATCTTAAAATTAAATCTTACATCAAAGTAAAATTTGTAATGGTATTGGTTAAATTGGTTTCACAACCTTGTTATGTACAGTTCTGTTGTCACCAACGTCTTAAAATGGTTTCTTCAAAATGAGATGAAGTAGAAAAATCTCGGGATGTGTTTCAACGATCGGCATGAAGAATTCAAAATGGGCCATCCTACGCCATACGTCCTTTATATTGTGAACATGCATCTATGAAGATAAATTTAGATCTACCAGTTTGTGAAATATGAAAGATGCTATGAACAGGTATGAGGGTTACAGTTTTTCTGGGCGTGGCCTAACAAGATTTCCGAAATGATTTTTCTTTTTGGATATATAAATCTTGCAGTAATCTTATTGTATATTACGACATGAAATGTAGGATTATCGTCTCTATAAACTAAAAAGCGAACTATGTGGTGGAACTCTTACAGCAGTAATCTTAACGATGTTGGAATGATCAGTATCAATTTATCTTTTATTTTTTTGAAGTAAATTCTATGCACCTTCAATATTTTATAGAATAAAAATTTAAATATATTCGAATATAATAATGAAACATTTTGATATTATAATTGTAAAAAACAGATGCATCTCGTTTTCTCTTTTCTCTCCCCATTCCCCCCATTTAATTAAAATAATACTATAATAAAGAAAATTGTTTATTTAAATATATTTGTGTATTTTCTGTGTTTGATTTACGTGTCTCTTAATATTATCATAAAGTGCCAAATTAATTTATTACTATTATATATTAAAGAATTATTAATTATAAACGTTCTAAAGTAAATATTTAACACTTGGCACAATTTAAATATGTTCAACACATACAATTTTCAAGCAAGAAGTATTTTTTCAGTTCAGGTGAGTCTAAAGTTTGTTATTTATATTTTACCATGAAGTTACCTAGTTATATTTATTTATTTACATTTCTCACATGCAATGTTTATCCTAACCCCTAACGATCACTGGCCATATTTAATAGTAAACTTTCTCTTTCTCTAATTCATATTAAATCTACATAATATATTTATAACTCCTATTTTTAATAATTTAAATTTAAAATCCCTTTTTCCCTTTATTTTATTTTTCTTTTTCTATCTAACAGAAGCCATGTTGGTTTTTTGTGAAAAATCTAAAGTTAATGCTCAGTAACCCTAACAGTTTAAGATATAGTGCTTTAGAGATGGTTATTCATTCCGTGTCTATGCTTTTGCCTATGTCCTGTTTTGTCTTGAGAGAATGAGTATGAAGTCTTTGGATCCAGAACAAATGTGAACATACATTGAATGGGAGTGAAAGGAATCCTAGCGCTGGGATGCGCAAATGTGACGTTTCCCCACTATCAGTGTCCAGTCTGGATTTCAAGGTGAAGACATAGCTGAACTTAATTTTCCCATATACAAGAAGTTGTTAGTTTGAATTATTTAAAAAAAAAGATATTAGGGGAGCATTATGTATATTCGAATGAATTTTTGACCAAGTTTTTGATTGCTTAGACGGATATCATGTGAGTTAGCTTAAGAGATGAGTAAGATGTTTTTGAGATATTTTTGGTCTTGATGTGTTAATGCTGTGGACGAATGTTGCAGAGTCGGAATTGTTTACTGATGCTCCATAATCATATTTTGGTTTTGGTTGAATACTTAATGAATTAAGAAAAAAAGTTTTTAAAATGAGGGTTACATAATGTATATTAAAATGGCTATCATGAAGAAGAAAAAAATTTCAAAGGTATTAGATAACCTATGTGTTAGTTGTACTTTATATAATATAAAGTGACATAATGAAGATATATGCACATAAGCACATTGTAAGGACTGGATAATATTTTATTAACGTGGCTGCTGTATTGTTACTTTTATATATATGTTTTTGTAATTTTTAGTATTTAATGTTCTGGAGCTCATGGCTTGTAATTTCTTTTTAGTATTTTCAGTTTATCTTTTTCTCTGGCTGTTATATGCAAGTTTTTAGCTTTGCTTCTCGTAGTAAGGTAAAGTTACGGTGGATAGTTTAGAGGGTTTTTTTTTTTTAGGAAGTTGTAAGGACTTGTGTTAGCCTGAAGGATGTCATTTTTGTGTTAGACTTTGATCCAGTTGGGTTAATTTGGTCAGCGGTGTTCCTGTGGGCAGTTGTCCTGGTGTTGCACAGATAACAAGAGGGGGGGGGGAAGCTTTGTTGTATATTGCTTAACTTTAGATCTTGTTCCTGTGTAAATACCCATTAAACTTACTTTCATACTTCTACTACCCTTAAAGCTTTATCTGTCATAAAATGCTCTTTTCTTTTATTAAATATAAAGTTTCTTTTATTAAATATAAGGTCTCTTTTATTAAAATACTCTTTGGCTTTATTTACCTTATGTTTGAAGCATATCTTTCCTTTTTAAACCTGCTTTAAATAAGTCTTAAGGGTGCTGATCACTTACAATCCCGTTTTTCGTTCTCCATGTAAACCTATGGGAATATTTTGTCTCACTTTTCTAAGGATATCTCATGAAAAAATTAAGATTTTTTAATTTTGTTTTCTGTATGCAATTCTTAAAACTTGCCACTATTCATCCTAGTTTTCATTTTATATTAAAAATAATTTTAAATATTTGATTTTACGTGAAATACTCGGAGCATGACCAAAAAATTTTCTACCTCTCATTATACTGTAAATTCTGGCAGTTCTATTAGATCGTTTGGAAATTAAAAAAAAACACGAAAAAATGTACAGTTTCTAATTTATCCATTGATATAAAGATATTTCATTTCAATTAATTAGGGAGGGGGCTATAATTAAAACAAAATGCATATATGTATCTTCTGATCAGTCCATTTCATTCCCCCACGGTACAATCCATCACTCCATGGGGAGGGACACCACGCCGCGTTTGCTCGGACTCCGGAGTAATAAAAGTTGGGTCGGGGGAATAGTTAAAGGGGGTAGAAATAGGTAAGAGATATAGAAGTTTTCAAAGTCAATTTAGCAGGCCTTGATTATCGAACAGGCACATTTAGCTTCTGCTTCCCTAAGAAAATTTTGAAGGGACTCAAAATTGAGAAAACAGAATTCGAAACTGAGAAAACAGGGGGGGGCAAATGCTATATTAAATTAATTCCATTCAAAAATTGTATATATATATATATATATATATATATATGTGTGTGTGTGTGTTTGTAGTGAGTGTGTGTGTGTGTATTTATAAGTGTTTCATGAAAATATCTTTCATAACACATTAATTTTTCATGTACATAATACACCAGTAGTTTAAACCACATGATCACAATTCTCCAGTTTGTCCATTATTTTAGATGTATGTTTATTTTACATATTGAATTTGAACAATATTGAATTTGATTTGTATGCACAACATAAAATATTAGTAACTTAAACTACTTCTAAAATTGAAAGAAATATTTCAAAATATTGATATTTTATATTGAGCATACATGATGAATTTAACATTTTTATGTCAATACTATGCAAAATTATTTTTCCATATTTTTCTTGATTGCGTCCAATTTTCCTGTTCATAGTATATATAATAGAATATAAAAAAGTTGTTTTATTAGCTATATGTGTTTAATTTTAATTTAAACCTTTTATAGCTATATGTGAACTCAAATAAGCCACTCTTTGGAGTAATATTTATAGCATTGGTGAGTTACAATTTAGAAAACTCTTCTGGGATAAAAGGGGGCACCGAAATGAAGCTGTATATTTCCCATAGCTTCAGAGGTCGGGCCCTGCTTGTAAGTGCATTTAATATTTTCAGGAATCGTAATTTTATAACCAAAATTTCTTTCTATGCGCTTTTAAACTGAATATTTTAAATCTTTATGTAGTTCATTTAAATAATTTTCCAATAAGTTTTATTATAGTTTTTCATAATTGTTCACGTTTTAAGTTCTTATATTCAATTTTAGATTATTTATATTAGCTATGTAGCTAAGTTATAACGAAAAAATACATCAAATTGCATTTAACAATTTTTAAAAAAAATCTTAATTCTCATACTCTTATTTTTAGAGTAATAATTTTAATTTAAACTGTTTATGTTTTTTTTCACAAAATATTTTTTTAAAAAGGTGAATTAAAGTTTTTCACCTATGTCAAAGTATTCATTTAGAATTAGTATTCGTTTCTTTAAATATAAATCAAGGAGTTTCAAGAATCAAAGCAAAATAAACTATAAATTATTGAATCATAATAGGCCTTTTTTTAGTCCTTTCAAGACGGCACCTCTTGCACGAATTTTATTTGGATGGCACCGCTTTTTTTAAATAGTTCCCTTTACTTGTAAAATACCAAACAATACTGTAATTAAAAAGGACAAAAAAAAATAATTTATTAATGAAAAAAACAGATTCCACATGAACCGAACCTTTTGACGATGCATATATGCATCACCCGTCCCGAAAGGGTTAATATAGGGTAGCAATTTCTTAAATACAGTATTTACGCATTCAAATGGCGAGGGGTTTCGGCATGTAGCAGTAGATTTTTAGAAGACTATTTACAATTAGTTATTTCAAAATAATATAGTATTTCAAACTCAGTGTGCAGGAAGAAAAGTAAAGGAGGGTTGGGGGGGGGGGGGGGACATTTTGGAAGGGGTAGGGATATAGTGGGAGAGTAGAAAAATAAATAAATAAATAAAAATGAGGAGTGAAGAGTTTTAAGAGTGTTTTTGCCTGAATTAAATTTCAGCTTTATATATTACGTGCATAAAAATATATATGTAATATACAGGGCTGTACAAAAGAATTAGAGTACTTTTCTGCCTATTGGTAGTGAATTTTTAACTGTGTTATGCGGTTTCTTATTATACTAAATTTTAGCAGACTGTGTAGAATATGTAACAGATCTATGGGTCACATACAGAACTGCAGAGACGAATTAAAGTACCTTTCCGACTGTGGATGGTAATTACAGATATCCGATTTTCAAATGCGCTATTTCTAAAATGTTTTCTTGGTTATCTTATTTACATTATTAAACGGCGAAGTCTTGATAAAGCATTTTGGAAGTGTTGGAAAGTATTTTATAATCTATGTTTGGTGCATGATTGTTCTTTCCTATTATTTCTTTATTATTATTATTATTTTTTTAGTATTAAAATTATACTCTGATATTTATTTTTTAATTGAATATACATATATAAAGTTTGTGTGATTTACAGAAATAAATTTTGATTAATTATGTATTCGCTGACCTGCCAGTTGTTGCCTTGGGCCATGATAATTATTCCAAACATGCCAAAATCAGTGTTGAAGGATTTTATATTTTAAAACGAAAATCTTTACAAACGATCATCATGGTGGAGGACCCAGTGCCTTCGGCTGCGTACACGGGAGGTGCTATGCAGCTCGTCGATTGTGAACACACTGTATATGCTGCGTCAGGCTATCGCACTCAACTTTTTTCTTTTTTGTTTCCTTTTTGAGCATTTTAAAATTTTATGAAAGATGCAATGCGTATGATTAAGTTATCTACTTATGTAAATAAGAAAAAAAATTAAGTTTTGTGTACAATCAAAATGTATATGATATATGTCGATTTTGTAAATGAGTTTAGTGTTCAAAGCATACATTTTTCATCTGTTACGCTCCATATATTTCCTTCTATATTTTGTTTGTTTTATTTTCTATCTGAAATTTTGCTGTTATATCATCGAGAAGTAAAAAAATACATAAATATCTTAGGGGCTGTACATATATAACGATATCACTTTAGAAGGAGGGGGGCTCTGGCATTTGATATCGTCCCAGTGGCAGAAAGTTTTGTAGCTGTCTGCGACAAGCTTTTAAAATTTCATAATCTGTCTGCAAATTTTGCTTGTCATTTTAATGAATAAATAATAAATTAAACTAGGAATTTTTTATCATTTTTTTTAAAAACATGGTAAGCATGATGCATTCTCATTAATTATGCTTATAACTTTTCATCATCTAACTTCTTGTAGAATTTCTAAAGAGTGAAGGATAAGCAGAACCGCACATAGGCAATAACGATGCTTTTAAAAACCTTTGGAAGCTTCAGAGGCCTCAAGCGCAAAAAGCACTGAGTTTTTTCTAAAACCCTTGAATGAAAAAAAAAAATTCCAATCCTTTGACAAAACTTGTGTTTTTTCGCGCACTTCTGATGAAATTCGCGTTTTCCCCGCGACCCTTTGACGAATTTTGCGTTTTTTTCGCGATCCCTTAACAAAATTCGCATTTTTTTCTGCGGTCTTTTGAGGAAATTATTATTATTATTTTGTAATTTTTTGGTGATATTCACACTTTTTCCACGGCTTTATGACGAATTTCTCTTTTTTGCCGCAATTTTCGGACGAATTTTTTTTTCCATGATCCCTTGACAAAATTCGAATTTTTCTATTCTGCGCCCTTTTGAGGAAATTACTATTTTTTTTTGGGGGGGGGGGGGGGGGGGGGGTAATTCTTCGGTGAAATTCACGTTTTTTCCATGGCTTTTTGACAAATTTCGCGTTTTTCCCGCAATTTTTGGACGAAATTTGAGGGGGGTTTTACGATCCTTTGACAATATTCGTGTTTTTTCCATAATCCTATGACGAAATTCGCGTTTGTTCCGTGATTCTTTGACGAAATTCGTACTTTCCGCGATCTTTTGATGAAAGTTGCTTTTTTCATAATCCTCTGATGTAATTCGCATTTTCCGCGATCTTTTAATGGAATTTGCGTTGTGTCCGCGATCCTTTAACGAAATTTGCATTTTGTTCGCGATCCTTTGACAAAATTCGTATTTGTTTCACGATCCCTTGACGAAATGTGCGTTTATTTCACGATTCTTTGACGAAATTTGCGTTTGTTTCACTATCTTTTACCGAAATTCGCGATTTTTAAACGATTTTTTTTGCCAAAATTCGTGTTTTTTACCCGATCTTTTGCCAAAATTTATGCCATTAACACGATCTTTTGCCAAAATTTGCGCTTTTTACGCGATCTTTGGCTGAAATTCGCGCTTTTTACGCAATATTTTGCCATAATGCAAGTTTTTACACGATATTTTGCTGAAATTAACTTTTTATGCGATCTTTTGCCAAAATTCACGCCATTAACACGATCTTTTGCCGAAATTTGCGCTTTTTGAGCTATCTTTTGCCGAAACTCACGCTTTTTACACGACTTTTTGCCGAAATTCACGCTTTTTACGCGATCTTTTGGTGAAATTTACGCTTTTTATATGATCGTTTGACGAAATTCGCACTTTCTGCGCGATCTTTTGGCGAAATTCGCGCTTTTTACGCGATCTAATGCCAAAATTCACGATTTTTACGTGATCTTTTGCCAAAATTCAAAATTTTTACGCGATATTTTGCCAAAATTCACAATTTTTACGCGATATTTTGCCAAAATTCACGTTTTATTCGCGGGAAAAAAATTGTCCAAAAGTTGCGGACACATTTTTAAATTGATTTCATTAGTGCAGACAATAATTGTCCGCAAAAGATTATTTTTGTCCGCGACTATGTCGCCGTGTCGCGTTGTTTCTGCCGCTGGAGATATCGTAAGGTACCTGTAGGAAGTGTTGTCTTTTGATAATCTTTATATCTTTTAGTTTTTTTTTTTCTTGCATCAAAATAGTCTTTTAACTTTTTGCTTAGTCCGCTATCTATCTTTATGAAAGTACAAAGTTGTTACTAAAACCGTTAAATAATTATAAAATAATTTTATTCTAAAATATGGAATATACCAACGTTTGGCATTCCTACTCTTCTGCCATATGAGCATATAATGCGTTGTTAGAGTAACCAGGTTCGAAACTATACTTGTTTTTTTACTCGTAAAAAAATGGGGAAGAATACTGGCCACTTGTTTTGTTGATAAGAACTTACTTCTGCTTACTCTTTTCCCATACAGGGAGCAAGTGCAGGAAAATGTATTATGTAATAAAAAGCTATTATTAAACACCTTTGTATAACATTTCCTTAAAATGTTTTTTGATATAAAGCTATTTCATGTTTAATAGCATTTTATTGACTTTTCTTCATTAAAATCAGTAAAATATGCGAATAATAAATGTACAATATCGCTGCAAACGCATGAAAAGAAAAAGAAAGAAAAAATTGTAAAAATAAAAAGATTTCTTAGACATTGATAACGATGGGGGGAGGGTGTTCGAGGAATGATAACGTATGATATTGTAAAGAGGGGAAGGGGTCCACAATTCCCCTAAATTTGACAACGTTATATATGTACAGCCCTTTACAAACAAATTCTTTGTTGTAAAATTTGTTTATGAATTTGTGAAGTATTTTGAATAATACTTTTGCAGCTTTTATGTTGTAATATTACTATAAATTATTTAGTTTAAACTAAACTCGTAATATCTAATTATTATAATATAGTATTATAATATAGTAGATTATTTCTGGTATTTTAATTGTGTGAAGAGCATTATATATATATAGATATATGCTGAATTTATTTAATTTGTAATATACATAATCTATGATTTATTTGTACATAATACTGCATTTTTCAGTGATATTTATTATTATTTTTAAATCAAGATTGTTTTTCTTTCATGTTTTACAGAAAAAATTGCAATGATCAAAAACTGTATGGTAATAATAATAATAAAAAAAAAGGGGAGCTTTATTTTATTAGAAAGTAGGTATAAATAAACATTATGCAATCATTCAATGTATCCAAGTATATTTCAATTATGATATTCTTGACAAATTTTATTCCAAAGCATAGTTTTAACAATAAATGAAATTCTAAAAAAATAGAGAATGAATAAATAAAAAAAAGATAAATAAATGGATTTTGTTATGTATTATTGTACCCCATACAAATAAATCAGTTTTGCTTTTCACGCAATCTTTCGGGAAAAATTTCTGCGAGAAAATTATAAAAATTTTTGTTGTGTAAATAAGGCCATGAAATTCTGAAATACCTTTTTTTTAATCACCCATGTATTTTTCCTGAAATTTTGTATTTTGCGCTAAATTTTTGCAGGTATATATTATGCAGCATGTATATTGATCTATATATTGAATATTGTACCTTTTAATTGAATAGATGACAATGCCAGAATGAACTGAAAATTAATTATATGTATTGAGCTTAGCAATTTTGGATATTTGTTAATAGTGTAAATTTTATTGAAAGATCATCAAAATTAAAAAAAGAAAAGAATTTGATAAAATATGTGAAAGATATCTATGAATCTTCTTAATGGATGAGAAAACTCTACTATGGTATATCTTGAGTAATTAATGTTTTTTAAATAACTTTTAATCCTAAGTTTTAATCTACATAAAAAATGTGCTTTATTTAAATGATCTGTAAGAAAAAAGACAGATCGGGTAATATTTACATTCGGATGTAACTATGTCAATGCAGAATTAATACAGAAATTATAGTTTTTTGTTCTATAACAAAATTTTTATATTCTTAAGGAAAGGTGTAATAATAAGCTTCGGGGAAAAACATAAAATAATAATAATAATAATTTTTTGACAAGCATTCTGCATCTTTTTAATCGGAATTTACAATCACATAATTTAAAAAATGAATATTATTTGAAAATTTAAATATGCAGCACAACCCTACTATTATTTTTATTTCCCTTTCAGTTAATTTGTTATGAATATTTTTGGTGGGAGCAACGTTGAGGGGGGAGGGCAGGGGTGTACTTAACATGTGAAATACTAATATTCATTTGATGATATTTCCCCCCTCATTTGTATACATGTATTAATAATATACTTTGATATTTTGTCTTTGTGAATCATATATATATTGTATGTATTGCTGCATGTATGTTGTATCTAGTATATTTAATATTATATCCTTTGATTGAATTGAGAAATAACTGAAGAATTACTTTATTCATCTATTTCGAAGTTCTTGCCTCTAAAATGTACAGTCGTAAAAAAAAAAAAAAAAAAAAAAATAAGAGGGAGAGAATGAGTGAGTGAGATAAACACCTTATACATTTTAATCATCAAATTGTCCCAGAAATAAAGGAAAATAGCCATTATCTGGAAATTATATCTTAAAGATAAATTTTGGTGTCGTCTTAGTAGTGAAATTGGACTAAACTCTGAAATTTTCAATTCGAACACATAATTTTGTCAACATATTTTTTTTTCGGTAATATTTACATTAGAAATCAAAAGATAAGTAATTCAGCAAAGTAGTTTTGGAGTTAAGCAGGTTTCAAGTTTGGAATTCCTCATGTTAAATCAATCTGTAACGGTTGCAAACCAGATTGAAAGTGGTTAGTTTTTTAAACATAACTCAAAACTAATTCGAGGAGCTGTAATTTTGTTTTCCTATATCTGAAACTTTTAAAATTCGATTTTTTACCAGCATTGTCATCAATTTCTTTACAACGGAGGTATGGTCAGTAGTTATTACAATATATTTATTAAAAAATATATAAAAAATAAAATAAATAAAAATTATGGCCATTTTTTCCCCCATTCTGACCAGAAAATCAGCGTTCTTACTTTTTACGGCTGCTCTTTCATCTTCACCTAACTCTTCATTTATAATGACTGTTTCATAATAATGGAAGCTATCAGTCCATCAGAAGGAAATAACTCGGCTAAAGCGGAAATTCGGTTAGCAGGACTCGGATAATCGGAACTTTACTGTACTTAAAAAAAAAAAAAAAAAAAAAAAAAAAAAAAAAAAAAAAAAAATAGTCGACAATAATTTTGAAAATAGTGTTCCGGTTCGTATATTTTTCCATTTCCAGCCCTGATAAAAAGGCATATTTCGAATAAAATTAGCAATAAATGAGTGCCTTACACTACAACAATTTCTCCTCTCTAATTCTTATCATTATTAACAAAATATCTAAGATAAAAAAATATATATACTTTTGATTGTTAAACACAACATAATGAATAAGTTTTGATTTGAGCACAGGATTTATGGTTGAAAGTATTCTTTACAATACTGCTATTGATGAGTACAAATATGAAATTAAAACAGGTAAAATAAATACATTTTAATGGGATGTTCCATTGTGTGACATATTCCCCTGTCATTAAAAATATTTTACAGGATTATATTTTTTTACAGTGAACTATGAAAATACCCAATTTTTGGGTATTTACCCAAGGCTCGGATAAATAGCCAGGTGCATACTCCAGGTAATACCTACGTATTTACCTATCCCACATCACTGTGTGTAACTCATAGAATAAAATCGCCACTCTCTGTCCATATTTTCTTTACATAATGACCTATAATAATATTTTTATCTATAAACAGTCTTTTATTTAAATACATATTGTAGTAATTAATTATAATAGATTGTGTTTTGGCTTTTCAGCAGTAAATTAATGTTGCTTTACATAAACAAAAGAAGAAATTCACAAACTTTGAATATTACGTAATTAAATTTGCAAAACGAGTCATAAACAATATGTTTATTATTTAATTGTTTAAAATTTACAATGGTTAAATTTGAAGGCAAAGTTGATAATATAATAAACACGATATAAATAAGTAAGGTGAAACATGTAAATCATTTTAGCCAGAAAAACTATATTGAATCACTTCTTATTGTCATATTTCATTTTCATGAAACATTTGCTAAAATTTATGCATTTATAAATGTTGTAATTATTCTACTTTAACTTACATGAAACAGCGGCGGTTGCGTCGTTGTAATAATAATAATAATAATAATAATAATAAGAGTAAAATTGTTCAAAGCGATCTCCACTATTTTAAAAACTAACAAAGCATTCTGTAAATTGAAGTAATGTGCCCCTTCTAACGAAAATGACTGCTAGAATATGGGCTGCTAGAAAAGTCCCTTCCCCCACTGGGTCATAAATTTTTGTCAACAGACAGCTGATAAGATGTTGGACTTCACGGCAATTAACGATAAATGCTTCTTGACAGCTTGTAGGGGGGGGTAGGAACAAACTGCTCTCTCAGCCGAACGTGATATTTTCTGCAAGTGACCAACAGCCTTAAGTATTTGCGTTATGATTTACCTACTGTGGGTTTATCACTCACGCTGCTCTGTTTACAAAGTTCTCAATGCCTGGCTTCATTTCCTTTCAACATCTGATCGTAGTATTCGCAGCTGCTGCAAGATCGCGGTAGGTGTTCGCGATCAGTGACGTCTAGCTTACAGGAGTTGCGTCACTCTGTTTCTCCTAATGAGATTTATAGATTGTGAAGGGAATTGTAATGCTGTCTTGTTATTAACTGCTAACCATACTGAGGGTCAGCGCATATATACAGTATGGAACCATTTATCCGGAAACCAGTTAACCGGAAAACCAGTTATCCGAAATGATATTTCTGATAGACTGATTTCAGAATCTTTGCAGAAAAAGGTGTCATACACTGCCAGTTTGACATAGGCTTTGCTTGAAACAATTGTATAATTTGATGACAACATCTAGTATTTGAAATGAAAACATATTTAGTTGTATTTTAGATGTTTTAATTTTTATGCAGAGGAAACAGGAGAATTTTTGTTCCTAAGGGATTTCCATAAATTGCCTTCTTTTAAACTCTGGTTAACTTTTGATCTTTCTTGCAGTGATTTTTAATCCAAGTAATCTAATAATTTAAAATCAGAAATAATGTCACAACCACACATATACCACAAAATTTATCAAATGGATGCTGCTTTAATGCACAACCAGTTAACTGGAAAAACCAGTTATCCGGAATACATCTGACTCCAAGCATTCCGGATAAATGGTTCTGTACTGTACATCGTAATAGCCGGACTTAATCAGTTTTGAATACTTCAGTAACTTGTAGGTGATGATTAGTCATCTAGTTATTCTTTTTACGGCAGTTATGTTTAGATCGGTGCATGATGGTAGTTGAGAATTAAAAACGTTTTTCCTGAGTTCTGTAAATTAAGTTTAAGTAAAAGTTTTTCTCATGTTAATGATCAGTTATAGTCTGTTTTGAACTGTTTTAAATCAATTTCTTCTGATGCTCAACTGTTGAAGTGATAAAGGCCATTTTTGTGTCATGTACGGTCATATTCCTGTGTACCTGTGATGGGTCATCTGTGGAGCTGTTAGAGAACTGATCTTTGTTCCTGGAACAGATGTATTTCCCAAGTCGGCATTGTTGATGGTCATTGACTGTAGTGATCATCGGAGAGTAACATGAAAAGTTTCATCTGTTTTTGAGAAACAAGAAATCGGCTTTTTTTCGCTGTTTATGTTTGGCAGTTAGAAAGGAAGCATCTGATATAGTGATGGAAGTTTTCACTTTTTCAAGTTATGAAAAACTGGCTTTGCATATCCATGAGCTTCATTGCATTTTTCTAGAGACATGTAACTTTTCCCAAGCCAAGATGTTTAAATATTTTGTTTGTCATGAAGTTAATTCCAGTACTTGAGATAAGTGATTTAGTATGTTAAAAATTAATTGATAATCCTTTTTAGTTTTTATTTATTTTTATGTTGTTGGACTTAAATAAACTTTGTTAGTTTTAATTTGGCTTTGTCATTTATATCACCACACATATTTAATATATTTTCTTTCGCAGATTAACTTATAGTAACTTTTTAAATCCCTTTACTTTTATGGTGGTTTGGGAACCAGAATGAGTGTTTCTGCTGTATAAGCAGCTCTGCAATCTTTAATAATTCTGATATAACATTAAGTTATATACATCAAAATTCACTGCTGAGAAAGCGGAATTCCACATTTCTGCGGAAAAGTAACATATCTGTCTTACAGGACGAAGCACAATCGTACCACTGGAACAAATCGCAAGCCACTATACATCCATTTGTAGTATATTTTAAAGAAGAAAATGAGATTAAACACTGTAGTTTTTTCATAATCTCAGGACGTCTTGAACATAATACCATATCTGTATACACATTTCAGATAAAACTTATTCAGGTTTTAAAATCTAAATTTAATGATGTGAAGAAACTTTACTATTTTTCAGATGGCAGTGTAGCCCAGTACAAGAATAAAAAAAATTTCACAAATCTTTGCTATCACAAAACTGATTTTGGAATTGAAGCAGAATGGCACTTTTCTGCTACAGCACACAACAAAGGACTGTGTGATGGAGTAGGAGGTACGGTGAAAAGGGAAGCAGCAAGAGCAAGCCTACAAAGGCCTTACCAAGACCAAATAACTACGCCATTTGAGTTATATGAGTGGCTAAAATTTCACTTATCTAAGACAATGGAATTTTCTTATATTAATTGTTTATATGAAAACAAAGTTATTTTCATTTTCACAATTATCAGAAACCCATGCAATTATTCCTGTTGGAGAAAAATTAGATTCTGAGAAATTAACTAGCTACCTTGTTTCTTACTACAATGATAAATGGTGGCTGTGTTATATTTTAGATAAAAATGCAGATGAAAATGAAATAAAGGTTACCCTTCTTCATCCACCCGGACCAATGCATTCTTTCTTTTACCCTTCCATACCTGATGTTCTGTGGATTTCATCAACTGATGTCATTTGCAAAGTAAACCCTACTACACCAACTGGTCGCACATATACTCTGCTACCAGATGAAGCGAACAAGATTGGAAAAATGTTTACAGATTTCTTGCAGTCAAGAAAAAATCAAGTCTAATTTATTTTCGAATAAATGAATTAAAAATTTATTTTACATTGTGAGGTGGACACAAATATCTTTCATATAAATCAGAAAATCATTTTGCATAAAATGTGATATGCATATGTATGTAAAAATGACATAGCCAATGTAAATTAACTTTTTTATACCATATATTCATGTGCTATTTACATTAAATTATTACATAAATTATTGCAAACAAAGTATAATATTTATATTTTATCTGCATTTAAAAAGTTATCTATATTAAGTATTTATAAAGTGATATTAGTAGAAATATTAAGTATACATAAGAAAGATTAAACATGTATAATATAAAGGTGGCCATCTGGAATCAAAAATGAATCAGTTCATATATGAGATGTTTGTATCAGATACACTTCACAAAGTAAAATAAATTTTCAATTTATATAATAAAATAAATTAGACAATCTTGTAATATAAAAGGATCTATAGTGTTTATAGTGAATTATCAAATAATATCCAACTTTTCATTTCTTATTGTTTATGTTCTAATATATTAGAAAATGGAAATATTTATTTAAAATGTGAAAAATGTTAGTTTATGGCATTTATATAATTTTTTCATTACTTGTCATCAGTTGAAAATGAAGATATTGAAATACAAGGTAAAATTTTCACTTTACATGTGAACTTCCTGTATCTTCTGATCCCATAGAGATCCCATCATAAAACTTGGGGAAATAAGGGAAATATGAAGTCAATTTGAGAATTTTTTAAAAATTAAATTTTATCATGTTGCATATCAAATTAAAGGTCATAAAAAGAGCTTTAACATGATATATAAACCAAATCACATTTAGTTTTTGAGAAAATGGCAACTAAGTAATTCAAGATGTAGCAAATTTTAATGAAAAATGCTTTAATTAACTGTTAATAAAATTAAAATGAAATACATTTAAAAAATAATTTTAGTGTTTTCTTTCATAACTATGTAAGGACAGTTGATAAACCAAGTTTTATTAAAATCTGAGGGGTCAAGGGAGAAAAGGTGTGTTGATGTGACATGGAATGACTCCTAGATGATGTTATGTCAATACACCCCATCAGTGTGACGTCGCAAGCAACTCAACTCTGCATATCAGTTGCAAATGGGTTCCAAACAAACCAATAGAATTCAGAATGTACTAGAGTTGCACTATACTGTCAAAATTGCTTTCAATATGAAGCTAAATATCGCTTAAAATAAGACAAGCACATGTAACTAGGGCTGAATTTATTGGATTAGGAGAAGTTTTCAAATCAAGCCGCAAGTGTTTGTCGAATTGTGATCTCTTTAAACTTATTAACGGTTGCAATTTAAGCTTCATGCCAAACCAGCACATTTCCTCTCTATCTTTCTCTGAACTTTGTTGTTTCTTTGGAACAAATTTGCAGTTGATATGTGGAGTTGAGTTGTCTGTGACGTCACCACTGATAGGGTCTATAAGATCTAAAAATTAAGAACTTACCTAACAGTGTGTAGGAAACATTTAACACCTGCTGTAATGACAACAAAATTTGTAATGACAACAAAATTTTATAATAGTTTTACTTAATTTTGAATGAATGAAAAATGTGTGCATGTTTATATTTTACTAAAGTACAGGTGAAAATTTCACAAAAGATATTTCTATCTATACAACATCCAGTAACTCATATTCACACACCAGCTGGTTTTATTCTTATTGATTTTTCGGTTTTCATGGCAGATGGTCATGAATTAATTAGTTTTGTTAGACTGCTGACTGAATTTCTTTAAAATTTCTTTTAATAGACTCGATGAGCAACCCATATTTAAAGCGATCATTTGATGCATTTTGAGTAAAATGCTGATTTTTAAATTCCTTATGTCAGTCCATTGTTATTGTCTTAAGATAACAAATTGTTATTAAGATTTTCAAATATAGCTTATTTATTATTTGAACTTTGAACAACTGTTTTCCAGAACAAGTATTTTCCAATATGAGCGATTGTAAGTCATCGGCTGTTGAGCAGTGTAGTGTTGGTAAAGGGACTGGGACTATCTGTCATAAAAGTAGCTATACAAGAGAGGTGAAAATAAGTGCAATTGAATCTATTGCAACTACAGAGAAACAGACTTTGTCTCTAGGAGCGGTGAGAGTGTCAATTTATTAACTGATATCTGTGAGCATCATAAAATATTTTACTTAAAAAAATGTGAATTTCACCAAGAATATTGTTTTGATCCTTTCAAACATCACAAGAAAAAAATTACAAAAACTCTCCGGAATGTAAGCTTAGATTTCTCAGAGGAAATTAACAAGTTTCCTGTTCTTCTAAAAGCAGTTCCTGGGCAAGAAATATGGGATGCTTGTAGGGAAAAATACAGAAATTGAGGAAGATAAATACAGACACTAATATTGAAAAGCTGGATAGTGATAGTGACCAATGTATAGATTACATAGCAACATTAGTAGAAAAAGAAAAAACTCTTACTTCTCTTAATTCATGTCTAACAGACATAGGAGAGTTTCCTCTAAAATTTTACAGTTTGCATCCACATAGTAGATCTTCTTATGCAAAACGAAAACTTGAATCAGCTTGCTCAAATGTACAAATTAAAGTGAACAAAGTTTTAGAAACAGAAATTAAAATTATGAATCCTTCCTCAATGTTGCCACAAGATGAACAGCAAAAAAGTAAATGATATGGATGCACTAATCAATTTAATGAAACAAAAGCTTGAAACTCCAATTACACAAAGAGAGAAAATACAACTTTAACATTAGCCCCGTGTTCATGGAGTAAAAAGAAAATCATGGAAGAATTCCATGTAAGTAAGTATGCTGTAGAACAGTCAAGAGAACTCTTGAAAGACAAAGGCATTTTAGCTTTACCAGAACCAAGAAAAGGAAAGACAATAAATGAAGATATTGTTAGACTTGTACAAGGCTTCTATCAGAATGATGATTATTCTAGAATAATGCCAGGGAAGAAAGATTTTGTAAGTGTTTCTAGAAATGTTCACATGCAGAAGAGATTATTGCTTGCTAATTTAAAGGAGTTATATTTGTCATTTAAATTGGAATACACCAACATAAAAATTGGGTTTTCCAAATTCTGCATGCTGCGCCCTAAATGGTGTGTTTTTGCAGGATCATCTGGAACACATTCAGTCTGCGTATGTACGATTCATGAAAATGTTATTCTTCTTCTCCATGCTTCGAATATTGAAGAAACTTATAAAGATTTGATAGCATACATGGTGTGTTCAACAGAAAATAGAGACTGCATGCTAAGAAATTGTGTCAAATGCCCAATAATAGAAAATTTGAAAACATTTTTACTTGCCAAGTTTGAAGAGTATGACGCTGAAGATGAGATAAATTATAGTCAGTGGCTGATACGATGCACAGCAACATATGATGAATATATATATAAACTACTGGAAAAATTAGAAAAACTTAAACCGCATTCATTCATTTCTAGAGAACAATCAAAATATTTAAAACAAATGAAAATCAACCATGTTCCTGAATTGGCCATTGTTCTTGTAGATTTCAGCGAAAATTACTCCTATATCATTCAAGATGAAGTTCAAGGTTATCATTGGACTAATAACAATTCTCTACATCCAGTTGTTATCTACACACTTGATTCGAAATATGAGAGCAAATTAATAGCTACACTATAATGTTGTATTTATCTACGAGACAAAAAGAAATCACAAATTATGTTAAAGAAAATTTTCATGCTATCCAAAAAATTCTTTACTTTAGTGACGGATGTGCAGGCCAATATACAAACTGCAAAAATTTTCTTAATTTATGTCATTACAAAGACAATTTTTCTTTAGAGGCATCTTGGGCCTTTTTTGCTACCAGCCATGGAAAATCTCCTTGAGATTGTATAGGTGGAACAGTCAAATGGTTAGCTGTCAGAGAAAATTTACAAAGATCTCCAGAAAATGCCATAAACTCTGTTGAAATGTTTTTTGATTTTTGCACATCAAATATAGATAAAATAATTTTTATATTAGTTAGAAAAGAAGAAATTACAAAGATGAGAAGTAAGTTAAATGATTTATTAAAGTGAAAACCATTCCAGACACAAGAAGTTTTCATCATTTTACTCCTCTGAGTAAAAATTCAATTGGAATGAAAGTAGTCAGCACAGATGAAGATTTCAGTTTTGTTTTTAAATTTTAAGGGTTAACATTCGTATTTTGCTAATACTTATGAAAGGAAAGCTAATCCCTATGTCACATGTTCGTATCACAAACACTGTATTAGAGGGATGGTAATTCCAAAAGATGAAGAAGAGTAAAAATAAGTAAAACTTGTGCATCCGTAAGATCCTGGAGGAATATTTTACTGACCCGCAGAAAAGAAAGAAGATGCATTGCATATATCTTTATCTCAAGTGATTTTTCATGTCTACAACTATAAAAAAGGAAGACAGTATTAGTTTAAAAGAAAGAAAATACTTTATGTCCATAAACAATTTGATTTGACATGTTTAGAAAGTGAAATTTCACACATTTATTATTTTTCCTGTAATAAAGAGTAAGAAGCCTTTTGAATATTATTTAATTTTGGATTTTATTGTTGTAAATAATATTTGTTGTTTTATTATTGTATTAATATATTTAATCAAGAGTAGTATTACATTGTATCTTAATCATTATAGTATATCTTAGCATGAAAAGCTTCAATATTTATTATTAAATTCATTTCATCCAAATTTTGTTAAAACCACTCAAATTTACACTATTTTTATTAATTTATAACCATTTAAAAGATATTTTTGGGTACAACTAAAAAGAAGTAATAGCACTCTGCTTTCAGTTAATAATAAATGTTTGATTAACACATTTTTCACAAAATTCTTTATTTTAAAAATTAACAAAATTATAGGCATGCTTAGTGTTTTAAACATAACAAAAAACAAAAAAATAATAATAGTTTGCATACATTATTTGTCGCATATAAATTATTTGAAACTTATTTAGTGATTTCATATTAAAATTATTTTTTTTTAATGTAGTCTTTGAATATAGAACAGTCATTAAAAAAAATTTTAAACATCGTTCCAAAATTTTTATGTCTTAAAAAATATTTTACTCAGGATCAGGAAAATTACTGGTGATTATGTCTTAAAATCAGCTATAAACATTCTCAGTTTCATTGAAATTTGCAGCAGTAAATTAAATGGCTTGGGGGAACTGACATGCAATAACTCTGCCTAAATTGATTTAGAATGCCCCTCAAAATATATTTAAATAGGAAATACTACTAAAAACACCTAAAATCCACTATTTTTATTTCATAATCAGGTAAAGGACACCTTTAAGCACCCGCATAAAAAATAAATTTAATAAAAACATCGCCTTTTGTTCATAATGCTTATTTTGTTAATGCATTATTTTTCATAAAAAAATCACAATTTCAAAGTTAAATTTTTTTAGACACACTTAAAAAGCTATGAGCATTACAGTAATTTTTTTTTCCTAAGCTGCGTACACTATTTCTCATGCATAAATTATTTGAAGATGATTTGTAGATTAGATATTGAAATATGATTATATTTATGACAGGCTACATTTGAAAACCGAGCAGTCAAGAATGTGAACTGATGGAAGTTTTTCAAAATTTTGACAATTTTTTTCTCAGAAATTATTTTACCAAGGAGTAAAGAAAAAATACTGGTGATCATATCTTAATAATATGAACAAACCCATGCAGTTTCATAAAAATCTGTGATGGTGGGTTACATGCCTGCCTGAACCGACATAGAATGACTCATTTGGCATTTGGTTCAATAGTAATTTACAGAAGTAAATCTATAGAATACTTTAAAATATAACAGTTTATGAAACAAAGTAACACCATTTAAAACTCATCTTGAAATTTAAAATTAATTGAGTTTAAATTGTCTGCACAAAATTGGACAATCACATGTTAACGGTAAGAATGCAGTAAATATTACAACAAATTTGTCCATAAAACAGAATGAAATATTTAGCTTGCACAAAGTAAATGTATTTTATGCATTATGTGTGGCAGAATTAGCTTGACAAATATTAAATATTTGGTTCGCCACTATTACTTTTATCCCACTACTTATTTGCTTCATTTGACCTATCACAAATAAATTCTAACTGGTGGACCCATGTGAGGATTTCACACTGCAATCAATGGTAGATCTAGAGGGGGGGGGGGCATGATTGTCTCCTCCTTGGGTTAATAAAGGGTTTGAAAAATGACATTAGAAATCTTTACAGGAAAAGACTTGGGCTAAAGCTTAAGTCTGGCATTGCCCGACCCAGGGTATGCCAGTTTTAATTCATAAGACTTGGGCTGGGTCAGATCTCTAAGAGCATTTTTTCTGCAGATTTAGGCTGGGCGAGAATTCTTTTTCTCCAGGTCAAACCTTGCCCAGACTTCATTTTTCCTATAGGCCTGCACAAACCAAAATTTCCAGGTTGGGGCTTGACACAGTTTAAAAGCTAAACGTTCGGTTTGTCCAACACAGTCCAATGAAAAGCACTATTGGCCCAACCAGAGCAGGACTCTAAATTTTCTCCCCCCTTTCTCCCAAGCCCATGCTGGGCTAGCATCTTACTTCTGTATGGAGAATTTTATGCACCTAGATGCTATCCCTTATGAATAGTAGACAAATTTCACAGTTCTGAGATGTCTGCTATTCAGTATTTTTAATCTTTTACATAGCAATATTTTATTATGTAAAAGATTAAAAATATTCCTAAATAATTATTTGTGAGTGTCTGTTATGCAGGTTTTACTGTACATAGTTTTTATCGAGAAAAATATTTAGACTTCCTTTTGAAAAATCAGGTCAACCTGATGAACCCTTCTCTCAAGAGTAAAATCGAAACCGATCTGAAGCTGAAATAATGTGAGTCAATCTGATCTGAAAACAACATGCATATCTAAAGTCAACTGGTCCCAAACCCAACCCACAGCATGAAAGTAAATGTCAACTCAAAGCACAACAAAAAAATTAAAGTCAACCTGACCAGTACCAAAAAAAGTAAAAGTCAACCAGGTGCAAACTCGACCAGCAGCAAAAAATTAGAAGTCAACCAGACACAAACCCTACCCGCAGCAAGGAAATAAATATAAGTCATCTTGACCTGTAACAAAAAATATAAGTCAACCAGACCCAAGTGCAAATCACAGCAAAAAGTAGAAGTTAACCCAACCAGACCCACAATGAAAAAAATTAGCCCTGACCCGACTCGAGAATCAGACTGGAATCTCCTTTGGAACTCTCTAGATCCACCCTTGACTGCAATCTAATATATTTTAGCAATATCTACTATTTTTTATATGCAGGTTTAAACTTCTAAAGAAAAATTAAGAATTAAAAAATACCTGCAAACATTCATGAAGCAAGAATATAATCTCATTTATTCCATCATTGTTACAGCAAAAACTGATTGAATATAACAAAAGACACATGAGAGAAAAAAAAATAACAATAGTATTTTAAATGGATTAATCTGCTTGTGGAAAAACGCAGGACAAAGAAAAATAAATTGAATAGATATAAAATACAATTTAATCAACATACCTTTATGGCTACATGTGAAATTCCACTGCTTCGATTAATCAATGATGTCTTCTTTTATAAACATTTCAATTTTGTTTTTTAATCATAAATATAAAACAAACCCGTGTGTGAACATCCATGCTTTATATTTTTTGTACTATTTATAATTTTATAATCAATGCTGAGCATGCACGCCTCCCACTCGGTCCATTTTTAACACTACTTTTTTTCAAAGAAAAATCCTCTTTATAGTTTTCGTCAAAACTTACCTCACAAGGTGTTTTTGTTGCAATTGTTGCAAAAAACCTACCATGAGTTTTTTTCTTTAAAAAATGCTGGTTTTCAAAAAATGGACCACAGGGAGCTATGAGCATGGTATAATGCAGTATTTTATTTTTGTGGCAGTATAAATTTGAGAAAAACCTTTTATTTCATTTATGAAAACAAAGCTTATTTAATTTTTAATTAACTAATTTTTAATAAAAAAAAAAACATGCTTTAACAAAATGTGAGTGTACAATGTCAGAAGACAGTTCAAAAACCTTTCAAATGATACCTCATTTATTGTTTTGTGCTTTTTTAAAAAATGAAACAAAAAGAGAGAAAATGCTTACTGTGCATGGGAGTCCTGAGGCTGACTCGCTGGTGCCTTCAGATACTGCTGAAATTGTAAATTGTTACACATATTACAACACATATATTTTCAGAAATTAAAATAATTAAAGAAATGTAAGCACAATATTTCTTTTTAGAAGTAGAATATTAAAATAAATAATTCATTAAAAAAGGTTATTTTACTACATATAAAAGTTGCTGTAAAGGGCAACCGGATGGTCGCGTGTGAGCTTTCTGAAAGGATTGGCAAATGATCTAAACATCACAAACGTTTATTATACACATAGGATGGGACGGTGAACACAGACTGGTATAGGTCAAAACTGGGAAATTTCATTAGCGGCCACTGGCCGGTAGAACTAGTTTTTTAAGTGGCCACTTTTTTAAAACTAGTGGCCACTTTTTTATTTAATAATACCAGGGTTGGAAAAAAAACGGGTTTTTTTGTAAAAAACCAAAAAACTGGTTTATTTGGTTTAAACCAGGTTTTTTTGGTTTAAACCGTGTTTTTTTTTAATATAATTTCCTATTGCATACAGATGCATATCTGTTGCTAAAATGAACATTTTTGGATATTATATAAGTAATATAACTTTTGTAAATATTTAAATTAAATAATTACAGTCAATTATATAGAAATTTGAAATCATTTCTAATTTAAACATAATTAGTAACAGCTATGTCTTATGTTCAAAGTAAACTGCTCCACACAGTGAAACATTGATATCTTGAAAATCATATGAAGAATCTTTTGATTAATAATATAATAATCAGCCAATAAACATTTGATGCAGTTTCATGAATATAATATATTATTCTGTGCTTGTTATTATTTTTTTAATATCCAAATACTTCTGGTTATTTTGTTTTCTGAGTGATAACTCCAAGTGTCCAAGTCAACATTTTTGGCCATTAGATTCAGCAACTAACAGAAAAGATTGATTGGTATTATTGAAATGCTATAACTAGCATTCAATTTTTGCAAGCTGTGTTATTCAATTTGATATCTTAAGTTACTCTTTTAAATTCTTTAAGGATAATCTTCCCCAATCCAGAAAATTTTCTTTTACAACTTAACCAAAATCTTAAAGATTATTGTATTTTGTTATTAACTGCTGTAAATAATCTGCATTTTTTAAATGAAAATACTTTATGCTAAATAATGAATATTATTTATCTATTTTATCTTTTCCAATTTCACATGTTTTAAGAAAATTCTTTAGGGTACCAGATATGTTCATCAGCACATGCTAATTTTCATTCTACATGCATAGAAACATGACCTAGGCTCATTATGTCTCATGTTGACTGCTGAGATGAAGTGTTAAAAGTAGAAATTATTTCTATCTATAATTTAAAACAATTAAATTACAAAAAAGAGAAAATATTATATTAGATTTTTTCTAAAAAAACCAAATGGTTTTTTTGACAAAAAAACCAGTTGGTTTAAACCGTGCCAACCCTGAAAAATACTAAACAGTAAAATTTCTATAAGTATTCATCTAAAACTGAATAGCCCAAATAAATATGTTAATGTAAATATATTGGAACCAAAAAAACAGAATCCTTGATGAAATGCAAGAAAATTTTATTATCTTCTAGTAAAAAAGTGGCCGGAAGGTGGCCACTGATAGACAATTTTTGACTGGCCACTTTTTTTCATTTACTGGCCCTGTGGCCGGTGGCCAGTGCTAATTTTGACCTTTACAGACTGGCACAAACAAATGTACACATGACACTAAGTCATACCAAACAAAACTTATAGTTTCATCTTGATTCTTTACGGCTGGCACTAGCCAAAACCGTTCTCAGTATTTTTGGATCACCTTCTTAGGTGAAGCCATCCCAGATTCTGCTCTGTTTCTCCTTTTGGCCACAGATGGCGCTTCTATAGGTGAGAGGGCGTGTACAAACATCACACCTCCCCCATTCAAAATTTTGATTTAGTCTTTAAAGACTAATCAAAATCTAATGGAATCTCTATGAACATTTTAGAATACACACTATTAATAAAAATCAAAATTACAATACTTACTTAAGATAAAGATAACTAAAAAGAATAACTAAGATACTATGCAATATGAGATTATGATACTAGTACTAATACGTTAGAGTTCTTGAATAAATATTTTAACGTTCAAGTAATAATGTTCAATCAATTAATGTCCACAAAAGTCATATTTAGAAAAGTCTTGAAGGAAACATATAATCACAAACAAAATAAATCAAAAGTTTATCATGAGTTTTTTTTTTTTTTTTTGAACGGCAAAGTCTCTTTCGTTTAAGTCCAGTGTGAGGCATATAGTCTGCTTAAGGAATCTGCATTAGTGTGGAGTTTTCCATGTCGATAGGCTATGTGGGCTTGAAATCGCTGCAATGCCAGAGCCCACCTTTGAAGGCGCGCACTTTGGGATGCACAATCGGTCAAGAATTTCAAGGGGTTGTGGTCACTCACAACTGTCACTTGCGAGCCATATATATAATGTTCAAATTTTTTTAGAGCGAAAATAACTGCGTAGGCTTCCTTCTCTATAGTAGCATAATTTTCTTGGCATTTCAATAGTTTTTTGCTAATGAAAGCAATGGGATGTTCTTGGTCATTTTCATCTTTTTGAGATAGGCAAGCACCTATCGCGTACGACGAAGCATCTGCATGTATGATGAAGGGTTTTGTAAAGTTCAGTGAATAACAAATGGGCGTTTGGCTGATTGCCTGCTTCAGATCACGGAAAGCTGTTTCACACTGCTCAGTCCAGGTAATTTCATTAGGAGCACGTTTTTTTGTAAGTTCAATTAATGGTCGGGCTATTTCAGAGAATGTCGGATATAGGACTTATAATAGGACAGAAGGCCTAATAAACTTCTGACATCTTTCTTGGATTTCGGCACTTCTAAATTTTGGATGGCTGTTACTTTCTCTGGATCAGGAGCATGTCTGCCTGATCCTACCACATGTCCTAGGAATTTTATCTGGGATCGTGCAAAGACATATTTCTGAAAATTTACTGTCAGGTTTGCTTCTTCGAGGGTTGTCAGAACAGCGTCTAGGTGCTTGAGATGGTCAGTCCAGTTATTAGAAAAAACTACCACGTCATCTATGTACGTTTCGGCATATTCTTTATGTTGGACTAAAGTGCGATTCATGGACCTTTGAAACATGGCTGCCGCGTTACATAGCCCGAACGGCATGACTACGAAGGAATACTGTCCTCTGTGTGTGACGAAAGACGTTAAATGTTTAGAGTCTTCACTTAATCTTATCTGCCAGTACCCTTTCAGTAAGTCCAACAGGCTGATGAATTTCGCTGGAGCGACCTTGTAGAGCAAGTCCGTAGCATTAGGCATAGGGAATGAGTCGACTTCTGTCTGGGAGTTTAAATATCGATAGTTCACACATAATCTAACTGAGGAGTCTTTTTTTGGCTACACATATGATCGGGTGAGCATATTCACTCTCCGAGTGCTCAATTAGTCCTAAACTTAATAATTCTTTGATTTGTCTGTTGACTTCACTTTTGAGTGCCTCTGGGATTCTGTACACTGTAAAAAAAAAAACGGGAAAAATCACAGCCAATTTCACTGTGAATCGCTTCACTAGCATGAGAATACAGCGCTTTTGTAATTTCAGTATTGATTTACAGTAAACTGCTGTTATTTTAACGCCGCCAAAACCGCCCAAACAACATTCCAAACTAGATATTCACAGGCAGCGTCAACCAAAGCAGGTTATTACTAGCGTTAGTCTCGTTCGATTGTTAGCGTCTTTCTGAATCTGAATAGGTGCTTATTACTGCAATTCAAAGTGGCGCTTTTGGATACACAAACATGAAACTGGATACTATATATTTTAAAAATTCATAGTAAGTTTTATTTTTATGTTTATTTGTATCATTGATTTAATAACTATTAGATAGCCAGTTCTATTATATAATGTAAGATACAAATTTCGTATTTGACCACATGTATATAAACGCTGAGTAACAACAATAGCTTTTGAATCATTTGTATAAATATTAAATATTTTCTCTTAAATTATAACAAAAGAGAATTGTTCAAATTCCGATTTTTTTTTTTTAATTATTTTTTTCTTAAAGGACTTTGTTATTATTTATACTTTTGTGTCTGAGTCCCAGATAACAAAAAATCCCCATTATATTATTAAATATGTTTTGTTTTGCTTATTATATATTTTCCAAAATTCCAGTTTATCCGATTGTAAATATAATTACTAATAATATAAATCATATAATTTTCATTATTCTCCAAAAGCTTTAAGTTCACTTTCTGTAATTTAAATATTTAAATTATTTAATGTATTATTAATGTAATGTTTTTCAAATTATCAAAGACAACTTTACTAACAATGATCTTATTTTCCGTGAGAGATATTCAGATTTTATAGATGCTAGATTTTTACGCGCATTTATTTTCACTTTTTTATATGTAATGTTCAAACCATTTATGTGTAATATGTAACACTACTTTGTTAATCCATAAAAAATTCCAAGAGTTTGCTTACTATTATCTCAGCAGATCGCATTTTGCTTTGTCCATTATCTAACAATAATAAGTATAATCCGCAACTAGATGCTGAAATTAGATATTTTGAATGTCCCCAATGTATGTTATAATACACAGGATACTTTAAATTGACATATGGAATATTCTATACAATGAGTTACAATAGTTTAAAATTTTCTATTTATAGCTTTTTCGGTGTCTTTTCTTATTTTATTTCTTCTTTTACTTTATGGTGCGAAGTTTGTATCTTACATATATATAACAAAATTTATTACATAAGAATGCTATTAAAACAATGATATAAGTAGACAGAGATAATACTTAGTGCCATTTGTCTTTAAAAGATGGTCATAATATAAAAAAAGAGAAAATCAATGTAAATAAACATTACAGGGGGGGGGGGGTAAAAATACAAATACATATCTACAAAAAGAAAAAAAAAGGCTAAACATTTACAGTTATTTTGTTAAGAGTGCTGTAGAATTAACAGCAAAAACTGCTGATATAATACAGACTTGTAAAATCTGAAAAACAAAATTACTGTAAAATTAACTGAAAAAATGCTGTAAATTTACACATTTGCTGTTTATCCGTGATAAACAAAATTGCTGTAAATTTACTGCAAAATTTGCTGGCACCCATATTGCCAGCATTTTTTGCTGTAAAGTTACAGTGATTTTTTTTACAGTGTAGTGCTTCTGACGTTTTGGTTGGTTATCAGGTTTTAATTTAATTTTATGTTCTCCTACATTTGCAATTTTAGGGATTCCCGACTGAAGGTTGGAGTGTCTACGTAATATGCTGATCAGTTGCTCCCTCTCATCTTCTGTTAAATGGTCCATGTGTAACTTTTGGTGGAGGTTATTTGGATCGTCTTTACTAATCTGCGGGATGTTTTCGATCTCACCGAAGTCGATATCATCATCATAGATGACGCCTATGTGTGTTGTCTGAGCTTTTAATTCTCTGATTTTATTTGCGTGTAAATGCTTTATACTATTATCTGGCAATTGTACTAAATAACTATAGGGAGATTTCTTTTCAAGTATCGTAGCTGGTGCTGTCCACCTAGAGTATATTTTGTGATTACTGTCCGGAATTAATACAATAACTTGATCATTCGGTTTAAATTCTTTATGTCTAGCTTTCCTGTTGTGATAATAAGCGTAAGCCTGCTGCTGATCCTTGCAAGAAATTCCGGCATGCTCGGCTGCTTTTTCTAACTTTATTTTCAGGTCATTTAAATAGTTGGTAACTGAGCCCAACTGGCCAATTGGTAGAGGTGTTTCGTTGGTCCATGATGACTTTAATATGGAAAGAGGACCAGTTGGACGCCTACCATATAACAATTGGAATGGACTAACGTTCGTTGTAGCATTTGGTACCTCCCTGTATGCCCACAACAAAAAGGGTATGTGTTTATGCCAACTTCCAGCATTTTCTCTTATAACATGGTGTATCATCCCTTTAAGTACCCCATTCCATCGTTCCACCAATCCATTCGACTGTGCGTACCCCGGAACGGAAAACCGCGGGGACATCCCTAAACGTTTCATAAATTCTTTCGTGAGGGCCAAAGTGAAGTTTTTACCCTGATCCATACTTGCCAACTAAATTTCGGTAAAACTCAGAAGATTTTGGACAAAAAATCAGAAGAAATCAGAAGATTTTCGTGAAAAATCAGAAGATTTTCTAAGTTTTATAACACTTTCAGTAAGGACTGAAAAACAACTGAATCCTTATAAATAAACAAATTTGAAAGAGAAACTCAAATAAAATATTCACTAATTTGCAATTACACAATATATATATTATGATAAAAAAAATAACTTGAATATATTAAAAATTACTTTTTTTTTTGAACATTCATAGATTTTCTACCTTTCACATTAAAAGACACTTAAAACTTCTGCCTCCTAACAGTTTTTTTTTTTTTTTTTTAGGGTGATGAGTAAAAAAAAAATTCTGAAATTCACAGCAAATTTTCTGAAAAGTTGTAGCAGAGGGGGGGGGGGGGGGGATCCAATACCGACACTAGCTATGCGTTTTTTCCGCAGCCCTTTGATGAAATTCGCGATCTTTTGGTAAAATTTGTGAGGGTTTTCGCGATCTTTTGACAAAATTTGTGGGTTTTTTCGTGATGTTTTGACGAAATGTGCCGTTTTTCATGATCTTTTGAGGAAATTTGCCGTTTTTTTCACGATTTTTTGACAAAATTTGCGTTTTTACGCGATTTTTTGACGAAATTGGCAATTTTTCTGCAAACGATAGACAAAAATTTTTTTTTTTGACGAACATTTGTCAAAATTCACGATCTTTTTTATATCCGAATTTTCGAATTGGTGAGATTTTTTTTCAATTTTCAGAAATGAATGCCTTACATTTTCGGAAAATTCGGATCAGAATCACCCCTACGCATTGTTTACGCAATCTTTTCACGAAATTCGCGTCGTTCCCGCGATCGTTCGGCGAAATTTGGGTTTTTTCCGGCGATTCTTCGGTGAAATTTGGGTTTTTTTCGCGATCTTCTGACGAAACACGAGTTTTTTCCGCGATTCTTTAACGAAATTCACGTTCTTACGCGTTTTTTTTTTTTTTTAAACGGAAATAGTGTTTTTATGCGATCTTTTGACGGCACTTTTTTTACCCAATCTTTTGATGAAATTCGCATTTTTTCACGATCCTTTCACGGAATTAGTGTTTTTACGCACTCTTTTGGGGGAATTCTCGTTTTTTACGCGATCTTCCGACGATATTTGCGTCTTTCCCATGAACATTCAGCGAAATTTCGGGTTTCTTCGCGGTCCTTTGACCAAACTCGCGTAAAAAGCGTAAGAAAAATGCCGAAAATCTGAAGAAAATGCATTACGCGCGTAAAATCGGAAAACATGCCGATTTTTCGGAAGAATTCTGAAAAAATCGGAAGAGTTGGCAGCTATGCTGATCGCTAGCTATTAATTTGGGAATTCTGGTCCGTGAAAATATCTGTAAAAGGGCATCGCATGTAGATCTAGCAAAAAGATTTCGTAAACAGACCGCTTCCGGCCAACGCGTGCACTGGTGTACCGCGGTTAGTATGTACTTGTACCCTCCACTAGCCAGTTCTATTGGGCCTATTACGTCTATATTTACAATCTGCATTGCCTCGTCAGGACGAGTAACTGGGGTTATTGGTACATTATGAAATTTATTTGCTTTCGCTCGAAGCTGACAGGACAAACATTTGTCGCAAAACTCGCTCACATCTGTCTTAATCCCAGGCCAAAAAAAAGAATATTTTAATCTTTCAGTGGTCTTTCATTTTCTTAAATGTCCACCCCAGGGGCTTGAATGAGCGAGCTCTAGCAGCTGCTTTCTACGCGGCTCGGGCACGAGTAATTGATGTACCGTTTCCCCATATATTTTGTCACGATGGTATCACAGATCGTCCTGAACAAAATAATTATTACGCTCATTTTTGGCATCTGTCCAACACTGATTTAGTGATGCATCCGTCTTTTGTTCCCATTTAAATTTTTCCGAGTCGTTCGTGAAATTTCTGGTATTTTCATTGCCATCGTTATCAATATTCTCGTTTGCATTTCCTATTTTAACCTGCTCGGCCTCCGTAGCAGCGCAAGCTAAATCTAAATCTACCGCGTTGTTTTCACTCTTACGGGGCAAATTTATAGTACTAAAATCATTTATTGTCGTGTCGGGTTCGTTACTTTCGCTTATTGTGCTTAATTCCTTATGAGCATTTAAAGATAACAGTAAATCATTAATTAAATTACCAACCATCGCGCACGTTATTACTATTTTTGGGAACACCCTGCAATGTACTTTATCTGCAGCTATGCTTAATGGAATGTTTATTAACGGTGCTCTTAACTCGTGTCCGAAAGCTGATTTAAGTATAATTGAACCGCATGGTACTTTAAAATGCTCCGGTACACAATCGCTCTTTATAATTGAAATCTGAGTACCGGTATCGATGACCCCTCGCAAAATTTTATTCTCAAATTCTAAGTCTATAAATTGGAGTGGTTCAATTATTTTTTTCTTTTCTCGCACCCGTTCTAAATCAAATACATTCCGCGACATTACTCGGGCTGTCAGCGCATTTTCATTCGTATTTTTTTCTGATTTATTACCCTTCCCAACTAAAGAATTACAAATTGACACGTGGTGTAATTTAGAACACAGCCTACATTTAGTTTTTTCCGTACAATATTTAATTATGTGTTTTTGCTTCAGGCACGCAAAACATCTACCCTCAGCTTTTAATTTATTAATCCTTTCCTGAATTGAATATTTGTCACAATCTTCAGTTAGATGCTGATTTACTGCCTGGCAGAATAAACAAACACTCTTTCCGCCAGTCATTTCAAATGCACTGACGCCAAATGTTTTGTTAATTTGTTTACATTCCGATAATATTTCTGATAAGTACTTTGGCCTTGAATGGTCAGAAGATAAATTTATAATTTGAGTTTGCTTTTCCCTAGCCTCCAAAGCATTTCGGATAAATGATAATAATTTATCCACGCTGTAATTCTCTTCAGAATTTTTGACACTTTGTCTTTTGAACTCAAGCGATAAATTATACGGTAATGCTTTTAATATTATCGGAGTCAATAATGCATCAAAACTGTCTGCTTCCATTTCTAATGACCTTAGACTACGAATCTGCGTTTGAATAGTGTCATATAATTTACGTAGTGACATGACATCATGCGATTTTGTAACCGGTTTTAAAGTTAACAGCGTGTTAATATAACTGGTAATAATTAAATCTTTCCTACCAAATTGTCTTTTAAGTAAGTCGACTGCTTCTATGTAATTTTTATCAGATAACACAAAACCGATATAGAATTATATGCACTCCCTCCTAAATAACTGAATAAATAATTCATTTTCTCAATATTTGAGAGGTGTTCATTGTCATGTACCGCTGTTTTAAACGAGTTCCAGAAATTCTGGAAAAGTTTAATATCTCCATAATATTTCTCAATTTTAAGTGTCGGTAGTTTGACTGTGTTAGGAAATTCTACGCACCTATTTGCGGGACATACAGGGGGGGAGGGTTCTTTTTGTTTTAGTTTTTTATTCACTCTGAACTTCCAGAGCGTAATTTTTTCCTGGTACTCTAGAGACGCTTTGGCATCTTTTTTGACTTCAGATAAATCATCAATTAATGATAATATCTCGTTATCTTCTTGCTTCAAATCGCTACCTTTCTGTTCTAACATCGCCAAATTTTCTTCAAGATCGTCTAAGTTTGGCGTGTCGGACACAAAATTATCTTCGATTTTTTTAATTATTGATGTTATAGAACTTTTAGTTACGGCGCGAGCTTTTTTTAAATTTTGATAACTTATCTGTCGTCTTTAAAATAATCTAATAAAGTCTTACCTCCATAAAAAGATAATCTGATACGGATAATATAAATCAAAAATAATCTGCACGTCCAGGGAAAAAATAATCCAGGGATAGGGTATCCTTAATGCACATTAAATTCACTTGTTGAATTCACTTTGGCCAAATCCCACAATTTATTCTGACACCAGTGTAAAGGGCAACCGGATGGTCGCGTGTGAGCTTTCTGAAAGGATTGGCCAATGATCTAAACATCACAAACGTTCATTATACACATAGGACGGGACGGTGAACACAGACTGGCACAAACAAATGTACACATGACACTAAGTCATACCAAACAAAACTTATAGTTTCATCTTGATTCTTTACGGCTGGCACTAGCCAAAACCGTTCTCAGTATTTTTGGATCACCTTCTTAGGCGAAGCCATCCCAGATTCTGCTCTGTTTCTCCTCTTTTGGCCACAGATGCCACTTCTATAGGTGAGAGGGCGTGTACAAACATCACAGTTGCCATTCTCCGTAATATATAGTCTCACTAAATTCCTGTTCGCTTCCATTAACTACAGAATGGCACGAGCCGTTAATTCCCAAATTGGCTCAACCGAGCCCAGCAATCTGATTGGCTAAAACTGATATTTATATAGTAGATAATTATATTTATTTTCTTATGAAGTAGTGTAATGTAAAATAGAATGCAATTATAATGACTTAAATTGATTTATTTTGTTAAATTTGATCAAAATCACAGTAAAGTAATCCAAAATATTAATATTAACAAAGGATCATATTGCTGAGATCGGAAGAGCCAATTTGGGAATTAACGGCTCGTCAGAATGGCAACAACTATGTATTGAATATAGTGTTTAAGCATACTAAATTGACTATATACTACAAGATGAAACAGTATACATAGCCACTTAGCAACAGACTGCAGAGATAAAGGAGAAACGTCAATTACAAAATTACAGAGCATCTTAATTTAGTATGAAATGTCTTACATGCAAAAACAAGTTTAATGGAAGTGTCAGAATATTTGACAGGCCTACTTCCTTGAAACTTATAAGTAGACTATTATTGTAAATGTTACTTATGTATATTCATATACTAGTATCTATTTCTCCATAATTCATCTATCTTAAATTATTTTTAATAATGAAACCCTATTTTCAGTTTGAAATAAAGTAAAAGATAATAATAGCCAATCTCTATCTTTTCATATTTTGTTGTCATTTCAAAGATCGTTAGATCGTGATTTGATTATTTTACGATCTTATATCGATTATCATAATCGACCGTATTTGCATACCAGTAGCTTTGTCTCATTGTAATGCCGCTGAGTCACGGGAGCTCCCCAATTATATTTGAGTATGTAATGCGTATGGAATCAGGACCATGCAATGATGACATATTTTTTCCCAGTTAGTTTTCTCAGAGTCTCTGCTTAGCTATTGAACTCAAAGTGTTTTCAGTGCAGTATATGTAGGCTTTCAGCAGTGACATTTTACTTGTTAAAGTATTCAAAATAACCAAAATATAATTTAAAATCAAAGATACTTATTCAAAATAAGTTTATTTAAACTTACTTTATATTAATACCAAGTGAATACTTTGATAAAGTGTCTGGAACATTCTTGCCACACCACTATCAGCTGAATGCTCACATTGTTTACATGTTGGTTAGTTTCATGGTCGGATGTTCATGTGACAAGAAAATTTCAAGTCAGAATGAATCTTGGTTTTGCTGCTTCAAGATGAGCAAAATAATTTGAATAATAGTCTTTAAGTACTGAGATTTGATTTTAAGGAGTGTAGCTCTGCAGCTCAATGCTCCAGTGTATCATATTTTCAGTTATAATACTGTTACAGCTGTGTGATGATGCAATTCATTATGACTTGGTTGAGTATAGATTAAATAGCTTGTTTGTTTACACTACTCACCCAGTTTCCATGGTCATGGCATAATATAGCTTCTATCATTACTGTGATACTTCTAAGTTAACTGTACCTGTGATACCTCATCTAGAGAACCGATTGAAAGATTTTCTTGTCAAGAGTCCACTTCAGTCACAGGAAGATAGTAAAACGCTAATGAAATCTATGAGGAACGTTATTTTCAAATTTCTCGCTTTGATTTTATTGGTTTTTGAATGTTTTTTTTTTTTTTTTTTTGGCATAGGATTGCTGAGGACAATCTACAACAGGGCTAGTTTTTACTTTTTCAGATTTAGTTTCATATTTAAAAAAAAAATTACTATCACTTTCAGAACTGGTTGGAACCGGTTCTGAAATTGAAACTACCCTAATATAAAAAAAAAAAAAACAGTAACACAAATCGGAAAAGTAAAAACTAGCCTGGTTGTAGATCATCCTGAGCTATCCTATGTGAAAAAAAAAAAATAAAATAATAAAATCAAAGTGAGAAATTTGAAAATAACATCTCCATAGACTTAACATTAGCATTTTCCTTTCTTCCTGCGACTGAAGTGGACTCTTAAGCTAAGTGGACAAACTGAGGCCTTGTTATTTGTTATTACTAGCTGTTTTTAAAGGAATTGTTTTATTAACCTCGTTTATAATGGATGTGGCAGAAAAGGAGTCCAACACCAAGTCAAAGCCCATTGTACCATTGCAATGATGAGCAAGAACCTAGACTTGGAATCTGTCTGCGATTCGACATTCACAGACCACTTTTGTAAAGAGAAGACAGTTTTCCAAGATTTATGGGAGTTAAAAAACCATGCAGTTACAGCCAAAGGATTTACAAAAATTTTTGGTACTGGTGACATAAATTTGGTAATTAATACAGGTACTGTTCCTAACAATCTCGTACTCTGTTCCTAATAATCTTGCACTCCAAAATTATTGTGATTCACCTGACGAGTGTCATAATTTAATTTCAGTCGCACTGCCCTCTTCTGGAAGAATGTCTCCCATTTTAACTGGAACCTGCTGGAATAGCCAAAAACATATGTGAAGTTTGGTTCAATTCTATGCATAACTTTGTACACTTTCCAATCATAAAATAAGGAAAATGGCACAAAAATACCTATCACAGCATCCCCTTCTGGCAGAATATCCTCAATTTTAACTGGGACCTGCTGGCCATAGCTAAAAACATGCATGAAGTTTGGTTACGTTAAATTCTATGCATAACTTCATACACTTTTTGATGATACAAGAAGACACATGGACAGACAGACTATAGTGTTTTTTTTTTCCCCTGCATATGTTATATTTTTATAATTTATGTATGCATTTATTTTAATCTCAGGAAATTGTTTCTTTTTCCTACTTTCCCTTTTAAACATGTTTTTCAAAACATCTCCTTTCCTCACTTCACATGGTACTGAAATTTGTATGCATTTTCAAAAATTGTGAAATGTTAGTTTTTGTAAGTTACACTTTCTTTAATTTAGTTTGGCTGTATTATTATTATTATTATTATTATTTTTTTTATGTCATTCAGCTAATTTTTGTAGGTAAATTTTCAAACTGCTTATGCAAGCAAATTTATTTTATGCAAATCAAATGATTTGCACATGCTCATGAGTTTTTAGTGAATAATTCACGATTCTTTGTTCTGATTGGTTGATATCAAACAGCCAGCTTTTTTAATGCTGTTTATTCAGCAGTGAGAGGAGTGTTTTAGCTGGTGTCCAGCTAATGTCTTGGTTTCCTGCTGTAAGGTGATTATATTTCTTAGAAAGTTAGCTAAACAATTTGGCATCGCTTGTCTTTAATTTTGAGATAAACTGCTTTGCAAATGATTACAATGATACAAATGAAATTACATTTAAACATATTCGTGAGATTAACTCTTCAAGTGTTTAAAGTATGGTGGTCAAAGTGATGGCTAAAACTAAAGATATTTGTAAGTTTTTTTTTGTTTTTTTTTTTTGTGGTCTTATTTGAATAAAGAAAGCTGGCAACTACAGTATATCACAGTAGTTTTTGCTAGAATCTGCGAGTACCTTTTCTTTTTATTCGTATGTTAAAAAAGTTTCATGAGACTAAATATTTTAGATGATACAGTGGTAAAAAATTTTTACTCTGCTATATTGATAATTTCATTGAAGTACAAAGTGAGGTGCCTGTTGGCAATGAGTGAATTGTACTGTATCTTGCATAGACAAACAGCTACCAACACAGGAGCCATGACTTGGCATGAATGTATCTAAAACCACTATTGTGAAAGATGAAGGAATTTCTTACTACATTAAATGACCACTCATTATCAAAAGATGTTATTAATGAATTGCCATTATCCTTTCAGACAACCAAAAGTTCCAAATTTCTGAATTTTTGGAAGGAAATACAAGAGACAATGATAAGAGATAGGGCTCCTCTTAATCATTTTATAAATCACAAATTCTTATGCTTTAGAAACAATTAGGCAGTATATCATACCCATTTTAAAAATGTCAGAGGAAGAAATCAAAGCTTTGAATGCTCTGAAGATGAGAATCAATGCCACAGATCAATGCAGTTTTAAAAATAATTGATAAATTGTTTGTATCATAGAAAAAATTATCTAGGCTCTAAAAATTATCTAGTCTTAGCATAGAAAAAATTATCTAGAGCATTCAAAGCTTTGAAGATGAGAATCAATGCCACAGATCAATGCAGTTTTAAAAATAATTGATAAATTGTTTGTATCATAGAAAAAATTATCTAGGCTCATGTATAGCTTGGCAGATATGTATCATATATATCTAGGCAGATATATCTCAAAATATATCTAGGCCAAAGCAGAGTGCAAATAAATAAAATGTTAAGTTTACATTTTTTAAATAATTTTCATGTACTTCATTTCATTTAAATTATTTTCTCTAATCAAATTTTCTATTAGAATACTTTTTTGAATAGCATTCTCTCTCATATTATTTAAGTTGTCAAAGTTACTTGGTACAATGAGAGATAGATGACTTGTCAAATTGTTTTCTGATATATGGAAGAAAAATATATTTTAATGAATCTAATGCAGGGATAAAGATAGAATTATAAAATCTAAAGTAAATCTAAAAAACTATTACAATATAGGGCTACTATAAATGTATACTTTTAATGCATCTGATTTTAAATACTTAGAGACATAATGGGGTAATTTTTTAGAAAATATAAAATCAACTTCAAGGGATTGTTCTTTACTAGGGATGCACCAAATATTCGGTATCTATTCAGTATTCGGCCATGTTGCCGAATATTCAGTTTGGCCGAATATCAAACTATTCGGTATGCCGAATAGTAAATTATTCGGCATGCCAGATATCGAAATATTCGGCTGAACCGAATACTTAAAAAAAACTTTTAAAAATTATTTTTTAAAACCTTATACAACTTCTACATTTAACAGTCAACTTAAAGATATTCAGAATAATTACAAACAGAATCATATTTAAATAAAAGAGAATGTTTTTACATTATTTATTTGCTGTTTGTTAAGTATTATTTAAGAAAATTAACCAATCATGAGGATTTTCATAGGAATTAATTATGTACAAATGCAAGTTCCTCAACATTGTCTAGTAAGTAATCTGTTTCTTGCTAAGATTTTAAGAACAACGTTTACAACCTCTGAAAATGATTGCCCACTCCAGACACTGATCTAGGATGCATTTAAAAACTTACTTGCTTGATCAAAAGGAGCAGAAGAGTTATTCTTGCTAAGTTGTCACCATATAAAATTTGGATCGATTGTATTATTTATTAACTTTTACTTTAGTCTCTTCCTGACAAGCAAATATATGTACCAGTACAATTTTTCTTCCAATTTTTTCACAATTTCTCTTTGATTTTAAAATGTTTTAGAATTTAAGAAAATTTTATTCATTTATTTTAATTCTCAGAAGAAGCCATGAAATTTAAAATTTCATTAATTAAAATTTTTTTTATAACTATCCTGTTCTTAAATAACTCAAACCAGATTTTTTTCAGCATAAAGTTTGCTTGAAAAAAGCTCTTGTTTATTAGATAAAAGTTTCTGTTTTAAATATTATGTAAAATTGTTTTAAAATTTAACACTTTAATGCCTTTAAACTTTGAAATATAAAAGTATTCGACAAGCCAAATATTCGCTATTCGGCCTAGCGGTTACTATTCCGCTAGCCGAATATTCGGTATTCGGTTCACCTGTTGGCCGAATATTTGGTATTCGGCCAAAATCACTATTTGGTGCATCCCTATTCCTTACCTTCATGTTTTTGTGCCAACCCTTAAATTGTTATTCCTGTCCCAATCCAATTCTGAAAATTGTGTCTGAAATATATCCAAAACCAAGAAAATAATTTTAACCCAAAAATCCTATGCACTTCTACCAAAATCCAAATTGAAAGAAAATTAATCCGATTACAATGCAATTATGGAAAAACAGTCTTTAACTATATCCCTAATATCAATTTTATCTTTTATGTAGAAAAATGAACATACAAGGTACAAAAAAAAAAAAAATCAGGAAACCCTAAAATAACTTTTGTATGGATAAAGCTAGAATTGTGAAATGTGTGTCTTCCTAGAGTAAAATGCTTATACACAATAAAGATGGGAAAAGTTACTTTTTGTTAACAGGTTACGATAACCTAATATGTTTTTAACACTTTAATACCAGAGGCTAAACATTTGTTGAAATTTGCACTTTTGGGGTCTTTTTTTTAAATTTAGGTCAATTTTATAGATTTTGGTTAAGTATTTGTAGGTAAAGGATGTTTTTTGGACTTTTGGGTAATATTTTGTTTCTTTGAAATATTAATGTCTGAAAAATGATCTAAGCTCACATTTCAAACAGAGTTAAAATTTACAAAAATAACACATGTATATTAAGCAGATACACATTTACTATAGAAATATCACATGTAAACAAAGTCCAATTTATTTTAATAAAAAAACCACGTTAATTATGTTCATTGTGCCCCTGTCTTCCATTGGCAGCAATACATGTGCTTGCTTGTTAGAAATTTTAAGTTAATGGTAGAAAATTGTGTTGGAGATGAAATATTCTCAGAAATTACACATAGTGGATTGTTATATTTTAAATTATCAACCTTTCCTGCCTCATAAAACAACTGTTCACTGTTAACAAAGTGTAAGGAAATACACTATAATATTTTTTTAGCAATCAAAGAAATTCAAACATATTTTCTTACTGCCATATCAACAAAAAACATTATTTTAAGTTATGTAAAATACTAATCTAAATAAAATAAAAGAGATTTAAAAAGAAATATATAAATATAAGCTAATATATAACAAAAAATAAACTATACCTGAGAGGATGGATGAATTCTCACATGACTAGGAGGAGTAGGAGAAATCTCAGCTGTCATGTTTGAAGATACTGAATTAGCTGGCTGTAGTAGATAAGACTCAATATTTGAGTGAACTGGTGGCGGAAGCTGATAATTTATTTCAAGCAGCATAGGCTCTGATGCCTTTTTGTTGTTAGCATTTTCATGTTCACCTTGAAACTGTGACATCGGGTCTAGATAGATAAAACAATATTCAGATGAAATTATTATATTGATACATACATACATATATGGGTTGTTCTCTACAATACTTGCAAATTTGGCCAGCAGTCTGACTTGAATGATGCATATGTAAATTTTCATAAAAATTAGATAAATGGTAAGAAATCAGTCAATTATTGAAGATTTTAATAGCAACAGAAATTGTTTTAAAAAATTGACTTAACAAAAAAAAATAAAATAAAAATTTGTGGAAAAAATAAAATAAAAAATGTGAGGGAATGACAAGTGAGGGAATGATGAAATAAGACATTTTTACTAGTTGTAGGGGAAAAATGCAAAATTATGAAGAAATCCAAACTGTTTCCTTTAAGAGAAACACTTAATATATAATGTATGATAAAATTAAAATTTTTGATATTTACAAAAAAATTAATATTCTGTGTGAGGGAATGACTGCTAATAAAAACGTTTCCGGATATACTGACTAAAAAAAATTCTGTAAAATTAACAAAATCTTACACCACCAATTTATGTTGCTGGACTGACAAGTGCTCAAAATAGCTTCTTCTCTGTGAAGGATGCTAGACTGCTACTGCTCATTAGTGGTAGATATTTGAGATAATAGCAATGTGTGAGGGAATGATGGTCTAACATGGGGAAACATATAATTGATTGAGTAGACTATATAATAATAGTAAAAATTAATATTTTTATTATTTTTTGTAATGTACCAAATAAGAACATCATTTTGCTTAGGGTATTTTTAATTATTTTTATTTCTGGATGGAAAGAAATAGGCAATAAAGCATGGTAGTACAGGTGGGGGAAAGGTGAGGGAATGATGTTTGCATGATATATATTATATTTTTAAATACTAAATTTATTTATTTTTAAATTTTACTTTCTGCCCCTAATAAACTATGTTTAGATCTTCTAATAAAAATAAAAATAAATAAAAATGTAATAAAATTAAGAGCATTTATATGGCTGGGAAGCACTTTTTGCACTATTGCAGAGAATAACCCATATAATAAAGATGAAATCACAAATATATGAACAAATGATAAAATTCTAAAGATGAACAAGATATGAACATAGGAAACCAGTATGTAAAATAAGAAACTATGAATGAAGATGCATTATTTCATCCAATTTTGTCGGCATTAAGCCTAAAATTACAAAATTTAGCACCTAATAGTGCATCATAAAAGAAAATAAATGAAACCATTATAGAATATTATAAATCATCATCATTTTAAAATAAAATTTATAAATTGAGTATCAAGACATGATATAGACATTATACATATTAAATTGTATCAATAATTATTAAATTATCTAATCACTAATGAATTATATATATACAATACTGCTGTAAAATGCTTACAAATAGTTTCATAAAATAATGAAAAAGAATGCCATTGGAATGAAAAAAAGCTAAATGTTATGAAGCATTTTAAAAAGCAAAGAGAGAAAAGGGAGAAAAGATGAATTTATAGCATTAAAAAAAAAAAAAATAATAAAAAAAATAAGTGTGCTACAATTAAGTATATATATATATGCCTACTTTTTTAAATAATTTTACATTTCAACCATATAACAGGTTTTTTTATTAGGGATGCACCAAATAGTGATTTTGACTGAATACCGAATATTCGGCTAGCTGAATAGTAATTGTTGGGCCAAATACTTTTATATTTCAAAGTTCAAAGGCATTAAAATGTTAAATTTTAAAACAACTTTGCATAATATTTAATACAGAAACTTACATTTTGAAACAAGAGTTTTTTCAAGTGAACTATATACTAAAAAAAAAATCTGCTTTGAGTTACTTAAGAAGAGGACAGTTATAAAACTTTTGTAAAAATGTTCTTAAATTCTAAAAGAAATGTTTTAAAATCAAAGAGAAAATGTGAAAAAATTGGAAGAAAACTTTACAGGATTCTATATTATTTGTCAGGTAAAGACTATAAAAAAATAAATAATACAATCTATTCAAATTTTAAATGATGGCAACTAAGCAAAATTAACTTTTCTACTCCCTTTCATTTAGCAAGGAAGTTTTTAAATGCATCCTAGATCAATGTCTGGATTGGGCAATCATTTTCAGAGATTGTAAACATACAAGTTTTTCCTAAAATCTTGTAACAAATTTTCAACAGATGGAATGGGTAATGGAGACCAACATTTTTTGAAAAAAAAAAACCAACAACATCTAAATCCATTTATTCCCTCAAAATTACGATACATTCAAATCAAAAACACTGGGTAACTGCAAGCCAAAAATAAATTTTCATTCACAACATTATCCAAAGCAAAAGTTGTATTTTAGCAAGATTTGTTTCATATTAATTTTGCTTGTATTAAATGTGATGATATCAATATGATGAAACTTGGCCAGTAATATAGTATAAATACTGTCAACTGCAGTCTCAATAAAGGAATGTCTAGCTCACAGCTGTTTAGCTAAGAATGCTGTCAATTTCCAGCACTTCTAGGGTTTAATCTAGGAAAAAGGGATTTTTAGATTTTTGGCTAATTGCAGCCAATAACTTCTAGCCAAATAAAAATAGCTTTAGACAAGGAAAAAAAGTTTTATTTATGCAAAATTTTTATATACATGAGTATTATTTTTAGTTATGCAATATACAAACAAATACATCTCTCTGTAAGATTGACCCTTCAAGATTTGGCTGTATAACACACAGCAAATGTTTTTTTTTTTGTTTTTTTTTAAGTGGAAATTCTTTTCAAAATTCCTCTTCTAAATTAATCATCATTAAGTTACTTAAATTCTTGATTGTCAGTTTTTGTTATATTCATGAGACTGAATCCCCCTTCACAGTCTGCTGTAGATAACAAAAGTGATGCTACAAATTCATACAAAGAAGTCACATTGGGAAATATGCCAGTAATGTCATTTTTATGAAAAAAAAAAAAAAATACAATGAGCTAGTTTCATTTCTTTACACATTATAGCCAGAACCCGTATAAATTCAAGTCTGAAAAGTTTATACGACATGCATCTGGCACATTGACGATTCCAAGCTAGTGCACATCAAATCCCCCCATGCTTATACAATCTGCGATTTTTGTTTTTGCCATATGCTGGAATCGTGTCTGATGCAAATGACGTCACACTGTTTGAAGACGCTTGCATAAAGAGCACGAGATAAACTTTGAAGTGTTGCCGCAGTGCGGATGCAATATGAGATTTTGTTTTTGTGCAACGGCAGCAGGTTTACAAAATGCGGAACAACAAAATGGGAATGATATAGCATATTTTTTTGGTTGACAGCTATTTGGCTAATTCACTAAATGCTTTGCACTCACTCAAATTCACTAAATGAGCAAAAGGCACTTCCAGTTAGCTTTTTGGCTAGCTCTAGATTAAACCCCAACTTCTCATCATATCATATTTCACAGAAATCAAAGCATCTGTTGAAAATAGTTATAATATCTTCATTATTGTTAAAGTAACAAATGAAAAACCAACTTTGATCTCAATTGACATGAGATACACTGTATTTATGACTGAATAAGTGGATTGCGTTTATGGTTTCCTGGACAAAAACTGTCCGTCTTGATGTCTATCAACCCTGAAAGATTTCTACTTTGTTAAACACCCTTTTTTGTAAAAAAGGCAAGAAACAAATTATTAACTAGACAATGTTCAAGAACTTACATTTGTACATCATTAATTCCTATGAGAATCCTCATTCATAGTTAATTTTCTGAAGTGACAGTTAACAAACAGCAAATAAATAATGTAAAAACATTATCTTTTATTTAAATATGATTCTGTTTCTAATTATTCACAATAACTTTATAAGTTGACATTTAAAAGTGGAAGTTGTGTAACGTTTTTAATGTGTAATGTTTAAAAATATGTTTTAAAATGCTTTTTTAAGTATTTCAGGGATGATTCTGAGAAGAAAAAAAAATTCTGAAATTCACGGCAAATTTTCTGAAAGGTTACAACAGAGGGGGGGGGGGGGGGGAAATCCACTACCTGCACTATGTGTTTTCCTTCACGCCTTTTTGATGAAATTTGTATTTTTTCGTGATCTTTTGAAAAATTCGATGTTTTTTTTTGCGATCTTTTGACGAAATTTGATATTTTTTCATCATCTTTTGACGAAATGTGACTTTTTTCGCGATCTTATGATGAAATGTGATGTTTTTTCGCAATCTTATCACGAAATGATGTTTTTTTCGCGATCTTTTGGACGAAATGACTTTTTTTGTGATCTTTTGACGAAATTTGTCGTTTTTTCGTGATCTTATGACAAATTTTCTTGTTTCTTTTTAGGAAATTTGCAGTTTTTGCGATCTTATGACGAAATTTGCCGTTTTTTCGCAATCTTATGACGAAATTTGCCGTTTTTTCGCAATCTTATGACGAAATTTGCCGTTTTTTCGCAATCTTATGACGAAATTTGCATTTTTTCCTTGACTCTTTGACGAAATTCGCATTTTTTTCGTGATCCCTGGAAAAAATTCGCGTTTTTTCACGATCATTTGACGAAATTGATTTTTTTCGGTGCCCATTTGTCAAAATTCGCGATATATTTTATGTCCAAATTTTCGGATTTATGACTGATTTTTTTTAAATTTTCGGAAATGACTACCTCAATTTTTCGGAACAGAATCACCCCTGAAGTATTTGGTTCAGCTGAATATTTTGATATTCGGCCAAACTGAATATTTGGCAGGTGAAATAGCATGGTATTCAGCCAATTCGAATATTCAGCAAACCAAATATTTGATAAGATGGCTGCATACCGAATAGATACTGAATATTTGGCACATCCATATTTTTAATAATTTGTTTATTTTTCTTAGAAGTAATATATTTTACTGCCTTAATGTAAACATTAATTGCATCAACAAGATCATAAAAAGGAAAATGTAAATAATTTCATTTTTTAACTAGAAATTTTGAAAAAAAAAAAAAGTGTTTAAGTAAATATTCTTTTATATATAAAATTATAATATTTTTTCTCATTCCATTCCTTCTTCTGAGCAACATAATTTAGTAGCTGAGTATCTAGTGCAGGAGGGAAAAAAATCTGAATGACTTCTATAACCTCAGTCCTGATTAATGTAACAAAAAAGTACCATTTTTTATTCACAGAAAGTTCTTTATAATTATGCTTATATTTTGAAAATGATCATAACTTGTTAATGTTCAATAATATCACCATAATTTTATTACATATTTTTCAGCATACTAAAAAAGTGCAAATATTAATTTTGAATGATTAGTAGGTATAATACGAATTACTGATAAATAAACAACCCATCAATTTACAAAATGGCCATTATTGCAACATAACTCAAGAGAAAATTTATACATTTTGTTAGTTTTATGCCATACATTGTAAAAGCAGGGGCGATTTCAATTTTTAAAAAGATGTCATTCCTTTTTTTGGAACAATTCAGACAAAATTTCTTCTAAATAAGTTACTTAGATACTGGATATATCCAAGGAAAATCATAATTGTTATTGCGTGTCAATGTTTTCATGTATAAAAAAAAATTGTATCAAGTGTCCCAAACTCTCCCTGCAATTTGTTAGCCAATACCTGAATGAATTGCTTCTTCAACAACTTGCACAGCTTTAGGTTTCAATGCTCTCTGGTTCGAAGGATCATTCTTAGTTTTTCTATACCTTCAAAGTTTTTATAATATTTTCCAAACCTTTCACATATTAGCTCTCCATTGAATTCTTTGATAAGGATATCCTGTTACAATTTCTATATTTTGATGAAAAAAAAGTTCATTTTTTAAATTTCCAAAAATGTCATGGCTAAAATTTAGAGGAAATCATGTCAAATTATCAGCAAAAATTTTCAAATCAAGTTTATTAGAAATTCTGTAATTTGTCTTCCTTTTTTAAAGTTTAACAATGTACAGTGTTTGCCAACTATTGAAGCTTTTAAATTATTTTTTTATCACATACTTTGTTTCTGCAGGCTCTGAACATAAATAATATGTTTCATCAAAATATTCTTAATAGTTTAGTTTACAGAGTATTTTAAACATAGTTTAATTATGAGCATCTAATATTTTAGTTTTCTACCAACATTAAATTAAAAAATATTTGATATTTTCCTTTTACAAATACAATGATGGCACTGAATCATTCAATGCAATGGATAAGCTCATATTTTTCAATTACTATTTTTTATATTCTTTTATTGTTCAGAAAAGAAAAATTACCGGCATAATGCACAACTGGTTGAGGTGGAGGCTGATGCATTTCAGATGGCTGCTGCCAAGTAGGTGGCATCTAAAATTTTGAAAAAAAGTAATGAATGGAAACGTGAAAATAAAAGATAAAACATAATACAAAATTTACTATAATGTAGCACTTTATATGTATAGCATTAAACATTTTTAGAGGTTTCTAGATTTTACACCATTGAAAAAATGAATGAATCACAAAGAAAAAAATACAACTGGTTGCCATGAAAACAATTGGTTTTCACGGCTAGAAGATGAAAAAAAAAATATTTTTTGCTATATTTAGATTTCTTTGCATGTAAGAGCAATACTAAAGTCAAGACAAATTATTTAGAGGCAGTACGAAGAAATTTCATAAAAATTATGAATATATATTTATGCACAAATTTTTTTCTTGGCAGAAACCATAATATCCTGTTCAGTTTTAATTTTCTTATACAAAAAAAGAGAAGTATTTATGTTGAAAATGTATATAAAACACTAACAGAATTGTCCTATTGCAAACTAAAGTTGTTAAATATGGCTCTTTATTACTAAAAATATAGCAGCATTAAATAAAATCACCATTTAAAGACTATTTTTCATTCATGATGAAACTTGAGTCAATTTAAGAATCAGAGAAGTTCAAGCTTTAAAACTGGAATTGAAATTACAATGAGTTTAGTGTGAGAAATTTATGTAAAGACTTAAATACATTCATGGTAGAATATTTTCAATAGCTATTTAATTTCAAGATGAAATCAGAGTTTACAATATCATTTTTTTAAAGTATAAAGAATTTTATTTTGTGATTATGCAGATATATGGAACTGCTTAACCACTTCAACATTTTCCCGAGATAAGTCAGGTTAAAAGCATTGTTTCTTGCTTTTAACCTGACTAACCTTTAACCATCAAATTACATCATACCTTAAATAAGCACAGCGGCCAAAATTAACAAACCCCTAAAAAAACATGAGATTCTTCACAGTTTAAAGGAAGTTTCACATAAAAAAAATTGTTTTTATTTTTGGAACCAGTTTGAACCAGTTCTGAAATTGAAACTATCCAAATATAAAAAAAACTATAACCAAAATCGAAAAGTAAAAACTAGCCCGGTTGTAGATCGTCCTCAGCTATCCTATGTAAAAAAAATCATTCAAAAATATCAAAATTCAAGCGAGGTATTTGAAAATAACATCCCCATACGATTAACATTAATTATCATTTGGATCTTTTTGAGTGACTAGTGTAGGCTCTTAATACACAAATTCATAGATCATGATGCGACTTCCTTCTTCTTTCTCCATTGTAGTTAATTTAGTAGGCTATATTTATTTAGATATCAACCACTATTTTGGAATAATAATATTTGCCTTACTTAATGACATTTTAAGGGGACAGATTATCTTTTCAACAATTTTCTTTATTTTTAAAAATATGGTTCAAATGATGAACTCACTGCATTTCAATGTTCAACTAAAAGTACATTTTGAAAAAAAAAATAAATAAACTGCACACATCTTCATATACTGTTATTTAAAAAAAATAAAATAAAAAACCTGAAGCCTAATTCCATGCACAGATTTATGACATATATAATAAAGAACATATACAAAAAAGTTTAAACCTCTATCTGAAATACAAAAGCAGCCCTGGCATTTTTAAAACATGAAAGTGAAAACATGAACATGGAGAAAAATTCGTTTAAAGTTATTTGTGTAGGTAATTGTGCTGAGTGTGAGTGTATTAACAAAATTTACAATATATCACGGTATAATTGCCTTATGGGTAAAAATGAAGTGTCAAAATATTTACAATTAAACAGGTTTTCGTTTAATATATTAAAAAAAAATGACTTTTTGACCAATTTTAAGGTAAACTGTCCAATTAAGGTGAATATTACCAATCCAAGATAGTGTAGATATCTGAATTTAAAAAATCATGCTAAATTAGCAACACTGCAACTTTTCTGCAATCCCCCATCCTAATATTCATTACAAGGTTCATACAAACTTTAGAAGGAAAAATTCAAGGAATCTAAAAGAATTCTAAGAATTCTTGTAGACTTCTCCAAGAATTTCAAAGGACTCAGGTATGCTGCACCCTCATTTAACATGCAAAATTTTTAATATCTTACATTAAAAGAAAAAATTAACAGAAAAGCATTTGAAACAAATTTTATTCTATTAAAATCTAACAATAGTGCTACAATCAGACCTCTCCCCCAAACAAAGAACTGGTTTACTGAATCATGGATACAACAACAGTCAAAATTGCTAAGACAGAATCACAAAGAACCTATGAAAAATTTCTCTATAGATAGGTGTCATCTTAAAAGGTATAATTCAAAGATATGTCTTTCGCCAGGACTATGAACTTTTTCTGTTTTAGACAGGCTTCTGTAAAAAAACACGTTCTGTTTTCACAGTATCCTTTGAAAGTGTTAAAACAAAACATATTCATTCTGTAGTACACCTCTGAAGAATATAAATGTATTACAATAAAATCTGTGAAGATGAGCTATCTTAAAGGAGAAAAAAATCAAGATTCGACGAAAACAACTCTATATATTTATACTTGCTAAGACTTGAAACCTATCTAACATGAAACTTTTTCCAGTTATGATTCCTTCTTGGCATGTTTTCTGTGAATACAGAATTCCCTCGGAAACATTTCATAGTCCTGATGACGGAAGGATAACTGTAGAAGTATATCTGCTAAGATGGAAATCAGTCTACATGAAATTTGTTAATGATCACAAGTGATTCCATTTACACAGATATTAATATAACTGGATTAGGCATAAAAATTCTTCATCTTGGAGCTTCAATGGAACCGAATGCTGCCAACACTTACAGAAAAAGGTGAGTTTATATGAACACAATAACGGCACATTGATTGAGCTCCACAACCTTTAATCTTTGTTCATTTTATAATTCTATATCAGACAATATTATCAATTACTTTAAATCTGTTGGCTGGAATGAATAAAAGTAACTTTATTCTTGAACTGGTTATTTGTGAACTTTTATTGCCAATTTCAAAATACTTTCAGTAATCTGAATATGATTTAATCATGCTAATGATGCCTTTTCAGCTCTAAAAGAGTTTGCATCAATGAGTAAGAAAAAGAGACTGGTGTTCAAAAGTGACCTATTCAAGAGAGCAGAATCCTTTGCTAAAGAAAATACGGATACAATTTTCTTTAACCATTCGCATTCATTTTCAAGTTGGCTATCGAATGAAGAGAGAGAATGCATTTTATGACAAACCTGAAAAATATTTCAGGAGATTAGGCCTGGGCCTTAAATCGATTTAACTCTTAAATCGATTTAAAACTTACATCGGAAACCCGATTTAACCATTGGTATTAAATCGATTTAAGCTAAAATCGGAAATCGCGATTTAGCCAATGTCTTAAATCGCGATTTAGCCATTATCTTAAATCGCGATTTAGCCATTGGCTTTAAATCGATTTAAAACAAAATACTGATTCAGAGCTAACATCGGAAAAAACGATTTATCTAGTTTGATGTATCTACCACTTACATGCCAAGCTGTTGTTAAATCGATTTAGGAGGATCCGATTTAAGCAAACATCGCAAGCCTCAATGCTTTCTGATTTAAGCCAAAGAAGGCAAGCTGGTGTTAAATCGATTTAGGACGATCCGATTTAAGCAAACATCGCAAGCCTCCATGCTTTCCGATTTAAGAAAAAGACGATTTAATGAAAACAAGGCAAGCTGGTGTTAAATCGATTTAGCAGGATCCAATTTAAGAAAAAGGCGATTTAAAAAAACGATGATTTAAGTAAGAATTGATATTTATTTATTTATTTTGTAAACAAGATTCAGAGTTTACGAGATTGGAATGTGTATTTTTCAGAAATTAAGAACTTATATAGTGGAAAGTTGAAAGGAAAAAGTAATGTTTAAATCTTAAAATCCAAATTCATCGAATTTCAATTTATATGCTAATGCAATCTTTTGATGATAAATTAAGTTTTCACATATTTGAGTAATATTGCAAAAATGTATTTTTTATTTTCCAATATTCTGTAATTAATTAAAATGTTTTAAAGTAGAATCCTGCATTGTTTCAAAAGATTGTTTTCCTGAAATTCATTCAGCATTTATATGATTAAAGATGATAATAATAATAAAGTTTTATATTTAAAATCCAAACTCATCGACTTGCAGTTTATACTTTTATGCATTCTTATGATGAAATATTCATTTTTTACATGTTTTAGTAATATTTTAACATTTATTTTTTATTTTCTATTATTTTGTAATTAATGAAATTATTTTAAAGGTATAGTCATGCATTGTTTTGTGTATCACTATTTGGCCGTGATCCACATGAAATATTTTTCTTTTACTAATAATATTTTTTTCCCGAAATTGATTGAGTATTTATGGTTGGAAAAAAAAGAATAAAGTTTCATATTTAAAACCCAAATTCATCGAATTTCAGTTTTTATTTTTATGCATTCTTTTAATGAAAAATTCATTTTTCACATGTTTGGGTAATATTTTAATACATATTCTTTATTTTTTATTATTCTGTAATTAATTAAAATATTTTAAAATAGTCATGCATCAGATTTGACATCCGATTTCAATGCCAGTCACATGGATTGAGTATCTTGCTGAAATTGATTCACTTATTATATCCAAATTCATCCATTTTTAGTTTATATTTTTATGCATTATTTTCATGAAAAATTAATTTTCATATGTTTAGGTGTTATGGGAATATTTTAGTTTTAGTTTATTATTATTTTGTAATTAATTAAAAATACTTTAATAAAGTTCTGTAATGAGTCAAGTAACTTTATTTTTACAGCAGAATGAGGGAGGGCTGGAGGAGGCATTCATTAGATTTTTCTGCAGATCTGCGATTTTTTGCTTTTTTGACATTTTGTTATCATTAAAAAGAGATATATTTTAAGATTATATTTTATTACTAATCTTAAAGGATGGCAACAACCACGAAAAAAATCAGCAATTTCAGTGATGTGCTCCAAGGGTCACACTTTCAATCCTTCTCCATCCGCTATATAAATGTCAGCATTTATGTTAAACAAATCTTATTTTAATCTAAAAGTTAAAAAGATATAAAATTGCACCTTATTTCTCATATCTCCCCCCCCCTTTTTTTTTACTACTTTTCTCATCATGATAAATGAATAGTTAAATTCATCATTGAAGTCTTTTAATATGCTTCTGTTTTACCTCAGTAACTATTTAAATCTGTGTCTGTAAAAAAAAAAAAAAAAGTGTATGTAGGCTGTTAGCAATGAAGTGCTATTTGAGTGGGCTAGGGGAAGCCCCCGCCCCCCCTTTAAGGAATTTTAGATTATAGCATGCATAACAAGTCAGACAAAAAAAAAGAAAAATCATTTTCTTTTATATTACTTCTTATAGAATGAGTTTATAAAATGTATTACAATAGGTCACTAATTTTTAAAATGGAAAAAAAAAAGCTTTTTTATGTGTAAAATATACCTCTTTTCAAAATTATTTGACTAATTAAAAGCTAAGTATACTAAATAATACGGGAGGGGGGGGGGGCACATAAAGATCGTATTTTGTTGCTAAAAATTAAAAAATAGGCTTCCATATTCTAAAATGTAAAATCGGTGTTAAATCGCGATTTAGCACTAAATCGCGATGTTGGATGGATGATAAATCGATTTAAGAAATTTCTACATCGCCCAGTCCTACAGGAGATCAATGTTTCTTTATTTCTGGTCTCGTTGGTTGCTAGAGAAAGAGCAGAGGGATATTGAAAGGTTTTGATGATGTTCTGGGTTTTTACAAAATAATGGCAATTTTTGTTATTGAACTCAACCCAAGCTTTTTTTTTAATAAATTGTTAATGAATATTACATAGTTTGGCATATTTTTATTTACTTATTTAGTATTATAATTTTGTTTTTTGCCATTGTACGGGATATTAAAGGTAGTTACAGAACTATGGGAAAGTTTGTATTTTTTGTACGAATTGAAAATGATACAAGAGACATTGGAAAAGTTTTTTCATTAATTAAACTACAACATTGAATTCAGGGAAGCTCTCCCTTCCACTCTCGAAGTATCAAAATGTCACCCTGGAAGATTCAGGATTTTATGCTTATTAATGGTCTAGAAAGTGCTACTCCTTCCCTGGAACTTCAAAGTGTCCCTTCCAGAGCTGCAGAAATCCCTCCCAGAGAAAAATGTTTGAATTCAACATTATTTTAGACACTAATTATGGCTTGTGAATGCCCAATTTAACATTGCTTCCAGAATTTTCATGGTGGGAATGAGAGTTCTGCGTATGGAGAAGATCATAGGCGACATACTGTCTTTAACAATAAGAAATCGAAAACATAAGTTGAAGCTAATCCACATGCCAAAGTCTGAGTAAAGTAAAATAACAGAAACCACCATTATTTTTTAAACAACCTAATACTTCCAAAAAAGTGCTAATACATCACACATAAAATCTTTCAAAAATTAACATCCTTAAAGTCGATCAGATATCAGAAGAAACTATTGAGGCCGAATATGCTGTTGAAAATGGTGAAACATAAAACAGAGAAACCCAGAAGAATTATGGCTGTTTTAAACAATTGTAACCAAAATATTTTTTCTAACATGAACTATATTTGCCATGCGTGCTTGTTACATTATTAGTTTCTGTAGCTGAAATTGTAAGACCTTTTTCTTAAAGTGTAAAACCTTATCTCAGAAACTCCCATGGGGAATTAATGACTGACAGGACTGGCACTTACGTGCCCTCATTATCCGGTATCTATTATAGCACAAGTTCTTAATTCAATGACAAGATATTAAACATGGAAATTGCTGTTTTAAACCATTTGATCTTAACTTTAATGTAAGCAACTATTTATGTTATGTGAAACTTTAGTTAAATATATTTAACTTTTCAGTATACACTCAGTTTTTATATCATAGTGATTATAAAATCTTTGTCATTGGTAAATATTAATGCAACTTCAGTGTATTATTAACTGCAATTACAGAGATTGGTCTTACTTTATTTTACACATACTATTTTTTTTAATTAAGAAATTAAATAAAGATATACCTAAATTCTTATAGTTGCTCGAAATACTGCTATTACACATACACACACATAGTAAATCCTGTCAAGACGTGATCACAAGGGGTTGAAAAAAAGTTCCATTTTAGACAGGATTGAGTTAAAGAAGTATAATTAATTATACTCCTAAGACACACTGCTTCAATAAGATCTATTGTTCATTTCGTCAGGATTTTGAAACTCTTCTATTTGAGATAAGATTCTATTATAGAAATATTCTGCTTTCACGGGCTTTACTTTGTTTATAAGTACATTAAAACCTGTTACAGCAGTATGACTAAAGATACTTTCAGACAGGTCTTTATCAAATTTAATTGTATGGCAATCCATATCAGGACCATGTAATGCTTCCATTTAAAACAGGTTTGAGTTATAGATAATTACCATTTTGATAGGTTTTACTATACATATAACATAAATAAGTATATATAAATGCAGCAAAACCTGTAAATAGGGAACTTGCCTATAACAGAAATATTCCATAGTTCCGTCGAAAAGAATACTGTACAATTACACCTGCTAACACGAAAACTTACTTAAAATGAAATATTTCATCACCTTTTGTAATTTCATCTTGACAGGTTTTACTACATATATAACATGAAGGAAAATTCTGGGCCCCTACCGAAAAGAAATCCTGGCTACAATTGCACAATATTCGTAATTTATTGCTTACTGGTTTCATAAAATTGAATGCAAAATTTCCAGTCAACTATTTTATGCAGTGACCAATGACCACATATATAGAGGCTAGACAAATCTCGAATACTCATGTATCACATGCACCTATAATTGTAAAGTAAATTTTGAAAAGAAAAAACTGTACGGCATATATGAAAAAAAAAATCTTTTTAGAATGGCAATGATCACTTTAATTTTACTTTTGTAAACATGAGATTTTATCTTACTTCCTTTAAAGATGAATCTTTTGTATGCTGAACATACTTCAGAAAGATTATTATACAGACAGTATTATTCACCGTATAAGATATATCTGCATTTTCTAATCTTGTACATTTCAATTAAATCATTGAAGCCACTACATTTTGCTTCACAATAATTTAAGGAGTTTTTAATGAGTATTTTGTATATTTAAGGAGTTTCAAGTATTCCTTGGAAGCTTTTTCCTTTCTAAAAAGTATCTAAGTAGTCTAAATGACCATGTAACTCCCTAACTTTTCATTCTGTGCATGTCATTGTCTGTTGCTTCTACTGAAGTAGAGAATGATAGCCTCTTGAGACCCAAGCTCGCGTTTTTGGCACACATTTCACCATTTTTAGGATTAAGGTTCTTTATGGGGCTAGAAAACTTTATACAGAGTTCATTCTAGGATCAAGGGCAGACAGGGTGCACTTCGCCACAAGAGGGCACTTGAAAGAAAAAAAAGGGGCACACTCATGAATTATAAAAAAAAAAAATCTAGTGTTTGTGTGTGTGTATATGTAAAATACATTTACAAACTTTGATTTTATTGATATATTGTATTTACTATAGACATAGTTTAACCCCTTACTCTCTTATGTTTAGTGGACTTGGATGAACTGAGGACCATTTTTTGTACAGGAATCTCAGTGCTCGCCTTTTTAGCTACTACTATTTCTAAACAATAATCTTCATGATAATTTACATTGCAAATGCTGTGGAAATTTACCTCAGAGATTATTGTTTAGAAATTGTAGTAGCCAAAAAAGGTGACCATTAAATTCACTGTACGGGCCATTAGCATGCAAAGTCACACTCAACAAAGAAGTGCAAAAGGTTAAATAGTAAAATTTACAACATATTTGACACACCTTTTATCATTAGCATAAAGATTTTATTTTTAAATCAAATCAGATGATTAGTCATTAATCTATAATACAGGGTCCGTACATATTTCTTTAAATAAAAATCAAAGAAGTTTAAGGACCTACAAATTGAATAAACTATAATATGAATGGTTTAATTTTTGAAAATACAAGTTTTAAATTTTCAAATGACAAGGTGTGTGGGGACTTTGGCAAGTGGCAGTAGAAAGTTAGAAGACTATTACTACATATAGCAGGCATTCTACCGGCTCTAGGGGCGATTCTGTGTAAAAAAAAAAAAAATTCTGAAATTCACAGCAAATTTTCTGAAAGGTTACAGCAGAGAGGGGTGGGGTGGGGGGAATACACTCCTGGCACTAATTACGTGTTTTTTTGCGGCCCCTTTGACAAAATTTGCATTTTTTCCCGATCTTTTGACGAAATTTGTCATTTTTTCGTGATCTTTAGATGAAATGTCAATTTTTTTTACGATCTTTTGATGAATTTTGCCATTTTTTTTGCAATCTTTTGACGAATTTTGCCGTTTTTCACTAAATGTTTCATTTTTTTCACGATCTATTGACATATTTTGCGGCTTTTTCACGATGTATTGACGTATTTTGCCTTTTTTTGTGATCTTTTGACGAAATTTGCTGGGGTTTTTTTTTTGCGATCTTCTGACGAAATTTGCCGTTTTTTCACAGTCCTTTGATGAAAATTGCGGGTTTTTTCGCGAACCTTTACAAAATTTGCTCTTTTTCTGCGATTCTTCGATGAAATTAGCTTTTTTTTTTCCGTGATCCCTAGACGAAATTTGGCTTTTTCCGCGATTTTTTGACAAAATTTGCTATAATTTTGATGAAATTCATTAATTTTTCGCAATTCTTTGACGAAATCCGCAGACCTGTTATGAAAATTTGCGTTTTTTTTCCCCATGATACTTTGCTGAAATTTGTGCTTTTTTTTTGCGACACTGACGAAATTCGGGATTTTTATGCGATTTTTTGATAAAATTCGCTGTTTTCGCAATTGCTTGACAAAATCCGCTATTTTTTCACAACCCTGTTACGAAAATAGTTTTTTCTGCAATATTGTGGTGAAATGTGTTGCTTTTTTCGTGATCCTTTGACGAAATTCAGCTTTTTTCCATGATTTTTTGACAAAATTCGCTATTTTTTCACAATCTTTTGACAAAATCTGCTATTTTTTCACAATCCTTTGATGAAATCCGCTATTCTTTCGCGACCCTGTTACAAAAATAGTGTGTTTTTTTGCGATATTATGACAAAATGTGCCACCTTTTTTCGAGATCCTTTGGCAAAATTCGGCTTTTTTCTGCGATTTTTTAACGAAATTACGCATCTCACGGGCCGAGTAAGAGCATTTTTTGCGTGCCGTCTCCGATTTTTCGTGCCAGGACATCGTTGATGTTTACAAATAGTTGACAGTTTGCTGGGATGAAATTTATTTAAAGGGCTTTTTTTTCCGGCTGTTTTTTCAAGTGATAGGGCTCATGGGGCAGGGCTTTAGGGCAGTGGGGGCATCAGGACGGCAAAATTTGTAAAGAAGAGCAGGCAGAGCAGCCTGCCCCACGAAAATCACCTAGAATGAACTCTGCTTTATATATATTCATTTATTTTTAAAACTAAAAAATATATAGAGTTTTGGTGCATCCAATATAATTGACATTGGGTCTTAGTCTTGTAAAAACATATTATTGAATTACACGATTTTTAATGAAAAATTCTTAATTGCAAAGATTCCTTTCATTATAAATGTGTTTTTATCGTTCATACATCACCTATAAATATTGCACAATTTAAATTTTTTCATTATCAAAGAGAGAAAGTATTTTTGAATGAAATTCATTTGAAAGTGTAAATCAATTTAGTGACTTTTTAAATAGTTTTTTTTTTTAAAGGAATTTAAAAAAAATCTATCACATCAATAAAAGTTCTTTCTAAAAGAAATTATAAATACCCATATAGCACAGGAGCTCCCAGATTCCTCCCCGGGAGCTCCAACTCATCCCAAATTGCTCCCAAAATTAAAATGACAAATGCAGGCTCTCCTGAGGAAGCTAATTTAAGGATATCCTCAGGAGTAACGTCCTGAGAGATTCCTGAGGAGCAACCTCCCTGGGGATGTACCTAGGAGGCCACCTTCTAGGAAGACCTTCCTGGGGACATCCCTAGGAAGCCATTTATTTGGTATTAAATAGATTTTTGTTAAAAATAACAAATATATATTTATAATTTGACTCTGAAATATAATATAAGATATGTGTGGTTGTGAATAATAACGTGGAAAGACGCAAACCAAACATGTTATCCAATAAACTATAAAATAAACAATGTGAACGATGGAACAATCATCTTATTAAACATGGTAATACAATATACATTTGTATTTTAAAGAAAGTTTTTCTAAAGATATAATTTTAATAACTCAGAATGGAAATATGCATTTTTCCATTGAAGCAGTTTTTTTTTTTAACTGTAATCTTCGAAAATATCTATCCATTCGCATCAACACTTCGCGCACTTCAACTTAATATAAGCTTTTGAAGTTTCATCTCAGCGAGCTAGCATTGCATTTCCTATTTCCTGTTGCCTTCGATAAACGCTAGTTTTTGCTGATTTTCCTTAGTTTTTGCTAGTTTCCGACTCTTCTTTTTTTAATTTAAGAGGTAAGTAAAGTTTATTTTAATTTTTCATAGTGTAGTATTTATGCAATATGTAAATTCTCATTTGATATCGTGATTGCGCAGTAAAATAGTAGTATACTCATTTCCACACGTGTAATACAGTCACTTGGAAATATGATCATTTGTACGTTTATTTGGGTCTTGAGGTCTTATATTGATTGCAAATATAATTTTAGATTCCAATTATTTAGGAAATCAGAAAAAATGCGAAATAACCAGGGAAAATCCTTGGGGGGAAAAGAATCCTATGCAATTGGAAAAAACAGCAAAGTTTAGTTTTTAATGAGACAATTCATTTATTTTCGGAAAATTTTTCATTGTTTTTATTTCATAGTCTAATATAATTTGTGGTACTGTAAAGATTTTAAAAATAGTAATTAAAATTTCAGGAGGGCAGTCTATGCAGTTTTTGTTTTTTTTTTATGGTGTCCATTTCGCAAGTTATTTTTGTGAAAAATACAGTGGCTCACATTTGTTTTCGGACACTTGCGTTTTTGAAACTTATTTATAAAAAACATCATCTAAATATTAAAGGATCTACTTAAAAAAATTTTCATACAAACTTTATTTTCTCTATAATACAACATATATTGTAATGAAAATAAATTCAAAACTTTTTTTTCAAAAAATTAGTCTGCTGAGAAAGGGCTAAAAACAATCTCACATAAGTAATTGGACACTTTGAAGATTCAACAAATGTAAACAAAAATATGCAAATAATCAAACATTTTAATACTTTGTTGGGTATCTTTTAGCTGAAATCATACTTTTAAAACGTTTTGGCATGAATGCAACTAGTTTTTTGTGTAAGAATGTTCAATTTTGTTCCATTTCTCTGTTAATACTGTTTTAAGTTGTTCTTTCGAAGAAATATCCATGTTTTCTAGTTCTTTTCTCCAGTTCATGGCGCACATTTTCAATTGAGTTTAAATCTGGAGAATATGGTGGAGTGGGAGTCTTGATAACTTTGGAACAGTTGTACAGCAGCCATAAGCGAACATTTAGGGCTGTATGTTTGGGATCATTATCTTGATACAAGTTGCATGCATTTTGAATTCCAAGTTTTTGGGCAGATATTTTCAAGCTTTCTTTCAGGATATTTATATACTTATAATATTGGTCCATATTATTTCCAATGGAAACTAAATTTCACATACCAGAAGTAGCAAAACATCCCCAAACCATTATGCTTCCATATCCATGTTTGACAATACATTTTTCAGATTGACCTCTTCATTGGGCTTTCTCCACACAGTTATTCGACCATCAGACCCAAATATGTTAAATTTTGATTCATCTACAAATATCATGTTTTTATAAAACGATACATCCTTGTCTACCATGGATTTTGCAAAATCCAAACATAACTTTCTTACTCTTTCATTAATGAATTTTTTTCTTCTGGCAACTCTACTGTTGTATCCATATGATCTGATAACTCGTCTAACAGTTTCAGGGTTTATTTTTATTGCAAATCTGTTTTCTAATTCTGTTGTAAGTTTCACTGCACAAATTCCTAGTTTTTTCTTGATTTTATGCATAATAAACCTTAGATTCCTGAGAGTTAGCTTGTGAGAAGCTCCTGATTTTAGTGCTTTTTCAACAGTTTCATGTAGTTTCCATCATTTTATAATAGCAAAAACAGTTGAATGATTCACTTTAACAAGTTTTGTGATAGTTCTAATGCTTTTACCACCTTTAAAATGTTCTATGATTAAATTACGAATGGAATTTGATGTAACGTTGTAGCGTCCGGCCATGTTCGCTTCAAATATAGAAATGTAAACAAATTTACATGAATTAGTAGTAATTTCAAAGTGCAGACGATAATATTTGATATATATTTCCATTTATAATAAAAAATAAATAAAAAATATCGTCTGTCAAAAAATTTAGTAAAGCTTTCAAGTGTCCAATTACTTATGTGAGATTGTTTTTAACACTTTCTCAGTAAATTAATTTTTTGGAAAAAAAGTTTTGAATATATTTTCATTACAATATGTAGGTTTTATTATACGGAAAATAAAGTTCATATGAAAATATAACTAGATCCTTTAATATTTAGATGATTTTTTTTATAAGTAAGTTTCAAAAACACAAGTGTCCAAAAACAAATGTGAGCCACTGTCTATTTTGTAACGAAAGATGAAATCCTCATTGTTACTCAAATGTTACTCAAATTCGAGCCAAGTATTTATTAATCATATCTTCTGCTAATTTTTTCTTTTCTGGTAAGCATGTTTTGATTGCAAATTACATTTTAAAGCCTAACAAAACAAAAAGTAGTGATAATTTTGTGAAGGGAACTATTTTAAGGGGAATTTTATGAAGGAACCTATTTCATTAAAAAGAATTTAAATTTTGTAAATAGGCCTGTTACTTGTTAAATTGGGATTATCAATTCGTTAAATCAAAATTTTTTGTTCCATTTTCGTCAGGAGCATTAAAAAATGCACTAAATCGAGAAATTCATTAAATTGGGGGCCGATTGTATTTTGTAAATCTTTAATATATGATTAATAATTCATCTAAAAAAACTCCCTTCCTCCCTCCCCCCTCCAAAAAATAAATTCTTTTTTGCTCCCTCAACTCACGAATTTCACTTTTCTGCTCTGCTGACTTAGTTCAGGGCTTGAAATTCAACTTTTCCCCAGAATATGGATCTTCCTCCCAACATTTTATAAATGGAGGCGAGTTCAACTGTTCGTGGAGGAGGAAGGGGGGAGATAACCCAGTTATTCTTTATGTGTCACCTAAATAATTACGGTAATACTGACATAACAAAATACTATAAATCAACAATTTGGAATAATTTACCGAAATGTTTATTTTAATTAAAATAAAAGAACAAAATCAAGCTTTATCCCCATATCTATTTTTCAACTTTCATCCAATGTCAATTGACAATTGGGCCGTAAATTTAGATTTTATCTGATTTTCTGTGCTAAAGCTGCTTTCACAAGGTACACTTTTGACAAACACAGAGCAACTTTTATAACTTTGGAAATAAGTTTAATCTCATGGTTATTAACAGAGACCCGGAGCCGGAGCGCTCCGGAGCTATGTTTTCCCTGGAGCTGGAGCTCTAAATTTCCCCCTGCTCCAGGGCTCCTTTAGTTTTTAATACTTTTTTAAATCTTTTTTTTTCCGTCTTAAGTTTCCAGGCTTAAAATATTTTAATTACATCATTTTTCAGTATTCTATCATTTTTTAGGATTTTTTTTTTTCTTTTTTATTAGAGATGAAAAACTTTTCAAAACATGGTAACCCTACTTTACTTTTACTTTCTACTTGAGCTAAATGACAAAACTATTTGAAAACAAATATGGCCGCCTGTTTACATGTGTAGTTGTACAATTTTGGTTGTTTGAAAAGTGTAGAAGAAATTATTCCAATTTAAAATCTTAGCAAATCATTCGGGTCTCACGAGACAGGTGTTACAACCTGTAAATTCTACCCACAACCAGACCAAAACCCGCAAAAACTATTTAAAAGTAACCTGCAACCCAAACGAATATACAGATTCAAAAGTTATAATGTTTTAACCATTTTTTTTTTTTTTTAACTACAATTTCTTGAATAAGTGTTATTTGAATGTTATGTATTCTACAGCTTATGGATACATAGTTTGGAAGTGTACTGTAAAACTTCCACATAAAAATTTATGCAGCAATCTTTAAAAGAATCTTAACTGTATGTTAAGAAAAATTGGAATTTCTGTAGAAATTGAGCATGATTTCATGATTTTTGTACAACCTGGGCTGGTCAAACTTTTAGTTTTTGAACTAGTTCAGGCTGGCTCAGCAGTATGAAACTTTCTCACACATTTATGGACTTATTTTTATGAAAAAACACCGCAAAACATGAAAAAATGCTAAAAATTGTGAAAAATTCAAAAATTGCAGAAGACAAAATTTACTATCTTGGGCAAAAAAGATTAAAATTGGGTTTCTTTAACCAATGTCAAAAATTGCCACAAACCACTAAAAATCTCGTACAAAATACTCCTCCCCCCCCCCCAAAAAAAATCTGCTTTCCCCCCGTCTCAGTTCATAAAAGTTTAAAACTTTTAAAAGTTGTTTTGTTTAAAAAATTTTCTGTTCTATCTGTTACTTTATTATAGCAATAAATAATCAATCATAAAATTTTCTTCTGCCTCTGCTGAAATTGGCATCCCTTTTCTTCTCCTCTCTTACTAAGTACATGAAATTTAAAATGTTTAATTCTCTTTAATTTTAATTATTTTCTCCAATTTGTAAATTTTTAGTAAGGTAAATAAATAGCAAGACATCTAATAACTATGATGTAAAAAAAATCATGAATTTTAAAAAATCAAAAAAATCTGATTTTTTTGATTTAAATCAGATTTTTTTTGATTTAAATCTGATTTTTATGATTTTTTTCCCATCGTTCAAATACTGAATAGCTACCAAGAGTTTTAGGTTTCCAAAACAATTAAACCACTAATTGCTAACATAATCTATGTTTTTACACTTTAATTAATAAAATTATAATTATAAGTTAGTAATTACAGAAATTATAAAAACTACAAATTGCTAGTTTCATTAGGTAGTATCATACAATAATGTAAAACTTTATAAATACTAGTGATATTTAACATTTATTAAAATCATTAACTGCATTTTATATTAAATAGTTAACTTCAAATTAATAATTATTAAACAATTAACTCTCTAATTAGGAACATATTATACATTTTTAAGCCTTAATTATTAAAATGATAATAATGTAGTGTTCATTTTAGAAAGAAAAAGGGCAGGATGCTAGTTCCGAAAAAGGGCACTATTTCATAAGGAAATATATTAGTAATGTGTTTAGTAATGATATAAGAGAATAATCTTTACACTAGATTAATATTAACACAATTATTCTAATTGGTAAACAAATCATATTAGATGTAAATTTTCAACTGGGCGAAAAATGTCCGGACCAGGAATCGAACCCGGGACCTCCTGGCTGAAGCCGCCAGTGCTCTGCCATCTGAGCTATCCCGGACGATTCTGGTCAAATTTTTTCACCCAGCTAACCTTGATGATTACAGCATCTGGTCTGAAACCTGGTTCAGCTCAACAGAATAAATCTCAGGTAATGGAACTCCAGAAATCGCTGGATACGAAATTACACTAGATTAATGTTACCACAATTATTCTAATTGGTAAACAAATCATATTAGATGTAAATTTCCAACTGGGCAAAAAATGTCCAGACCAGGAATTGAACCCGGGACCTCCTGGCTGAAGCCGCCAGTGCTCTGCCAAAAAAAAAAAAAAAAAAAAGTTCGACCAGAATCGTCTGGGATAGCTCAGATGGCAGAGCACTGGCGGCTTCAGCCAGGAGGTCCCGGTTTCGATTCCTGGTCCAGACATTTTTCGCCCAGTTGGAAATTTACATCTAATATGATTTGTTTACCAATTAGAATAATTGTGTTAATATTAATCTAGTGTAATTTCGTATCCAGCGATTTCTGGAGTTCCATTACCTGAGATTTATTCTGTTGAGTTGAACCAGGTTTCAGACCAGATGCTGTAATCATCAAGGTTAGCTGGGTGAAAAAGTTCGACCAGAATCGTCCGGGATAGCTCAGATGGCAGAGCACTGGCGGCTTCAGCCAGGAGGTCCCGGGTTCGATTCCTGGTCTGGACATTTTTCGCCCAGTTGGAAATTTACATCTAATAATCTTTAGTATGATAAATAGTGTCCTTAATTTTTAATAATTTTATGAACCACAAATTGAAAAATACAATTAAATACCAAAGTGTTTTAATAATATCCTGTTTTTTCTAAAGAAATAAAGTTCTATTACTTTTGCAAGATCTTGGGCACATGAATTTAGAAATACTGTAGAATGGGGAAGTTTTTCACAAGAAATCTCGGGCGACAACTACAGGTGAATTTAAACTATTTTTTTTTAAAGGCCGGGTGCATTTTGCCAATTTCAAAAGGGGCATGGTGCAGCACCATTAAAAAAATAGCCTAGAAGGAACAGTATAAGTAATTACAGAATTTAAAAAAAAAAAAAAAAAAAAACATTTATTAAACCTATACCGAAGAAGCTCTTGCTGTGCTTAGCATTTTGCTGCAATTATTTCTTTTTCTCTTATGCACTCACTTACAATTTAGAATGTTGAGAAAATGTCATTCTTTCATTCTTCTTTAACTTGAGATTTCTATTAATTACTATTTATTCTTTTACTAGTAGAAATGTATTACTCTTGCTATTTGTATTTTATATAAAATAATGCACAAATTGATTACCTAAAGGAAATTATGATATTGCAAATTATATTAGATTTAAATATAATTTTTAAGTGAAACTGTTTTAATTTGGATAAAAACTTAAAAACAATGCTTTTTACAAAAACTATTGTTTTTAATTTTTTACAATACTCAAGAATTAAGCTTAGAAACAGTTATTTAAAGCTCTTTTTTTGTTTATTTATAAGTCAAAATACCTGTAGAAACTTTCAAATCATGTTCATGTTAGGTAATATTAATAATTTTTTTGACATTTTAAACATTTAGAAATTTTTTGATTTAAATCAATGATTTTTTTTTTTAAATGTTGATTAAAATCGTTGACACCCTACTAATAACCCCTTAAAAAACTGCTTTTCTCCCTTTGATCATCACCTAACCACGTTAAAAATCTCATTCTTTTTTTTTTAGCATTTCTGCTCTATCTGTTACTTTATTTTCTTGTAACAATAAATAACCAGTCATCCCGACCCCCACCTGAAATTGAATATCCCTCCCACTACTAAGCACACAAAATTTAAAGCATTTAAAACTCTTTTAAGTATTTTTTGTCCTATTTGTAAATCGTTAGTAAGGCAAATAATCAGTTATCTAAAACTCCTGCCCCCACCAAAAAACACTACTTTTCCCTTTTAACCTACACCTCCCATTCACAAAATTAAAAATCTTTAAAAGTCTTTTTTTGTGCTCTATTTGTTATTTTATTGTAACAATAAATAATTAACCACCCAAAATCTTCTTCACATTCGAAATTGCCACTTTCCCCTTAGCCCCCTGCTTTTTTCCCTAGCACACAAAATTTAAAGTCTTTAAAACTGTTTAACTTATTTTTTTCTGTTCTATTTATAAATCTTTATTAAAAATAAATAATAATCTAATAAACTTCCCACCCTCATAATTTCTGTTTCTCTCCTCTCCTCTCCCAATGCACAAAGTTACTAAATTACTTCTCCTCTTACCTCCTCTTTCCTATCATACAAAACTTAGTTTTTAAAACTCTTTCATTTTTTATTTTTTTCTGCCTCAATTGTAAATCGTTAGCAATGATAAATAACTACAGCAAACACCCCCCCCCCCTCCAAAAAAAAAAAGGAAAAGAGATTATGCTTCTCTCATTTTGATACCCCCTCTGCACCCCAGCTTACAAAGTTTAAAATCTTTAAAACTTTTCTGTTCTGTTTGTTTCTTTTTATTGTAACAATAACTAATTGCTCATCTAAATTCCTTACCTCCCTCCCAGATTTTTCCACTTTACCCTTCTCCCTTCCCTGTATTTTAAAATATTAAAGCTATTTAATATTTGTTATTTTTTTGCCCTATTTACAGGGGTAGAAGTGACCAATTCATAAAATATAGGACATTTAGAAAATAAAGTTATTGAAAATATTTTGCTATAAAAAACTTTTTTAACACATAAATTTTCACTAATTTACGATATTAAATAAATTTTCACTAATTAATTATGTTAAATCAAGATACAATCTTAAAAAACAAATATAAAATGAATTTTTCCATTGTTGTTCTTAAGTCTTCTTGGTGAGATGGAAATTTTCCAAACCAACAATGTATATTTTCAAGGAAACCTGTGATGTTTGAGAAAGTCTCACATGTGATAAATACCCTTGCCAAATGCATTGTGAGCAATGTGTAAATTATAGGTTCCAACACTAATTAAGCCAAATTTTCTTATAGATTGTACTTCTCAATCCAAAATATTAAAAGTTGATTTATTTACATTATAATAAATAATTTAGCTCCATTTTAGAGGTTTTCATTGTGCTATCATTAGGATAGAGGATATCATTATGCTGTTTGCTATGTCTGTTGCAGTTGCATGACCTAAAAACTCACTTCCAATATATTTTTTTTTTTTTTTTTTTTGCGATACTTCTAATTTTCTCCCTTTAATACCACATAAAAATATCTAATTGTTTTAAGTTCTGGTCATTTAATGTCTCATCATACATGAGAGTGAAAAAAGGGGATTCTTGCTTGGAATCATCCCTAATTTGTTTTAAAAATTTTGAGACAAGAGACCAAGGTATATGGCATATAATACATTCTTTAAACTTAACTGCATACCTTGTGGCAATCGAAGGCATGTCTAAAAATCCAGCTATCTATGAAACACCCTCCCTCTCATTTGTAAGTGGCTAAAAGTATGAGCATCATGTGCAGGACTGAGCTATTGATTGTTCTTGCATGGAAATACAGAAAAACAAAACAGCAGAAACAATCATAAATGCTAGCGGGTGATGGTATTAACCACTTCACCGGCGACAGGTATGGGAAAACAGTGCTTTTACCCCCGGCTTATCTCGGGGCAGCCGGTGAACTGGTTCATACCAAATATATGAGAAACTAGAGAAATATAGGGCATTTCTAAAAGTTATTTTATAAATATAGGAAATATAGGACAACTTTGACCCCTGTTATAACTATATTATAATGATAAATAATCACCTAATTAAACTCCCCCTCTCCCAAAAAAATCTTTGCTTCTCCTCCTTTACCCTCTTACACTTTAAAATGACAATACACTCAACTCTGTGAAATCTGCCGATGTATAATCCACAAATGTCTATTATCCACACTACATATTGGAATGTAAACAATGACATTTGTTATTAACAGTTAAACTCATAAAGTTAAATTTATTTTCTCTTTTTTTCATGAGTTATCATTTTTCCAAAGAATAAATATTTAAGTGTAAATTAGATATAAACATTTAAATTTCCTTGAGCAACAAAATTTTATCTTGAGCAAGAAATAATGAGTGTTCATAGTCTAAAGAAAATAAATATTGACAACAAACCAAAACTATCATTTTGTTGTCACAAAAGAATAATCAGTAAAATTTGTATTGCTTATAATTTTTCTTTTAATTAACTTAGTTATTAAATATACTAAACCAATGTTGCACTATGTTTTTCTTTTCCATTGTAATTATAATTTTTGTACAGTTGTTCCTAATTTATAGCCAGACTTTAAAAAATAAAATGTAAACAAAGGATGATCTATAATCCGCAAAAATGTATAATCCATAAAACCTTTGGTCCCTAAGTGTGCGGATTTCACAGAGTTGACTGTATAATTAATTAACCCTCTTAATTCCCCCCGTGTATTCTCCTAGCCAGGCCTGCCAACCTTTGAAAATGAAAAATCGTAGCACACAAAATTAAAATTAATCTGGAGATTGGTTGGTTGTTTTTTTGTGTTTCGTAGCCATCTTTTGGCATTCGTAAAAGGAATAACGTATCAGTCTTTAAACTCAATATAGTAAATTTCTTCCTCTGAAAATTTTTATACAATTTATAGAGTTTCGCAGTTCTTTTCGTTTCGCAGCGCTTTTTTTTTTACATTTGTAAAAGGAGCCTGGTTCCAATTTTTTAGCCCAGTGCAGTAAATTTTGACGAAATTCGTGATTTTTTTCTCACGATCATTTCAGGATATGCTAAAATTTTCCCCACAATCATAATTTACATTTTTCTATCACGATTCTTTGTTGAAATCCACTCTTTTTACCATGAACTTTTGACGAAATTCGCATTTTCACCATGATCCTTTGACGAAATTAGTGTTTTCCTTCTGCGATCTTTCAGTGAAATTTGCGTTTTCGTACTGATCTTTCGATGAAATTTGCATTTTCATACTGAGCTTTTGATGAAATTCGCGTTTCCTTTCTGCAATATTTTGATAAAATTCACGTTTTTACCACGATCCTTTGATGAAATTGATTTTCTTCTGCGACCAATTGATGAAATTGATTTTTTTTATTCGGTCATTTGTCGAAATTCGCGATAGTTTACCGCAAATCGTGCGATTTTGCAGACTATTTCAAACCTTGCCCCTCAAAGACCCCCCCCACACACACACACACTCCAGAAATTCTAAAAATGGCACCCCTGTTTCAAAGGTTGGGAATTCTGTATAAATATTTACAGAAATACGATTCACTCGTGGTTAATATACATAAAGTGTGTTTTATGTTAAGAAGTTTGTTTTGAAGCTCAGATTTTTTTTCATGGGATTTTTTAATGTCCACATTTTCGGACTCTAATGGCCAATTTTTTAAAACTTTCGAAGATGAATACTTTGAAATTTTGGAAATTTCAGATCAGAATCACTCCTAAAAAATATGCTGCATGGGATAAAAATCGTAATTAGAAACAAAAAATGCATTTGTGTTTTTGCAAAAAATCATAGTTTAAGACAGATTTTCGTAGCATCATAGTTTATAGGTCCAAATCGTAGCAACTACGATATTTTCGTAGCAGTTGGCAGGTCTGCCTAGCCCATCTTCTTTTCTTTTTCTTCCAAGTTTAGCTCTTAAAAGCCCATGGTATCATTTATGATACCATCAGTATTCCCAATTTAGTGGGTTTTTTATTCACATATTCCGTATTCACACCAGAAACTTAAAATGAAAATTTTTGATTTATTTAATAACAGACATTTTGTTATTAAAATAACTGAAATTTACTATTTAGAGTTTCCAGATATGAATTCCAATTCCCTGAATTACATAATTTCTGGAACGCATTCTACCCTAGGCATTTAAGGGCTAAAATTTCCTTTTGTTTTCTGCTGTATCTGTAGGAGAGAGGGGGGTACCTTTGAACTGGGGGCACCTTTGAACACTGTAAATATTTTCCTTTAAATACATTATATTTTTTAAATATACGCGTCAGCACAGTATTACTGCTTCAATGTAACAAGAATACAAAGCTTTACTGTTTTGCATGCCCACTACTGTCTAAACAAGATATGTATACTTTGCTCTCTTGAATCTAAACTTAACAAAATAAAGTTGTAAGCTTTTTCTTGATAATCTTGTATCCCTAAAATTATAATTTACTATTTAATACCTAAATAAAGATGTTAGGTAATAAGGTTTATAAGGTTTGTTTTATTCAAATTCTCAAACCGAATTGAGTAAATAGTTGTAATGGAAAACTATGTGATGGGGCACCATTGAACAATTAAAACTATGAAGTAAAGAGTTGTAGATGTATCTAAATATTATTACTGTTGAAAATTTTTTTTAAATATGAAGATTAAGAGATTAAGTGTTATTATAGTTAATATGAAAGTTGTACTGATGCAGGGCTTCAAGTACAGGCAAATTCAGGACACACAACAATAATTCATGATTTAGCAGTTTTGTCTAACAAACTTTATACTGTTTCATTTACAATGGTAAACATTATTTCTGGATTTAATAACAGGGTTTTATCCATTTTCTATAACAATTTGAATGTAAATGATTTCATTTTGGTTCAATTTCATGCAAAAAAAACCTCTTCATTATGTTAGTCAGATTAAATTGCTTAATGTCAGGTTTCTTCATAAAAAAGAACTACGGTATATTTTCCAGAGACATCAGATATCAATTTGGTGGATTTTAAGGATATTGTATAAAAAAGTTGCCACAATTAAACATATAATTGGAGGGATCCTTCGCTCTGTCTCAACAAAGTGTTCTGATGGATACAAATTTGGTTAAATAATAAAAAAATAGTAATTTCAGTTAAATGTAATTGCATAATTTTATTCTTATTATTTTAGATTTTGGAAAGATACACAGTTTTTAATAAATACTGCCAATATTTTCGTATTGTGTTTATTTGTTCAAAGGTACCCCAACATGGGGCAGGTTTGAACAGAAAACTTGCAGCTTTTTAAAGCCTCACAATATATTTATTTTGTCTGAAAACTGTAATTTTTTATTTCATATGATGCAGAATTACATTATTTCTCTCACGAAATATTTAAAAGTCAATAAATATAATTCATGTAAGAAATATGTGGATTCTTTAAAAAAATGTTCAAAGGGGCCCCCTCTCCCCTATTTGTTATTTTAAAATAACTATGAGCAATAGTCTATGCCAAAATCTCCCTTCCCCGCTTGGCATTTAATTTTGACTTAAATTTAAAAGTTGTATTTACAAAAATTATATACTGCATTGAAAAATGTATATTATAATTCAATAGTTTGTTCAATTTGTAGGTCCTTAAATATTTTTGGTTTTGGTCTTTAAAAGCAGAGCTGCGGAGTTGGAATCAGGTCCATTTTCGAGCAAAAGAGTCAGAGTCACCAAACAACAAACCGATTCAGACTCCAGCTTTTTTTTTGTTAGACAGTTTGAAGTGAAATTAAACTAATATGTAATTTTAAATTTATAAAAAGGAATTATTTTTGACTATACCAGGCTACCTAAGTTAAAGATGCCCAGTATACTGACTGGTATATAGAGTAGATGAAAATAGTTTTTAATTGAAAACTCTAGAATATATTTTACATTTAGTACTTTCCCTCAGATTTTTTGGGTTGATCTGAGGAAGTATGAGCTTGCGGCAATATATTATGGGAGAGAATGCAGGCACGGTAATACCATCTATTGCTGAACTGCCATATCTCTTCATCAGGGTTGGCATTTTTGCCGGCAAAAAGGTATTTTTGTCAGGACAGTGGCAAAAACTGGAAAAAACCAGGGCAAAAATGGAAAAAAATGGCAAATTCTTATTTGTCTTTAATGTGTAATAACATCTAAAAGCTAATAAGGATAATAATGATATAAACAATTAAATTTAATAACAATCATTTAATATTTTTGTTTAATTTGCTAATTAATAAATATAATTAAATATTTTTACATATTTTAAATCTTTTATAAAATAGGTGGGATTCATTCAATTTAAGAACCAAATTAAAAATCGGATACCTATTTTTTTTTTTTCTTAAGTAAAGTATTTTGTCAGCCATTAATATTTTTTTAATTATCAAAAGGTTTTATATAACTTTGCTACTTTTGTTTAATGTAATGAGTCTTAAAAATATGTAAATATTTAAGTCTTTGGTGCTAATTTATAATTATTTATCTAATGAAACTAGTCTGTTACAGATAAAAAAAGCAATTAAATCAAATTGAAAATTATATATTGAAAAAACTCTTATGTCTTGTTAGGAAACTAGAATTTTTTTCCCTCCCTCTTACACTCCAAGAATGAGACAAAAAGTTACATTCTTTACTTTCAATAAGTAGTCTGTAGCCATTTTATCTTGCTTGCCATTGTATCCATTTTCTACCCATTATCGAAAGATTTTTTTTCATTTGTGCAAACTGAAATTTGAAATAAACTGTCAACAAGTACTCTTTCTAAACTTGTTTATTGTTATGCTATGCTAAAACAGCAAAAATTAGGTTTTGATGGAGATATCACTGAATTATTTGAAATTTAATAAAGTTCTGCTTTAAATATAATTTTATATTAAAAAATTGAATTTAGAATACAATTGTTTATTTGAATTTCTAACACATATAAACATAAATGCTTTACTCATCTTGAGCCTCCACAGTTCTATTATGTGAAAAATCATTAATAATTGTATAAACATGAATAAATAATTAAGTTTTCTATTTATTTATATAAAATTAGTATTTTTTTCTTTTATAATTTTGTTATAAAATTAGTATTCTTAAATAAAATGCATAATTATACTTATTTAACTTAAGAGTTCAGAAATAAATTTAGAATATTGATTTTTTAACTAAGTAAGTATTAAGTTTCTTTTTTCTTTCATGAAATATTTTTTTCTCTTTTTCAGGGAAAAAAAGTAAATGGACAGCCTATTTTTGCCACCACTTTGGCAAAAACCTATTTTTGTTGGGATGGTTTTAACCAGGTTTTTTTCCGCCTACGGCAAAAACTTACCAACCCTGCTCTTCATAATTCAGCAAAGTACGGAACAGAAATAAGGAGAGAAAAGACAGGAAAAGTAAAAGATAATTTGCACAGATTAAACCATGATGACCAGAGAAAAAAAGGTATATGCCTGGATCACCACTTGATGAGACCTGCTCAGCTATTTTAGTAAGTAAAATGATGATAATGCATCTTAACATATTAAGAGGTAGAATAAAATGATACAATATGCATATAGGAACAACACACTAATGCTACTTTTAATATTGCTTCAGTGAAAAAAAAGTGACATTCTACAAATCATGTGATCGTACTAATTTATTTCTTTTGTGCAAAATAGGTTCTCAGGCAAGCAACTGCAATGCTTTCAAAAAGACCAGAAAAAGGGACTAAAACACAAGAAAAAGGGATTTACACATGGATTTTTTAAAATTATAAATACTTTTCAGATAATACTTTCAAGATAATTTCTAAATATACATATGAATATACAAGCTATAGATTTTTACATTTTAAATTACAGTAAATTCTGTCTAAGGCAGACTGTGTAAGCCGGAAATCTATCGCGGAAATTTTTCTAAGTCCCAGCGAACCCAAAGGAAATAACATTAATCCATGCTGTTTAATCCGGAATCTGCCTGACGTGGAAACGGAAAGGTTTTTAAGATCCCACTGAACTGAAAATTTTGTATAAGGCGGAAAAAATTATATTTTAAAAACGAAATGATTTGATTCATGAAACTTTAAAACTGATATGTATATACATCAAATAGTCTCGAACATTTTAATTAAATTTCGTAATAGATTAATAAAGTTAATTCAAATGAACCATATTTAACTTTATGGTTAAATATGATAATTTTTAACCATAAAAGTTAATAATACAATGAGACTCATAATGTATTACTGAAGAATGCTTGGGAAACCGGAAGTGAAAGCAAGCATCGATAAAATATTATTTTCCGTCTCATCAGAAACTATGTTAATGATGAGGTATATTGTGTTTGCTAAAGTGAATATTTTTCATTAAATTCCAGAACTGAAGCAATTTCTAATCAACACTATTTCAGTGTTCAAATAATATTTTAAAATATTATTAAAGAATATAAATTTAATAAAATGTTTAATTTCATTAAAAATTTAATTTAAAAAAACGGTACTGGAGGTTACAAATGTAGAAAAAAAAAATAACTAGTGCATTTTTAAGTTTTATTTATTTAATTTTTTTTTTTTTGGGGGGGGGGGGGGGGGGGTATTTTGCATAAGACTGAATATTGTCTACGGTGGAAAACTTCACCAGTCCCGATCGATTCCGCTATAGACAGAGTTTACTGTATACACATTTTCTGCTTTATAAATCAACTGCAAACTATTAAAGTAAGGTAAAACAATACAGTATTGTCTTTAAAAAATCCAATTCAGATTTTCTTTCTGTCATATTAATAAAGAACACTATTGTAAGGCAATGAAAACTCACAAACAGAAATTTTATAGAAAGACAAAATATAGAAAGAACATAAATAAACTATACCTGAGAGGGTGATTGCATTCTTAACTGTTTAAAAGCTGGAGAAAAGTCAAAAAGATCTAAGACTGGCTGTAAAAGTAGTGGAGGCTGTGTATAATTTTCTGACTATGTTTTAGGAATACTGCATGCAGTTTCATGTTCACTTTAAATTGGTACCAAAAACACAGGATCTAGATTTATAATACAAGTAAAATAATTATTGATCAGAAAAAAAAAAAACATAAAATTTGCAGATATAGTAGACTCCCTCAAATCTGCACATCATCGCACACATAAACAATGAAACTTTCAATTCAGAACAAATTACAGAATTTGTTAGCTTTATATAATTCTGTATGTATTTTAATGTGTAATTCTCAATAACACGAGTGAACTAGTGCTTTTTCATGAAGGAAGTATAAATTTATTTCTGAAAAAAAAAAAAAAATCAAGATATTGCTGATATTACTGGTAATCACAATCTTTTTACCAAATGTATTTATGTATTAAATCAACCCTTTTCTGGTTATTATTAAGACGGGCTAAATACTGAAATAAAATTTCCTTACTTTATGATTTTGATATGAATTAATAGGGTACACCTTTATGAGGAAAGTTTCATTGAATAATTCAAGCTAAATGTATCTCATCTTTATTATGCATATTTAATTATGTTAAAATTTAAGAAAAAGTAAGATACTTGTATATTTTTATTTTCCCCAAAAAAATTCCTGTCCCGAGATACAGGCCGCCAAAGATGACATCCCTGGCATCCTTTCTCATTCGCGATTTTCGATAAAAATTTTAAAGTGCTCTATCTCTAGAACGGTGCAAGATATTTTGTTGTGGTTTATTTTATTTTAAAGATAATATTCTTCTGTTTAAAATGATATACCTAATTTTGAAAAATGTATTCAACTTTTCTTGTGGCAACCTTTTGAAAAAAAAATTTTTTTTCAAAAACAATTTTTTTTTCGAAAATGCCAATCCTAAAAATTTTAATTTTTTTGCTGTTGATCAATACCATTGGGAACTATCTTCACTGTAAAGGAGAACTTCCACTTTTGAGTTTAACAAATTTTAGAAACATTTAAAAAATTCAGAGAATTTTACAGGAACTGTATATATACAGTTCCAGTAAAAGTGACTGAATTTTTGCTTATTTGTATCATATTTGTAAGGATAAGCCTACTATATATCCTAAACAAGTTAGAAATTGCAATATCAAATGTGGCAAATGAGGTGAGTGCGTACTATAACTAGTTTTATAAATATTCAGATCTTGGTGCAATAAGTTACACCCTTGGGCAAAAAGGGCATGAATACAAAATTTATTATGATTCTACATATTAAATTCAGTAATACGGAAGTAATATGAATTCATCTTAAAAGGACTTAATCGCCATGGCAACCTAGAATCATTGCCTATCATGGTATATCATTGAATCAATTATGTATTATAGGATTTTTAAATAGAATGAAGAAAACTTTTATTAATGTCTTTTATGTTTTAATTTGATTTTCATAGCATTTGAAGTGATACATTCTTTATTTTCAATACCGAACATAGTAAAACAATCTCAATAACATATATCAATTACACAGCAATACAAATTATATTAATACAAGTTAGAGTTCAGACAGATGGGCAGACAAATCGAATCCATAAAGACTTTCAACTACGTTGGAAATTGTTAAAAACACATAAATAGGTCGGAATTTGACTTTTAGAAATTTATGTCAATAGACGGAAGCATACTTTAATACTTTCATACAACCCTGTATTTTACCTACTATCTTTTTATACATGCCACTATTTAGCTAATATTTAATTAACATTAAAACATCTTTAAAACCAGTGAAATCACACTTCCAGAGATTATCATTCATAGACGGCCATGTATCTAATTCTTTGCATGGACCTGTATATCATTTTATCTATATCCTCCAAACATATCTTAGTATACTAAATGTAGTTCAGTGTAAAAATGCATAACTCATTTAAAAATCCCCTTTAAGCTACTTTCATTCATACTCAGTATACCCTTAAGATTTCTTTTGTGTAGCCCTGTATATGATCTACAGCATTTATGCACACAACATAATATGGAAAAATTTAGTTAAACTTAAAAACTCAAACACAACTAACAATGCACTTCCAGCAATACCCTTACGATTTCTTTTGTGTAGCCCTGTATATGATCTACAGCCTTTATACACACAACGTAATATGGAAATATTTAATTAAACTTAAAAACTCATATCGCAACTAAAAATGCACCTCTAACAATCTTTGCTAATGTGCAGTATTTCCAATAAGGTAAAGTATCCGAAATCTTTTGTGTGTCCCTGTAAACACTATGCACTTTCTATGACACAGGAAGTAATTTTTTGTAAACCTCTGCAATAAAGTATGTATCACTTCAAATGCTATGAAAATCAAATTAAAACATAAAAGACATTAATAAAAGTTTTCTTCATTCTATTTAAAAATCCTATAATACATAATTGATTCAATGATATACCATGATAGGCAATGATACTAGGTTGCCATGGTGATTAAGTCCTTTTAAGATGGATTCATATTACTTCCGTATTACTGAATTTAATATATGGTATTATAGTAAATTTTGTATTCATGCCTTTTTGCCCAAGAGTGTAACACTTATTGCACCAAGATCTGAATATTTATAAAACTAGTTAATACTATGCACGAACCTCATTTGCCACATTTGATATTGCAATTTCTAACTTGTTTAGGATACATAGTAGGCTTATCCTTACAAATATCATACAAATAAGCAAAAATTCCGTGACTTTTACTGGAACTGTATATATACAGTTCCTGTAAAATTCTCTGAATTTTTTAAATGTTTCTAAAATTTGTTAAACTCAAAAGTGGAAGTTCTCCTTTACAGTGAAGATAGTTCCCAATAGTATTGATCAACAGCAAAAAAATCAAAATTTTTAGGATTGGCATTTTTGAAAAAAAAAATTTTCTTTCTTCAAAAAAATTTTTTTTTTCAAAAGGTTGCCACAAAAAAAGTTAAATACATTTTTCAAAATTGGGTATATCATTTTAAACAGAAGAATATTATCTTTAAAATAAAAAAAAACACAACAAAATATCTTGCACCGTTCTAGAGATAGAGCACTTTAAAATTTTTATCAAAAATGGCGAATTGGAAATGGTGCCCGGGATGCCATCTTTGGCAGCCTGTATCTCGGGCCAGGAATTTTTTTGGGCAAAACCAAAATATACAAGTATCTTATTTTTTATTGAATTTCAACATGTGTTCAATTCAAAAACTTCTGAGACTATGAAGGTAAGATTTTTTTCTTTGGCTGCCTGAATTGACATGGATCATACCGTAGATATATTTTTTAAAGAGATAAAATATATAGGTCTGCTGTCTAGTTTTGTAGTGAATAAAGTATGATTAGAATGTTTATAAATTTTCTACTGAAAGTATAAGTAAGTATTTTGCTTATACTAACAGAATTTTGAATGCCATTTATTTCTCATGTTTTATGATGTATTTTCGTCTGTTATCCACACGGTATTAAAATATGCAATCATAAAATAAGAAATATATATATTAAAACCTTCTCTGAAAAACTGTCTAACTAACAGTGCAAATTCCATTGAAATCCATCCAGTATAGTAGATTACAAAGAAATCTCATATGTTGATATCACAATCTTGGTTTACTAACAGCATTCTATTTATCACAGAAGTTATAAATCAACTGATAAATCATTTTTAAATAAATAAAAAGAAAATTGTTAAAAAGTTGAAATTTTTAGATCACCAGTTGAATTCTTAAATTGTATCAATCAACCTACCAAACAATGCACAACCAATAACACATAAGCAGAAAATGCACAATCACGTGATCAAATCGCCCACACAATTTTTTTGAGCAGCTTGCGCGGAGTTTGTGTGCGGTTGGTTAACTAATTTTAAATGCTAAATGGGAAAGTAGATAAAGAAGGTCACGTGATGTTTTTCCCGACTATTTTAGATTTTATCTGAGTGAACATAGGCATGTAGTCCTGTTACGAAAACCATGTTTTGGAAGGATAAAGAAATATAGTCGTTGGTTTTACCTTTTTTGAACCATTAAAGATAATGAAATAATTGAATTATGTTAAAATTCCTTTCTTCGATAAGATCTACTCCATGACATAAACTTCTGAGCGCGCGCGCGGCGCAAAATGCACTTCTGAACACACTCAAGGTATTTAATGTCTGGAACTTTTAAATATAACTTTAACTGGATACAAGAAGATATTCAAGTCCTTATAAAAAGGTTACTTTACTTGATATCACAGTCAGACAGAAAACGTTGATTCAATTACATGAAATACCTCCAGGCAAATCTTCAAATAAAAGACGAGGATGATATAAATATAGATGAAAAACTCAATCCAGCAAAAATACACTTGAGATGACAATTATCCATCTTTACACAGCACGACTTTAAATACTTTATTCAACGAACTTCATTACTCCATCCTAACAGCTGCAAACATATTCCACCGAAATGCTCCTTTAATTTAGATTAAACATTAGACTTAAATAAAGATGACTTCAGGAAAAGAAACTTAACATCGTTAAACATTCAGGGAAAGAAACTTAACATCGTTAAACTTAGCCGAACAAACCACTCACATCTCACGAGACACTCAAAGACATCAATGGTTGACAGAGACTGAAGGTAATTCCTTTCATCCTCCGCCGATGTCCGAAAACCAATCTATATGCATGACCGAACTACTTTCTACCTGTTTCCAGAGCATCATATGCAAATATCGACAGAGCGGAGTAAATCACGGAACAAGCCACGATTACGTCATCCCTCAACGCCATCTATCAGCAATAACAGTAACTGCTAGGGAAAACAGATGATAGAGTTGGACATGCAAGAGTTACGGCGAAATATCGATGTAAGCATTCATTGTAAATAGGAAAAAGAAACTAAAAAGTAAGAGTACTATTTGCTTATATTTATATAAAGAGAAATGTTATAAAAAGAAATTATGAAAGGTAGGTTTATTCTTCCTTTACGGATAAAAATATAACTTAGACTTAGTAAAAATAAATAGAGTAGTTAGTTACCAAGGGAAAGACTAGAGGCAGGAGTATTTATGCATACATGCAATACAAGCCACATATACTTATGGGCAAGTATGCTAATAAACAGGGGGTGTAAAAATACCAGGCGCCAGGTTGCCCGGGCGACTAAATTTTTGACACTGGCGCCTAGATATGTCTTAGGAAATAAAAAATAATTCATATTTATAACCTTGATTATTTTTGGGTTTTTTTTTTCTTTTTTTTTCCATGCGCAAAGAAAAAAAAAATAAATGAAGTTCTCTTTCACTGAACTCGACTTATTAAAATTATTATTAAATCATTTCCAGAAATATTTTGTCACATTGAATGTTGATTTGGAAACAACTGAAAGTATTGCTCTTGACGAATGGTATGAGTTTAAGGTACTATGCAAAGAAAGACATGAAATTTAGTGAGCTTTTGATCAAATCAATGAAAAATGATTCTAAATTTCCAATTTTATCAAAGTTACTGCAAATTGTATCTGTAATACCTGTGGCAACTGCATCCTGTGAGTGAGGATTCAGCACAATGAATTTTATCAAGAACAAGTTTCGCTCCACTTTGACATCACAAAATTTAAATGATTTATTATTAATAAATTTAAATGGACCTTCTGTAGAAGCATTTGATCCTACAAAAGCAGTTGAACGCTGGTACTTTACATCAAAAACAACAAGACACATGAGCGGTCATAAACATCATAAAAATTTAAAAGCAAAATATAACAAACAATAAGTTAACAGTATTGATTTATGGCATATATTATAGTCCTTGAAGTGAACTACATATTTGTACTTTTGAGGTGTTTAAAGAAGTTTTTAATGATTATTATTTGTATTTTACATCAGCACTTCCAATTTTTTTATATCAATATTTATAATTTTATGTAACATTACTTTTTTATACAAGAAAAATTGATGTCATGTGTCAGATATATTTAACTAAAAAGAGTAACTTGTAAGTACTATTATTAACTTATACTGTAATTTCATTTTAGAAATTTGTTATCGATAGTAACTGGCTCCTAGATTTTCAAAAAATTTTTACACCCCTGCTAATAAATATAAAATATATGCAAGGTGATAAGACACAAGGACCAGGCACCTTATTTTCTAACAGACATGGTACTAATTCTGCGTTTTTTCCACGATCCTTTAACAAAATTCGCATTTTCTCGCGATCTATTGGCGATGTTTGTGTTTCTTCCGCGATCCTTTGATGAAATGTGCGTTTTTTCGTGATCTTATGACAAAAATCGCATTTTTTTGTGATTTCTTGATGAAATTCGCGTTCGTTTTTGCGATTCTTTGACGAAATTATTGGTTTTGTTCGCGATTCTTTAAGAAAATTTGCGTTTTTTTTTTCCGTGATTCTTTGACAAGATTCGAATTTTTTCTGCGATTTATTGACGAAATTCCCGTTTTTTTCCACAATCCATTGGCAATATTTGCGTGTTTTCCACGACTCTTTGATGAAATTAGGGTATTTTAGCGATTCTTCGGCGAAATTTGCGGTTTTTTCCGCGATCTTTTTACAAAATTCGCATTTGTTTTTGTGATTTTTTGACAAAATTCACATTTTATTTGCAAAAAGAAAAAAAAAACCTCAAATTTCGCGATCTATTGACAAAATTTGTGTTTTGTTTTTCGAAACCTGTTGACAATATTTGCGCTTTTTCTGCGATCCATTGGCGATATTTGGGTTTTTTGCATGATCCTTTGACGAAATTTGGGTTTTTTCCATTATCCTTTGACGAAATTTGGGTTTTTCCATTATCCTTTGACGAAATTTGGGTTTTTCCATTATCCTTTGACGAAATTTGGGTTTTTTCCATTATCCTTTGACGAAATTCGGGTTTTTTCCATTATCCTTTGACGAAATTCGGGTTTTTTCCATGATCCTTTGACGAAATTTGGGTTTTTTCCATGATCCTTTGACGAAATTTGGGTTTTTTCCATGATCCTTTGACGAAATTTGGGTTTTTTCCATGATCCTTTGACGAAATTTGGGTTTTTTCCATGATCCTTTGACGAAATTTGGGTTTTTTCCATGATCCTTTGACGAAATTTGGGTTTTTTCCATGATCCTTTGACGAAATTTGGGTTTTTTCCATGATCCTTTGACGAAATTTGGGTTTTTTCCATGATCCTTTGACGAAATTCAGGTTTTCTTCGCAATCCTTTGATGAAATGTGTGGTATTTTTCGTGATTTTTTGACAAAATTCTCGTTTTTCTTCACGATTCTTTGAAGAAATTTGCATTTTTCTTGCGATCTATTGATGATATTTGGGGGTTTTTTCGTGATCCTTCGACGAAATTTACATTTTTTCATAATCCTTTGATGAAATGTGCATTTTTTCATGATCTTTTGACAAAATTCACGTTTTTTTTTCTGTGATTCTTTGACGAAATCCCTTTTGGAAAATCCTGCATTTGGCCAGTACATTCCATATTTTGAATCGCCAGTTGTTCACGTTTAGTCGCCGAGTGCTTATTTTCATCTTTATTAACAGACATCTCTTTTCTTGAAACCCAACTCTAAAAATTGTTGAATTGCCATAATTTCGTAAATTTCCAGTCGTCCGGTAAACTTCATTTAACTTACCAGCAAAAAAAAAAAAAAAAAAAAATACTCACAATTTCAAACTAAATTACACAGGTTACTTTAACTTTCAAATTTTACAACTAAAAACAATAAAAAAAAAATGAACAAATACTCACAATTTCAAACTAAATTACACAGGTACTTTAACTTTTAAATTTTACAACTAAAAACAGCAAAAAAAAAATTAACAAATATTAACAATAACAAACTTTTGCCTTATGCCGAGTTGAGTTGTCAAAACACCGCTGAGCTAATTGTCGTAAAAGTTTTCAGGTAGGCGTAACCATCCAATACACAACAAATCAACCAATCCCAAGCCGATCCAAATTCAAGATCAGACCACTGTAGGCGTGGAAAGAATTTACGAAACGAACTGGTAACAACAAAAATCCATTTATCGCCTCACCAAATTGAATGATGCCAAGTGTCTCGGCTTTTCTGGGATTCAACCAAAAAGAGATTTATCACCCATGAAATTTCATAAAATACGATATAAATTTTGTTCTAGGATTCAGCCAAAATTTCACACTTACTTCCTGTGAATTATTTAAAAGGAATCTTACAACAGATTTCTTTTATTAAATTTGCATAGTTAACATTTCAAATAATATATAAAATAAAATTTCAAGATAAATCATTCTTTTAAGTTGAATCTTGAACTTTACAAGATTTCATTTAAATCCGATCATTAGTTTCCTTGTTATGACAGAAAAATAATATAGGGGAGAGTGGGGATACTTGAGCCACCCTTATTTTCTCTACAGTAGGTTAATTTTTCTTTCTAAAATTAGCAACATGATAATATATTTATAGTTCTGCTCATGTAAAATAAAAATCACATATCTTGGAACCATTTTGAAAGAATAGTGATTAATAGTCGCTTTTTCCCTATCTGAAGTAAATATTTAGGTGAGTGTTTTTTATAATTTTTTGTAATCAAAGTTTTGTTTTAAGCTGCAACAATATAGATAGATTTAATAAGTATAATTTCAGTTGTATTTTGAATCTAAAATAATTCAAATAGCTGCAAGCATTAGTTAGTAAAAGTCTGATAAACAAAAATGGTAGTAGTGGGGATACTCAAGCCACTGAGACGGGATACTTGAGCCATGCTCAACCATCCCTACTAGGAAATCAGATATATGGGTGAAACAAAAAAATAAGTCTTTTTCATGTTCACAGATAGATTTTTATTTTTTTTTTTTTCCTGGGTAAAATGGGGATTTTTTTTTTCTCTGGGTAAGATGGGGAAGAAATTTTTTTTTCATTAAAAAATAATCAATAAGGACTTAATTTGAAAACATGTGTTTAAAAATGTATCTTTTGTTAATGAAAATATCCTTTTGTTTTCATCTTGACTAACAAAATAGTCTGTCTAGATAAATGTAGGCATAGTTTTCAATTTAACTTTTTGACTAATATTAAAATCACTTTATTAAACTGGTTCTCTAATATTTTAACTAGTTAGGCCCAAAATATTAAAATATTTCTTTTGTTAATGTAATATTTTAAGATTAAATATTGTATACTGAAATTGTAACCTCTGTTAAGGTAACTTTTTTTTAAACTTAACTACCAACTAAGGATGTTGCTATCATCGATAAAATCCAAGTTGAAATGATCCTTCGACCACCAATTATCACTACAAAAAATGATTGTGTAACTAGTTTTATTTTCACAACTGGTTTTGAAGGACTTAGTGTATCTTAATTTATCACTATGTAAAACATTCGTAAAATAATAAAAAGAAAAATATTTTTGTAGGTATTTTTTAGTATTGCCGCAAGTATCCCTTCACCATGGCTCAAGTATCCCCCTCATGGGAATGCTTGAGCCACAATGTAAAAGAATAGGTAAAAATTTATTAAACAGAGAAAAATAGTTCAAAATTAATTGAAAATGGTTTTCAATTGAAGATAAAATATAAAATTTTCAACTACAATATTTTATTTTGTTCTAAGAAAGTATAAAAAATTTTTAAAAATTGAAATTTAAAAAGTGGCTCAAGTATTTCTATCTTCCCCTATAAAATAAAATTTCAAGATAAAGCATTCTTTTAAGTTGAATCTTGAACTTTACAAGATTTCATTTAAATCCGATCATTAGTTTCCTTGTTATGACAGAACAAAGAACACAACCACACCCCACCCCGAAGCCTAGCTTCCCATACAAAATAGTTATTAGCATAGATTTTTTGAATACGTACATAAAAAGAATAGCCACAACTGGGATAGGAAATATTTTTCCTTGAAATAAAAAAAGAAAAAAGGCTGCTGATAAAATATAATTTGAAATAACAAATAAGTGCGGATTTCCTTTACATACAGACCGGTCGACAGACACCATACCATATTGTGGCAATTTATACAAGGTTTAGAAACATAATTCACTGAAATATCTCTTTACAAAGTAAAAAAAACAAAAAAACATACCAATTATACTTCGGAAAGGATTAAATCCTTCTTTTCAACTGAACTTTATACTGGAAAGAAAAGACGTAATATGCCTCACAACAGAATATACCAGACAAAGGATCGCAAATGATGCAGAAGAAGTAAACAACTCTACTGAATGGGCCTGTTCACGGATAAAGAGCAGACCACGTGCGCATTGAGGAGACAGGAAGATGGAGTGGGCTTCCAGCAGTTCACATCACGTGATTATTACAAAGACTTTTAAGCACCCAAATATGGGTTCGAGGCTGAAAAAAGTCACGCGATTCCGGTAATTTACCCAAGGAACTTATAACTGATAAGAAGGGAAGATACTACTGCTTTGCCTCATGAACTGTTTCATTGGCTAGCGAAATTTTAAAATGGAGGGCCAAAATCGCAGTCAGGTGAAATCCAAGCACCTCATTGGTCATTGAGTCGCATCCTTTCCAGAGAGCAATCTCTAGCGCTAGGGCAAACATCGAATACTCCGTTTCATTTAAAATAAGCCATCGAAATTAACTCAAGATATTTTGATGACTTTTTATAAAATGTGAATGAAAGATTTCGATTTTAAACTGTAAAAAATTTTAAATAATATGGCAAGTACTTTTTTAGTTAATGAAAATTAAAAATGAAACTTGCATTTTTTTTCCCCCTTATGTTACTTTTAAAATCCAAAATAAAACAAATATTCGCACCTTTCTATAGAAAAATTTAATAACTAACTTATAGGAATACTAAAAACTTTCAAAAATTTTTGCCTAATGGAAAATAATTAAAAAAAATAATGTCAGTTTTTAAACCGTCGCTTTTTCCCTATCTGAAGTAAATATTTAGGTGAGTGTTTTTTATAATTTTTTGTAATCAAAGTTTTGTTTTAAGCTGCAACAATATAGATAGATTTAATAAGTATAATTTCAGTTGTATTTTGAATCTAAAATAATTCAAATAGCTGCATGCATTAGTTAGTAAAAGTGGGGATGAGTTCCATATCCTGTGCCGGAAGATTTTTGGCGAAAAAAAATCTCGCCAAAATGCCGTTTTGGCGACATGAAAATTTTTCCAAGATTGCAGAAAAACATCATTTTTAAATCTTTATATTAATTATAAATCAATGATTTTGCACCATTTTTAAAGATAGAAAATGATATAAAAACATGGATTTATAAATTACACAAAGATTTAAAAACGAAGTTTTTGCGCCATCTTAGAAATTTTTTTCCAATACAATTACACAAATTTTAGCAGCATTCTAAATAAATGTCCTTTTTGAGATTAATACTTGTTATTGTCAGGGGGTCTCTGCCCCCCCTGAACCCCCCGTTCTTAAAACATTTTCGACAATAAAAAAAGAGAAAGAAACTGGCCAGAAACTTTTTATAAATTTCAACAATATTTCAAAAACTATTATTTTTAATGCAGGTAAAATCCCGCTCACAACTACCAAAAAGAAAAAAAGTATAAAAATAGAAAAAATGTATAAAAATAATTTAAAGAAATAATAGAAAAGATGGAACATAGAAACATGGAAAAAATGTATAAAAATAATTTAAAAATGCTTACACATGAAAAAAACAGTAAGAATTTAATGTTTATAAAATGATCCCATTTAGGGTCTGAAACAGGGTACCAACTATTCATCTGAAAAAGCACATGTTTAGATTTATTTAGAATGCTGCTAAAATTCGAGCAATTGCATCGGAAGAAATTTTCAAAGTGGCACAAAAACTTCGTTTTTAAATCTTTATGTAATTTATAAATCCATGTTTTTACATCATTTTCTCTTTTTAAAAATGGTGTAAAATCATTGATTTATAAATAATATAAAGATTTAAAAATGATGTTTTTCCGCAATCATGGAAAAATTAACGAGACTTTACTTACATCGACCAGCACAGAGAGTAATCCGAATGCGAGTGTCAGTGTGGCGTCAGAGCAAATTCTTATGTAACCGAACTCAAAATTTGCTGACTAACAGTTCCCGTGATACTAGTAAACCAATAAGCTTCAAGACCTCACGTCAACCAGTTGTCCGGTTTTAAAAAGGCATTTCCGAAAAAAAGCAACCCTAAAGCCATTCCAACGATCCGAAATCCGACGAACAAACTTAAACCAGATCGAAACATTTATCGCCAAACAAAGCGCGCCAAAAAAATCACCAAATCTTCCGGCACAGGTTATGGGACTCTTCCCTGTGTTTAAAAATGTATCTTTTGTTAATGAAAATATCCTTTTGTTTTCATTTTGACTAACAAAATAGTCTGCCTAGATAAATGTAGGCATAGTTTTCAATTTAACTTTTTGACTAATATTAAAATCACTTTATTAAACTGGTTCTCTAATATTTTAACTAGTTAGGCCCAAAATATTAAAATATTTCTTTTGTTAATGTAATATTTTAAGATTAAATATTGTATACTGAAATTGTAACCTCTGTTAAGGTAACTTTTTTTTAAACTTAACTACCAACTAAGGATGTTGCTATCATCGATAAAACCCAAGTTGAAATGATCCTTCGACCACCAATTATCACTACAAAAAATGATTGTGTAACTAGTTTTATTTTCACAACTGGTTTTGAAGGACTTAGTGTATCTTAATTTATCACTATGTAAAACATTCGTAAAATAATAAAAAGAAAAATATTATTTTTGTAGGTATTTTTTAGTATTGGCGCAAGTATCCCTTCACCATGGCTCAAGTATCCCCCTCATGGGGATACCATGGATGTATTATTAAATGGATGAAGCACGGGTAGCCGAAGGTGACAACGTTGGCTGTGTTGCATCGCGGGAAAAACGATGTCACCTGTAGGCTGCCAAAAGTTGGCGGTTGGCGAAGTGACTATAGCAACCTTTGGCGATGTAAAAAATATTTCAATTTCTCCCTCTTCTGTTTGATTGATGGGCTTATCTGTGTACTTTTGTCCTGTGGACATCGGGCGGATCAGTTGTACAAAAGATGTTTGTAATCAGGGTCGTACTGGCCCACCGGGCAACGAGGCAAATGCCCGGTGCGCCCATCGTCTTTTTTTTTTTTTTTTTTTTTTTTTTTTTTTTTTTTTTAAGCACGCTTAAAGTTGTGTATTCTGAAAGGCATAAAATTTTCAAAAATTTTCATTTGGAAAATTAAAAAGTAATGCTTTTTATTTTTTAAAGTATAGCATAAGCAAACTATGTGTGATCAAAGACAATTAGATAACCCAATTTCGAGATAACAGAAGTTATCGACAATCAGATATGCCATTATTACACATGGTATCCTGGACCAGACTTTGTTTCAAAGCTTGTACTAAAGATAAATTCTAAGAAAAATAATATTAAGTATTAACTTATTTAGATATACGCCTAAATAAGTTCTGCTCTAAGAATGCTTCTAATAAGTCTGCGTCTAATATGTTTGCATATTTTCTGCGTCTAAGTATTTAGCGACCCTGGTGTTGTCAGGTATTTTTGTATTTCTGTCCTTTGTGCAAGTATAAGCGACGAAACACTGTATAAGAAACATATTCTCATTTTAAATGGATTCATTGGCAGAGAATTTGATAGTCATGGCGCCCTGGTCCAGATTTTATTCAGTACCCCGAAGAATAGTAACTTCCACATAAATTAATATTAGTATTAATAACGTATTTAGCATATTTTCTGTCAAATATTAAGCGTCCGGGGTTGCTGGCCGGTAGTTTGATATTTCTGCTTTTTGTAAAAGTACGAAAGACAAGAATAAAAAGGGAATGACAATTTAAGACAGCATATTTTTATTTTTATTTCATTTGGTCCCATTGTCAGAGGCGGCTTTGGTAATCATGACGCCCTTGTTCTGATTTTTTAAAGCGTTTCTGTAAAAATAACTTTCAAAAAACTAATATCGTGTTTTTGTAATCATGGCGCCCTTGGTCAGATATTTTTCAGTGCCTCTTTAAAAATGCCTTTCAAAAAGTTATTATCGTGTTTTTCTAATCATGCGCCCTTGGTCAGATATTTTTCAGCGCCTCTGTAAAAATGCCTTTCAAAAAGCTATTATCGTGTTTTTCTAATCATGCGCCCTTGATCAGATTTTTTTCAGCGCCTCTGTAAACCTCTGCTTTTCAGAAAACTATATCGTGTTTTTGTAATCGTGGCATCCTTGGTCAGATTTTTTCAGCGCCTCTGTTAAAATAAGGCAAAAAAAAAATAACTAATATCGTGTTTTTGTAATCATGGCGCCCTTGGTCAGATATTTTTCAGCGCCTCTGTAAAGATGCGTTTCAAAAAGCTATTATCGTGTTTTTGTAATCATGACGCCCTTGGTCAGATTTTTTTCCGGCAACTCTGTAAAAATAAATTTCAAAAAACTAAATCCTGTTTTTGAAATTATGGTGCCCTTGGCCAGATTTCTTCAGCGCCTCTGTAAAAATAACTTTCAAAAAACTAACATCGTGTTTTTCTAATCATGGCGCCCTTGGTCAGATATTTTTCAGCGCCTCTGTAAAAATGCCTTTCAAAAAGCTATTATCGTGTTTTTCTAATCATGCGCCCTTGGTCAGATTTTTTTCAGCGCCTCTGTAAAACTGCTTTTCAGAAAACTATATCGTGTTTTTGTAATCAAGGCGTCCTTGGTCAGATTTTTTCAGCGCCTCTGTAAAAATGCCTTTCAAAAAGCTATTATCGTGTTTTTCTAATCATGCGCCCTTGGTCAGATATTTTTCAGCGCCTCCTTAAAGATGCGTTTCAAAAAGCTATTATTGTGTTTTTGTAATCATGGCACCCTTGGTCAGATTTTTTTTCAGCACTTCTGTAAAAATAAATTTCAAAAAACTAAATCGTGTTTTTGAAATTATGGTGGTGCCCTTGGTCAGATTTCTTCAGCGCCTCTGTAAAAACAACTTTCAAAAAACTAACATCGTGTTTTTGTAATCCTGACGCCCTTGGTCAATTTTTTTTTTCAGCACCTGTGGAAAAATCAATTTCTAAAAACTAATATCTTGTTTTAGTAGTCATGGCACCCTTCGTCAAATTTTTTTTCAACGCCTCTGTATAAATAACTTTCAAAAAATTACTATCGTGCTTTTGTCATCACGCCATTCTTGGTCAGATTTTTTAAGCGCCTCTGTAAAAATAACTTCTAAAAAACTAATATCGTGTTTTTGTAATCATGGTGCTCTTGGTCACTTGGTCAGACTTTTCAAGTGCCTCTGTAAAAATAACTTTCAAAAAACTATTATCGTGTTTTTGTAATAGCAACCTCCCCCCTCCCCCCACAGACACGCACACACATACTTACATACACGTTCACTCTTCACAAACAGACACATAAATTGATACTCTTGTTCTACTAAAGTGGAGCATTCCATAGTTTCCTAATGATAATATAAGTGTTAGACCGTCAAGACTAATTCTTCACAAGATTTTGCAATGGAAACTTATGTAAATTTTGCTTTCGAAAGAAGAAAACGTTAATTTTTCATATATATTTAAAAATTCGATTATACATTTAGCATCCGAAAATGCCAATATCTAAAAACGTTTTTTTAAAACCGGATCTGCTTAACCGCTTTAAACTTCAAACACTACCTCGATTTATAAATTGAAAAATACACATGTAATGAAAATAAATAGACAAACCACTAAAACTGTAAAAGATGTTTTACAAAAGAATGGGTGAATATAAGTAAAGAGAAGTGCAGTTTGTGTTCAGTTTTCAATGCTGTTAGTCAATAACGTGGGATGGGATCTTGTTCCTAAGAAGACAAATTACCATTTCTGCGGGGTTTCGAGTTAACTAGATAATGGGTTCTATAGACACCCAATGGTTTCTGTAGTAATACCAGATGTGACACTTTTTATTGATTATACTGTCTTCTGAGATTTCTGGTGCTCAATATCTTTCTGCTGGAGGTATTTTCCCATGAAATACTAATTAACGCACGACACAAGATTCTTCTTCTTCTTTTAATTTTTTTTCCACATTAAGCAATTAATGGGGTTGGTCACCCAGCTTCCGATTTCTCCTCACTAATGTAAAGTCTATGGACATTGGATAGATTCATATATTTGAAATATCTCCTCGGGAAATTAATATTTTTAACTTCTATTTTTTGTGTACACTTCCTAAAAGTTTTTTTTTTTCTTAGTTCTCAAGATATTTCTAAGGTATAGACTTAATTTTATATGAAATGTTAAAATCTTACGAGTGTGTCAAGTGTTAAAATTTTAAGAAGAATTCACAGAAAAAAAGATGCTAAAAATGTGAATTTTCCGAGAAGATATTTTAAATATGTGAATGCATCAAAAGTTTATAGACTTAGCATTACGGAGGAGAATTTGGAAGTTGAGTGACGAGTCCCCTCAAGTATTTCTATTTTCTTTGACTTTGTTTTTTATTTTGTAATACAATGCTTAAATATAATTTTGATACATATTACTTTTGAAAAATGTAAATATATTTGAAATTATTGCCTCTTTTCTGGTGCGTTTTTTGTGCGTGTGAGTTGCGGCGAACATTGTAGTTTAAATTTAGCTTATCTGAAATTAAAATATACAGTAATTTTAATTAAATATGACTTATTTTAGTGACTAGACGGGACAAAGAGTGGAAATTACGAAAAGCTTTTTTTTTTAATTATTTTATTTATTATTTTTTTTTTTAATGCTGATTATTTGAAGAGGGTATTCAACTTTTACCGTAGAAAAATACTGATTTATGATGATAAAAAAAAGTCCTTAATGCACTGTATAATTATATAAGAAAAAAAGCTGACAAAAGTAAAACAATTCATTATTATTAAAGTAATCGTGTCGTAGTCAACAATTTAAAAATGCAATTTTGAGAAAATTTTTATTAGTTTAAATTTTATGTTATAATTATAATATAATGCCTATTGTATTTTTTTTTTTTTTTTTTTTTTTACTTACAAAGAATCGTCTATTCCAGATTTTGGCCACATAAAGAAGTTTTCTGTGGATAAAGCCGCTAAAATAAAACTCGATTTTCTGAAATTTATAAGTTATGATTAAGTGGTAAATCCTTAAAGCGGTTATCAAAGAAATATTTTTTAACGTTAAATAATGCGAAAAATTCTGCTCATTTACAAACATAAAAATAGTGTTCGACAGAAACCAAATTTCGTTTACCTTCCTAGTTTCGACCGAAAACGAAAGCGAAACTGTTTTAAAAATAAATTCAAAGTAATTAACATAAACATACATATATGCATGTTATCTGAATAATGTTTTGAGTAGAAACAGCAGTACATAATTATTAATTAAAAAATAATTTGATTGAAACAAAAATAATTCAACATAAGGTGCTATAAACATAAAAAATTATTAAAAAATAATTTAATTTAAAAATAACGATTAGTAATACCTTCTAAATTTATCCCCTTGTATGTGAATACATACTATGTGCGGCTCAACAGATGGGAGTGCCGTTTGGGGGAGGCTAGGGAAGGGCAGTTATAGTAATATCGAATATTCGCCAGTACTTTCGCCGAAACTAAGATTTTGGGCTGAAAACAAAAATGAAACCGAATATTCGGCCAAACTGTACATAAAAGAAAAGACTTGTAGTAGAGGTCTGCACGGGCCGACATTTCCAGGCCCGGGCCCGGTAAAAAAGTTAAAAGTTCGGCCCGAGCCCGGCCCGGCCCGTAGCAAAAGATTATTGGCCCGGCCCAGCCCGGTATAAAAGTTAAAATCTCGGCCCGAGCCCGCCACGGCCTGAGTGAATTTCTACAAAACATTGATTTTTACGTCGATTTGGTTAAAAATTTGTCTCGTACGAGGAGTTCAAGCCAAAAATATTTATCTTAACTTTTCTTTTCATGTTTATAATCTTCATTTTTATAGAAGTGCCGCAGGGTGCGATATTTATTTTTTTAATGAATCTCTATTTCTTGTATGTAAATGTTTCAGTTATCATTAATATTGTTAATCCATATTCCATGTATTGAAGCGTTAAATATCTGAAAAATGCTATACAGTAAAATCTAAGACTGAATTGTATAGAAAAGGGAAAAAAATGCGTTAAACACAAGTTCCCTTCTTAGCAAGTGTAAATGTATTACATATTATTTTCTTACGTAGTAGTATATTAATTTTGCATGGATCAACACGTTTTTCAGTTTAAAACGAGATTCCGTCATAGACAGGTTCTTTTTCACACGTTTTACTATATTTTAATTTAACTGTATTTTAATAAGCGTAGAAATCTACTACTCTTTAAAAAGAATGAATTGTAGGATAATGGCGATTTAAAAATGTATGCATTTTTTGACAAAAAATTTGTGCCAAGCCTAATTTTACTGACATTTGAACGGACCAGGCCACGCCAAGACAATGATTTTCATACGGGCTGGGTGAAAACTAGGAATGAAAATTTTGGGCCATGAAGATTAGGAATGAAACCAGTACCCGGGTGTGTGCAGACAAAATAAGTTAGGGTCGGCCTGACCCGAAACTTCAGGGAAAAAGTAAGGCCCGGCCCTTAAAGAGTAGGCTAGGCCCGGCCCGATTGCCGTGAATGAAAATAGATGCTCGGCCTGTGGCCGGGCCGGGTGTTTATTAGTTTGGATTTTTGTGAAATCTTCAAAATTTGTCTAATGTATTTCTTTATTTTCTCTTTATAACTGTTGCGAAAAAATAAAAAATCCCTGCCGGCCCGGCCTACAGGCGGAGGTAGATTTCGAAGTCAGGTATACTAATTTCACAAACAAAAACTAAATCATGATTAGAGATAAACCCACTTTAACAATTTTGTCTGGCCGCTTTTGACAAGTTTTTATTTCATTTTTATATAATGGCTAGTTTTAGCAGAATCATGTTAGGGTGGTATTCAAAAAAATACTTTTCCATGCTCAACAACTCGAAATTTTCTGGCATAACTCCAGATTCATTTTTAATAAAAAAAAATATGAAACTTGCTGACGCAATTTTTGAAGAGATTTATAAGCGACCTGTATTTTTATTTTTCGTTCAATTAATTAAAACTTGATATATAAAAAATTATTTTCTTAGAAGGATAATATTTTTCGTTTCTAACACAATCGCTTCGGGAAATTCCGTTCAAAATGCCCACCTTGTCATCATTTTTTGAAATATATTCCGCCTCTATCAAAAAATCGATCATTACGATAGATTATATAGTTTCTGAATAAGCGAATCTACCAATTAAATTCGTTTGAGAGCAAAAATTAATTTAAAAATGAGTCAGAAAATAAGCAGTTTGGATTTGAGTGTATCCTTAATACAATGATTTTTCCAACACAATCCGCTTCGGGAAATTCGGTTCAAAATGCCCACTTTAACAGCATTTTTTAAAAATATATTCTGCCTCTATCAAAAAATCAACCATTAAGGTACATTATATAGTTTCTGAGTAAGAAAACGTACCAATTGGAAGCCTTTGAGAGCAAAAATGAATTGTAAAATGAGTCGGAAAATAAGCAGTTTGGATTTGAGTACACCCTTACTAAGATGATTTTTTCTTCAACCGCTATTTGCAAGACATTATTAGAATGACACTTTCATTTTCAGAACTGGTTTTGAAAGTGAAAGTAACTTTGTTAAAAATATCTGTGACCAAAATCGAAAAAGTGAAAAAGGTGCGCTGTAGAGATGGACCTCGGCTATCCAATGCAAAAAAAATTATTTAAAAATGTCGAAATGCAAACAAGATATTAGAAAAATCCCTCCCCATAGGATTAGCATTAGCTCGTGAGTGTCTTCGCCGGCAGGGACAGGACCCTCAAGTCATCAGTTCGGGTTTCAGTTGTTGATATAGAAGTTTTCTAGTGAATTTGGCGCCAGCTTGTCTTTGATTTTCAATGTTTCTCTTATTTTAGCCCTCCTAATCTGTCCCATATCTCTTAATATTAGAATGCTATTGTTAAAACAAAATTGCACTGCAAATTATGTGTTTTCAAGATTTTAAGTGTCGCGCCTCAGGGAAGAGGATTTTTCAAAATTATTTTACCCCACTCATGTAACGTATTAAAATAAGGGTAATCTCATAACCTTTCTAAATCTGCCTTTCTTTTGTCAATCCACCGTTAATTTTAGACCCCTGGACTTAAAATGTTCTAAAGGAATATACTTAGCGGCGGTTTTTTTTTTTGTACTCTGGTACGGTATCTTCCACTCATAGGAAAATTATAAGACTAACATAAAATTGTGTATAAAATCGAATAAAGAATATGGACATATGTTTCTTAATTTTAACTCCCTTCTTCGCCTCAAGAGGGCGCTTTAAAGTTTTGTTTCTTCAAACCTTTAGTATACTGTTTGTGCAAAAATTATAAAATTCCCAAAATAAAGTCTTTTCACTCTTCCCTATCTTTTCGTATCAATTTTATTTTTACTACCACCAGGGGACGCCGCCCAGTGAAACATTTTACTTTTAGCCTCAGGCTATTGGTATTTTTCATCTGTTTTTCATAATATTTTGTTTCATTATTTTTCTTCATTGTAGATACTATTCTCCAAGTTCTTGACACATTCTGACAACTCGGGCACTCATTCTGGACCAGCTGTGGCCCATCGGGCCCCTCTCCATTTGTCTGGCTCTAATCACACGCTTCACTTGTTCTTTTACCATTTTTCTTTTTCTTCAAATTTTTTCTTATTCAATGGTTTGGTTTTTTTTACCATTCTCAATTTCCCTAGTCCTCTCTTACATGAAGTTAACTTTCATCCTTGGTCTGCCCTACTGTCAATTTGGGGCCTAATGCCGCTTCGGGGGAGGGGGGGGGGCGTTTTTTCTACCTTTTCCAGACCCATCATCTAATACCACGTTGGTAAGGATTGGAAGATTAAAATTATCCAAAATACCAAAAATGAAGTCCATTGAAGTTTTATTTTAGTTATAGAATTCCCTATTAGCTGATATATTTGTCTGTTTACCGTTCTATTTTTCGATAACGCTCCTTTGTCTTCGATAAACGGAGAAATTCAACATCATTAGACACACTTTACACATTTAGGGAACTTTAACTTGTATCAAACCTTCTGCCTTTATCGAAAAGAAGAAAATGCTAATCGATTCTAGCTAATGCGCCTAAAATAAAAAATGAGCTAGTAAATGTGTCAAAAACTAGCTACTTCGGATTTCGATACAGACTTGAAGAGTCATGTTGGAATCGCTAGGCACTGGAAAACAATTTCCGTATGAGACAGGCTCCCTCTTAGCAGTTATATATGTCTGGTTATCCTTCCGTTTTTCGATAAAGCTGTCTTGTTTTTGATAAACGGAGAAATTCCACAGCATTCGATACACTTTAGACATTTAGGGAACTTTAACTTGTATCAAACCTTTTGCCTTTATCGAAAAGAAGAAAATGCTAATCGATTCTAGCTAATGCGCCTAAAATAAAAAAATGAGCTAGTTAATGTGTCAGAAACTAGCTACTTTGGATTTCGATACAGACTTGAAGAATCATGTTGGAATCGCTAGGCACTGGAAAACAATTTCCGTGTTAGGCAGGTTCCCTCTCAGCAGTTATGTATGTTTGGTTATCCTTCCGTTTTTCGATAAAGCTGTCTTGTTTTTGATAAACGGAGAAATTCCACAGCATTTGATACACTTTAGATGTTTAGGGAACTTTAATTTGTATCAAACCTTTTGCCTTTATCGAAAAGAGGGAAATGCTAATCGATTCTAGCTAATGCGTCTAAAATAAAAAATGAGTTTTTAAATGAGTCATAAAATAGCTACTTTGGATTTCAATACAGACTTACAGAGTCATGTTGGAATCGCTAGGTACTGAAAAACAGTTTCCGTGTTAGACAGGTTCCCTCTTGGCAGGTATCTTTACTATCCTTACGTTTTTCGAAAGAAACTTTTGTTTTCGATCAATGGGGAAATTCCACATTATTTGACATTTAGGGGAACTTTAAACTGTATCAAACCTTTTGGAGTTATCTAAAAAGTATAGAAAGGTTATTTGATTCATCAAATGCGCCATAGTTACGCGATTTGGACATTGCAGTTTCATAAAGAAGAAAGGGGAATTTATTCCAATGCAAAGAAAATCATTTTAAAATACTGAAATTTAAATGAGATATCTTTATAAATTTCTTCCATAAGATTAGCATTAGCGAGCAGGTCTTTTCGCTTGACTGAAGTAACCCCTTAAGCCTAAATCGGGAGCAAATAATTGCGATAGCAGAATTATCGATCAAGCCCTATCACTACTATAAAATTTTCGGCCAGAATAATAGCTAAGTTTTCCAACAATTGTTTTTAACTTCTCTCGTTATAATCAATTGTAAAACATCTCGATTGTATATTCTAGGAATTAATCGATGGCTGTATCAATTGTGATTTTTTACGATGACGATTTTTCTCGATTGTCGAATTTTCGAGAATCGCCCATCACTATTGCTACCTACGAACTAAAGTGAATAATAACGAAACCTGTAGTAATAATGTTAAAGAATATTTTCTTTCATGCAATTTCAGACTATATATATATATATATATATATTTAAACTGTTTAAATAGCGGGATTCAAACCAAATGCTTCTCTATGATAATTTTTTAATGTCGAAAAAATAAAGAAATAAAACAATTTTTTAAAATAATTCACGTAAAATAGACGTCATTCTTGCCCTAAACCAAAATTAATTTTCTGAAATTTTTTACACCATAAATAGTATTTGTATCCTAGAGATTGTATTATATAAAATGTTATTCAATTGTATAAAATAATGTTTTGCACTTTTGAGTTTTGACCCAACGAAATTGTTTTTGTTTGTTTTATTTTAATATTTTATTTTCCATTTGGAGATAATTGTATGGAGATTGTTATTCGGATATTCGGGGTAAAGTTTGAATTAACTCATTAGATAAGGTGAGCAGATTTCGAAAATAGAGATAGCTTTTTTAGAAAAGTGTGGTGGAAAAAAAATACCTCTAAGTTGGCAACACTGGTCTAACATCAGAAGTGCAATGTTTTGCGGGGAACTATTTTTGTGTAAATTACATTTCTATAGTATAAAATACTAATTTGGTTGTCATAATTATTTTAGGAATAAAGTTTTCGCTATAACAAAATAGTTGTATATATTTTTAAAGTATTTTTTTATACATAATTTGTATAGTATGTATGTGTGTGTGTGTGTTCCATTAAAAATTGGTCGCTCCAAGAGGTGGTCTCTTAAGGGAGGTCATGTTTAAATCTAGATTTTAATTGTTGAAAAAAGGTAACAATGTTACTAAAATTTATTTTTCACATTAGGAAAAAAATATGCAATTAACTTATGTTTTGATACTTAAACTTTTATAAGTTAATTACTGCAGAGTGTAAAAAATGAATACGTTGACGTTTGCTTTGATTTTACGGTTTTATCTTTTATAACTTTTATTTCGAAATCCTTTCGAAGTTCAGTAAATAAATGCATTTTCTTTTCTTTTTGGATGCCAACAAATAATGACGATTTCATTCATTTATCTATTTCCTTGAGAGTTTCCTGACAGAATTTGGCAGGGAAGTGTATTGACCGTCATCCTTAATTTGTCACCAGAGTTAAATTCATTGTCTAAAAAGGCACACAGTTTGACGACTAATGCGCTCTCCGGAATTATTTTTCTAATAAAACCTTCTTCAGGCGACCAGGAAAAAACGGAATTTGTTTCGTTTTCTTCAAAGAAATGGGTCGCTCATGGAGGGAGTTCAACTGGGATGGTCTCTGACAGGGAGGTAAAATTAGTATTGAGCCTATGGGAATAAATTTTGTTCTATGCAAAAATGATCGTTCGGGGAGGTGGTCGCACAGGGAGGTTTCACTGTAAGTGTATATAAGGTGTGTCCCACCGAAATAAAGCCACCGTGATTGTGTGCTGTAATTGGACACGAAAAAAACCAATAAGAAGGAAACAAATATATTAAGAAAATATATATACAAATACATATTTACAAGTAGTAACTCACTCCCTGCCTTACTTGGGCAGGAAAAAAATGTATTTGTAAAAAAAGGAGGGGGGGGGGGAAGGGGAGTGTCCCGCCGAAATAAAGCCACTACTGTTAATAGACAATATATCCGCCATGGTTATATATGACGTGTAATATACGATGTGGCATACCATTTACCAATCCTTGGAAGAAAATAGCATCAATATTCTCCCACGCTTCAATGATGACGACCTTCAATTTTGTCACAGACTGAAACTGTGTCTGTTATTGGCATATACAGCCCTACTGAGGATACCTCATACATTTTCTTGGGGATTGAGATCAGGAAAAATGTACAGGTGATTCCATGACATGTACCCGATTATCCAAAAACCATTCCCAGGAGGATTTTTGAACATGAATGGAGGTCTTGTCCGCCTGGAAGATCCAACTTAGTCTACAAAGTCTCTTTGCAAATGACAGTAAATGGTTTTCTAGCATTTCTTGGTAATCGGTAGGCTTCATGCGGCCTGAGAGAAAAGCCAGGTTATGTTTATCTCCATAACCGATACCTCCCCACACCGTTCATGAGCCTCCACTTTGCTGTCTTTTGGAAAAAATTTCTCTTCTTTCCTCATGTCATACCAATAGAAAGCAAGGTCGTCTGGCCCATCCAAATTAATGTTTTTCTCATCTGAGACTATAACACAATGCCACTGGTCCTTCCAGGTTCGATGATATTTGGCCTAATCGACTTTCCATTGCATGTGGATAACTTTCAACATGGGCAGCTGTTTCCTTTTCTTGTGTTGCAAGATGCCTATACGTTTTTCAATTCGTTTCAAGGTTGATTCTGTCACGGGGATGTTATCTTCGTTTGTCAACTGTTTTAGGGAAATACCACCTCGTGAAGACGACGCAAAACTTCTCTTTTCTGCCTGGAAGTCATTTTTCTGCATGTACACCACTTTTTTTTTATACCCGTACGTATTTCCCTGATTTACAAAATTGTTTGTTACGGTTTTAGATCGTTTGATTTGCTTAGATATTAGTCTATGTGAAAGACCTTTTTCCTTAAAAGTTGTTATTTGTCCTTTTTCGAACTTTGATAGGTGGGTTTTCATTCCCATTCCAATACTGAAGGAAAAATAGAAAATTCAGCCTCCTAAAGTCTGCAGAAATTCCGACTGGCTCAGAATAAGTATTTGACAACTTCCTGACATCATAAAAATGTTGACCTGCAGCAGCTCGAATGTCGGTAGTTACCAATACATACTAATATTGACTGTGGCTTTATTTCGGCGGGACACTTTTTCCCCTCTTTTTTTACACATTCATCTTTTTCTCCTGCCCAGGTGGGGCAGGGAATGAGTTACTATGTATTATGTATTTGTATATGGACTTTCTTAATATATTTGTCTTGTTCTTATTTGTTTGTTTCGTGTCCAGTTACGGCACAGAATTAGGGTGGCTTTATTTCGTTGGGACACACCTTATATATATATGCATTTGGGCCTTTTTGTAAGGCAATCGGCGCCCTTTTTATCCATTTTGCCACCGCCCTAACAGTTATGCCAGTACGACCCTGTTTGTAATAGTAAGCTTTTCCATTGTTAGTGGAAATTTTTTCTTTTGACATTCAGCAAAATGTTTTTGTGATCCCAAATCGTCCAGAGGAAAAGTTTCGTTTCCAAAACCCGATAATTTTAAGTAATTTTGTACAATAACAAAACATATTTAATAATTTAAATGTAAATTTTACTTTAGTAATTCATATTCTGATTATAATTCTGAGTTTCCTAACATTTTTATCAAGAGAAATAAAATCTGTTTAAATGTTACGTAGCACGAAATACTGATGTATACGTTAATTGGAATTCTCTTTATTTCCAAAGAATTTTTATTAAAATATTGGAGTTGTTTTCAAAGACAGAAAATATTTCATAATTCCAGCTTATGGGGGAGGGGTCATGTATATTTTAACTAACAAAGTAAGTAAATAAATAAACTTATTTTCGCATATTTTACTGTTCTTAGATTCAAACTGGATATTATTTTCTGACACATTCCTGAATTCATTTTTATTAGTAAATGGATAAACTTGGCAGGTGATCTTATTTTTAAAAAAAGCTTTAAAATGGAATGAAATAACTTTTTTCATTTTTCAATAAAGGTAAAGAATTTTGTAAAAAGGGACAAAACTCTTTTTACATGCTACATATTCACTAAAATTTTGTTTGAAGAATTAGAATCCTTGAAATGTATGTACATATGGATGATAATATCCTTGCTAAATTATTTTAGTTGCAAACAAAGTTAAAAAAAAAAATTGCAGGATATTACAGTACTTTTTTTTTTTCATCATGCTCTGCATATATAATTAAAAATAAATTAAACAAAACTATTAATTTTATACATAAAATACGGTATAGAGATTAATGTTAAACATTATATACCTTATTAGTAAGTGGTTTAACATTAGCCGAATTCATAAAAGTTAAGTTAAATAGTCAACAAATTCCTGAAATTTGAAATATGTAATATGAACTTTTAAAAGTTCACTGTTTTACTTAAAAGGCGACTAAACTAATAAAATAGATGTTACAGGTTAAAAATATATACATTTTGTTTAAAAACTGCTTAGTGCTTTCAGGTTTTCCCAAGTCCTTCATCAGAGAATATTTTAATAACTAAGTGCTGTTTATTTATACAAATACGTCACTTCGTTTTGTTTCTTAGTACTACTTTCAGGCTTTACCAAGCCCTTTATCAGAAAACGAAGTGACGTATTTGTATAAATAAACAGCAATTAGTTATTATAATATTCTTTGATGAAGGGCTTGGTAAAGCCTGAAAGTACTAAGAAGTTTTTAAATAAAATGTATATTTTTAACTTTTAACATCTCTTTTATTATTTTTAGTCACCTTTTAAGTAAAACAGTGAACATTTTAAAGTTCATATTGCATATTTTATTAAAAAGAACTGTTTGGTTAAAAATCCCTTCCATAATTATGCTTGCAAGTATCATGCATTCATATTTAAAAATGTGACAGATAATATATAGACAGACATATATGTGACAGATAAAAAGTAATATCAATGAAATTTTGTTTAAAATATATCAATTATTAAACTACTCTTGGTTGCATTATAATTTTTCTTTTGCATTTTAATTTTTGTATAAATATTGCCAATTAAATTTATAGTTTGATGAAAACAAATTCAAAGCAAAAACAGTGATCTACAGTCAAGGTTAGTTGGATTTTGTCTAACCCAAAGCAACACAACTTATTTTATTTTGCCCAACACCTATTTAATTAATAATAAACATGTAAATTTAAAGCAGGGATGCACAAACTATGGCCTGCAGGCCAATTTAGTCCTTGGAACCTTCGAAATTGGCACGCAAATGTGGATTAATTTAAAATAAAATGTAACATTATCAAATAAATAAAATTATTTCTCCATAATCTGTGTGAGTAAAATAATTAGATTAGTAAAATCTGTGTAATTGATACATATTATCTTTTAAAAATATATGCTGAAATACATAGTGTTTTCATGTTTACAACAGTATGTTACTTTGGCTACCAACATACTAATTTAAAAGTTTCTAAAAATTTTATTGAGTCATTCAGAATATTTAAATTTTACGTTTCATTTTTTATAAATCAATATTATGTGAAAAGTATTTGATTAAGGGAAAAAAAATCAGCCACATAATTGGTGGGCCGAGGCCCGTGCATTAATCAGGCCCTGCATGTATAGCTTGTTAGTAACTTTCAACTTTTGTCAGATACATAAGAAGTTAAATAATCTGCAGTTTCTGCAATTTGGCTAACAATATAGTATAATTGTCTTAGTGACTAATTAAATGGATAGCAGCAATATGTAAATTTATTTTTCCTTGGGGGGGGGGGGGGGGGGATATTTTGAATAACTGATTTCAATTTATAAAATTTTTTTATAATGGCTATTCTCAAATCTAAAGTTGCTAGTTTCTAGTACATTAATGAAGTCATAATTAGAGACACGGAACTTGTCAATAACAGATTCAAAGGAATGGAACTGTTTTTCCTTTTCTTATAAAAATGAAGCATTTGTCAAATACTTCACTTGACAATTATTCATTAATTATTTTCGCAACATGAAAATTAAGAACGGGATACAGAATCAGTCTATTCAACTACCTATGAACAATAGAAGCTATAGCAATTATCAATATAATTCTAAATATGGTCTATGAAATTTGACAATCAGTGCAGTGATTTTAGTACTATTAGCACTTTCATGCTAACATATGTAAAATCGCAGCCTTGTCTTTTAAAGTGTCAGGAATACAAATCAATTTGGTACTTTTCGGTTAGCCGGGCGCCAGTGTTATATATACATATACATACATATATGTATTATATGCATATGTTGTGTGTATATATACATATTTATGTATGTATAACACTGGCGCCCGGCTAACCGAAAAGTATCAAAAATTCTACGGGGACAGCTTTTTTTTTTTCCTCTCTCCTAAGAAATTAAAAAGAATTCTTGTCAAACTATATGAAGGGGGGCAGGGAATAGAATAAATACTATATATCCATTGTTCAAAACTTTTTGGGTAATACTCTCTTCTTACTGGAAATTTTTAAATCTTAACTGTAGGTCCTTAAAAATCTATGACTTGGTGGAAATACATTTACTGTAAAAACATATTTTGACTTACATATAATACATTCAAAATTTTAATGCATATATATTTTTTTCTTACAATATCCAATTTCAGAAATGTAAATTCTGCTTTCAAATACATATTCATGTTGTATGAAAATAAAATTTCACAGCAATTGGGATGTGGAAGAACATGCATATAATAAATAACTATGGATCGCTGTTAAAGAAACAATATATTTACTAGTCACAGCTGTAAAACATTCTTATTTATCACTCTCCCACCCAAACAAAAAAGGAATAATAATCAAAATTATGTCCAAAACTGAAAATATTAATGCCAAAAGAATATTTTCTTACGATTTTTTTTTTGTGTGTGTGAAAAATTTGATTACCGTTTAGATATTTAAACACTGCAATTCAAGTTCAGGCATTAGATTATTCAAAATCCCCCCCCCCCCCAAAAAAAAAAGAAAGAAAGAAAAATGAATGCACTTTAACTAACTTAGATTATTAATAATAATTTAAATCTGCTGTCTTCTGGAATGCAGATTATATTACTATAGCTTTGCATTGCTAAAAGTATTTATAATTAGTCCTGTTTAAATAATAACTTTATAAAGAATGTGGTTTCATTTAATTTTAAATAAAAAATAAAAAACTTTTAACAAAAATGTGTGAAAATCCAGTATTTAATTCTAACAGGATCTATTTTTAAACATTTTTTATTTTCAGATGTTTAAAAGTTTATTCATTGCTAACAAATTTTATTTCCTGAATTCTCCAATTCTGCTATTTTATAAGTAATATTCGAATGATTTACATCGAAATTAAATACAAATATCAATCTGAAATATTTCTTTTCAGATAATCATTCAATTAAGATAAAAACTTCTAAAAAGGAGTTTTAAAAATACTACAGAACGACGCCAAATTATCATCGCAAGCAAAATAATTAAACGTTCAGTTATATTGTTTACTTTTCGCTGATCGGTTCTACCAAATGCGAAATAATCTAACAGAAATAAAAACAACGCGCCAAAGTGTGATAAACAGCCTGTTATTGCACACCTGCTTTGACTGCAATTACCCAAGATTCCCCTGTCTAACTCGATCCCTGGCAGCCTATGTTAAAAAGCCTGCGTGCTTCATCCATTTAATAATACATCCATGGGGGATACTTGAGCCACAATGTAAAAGAAAAGGTAAAAATTTATTAAACAAAGAAAAATAGTTCAAAATTAATTGAAAATGGTTTTCAATTGAAGATAAAATATAAAATTTTCAACTACAATATTTTATTTTGTTCTAAGAAAGTATAAAAAAATTTAAAAAATTGAAATTTAAAAAGTGGCTCAAGTATTTCTATCTTCCCCTATAAAATAAAATTTCAAGATAAAGCATTCTTTTAAGTTGAATCTTGAACTTTACAAGATTTCATTTAAATCCGATCATTAGTTTCCTTGTTATGACAGAACAAAGAACACAACCACTAAAGGTCAAAATTAGCACTAGCCACCGGCCACAGGGCCAGTAAAGAAAAAAGGTGGCTAGTGAAAAATTGTCTATCAGCGGCCACCTTCCGGCCACTTTTTTACAAGGAGATAATAAAATTTTCTCGCATTTCATCAAGGATTCTACTTTTTTTGGTTGCAATATATTTATATTAACATATTTATTTGGGCTACTCAGTTTTAGATTTATTTGATAAATTATTTAGATAAATTTTAGTGTTTAGCATTTTGAAATAAAAAAGTGGCCGGTAGTTTAAAGAAAGTGGCCACTTAAAAAATTAGTCCTACTAGCCAGTGGCCGCTAATGAAATTTCCCAATTTTGACCTATAACAACCACACCCCACCCCGAAGCCTAGCTTCCCATACAAAATAGTTATTAGCATAGATTTTTTGAATACGTACATAAAAAGAATCGCCACAACTGGGATAGGAAATATTTTTCCTTGAAATAAAAAAAAAAAAAGGCTGCTGATAAAATATAATTTGAAATAACAAATAAGTGCGGATTTCCTTTACATACAGACCGGTCGACAGACACCATACCATATTGTGGCAATTTATACAAGGTTTAGAAACATAATTCACTGAAATATCTCTTTATAAAGTAAAAAAAAAAAAAAACATACCAATTATACTTCGGAAAGGATTAAATCCTTCTTTTCAACTGAACTTTATACTGGAAAGAAAAGACGTAATATGCCTCACAACAGAATATACCAGACAAAGGATCGCAAATGATGCAGAAGAAGTAAACAACTCTACTGAATGGGCCTGTTCACGGATAAAGAGCAGACCACGTGCGCATTGAGGAGACAGGAAGATGGAGTGGGCTTCCAGCAGTTCACATCACGTGATTATTACAAAGACTTTTAAGCACCCAAATATGGGTTCGAGGCTGAAAAAAGTCACGCGATTCCGGTAATTTACCCAAGGAACTTATAACTGATAAGAAGGGAAGATACTACTGCTTTGCCTCATGAACTGTTTCATTGGCTAGCGAAATTTTAAAATGGAGGGCCAAAATCGCAGTCAGGTGAAATCCAAGCACCTCATTGGTCATTGAGTCGCATCCTTTCCAGAGAGCAATCTCTAGCGCTAGGGCAAACATCGAATACTCCATTTCATTTAAAATAAGCCATCGAAATTAACTCAAGATATTTTGATGACTTTTTATAAAATACGAATGAAAGATTTCGATTTTAAGCTGTAAAAAATTTTAAATAATATGGCAAGTACTTTTTTAGTTAATGAAAATTAAAAATGAAACTTGCATTTTTTTTTCCTTATGTTACTTTTAAAATCCAAAATAAAACAAATATTCGCACCTTTCTATAGAAAAATTTAATAACTAACTTATAGGAATACTAAAAACTTTCAAAAATTTTTGCCTAATGGAAAATAATTAAAAAAAAATAATGTCAGTTTTTAAACCAATTTTAATCATTAAGAATAAACAGAAAAAAAAATATTACATGAACAATTCTCTAATACTATGTACAATAAGTTATTTGTTTTCTGGTTCATGTATTTAAATCTGGAATTTTTAAATAGATTTTTCACTCCCTTCCTGGTAAACTAAGGTTATAAAAATTATGAAAACAGGTGTGTTTTCGATGACAATATAACATTTTAATATTTTGAGAATTTAATAAATAAATAATATGTTTCCCTAAGGAGGGTTCAGGTGATAAATTGCTAAATATTGTGTATGGTTATAATTGTATAAAAGATACAAGAATGGAATTAATTATGTGCCAAATCATGCATGCTAAAATATGCCAATTAGCTGTGAAACTGCAACAATGAAATATTTTAAATATTAAAAAGTAAAAAATAAAATATAAAGAATGTAATATATATTTTTAAATGCACTTTTATCTTTAATTAATTAATGATTTTATGTTTCAAAAAACAATTTAGAATTCTTGAAAGGTTGTTTAAACTGAAGTGTCTGCTATGCGTCACTTCCACGTTTTAGGGAATCTGATTCCATCAGTTTACTAAATAGCTCGATGTACTTCAATTCAATAAAGATGCGTTTAGTAGTAACTAAATTATATTTTAACAACTATATTTACAAATTAAATTACATTATTAAAACATTGATTGAAGTCAGGGGCGTAGCCACAGATATTTTTTCGGGGGGGGGGGGGAAATTCCAAAATTTCCCAACTTGAAACAAATTGCTCCAATCTTCGACTAAAATGTGTGTGCACAACGTGTGTAATAATTATAATGATACTTTTGCATAAAAAATTCCTTTCCAAAGAAAAATTCTGAAACTGAAAACATAAAACTTCTAATTATGGGTTTGTTTACTAAAAAAATAAATTCGCTTTTTACTTTCTTCTATCTTTACAAGAAGAAAGTATTGGATTCTTGAAAAAATTCGATTTCCGGTTTCAGACTGATTTATACGTTTTAGTAAGTCCTGAACACGATTCGACTGTTTTTAGAAAATATCTGTCTGTCTATATGTGATACAAATTTTGTGGGCGCTCTAACACAAGAACTAATGCACGAAATTTAATAAAACTTTAGAGATTCACTTATACAGTCGAACCTCGTTAACGCGAAAGTAGAAGGAAAAAGCCGGTTCTGCCCCAGCAGGCGTCATGCGTTGAGGAGCGAGGAGCAAGGATGAGTGACAGGTGGGAGGAGTCGAGTGATTGACAGGTGAGGGGAGATAAGAAAGTGATAGACAGGTGGGCGGAGTCGAGACAGACTGGCGCCCGCGCGTCATGCTATAGTAGAGGGGTTAAAACAAAGAAGCGATAATGAAAAGTGAGGGGTTAGAACAAAGGATAATGTTAATGAATCAATTCAAGTATAATGAATTAATAAAAGTCTACTGTAAGAGAGGGATTAGAACAAAGGAAAATGTTAATGAGGATGATTAATGAAGGAAAGTCTACTGTTAGAGAAAGGTAGAACAAAGATAATGATGAGGTGATTAGAAAAGATAGCATGCAATTAAAAAATACTTACCACGGAGCAGCATCGAGACACGTCCTACCTGTATGACATCCACCGGGCTAAAGAACGAAGAAGCGTGCAACAACCGGCTTCATCAAGATAAGGAGCTTGCTTCTGATTGGACGAGAGACGAACCTAGGGAGCAGCATCATCGATTCCGGTGACATCAGCGCCCTCTCTTGAGAGGATGATTCACTTACCTGCGATGTCGTCATCCTATTTGAACTGACTTAAAGAAGTGAATACATTTTTTATGAGTTTAACGAAAGAAGTTTTTGTCATTTGCTAATTTTCGAATCATTATTTTTTTATTTAGGCCTTGCAAATAAAGCTTTAATAATTAATTCATTTTTAACTGTGATGACATCATCATCCTATTTGAACTGACATAAAGAGGTAATACATTTTTTTTTTCTGAGTTTTAACGAAATAAGTTATAATTATTTTTTAGACATTTGTTAATTTTCAAATCATGTTTTTTTTTATTTAGTTATTACAAATAAAGTTTTAAATAAATTAGTTAATATTTTTATAATCATTTGTTCATTTCGATATAAGTTTTTTTTTTCAGATAAAGCTTTTTTTAATAAACAAGTTTAATTTTTTTCAGTAAGTAATTTTTTTAAGAATACATTTTTTTTAAATCTAAAGAGCGTGAATAAGTTTTTGATAATAATGTTTTCTGTTTAATTAACCAAGGGTGGATGTTTATCGAAACACAAGCTGAAAATTAGTTTACCCTTAAACTAAACTCTTTAATTTAGTTATTTTAGTGACTGATGAAGTAAAGTATAATTTTCCAGAAAAAATGGTGTGAATTGAATATTTTTTTTTTAACATGTTAGTTGTTTTAGAATTTTTTTATATTTTTGTAATTATAAAAAACAATTATTTACTTACTTTTATCAATTAGTATAGTTAAAGATTCGATTTTTTTTTCTTAAGATCAACAGAATTCATTGATTTCAAGACAAGATCTGCTGAATAAATATAGTTAATATTGTCGATGACATACCGCATAGACTATAGAGAGTTTAAGTGAAAACGTTAACATATTCAAGTAGTTAAAGATTCGATTTTTTTTTCTTAAGATCAACAGAATTCATTGATTTCAAGACAAGATCTGCTGAATAAATATAGTTAATATTGTCGTTGACATACCGCATAGACTATAGAGAGGTTAAGTGAAAACGTTAACATATTCAAGTTTTTATAGAAATGTCTTTAGAATTACTCATAGGTTTCAAACAGATTAACATATAACTATTTTTAGCTTTCACATAATTTAACGATTAACAAAAATAACATGCATAAACATTGGATAATAAAAATTTTCCTAACTAGTTTAACGTTTTAGAAAAAAAAAGACTTTCACACATTGAAAACACTTATAAAAATTATTTTAGCAATCTCTCAAAAATATATATAAATAACGTTTAAAAACTTACCTTTTTAAAATCCTGTATATTAGTTCAAGTCACAAGATATATCACAACAAATATTACATTTCAAAGTTCGATATCATAAACAAAATAAATATATAACTTAGGGCGAACAACACTTTATAAAAAATAATTAGAAAATGACATGACTATTTTCTAGAACCTTTAATATTTCTTTTAAGAAAGCAATATTCTAGTTTACCCTGCAACACACTCCCCTTGAAGTAAACAGATTATATCAGTATATCTTCGGAATTTTTTTTTTTCCTGCCCAAGTGAAAACTTGATCATTATCAGATCTCTCTCTCGGAGAGGATACATTTTACACAGATTTGCTGAAATAGGTTATTATTGCAAAAGCATAAAGAAATGTGCTTATTTCAATTGCGTTTGAAAACAAAGAATAATATTTTGAACAACTGTTTATATTAAAAGAAAATAATTTGAAATGTGCGAGCTACTGAACTCTTTTCAAATGGAATGAACAAGTTCTTTCAATAGTTTGAATCTTATACCAAAAAAGGTTAATGATAATATATTTTATCATATAGCAATGTAGACAATTAGATAATTGTTTTTTAACTAGTAAAATAAATATTTTAAAAACAGAAATTTTAATCTTTAATTCTTAGTAATATGTGTTTTAAAACAAAATTTCTGAACATCTGTAAACAAAATCTTACTTCTTCAAATTGAAAATCCTCATTTAATATCCTGATCTTGAAAACACACTAGCAAACAATTTAGAAGATAGCAGTCCGCAAATGATTTCCAAATGAATGATTTCAGTGTTGTCATATTATTTTGTTTTCAATGACATCATTTTTAGACCCTCTGATTTGCTGAAACTAACATTGCTTTGAACGAATGAGAGTCTTGGAAAATGACGTATAGTTTTCTGTTTACCTTATATATGTAAGTTTTAAATAAGTAACTTTCTAAGAATTTCGATTGCACGCGCATTATCGAGTCACGAGATCTCCCTTGCGTTTCTTTTGCAAAGCAATCTTTTCATATAGGGACCTTTATCTCACGGTTTCAGACACCCTTCTGATATGCATCTACCCTTAGCTTAATTGTTTGGGGAGAGATGTCATACAATAAGCAAGCATTTCGTTATCGAAGGAAATATCTGTTATCTACCTCTCTTTCATACAATCTATATTGCAACTCAAGAAATGGGCAGCTGAAAAAATTCATAACTTCTGTTTGCTTAAGGTTAAAAATATAATTTCATGTTCTTTACCTAATTAGAGATTATTAATTTACTTTTTAATTAGGAAAAGGAATTTTCACAATTTATTTTATTTTATAACTTAAAAACAGCTCATTTAATTTATTTTTAAACTAGCAATTTTTTATTTAAAGAAATATGTTTGGATAAACATTTATAAAAAATAGTTTCAATTTTTAAGCAAAAATAGATATTGTTTACAAGACACTTTGTTACCCGTTTTTAGTTTTACTAAGTTTTTAAATAGAACAACCCTTCGTTTTCTAAAAAACGAAATAGATTTTTTTAGTTATTCTTAATTGCATAGAGGTAACTTTTCAAAAAAAGTTTTTTGAATTAGTATTTAAGGGTTTTTTGGTGAATCTGAAATCGACTTTTAACTAAAGCATTTTATGATTGACGAAGTAAAGTTTTATTTTCTAGAAAAGTGGTATAAACTTAATATTTAGTATTTGTAATGCGCGAGCTACTGTATTCTTTTCAATTAGAATGAACAAGATCTACGATAGTTTGAATATTAAACCAAAAAAGATTAATAGTAATTTAGTTTAACAAATACCAATGAAGACAACTATATGAATACAAATAAGTTTTAATGTCAGAGCTAATTGGACACTTTGTTTTCCTAATCATAGATGTTAAAAAACTTTCTTAGGAAAGTTTTTTACTTTGATTCGAACTGAAGATAAAATACTTTGCTAATTTAGGATATTTTTTCCATATCTCGTTTAAAATTATATTTAACTAAAAAAAATAATTTATGTTGCATTGTTTTAACAATTTTTCTAATCAAAGAACGTGTATTAGTTTCAACTGATAATAAAGGGTTTATTACCTCCTATTAGCAAAAGAAAAATTAGTAGTCACACTTACATCTAAGTTATTGAAAACATATGATGAACATCTCTGCTGTTGAAAGGATGAAAACTAACATACATACATAGGAATCGACTGATTGATGTTGCACTGGTTGTGATGTATATAATAGATGTGATTATATATTGAAAATGATATATACGATGGTTGTGATGTATCCAAAGTAGATGTCTTTAAACTAAATTATCAAACATATGAGTGAGGATTGCTACGTGACAAAAATCGCCTTTAACAGTGAATTTTGAGACAGTTTTAATTTAGAAAAAAGTAAATGGTTAACTTTAATGACATATTTTTAGTTTTGTTGTTAGAAATAATATGTTAAACAAATCACACTGTTTGAAAATATATTTTTTCGAGTTTATTTTCAACAATTGTTTTTTAAATGAAATCACATATAAAACTAAGGAAAGCTAAACTTGTGAAACACAAGTTGAATTTCGAGAATGACAGAACATGTTTTGAATTAAGTAATGTAGAATGTGCAAACTTTTGAATTCATTCATTCACAGTAACAGAAAGTGTGAAATTTTAAGTTTAGTTTAATAAAGCAAATAATTAAATTGAAAGATACATTTAAAAAGGATTGTTAAAAGTTTGTTAAAACTTTTTTGTTTTAAGAAATACTAGACAAACATTACACTTAAAAGACAAAAAATTTACATACCTTTTGGAAAGAAGTTTCTCTAAGCTTTTGATGATTCGAACAAGCAGACTCATTGAAAAGTAGCAAGAAGCTTAAATTCGACGGTGATTTTACTCAGCAGGATGCCGAAAATAGTAGGGATAGATGCCGCAGAGCTTAAAGCCAAATGTCCGGTAAACGGGAGCTACGAAACAGACGACCTTCACCTACGAAATCCAAGACACGAATGATGTGTGCGGGGTCTACACCCGTAGATGAAGGTTACTACTGATAAGAGATCACGTGACCGCTATCAACCAATCAGAAGCGAGCTTGTAGGTGTGACGTCATCGAATGTGCTGCCTTCCCCCATCGCAAACGAGGATGATGACATCGTACGGCAATACCTGTAGACAATCTGACGCCAGTTGATTGACAGGGGGCGTCGTGGAATGTTAGGAATGCAGACAGAGTGGCGCCTACCTTCTGCTTCATAGTATTTTAGGGAAAAATATATATTACGTTGATGTAAAAGACATTATTTTTAAATTAACTGTTAATAATTTTGAAATAACATACTTTTCTCATACAAGCGAAAAAAGAATGTTTCAGAACATGTCTCTGATCATAATTAAACATAACTTTAAGCATAGTTAACCATCTCAGAGTATGATTAAACAAATTCGAACATAACTTTGGGCATGTTTAAACAATCCGAACTATATTTGAACATATCCGAACATGTTCATTCATAACTTTAACAGTTTTTAATCTTTCAGAATTAAAAAAAACATATTTAAAACTATTTTATTTTAAAAATTTTTGTAAAAATTTTAATTTATAATTTTCTTTTTAAGGTTTTAACTTTTTTTTTGTTAAAACTTTTTTTAACGTTTTAACTTTTTTTGTTAAAAATTTTTTAAACTTTTTTTTTGTTTAAACTTTTTTAACTTTTTTGTTAAAACTTTTTTTGTCAAAACTTTTTTTAACTTTTTGTTAAACATTTTTTTTTAAATTTTGTTAAAACTTTTTTTTTTACTTTTGTTAAAAAAAATTTTTTACAAACTTTTTTTTTAAATTTTGTTAAAACTTTTTTTTTATAAAACTTTTTTTATAAAACATTTTTTTTTTGTTAAAACTTTTTTTTGTTAAAACTTTTTTTTTAAACTTTTTTTACTTTTGTTAAAACTTTTTTACTTTGTTAAAACTTTTTGTTTTACTTTTGTTAAAAAAATTTTCTGTTAAAACTTTTTTATAATTATATTTTTTGTAAAACTTTTTTGTTAAATTTTTTTCAATTTTGTTAAACTTTTTTTTATATTTGTTAAAACTTTGTAAAACTTTTTATCATCTTTGTAAACTTTCTATAATTTTTAAAACTAATAAATTTTATACATACATATGTGTATATATATGTATATATATATATATATATATACATATACATACATACGTATGTTTTATATATATATATATATATATATATATATATTACACAAGAACCCATACATAAACATTTAACTTTCATATATTTAGAGACACGTAGTCGTGGATGTATGCTTTTATTTAAACATTTATATAGATAAATACTACTCTTAAATTTACGTTTATGCAAAAAAACATTATTTTTCTTAAACTGTTAATATTTTTGAAATAACATACTTTTCTCATGCAAGTGAAAAAGAATGTTTCAGAGCATGTCTCTGGCCATGGTTAAACATAAATTTAAGCATAGTTAACCATCTCAGAATATGATTAAACATGTTCGAACATAACTTTAGACACGATTAAACATATATCCTGACAATATTTGAACCTATCCAAACATGGTTAAACATGTTTGAACAAACTTTGAGCATATCCGAACATTGTTAAATATATCCCAACTAACTTTGAGCATGATTAAATATACTCGAACTATCTTTGAGCATATCCGAACATGGTTAAACTTGTTCGAACATAACTTTGGTCATGGTTAAACATATCCTGAAGAAAGTGCGAGCTACCGAACAAAATTCATTAAGAAAGACAAACTCATGAATTTAGTAATCGCAAGCCAGTTCCAAATTTTAAAAAGCAACTGATTAACTTAATTTGGAAGAACTGTTATAAGTTTTTTTTTAAAACACTTTGTTAGAAACTGACGAATGAGTTTAACAAATTTTTGGAAATAATAGAGTATGATAATACTCTTAGAGTACATATACTACTTAGAGTATAATAATACATTTGATGTCAGAACATGTTTTGAATGAAATCGTGAATTCATAGTATGCTGAAAACGCGAACTTTGAAATTTATAGTTAGGTTAAATGAAGAAAAGTAAAGCAAATTACTAAATTGAAAGACACATTTTGAAAGGATCGTTATAAGTTTGTTAAAACTGTTGTTGTATTAAACACTATATTAGACAAAAAAATTTATATACCTTTTGGAAAGAAGTTTCCCTAAGCTTTTGATGATTCGAACAAGCAGACTCATTGAAAAGTAGCAAGAAGCTTAAATTCGACGGTGATTTTACTCAGCAGGATGCCGAAAATAGTAGGGATAGATGCCGCAGAGCTTAAAGCCAAATGTCTGGTAAACGGGAGCTACGAAACAGACGACCTTCACCTACGAAATCCAAGACACGAATGATGTGTGCGGGGTCTACACCCGTAGATGAAGGTTACTGATAAGAGATCACGTGACCGCTATCAACCAATCAGAAGCGAGCTTGTAGGTGTGACGTCATCGACTGTGCTGCCTTCCCCCATCGCAAACGAGGATGATGACATCGTACGGCAATACCTGTAGACAACCTGGCGCCATTTGATTGACAGGAGGCGTGGTGGAATGTCAGGAATGCAGACAGAGTGGCGCCACCATCTGCAAGAAACGATCATGTCGAAGCATGCAGCGACTGACTGGCGCCAGATGATTGACAGGTGGGCGGAGGAATGCAAGGAATGCAGACACAATGGCGCCCTCCTCCACCGCCTACTCCTTTCACATGTCAGGTGATCTTCGCATCCAATCACATACAAGTATTAGATGGTAGAGAGTGCTCGTGTTGTCTTCAAGTACGACGTCATCACTTGTTTTGTGCTTTGTCATCAACCATTTCCCCTTCAGTTGATGTCCTGAGCAGGTGCTTCACAGTAAGTAACACCATTTAAATTTTAAGTTTTTTTTATAGTAATATTTTTATGTATAAAAAATAACAAAAAAAGACATTTTGTTTAAAATAACAAGTGTCTTTCATCACTTTTTCGAATATCAAGTTTAACTTTATCGAATAACACACTACTTAAATTATCACAATTAGAAATATCCACTTAACAAGTTGTTGAACAAGTTTATTGTTCCGACGAATTTAGTCATGTTTTAGCATGATCTAAGCATGATTAGTCATGCTTAAATAATCTTTTTCTGTTTAAATAATTAGATTTAAAAATCTATTTAAGTAAAATATTTATCGGAGAAAAATTTTTACTTAGATTTTTGAAGGTCGTCTGTTTCGTAGCTCCCGTTTACCGGACATTTGGCTTTAAGCTCTGCGGCATCTATCCCTACTATTTTCGGCATCCTGCTGAGTAAAATCACCGTCGAATTTAAGCTTCTTGCTACTTTTCAATGAGTCTGCTTGTTCGAATCATCAAAAGCTTAGGGAAACTTCTTTCCAAAAGGTATGTAAATTTTTTGTCTTTTAAGTGTAATGTTTGTCTAGTATTTCTTAAAACAAAAAAGTTTTAACAAACTTTTAACAATCCTTTTTAAATGTATCTTTCAATTTAATTATTTGCTTTGTTAAACTAAACTTAAAATTTCACATTTTCTGTTACTGTGAATGAATGAATTCAAAAGTTTGCACATTCTACATTACTTAATTCAAAACATGTTCTGTCATTCTCGATATTCAACTTGTGTTTCACAAGTTTAGCTTTCCTTAGTTTTATATGTGATTTCATTTAAAAAACAATTGTTGAAAATAAACTCGAAAAAATATATTTTCAAACAGTGTGATTTGTTTAACATATTATTTCTAACAACAAAACTAAAAATATGTCATTAAAGTTAACCATTTACTTTTTTCTAAATTAAAACTGATTCAAAATTCACTGTTAAAGGCGATTTTTGTCACCTAGCAATCCTCACTCATATGTTTGATAATTTAGTTTAAAGACATCTACTTTAGATACATCACAACCATCGTATATATCATTTTCAATATATAATCACATCTATTATATACATCACAACCAGTGCAACATAAATCAGTCGATTCCTATGTATGTATGTTAGTTTTCATCCTTTCAACAGCAGAGATGTTCATCATATGTTTTCAATAACTTAAATGTAAGTGTGACTACTAATTTTTCTTTTGCTAATAGGTAATAAACCCTTTATTATCAGTTGAAACTAATACACGTTCTTTGATTAGAAAAATTGTTAAAACAATGCAACATAAATTATTTTTTTTTAGTTAAATATAATTTTAAACGAGATATGGAAAAAATATCCTAAATTAGCAAAGTATTTTATCTTCAGTTCGAATCAAAGTAAAAAACTTTCCTAAGAAAGTTTTTTTAACATCTAGGATTAGGAAAACAAAGTGTCCAATTAGCTCTGACATTAAAACTTATTTGTATTCATATAGTTGTCTTCATTGGTATTTGTTAAACTAAATTACTATTAATCTTTTTTGGTTTAATATTCAAACTATCGTAGATCTTGTTCATTCTAATTGAAAAGAATACAGTAGCTCGCGCATTACAAATACTAAATATTAAGTTTATACCACTTTTCTAGAAAATAAAACTTTACTTCGTCAATCATAAAATGCTTTAGTTAAAAGTCGATTTCAGATTCACCAAAAAACCCTTAAATACTAATTCAAAAAACTTTTTTTGAAAAGTTACCTCTATGCAATTAAGAATAACTAAAAAAATCTATTTTGTTTTTTAGAAAACGAAGGGTTGTTCTATTTAAAAACTTAGTAAAACTAAAAACGGGTAACAAAGTGTCTTGTAAACAATATCTATTTTTGCTTAAAAATTGAAACTATTTTTTATAAATGTTTATCCAAACATATTTCTTTAAATAAAAAATTGCTAGTTTAAAAATAAATTAAATGAGCTGTTTTTAAGTTATAAAATAAAATAAATTGTGAAATTTCCTTTTCCTAATTAAAAAGTAAATTAATAATCTCTAATTAGGTAAAGAACATGAAATTATATTTTTAACCTTAAGCAAACAGAAGTTATGAATTTTTTCAGCTGCCCATTTCTTGAGTTGCAATATAGATTGTATGAAAGAGAGGTAGATAACAGATATTTCCTTCGATAAGGAAATGCTTGCTTATTGTATGACATCTCTCCCCAAACAATTAAGCTAAGGGTAGATGCATATCAGAAGGGTGTCTGAAACCGTGAGATAAAGGTCCCTATATGAAAAGATTGCCTTACAAAAGAAACGCAAGGGAGATCTCGTGACTCGATAATGCGCGTGCAATCGAAATTCTTAGAAAGTTACTTATTTAAAACTTACATATATAATGTAAACAGAAAACTATACGTCATTTTCCAAGACTCTCATTCGTTCAAAGCAATGTTAGTTTCAGCAAATCAGAGGGTCTAAAAATGATGTCATTGAAAACAAAATAATATGACAACACTGAAAACATTCATTTGGAAATCATTTGCGGACTGCTATCTTCTAAATTGTTTGCTAGTGTGTTTTCAAGATCAGGATATTAAATGAGGATTTTCAATTTGAAGAGGTAAGATTTTGTTTACAGATGTTGAGAAATTTTGTTTTAAAACATATATTACTAAGAATTAAAGATTAAAATTTCTGTTTTTAAAATATTTATTTTACTAGTTAAAAAACAATTATCTAATTGTCTACATTGCTATATGATAAAATATATTATCATTAACCTTTTTTGGTATAAGATTCAAACTATTGAAAGAACTTGTTCATTCCATTTGAAAAGAGTTCAGTAGCTCGCACATTTCAAATTATTTTCTTTTAATATAAACAGTTGTTCAAAATATTATTCTTTGTTTTCAAACGCAATTGAAATAAGCACATTTCTTTATGCTTTTGCAATAATAACCTATTTCAGCAAATCTGTGTAAAATGTATCCTCTCCGAGAGAGAGATCTGATAATGATCAAGTTTTCACTTGGGCAGGAAAAAAAAAAATTCCGAAGATATACTGATATAATCTGTTTACTTCAAGGGGAGTGTGTTGCAGGGTAAACTAGAATATTGCTTTCTTAAAAGAAATATTAAAGGTTCTAGAAAATAGTCATGTCATTTTCTAATTATTTTTTATAAAGTGTTGTTCGCCCTAAGTTATATATTTATTTTGTTTATGATATCGAACTTTGAAATGTAATATTTGTTGTGATATATCTTGTGACTTGAACTAATATACAGGATTTTAAAAAGGTAAGTTTTTAAACGTTATTTATATATATTTTTGAGAGATTGCTAAAATAATTTTTATAAGTGTTTTCAATGTGTGAAAGTCTTTTTTTTCTAAAACGTTAAACTAGTTAGGGAAATTTTTATTATCCAATGTTTATGCATGTTATTTTTGTTAATCGTTAAATTATGTGAAAGCTAAAAATAGTTATATGTTAATCTGTTTGAAACCTATGAGTAATTCTAAAGACATTTCTATAAAAACTTGAATATGTTAACGTTTTCACTTAACCTCTCTATAGTCTATGCGGTATGTCAACGACAATATTAACTATATTTATTCAGCAGATCTTGTCTTGAAATCAATGAATTCTGTTGATCTTAAGAAAAAAAATCGAATCTTTAACTACTTGAATATGTTAACGTTTTCACTTAAACTCTCTATAGTCTATGCGGTATGTCATCGACAATATTAACTATATTTATTCAGCAGATCTTGTCTTGAAATCAATGAATTCTGTTGATCTTAAGAAAAAAAAATCGAATCTTTAACTATACTAATTGATAAAAGTAAGTAAATAATTGTTTTTTATAATTACAAAAATATAAAAAAATTCTAAAACAACTAACATGTTAAAAAAAAAATATTCAATTCACACCACTTTTTCTGGAAAATTATACTTTACTTCATCAGTCACTAAAATAACTAAATTAAAGAGTTTAGTTTAAGGGTAAACTAATTTTCAGCTTGTGTTTCGATAAACATCCACCCTTGGTTAATTAAACAGAAAACATTATTATCAAAAACTTATTCACGCTCTTTAGATTTAAAAAAAAATGTATTCTTAAAAAAATTACTTACTGTAAAAAATTAAACTTGTTTATTAAAAAAAGCTTTATCTGAAAAAAAAAACTTGTATCGAAATGAACAAATGATTATAAAAAATATTAACTAATTTATTTAAAACTTTATTTGTAATAACTAAATAAAAAAAAACATGATTTGAAAATTAACAAATGTCTAAAAAATAATTTAACTTATTTCGTTAAAACTCAGAAAAAAAAATGTATTACCTCTTTATGTCAGTTCAAGTAGGATGATGATGTCATCACAGTTAAAAATGAATTAATTATTAAAGCTTTATTTGCAAGGCCTAAATAAAAAAATAATGATTCGAAAATTAGCAAATAACAAAAACTTCTTTCGTTAAACTCATAAAAAATGTATTCACTTCTTTAAGTCAGTTCAAATAGGATGACGACATCGCAGGTAAGTGAATCATCCTCTCAAGAGAGGGCGCTGATGTCACCGGAATCGATGATGCTGCTCCCTAGGTTCGTCTCTCGTCCAATCAGAAGCAAGCTCCTTATCTTGATGAAGCCGGTTGTTGCACTCTTCTTCGTTCTTTAGCCCGGTGGATGTCATACAGGTAGGACGTGTCTCGACGCTGCTCCGTGGTAAGTATTTTTTAATTGCATGCGATCTTTTCTAATCACCTCATCATTACCTTTGTTCTACCTTTCTCTAACAGTAGACTTTCCTTCATTGATCATCCTCATTAACATTTTCCTTTGTTCTAATCCCTCTCTTACAGTAGACTTTTATTAATTCATTATACTTTAATTGATTCATTAACATTATCCTTTGTTCTAACCCCTCACTTTTCATTATCGCTTCTTTGTTTTAACCCCTCTACTATAGCATGACGCGCGGGCGCCAGTCTGTCTCGACTCCGCCCACCTGTCTATCACTTTCTTATCTCCCCTCACCTGTCAATCACTGGACTCCTCCCACCTGTCACTCATCCTTGCTCCTCGCTCCTCAACGCATGACGCCTGCTGGGGCAGAACCGGCTTTTTCCTTCTACTCGCGAACACTCAAGGGTAAACTTTGTTTGTTCGTATTAAAAGCAGTTCGTGTTATCGGAACTTAACTATATTACATACAACTGGACGAGGCAATCGGAAACAGTTCATGTTAACGCGATTTGACTGTACCTTGATAAAAATTGGTGCTGATTTGTTTTTGGTGTAAATCGTCCAACAGGTGGCACTGCTTGCTATGCGGCATTTTTTACGATTTACATGATTTTAGCGATAATTATATCTCAAAAACTATTGCACGGAATTTGATCAAACGTCATATTCTGTTAAACCTTGACATAATTTGATGCAGATTAGCTTTTTATGTATATCATATAGCAGGTGGAGCTGCTATGCAGCATTTTTCACGATTTTGCGATAGCTGTATCTCAAAAACTAATGCACGGAATTTAGTCAAACTTCATATTCCACATAAGTAGCACTTCCACATAAATAGATCCTTATTAGGCTTGGGTCTTATACTGTCCAAAGCTATCGCTTTTGTGCACTTTGAGTAAGGAATTTTGGTTGCAGACATCTAAGAGGCTGGTACCAAAATTCAATGATTTGTTTGAAAAATGCTATGCTTATATCTCCTTTTTAAATGCACACAATTCAACATATCTATACCTTTAGAGTTTGTTATTATAGGCAAAGAATTGTCATTTAATTTTGGCACTGTGATTGCAAATTTTGAGGCATTAACATGTATGGAGTAGAAGAAAATTTTGGGATTGGTACATCCGACTAGTTTTCCCTTAATATTAATTCTTGTGGTCTTCAAAGAAGCCCACCTGTTAAAAACATCGCTTAGTTTAATAAAATCCCCTATTTCACTTTCATATTTTAAAAGCACTAGGCTGTCAATCCCTCATTGTAGCTTGCAATATATATTTTTTAATTTTTGATTTGACTAAAGATTATAGATGACAACGCCATAAAGATAAGCTGCTGTGAATGTTAAGGTACGAGTATATAGTTTGACGGCGTGACCTAAATAGTCTTTGAATTTCATGGCATGAGTAACAGGTTTGTTAAGTAAGTTGGGATTTGGTTTATTTCTATTTGACTCTGCAAGTCATGTACATCCGGTTTCTCATATCCAGGTGGAAACATTATTAACTTTTCCCTTGCACAGTTGTAATTTAAATATGGAATGCATTGCTGCAATATTCTCTTCATATAGGGAACATTGTCATTTAATCCCATTACTAAATTCCCGAAATTTTCTTGAATTGCTTATAATTCTTTACTGTAAAACTTATGTGTATCAATGTCCATTGCTGTGCTATTATTTTTATCTATTGCCTTTGGTGAAACCGTTTTCCTACGGTGCTTTCGGAACTCAGCTTCTCCAGTCACATCCTAATATTCATAACTGTTTGTGAGCTTGTCTGTAAGGAAATCTTTATTTCTTCAAAATTTAATTCAAGTGCAACGTGTCAGTGTTACAGTGCATGTCGATTTTTTCTTCAGTTGATGGACTGCTTTCATGGTCATATTTCTGTTCCAAATTAAAATCGTCCATTTTTTACCTTTTTCATCCTCGAATGGAGATTTAGATGCTCCAAAATCTTGCACGAAAACTCTTTTCCTATTATGAAGGGTTTCTTCGTGCTGAGATTTATAGTAACTTTTTAGAACAGCTTTAAACACAGAACACTGGACTCTTGGTTTAAAATTTTATAAACGCATATGAATATAAATGAACAGGACTGATATATATTTCCGCACACAAATAAAAGTAAAATGTGACAAATTTATCTATTAAACTAACGACTTCTTATATCCGCATTTGCTCATATAACGCTTTTTACTTGACAGCAAAGGGTTAACTAATTTTTGCGGCAAAAAATCACGAGAATGAGTAAAATGTTGTCCAAAAATCGCAAAATTAGTCAAAAAAGTTGTGAAAACTCATCAAATCTTCTTGCCCATAGCTGTGTTTCAAGTAGGTTACTACATTCCTTTCTGTTGTGCTACAAGTGATCTACAATTTTCAAAAGAAGTTGCAATCCCTTTGGATTAAAATAGTTGGATTTTCTTTTGGGAGGAGAAGGAGAGATAGGGTAAAATTTTTGAGAAAGGAACAAAGTTTTGGAGAAAATAAAGGAACTGATTAGTCAGTTATTGATGGACAGGAGTAGAGAAATTTAGGTCTAGTAGATGTACAGTATTTTTGTAGAACTGAAAAATACAATGATAGATTAAGTGTGGCTGATTTTTTTTATTTCTTTTGATAATTTAACTTGTTTGCAGTTGCAGTACTGAAATTAATCACCAAAACAATAAAAAATTCGTAATTTTTTTACTATTACTTTAAAAAAAGAAAATGTCTCAAAAATCTAGAATTTCCCAACTCTAAGCTCAAATTTCCCAACTTCACATATATTGGGGGGGGGAGGCTCCCCCCCATACCCCCCATGGCGACGCCCCTGATTGAAGTGCGTCTACAAACGCTTCGCGAGACAGTCTTTTTACGTCCATACTAGACGACAGCCGGCAATCAACTGAGTCCACACGAGAGTTCTGAGAGAGTCTGGAGAGAGAATCAGTGCGCTGATGTGTGCTGCCATCTATCGTTTCAGTTTGAACTTAATGTTCATTAAATAACAAAAAACTGCGAATTTCCAATAACTCTTGCAGATACTGCAGTACCCCCCCCCCCCCCTCCTAGCAATGTGCTAAGAAAAACGAACGGGGCGACGAATGGAACGTCCAGACCTGGAGACAGGAGCCTGATGTGTAGGTTCGGCTATTGGAATGTCAGGTTCGGCAATTGGAATGTCAACCTCTTCTTGGACATCTGTAGATGTGGCTGGTACGCCCTCTATTAGTGTGAAGGTAGGCTTTAGCCTATCAACTGAGACTACTGCCTCTTTTCCATCTTTTTGGACTCTGAAAAACTTATCTGTCCTGTCAATGACCAAAAACGGCCCGTCATATGGTGGTCGCAGAGGTGCCCGCACAGCGTCGTGGCGGATGAAAACATGGGTGCATTTCATCAAGTCCATTGGCAGGAAGAAGCTAGTCTGATTTTGCACTCGAGTTGGTGTTGGACGTAGCTGCATCATAAACTGCTTGAGTGATTTAACAAAGTCTGGAGTATGAATATTTTCGGTAGAGGGTGAAAAAAATTCCCCTGGTATCCGAATCGTTTGTCCATACACCAGATCTGAAGGTGTGCATTTTAAGTCTTGCCGGAATGTGGCTCTTAACCCCAACAAAACTGTCGGGAGTATCTCCGTCCACCGATCTGTCAGGTATGCTTTAAGGGCAGATTTTAAAGTACGATGCCAATTTTCAATCATACCGTTAGCCTGAGGGTGGAAATAACATGTATGAATATGCTTGGAACCAAGTAAGTTGGCCAGGGAACGAAAAAGACGCGATTCAAATTGACGGCCCTGGTCAGTTGTTATGATTTTGGGTACGCCAAAACGTGCAATCCAAATTTTATAAAATGCACTAGCAACGGTCTCCGCTTCGATATTTTTAAGAGGCTCCGCCTCCACCCAACGAGTAAATCTATCAATAATTGTGAGACAATACATGAAATTTTGAGATATTGGAAGAGGGCCGATTAAATCCAAATGGATATGAGAAAAACGCTGATTTTCGACAGGAATATTACCGATCGGGGCTTTAGTGTGAGTCCGAATTTTAACTCGCTGGCATGGAATGCACGTCTTGGCCCACTTATCACAATCAGCTTTAATATTAGGCCAAACAAAACGGTCAGTGATGAGTTTAATGGAAGATTTACGACCAGGATGAGAAATGTTATGCAGAGCGTCGAAAACTATCTTTCGTTGAGTTAACGGGATAAAAGGTCTGATTTTTCCAGTAGATGTGTCACAATAAAGTTCCACAGAGCTGCCGGGCATGACAAATTTACTGAGCTTAAGCGATGATGAATTATCTGCTAAGCAAGTACGTAAATCATTATCAGTGGTCTGATCCTCAGCTATTTGCTCATAGTTAATTGGAGTAGGGCAAGTTATGGCTTCGGTTCGCGAGAGTGCATCGGCTGGTATGTTATCTACCCCCTTAACGTGTTTAATATCGGTGGTGAACTGGCTAATGAAATCCAGTTGCCGCAATTGACGTGGGGAACACTTGTCACTTTTTGGGGAAAAAGCATAAGTAAGTGGTTTGTGATCAGTATATAAGGTGAAATTACGACCTTCCAGCATAAAACGAAAATGTTTAATAGCAGAATAAGCTGCCAACAACTCTCTATCATACGCGGAATACTTTTTTTCAGTATCGGACAATTTGCGCGAAAAGAAACCTAACGGCTGAAGGTCTTGCCCCTCCACCTGATGCAATGCCGCGCCTATAGCGAAATCGCTAGCATCTACAAATAAGGCAAGTTGAGCATTTGGCGAAGGGTGAAAAAGCAAAGCTGCATTTGCGAGCTGACGTTTTGAATCCTCAAATGCTTTACTGCTCTCCTCGTTCCACACAATCTTACTTTTGTCTGACTTTCGGGAACCTTTTAAATAATCACTTAAAACTGATTGGACATGAGCAGCCTGTGGGATATTACGCCGATAATAATTAAGTAACCCAAGATATCGCCTCAGATCATCAACAGTTTTCGGCTTATCGTAATTCAAGATAGGTGTTACTCGCTCAGGCCTTATACCCTGCTCGTTAATGAGGTAGCCCAAGAAAGACAATTCCTGAACACCCAGAACACATTTATCTACGTTAATTCGAATGCCATATTCAGAAAGGCGACTGAAAACCATATCTAAGTGCTTAGCATGCTCCTGTTCAGATGAGCTACTAATTAATATGGCATCGATGTAGTCAAAAGCAAAATCAAAACCGTGTAGCACTTCGTTCATAAAACGTTGGAATGTTTGGGCTGCGCACTTTAAACCGAATGACATAAATACAAATTCAAAAAGTCCAAACGGTGTGGTAATTGCCGTTTTTGCACATCATCGGGATGCACCGGAATTTGGTGATATGCTCTTGTAAGATTAATTTTCGAAAAATATTTTTTCTTATGCAAATTTTGTACAAAATCATGCAGGTGTGGTAAAGGATACCAGCCATCTGAGTTTGTTTATTTAGGACGTGATAATCACCGGTGGGGCGAAATTCGCCATTAGCTTTAGGAATCATATGCAGGGGATTTGACCAATTCGATTTGCTGGGCCTATAGATACCCTGTTCCATCATGGTCTGAAATTCCTGCTTTGCGATTGCCAATTGCTTTGGATTCAACCGCCGCGGACGACTGAAGACTGGCTGTCCATTTGTAATTATTCTATGCAAGGTACTGTGCTTTGGCTGGGACGATGCAGGGTAGGGGCAAATGATATCCTTGTATTTATTTAAAATGTCATGAAATTTTTCACTACTAGAAACAAGTGTAACACTTTTGTTGTGGCAGTTAATGGTAGTGCCTTTGGAAGAAAACTTTGTGAGTGGGTCGTGTAAACAAGAATTTTTCAAATCAATTAATAATCCATAATGTTTTAAAAAATCGGCGCCGATAATTGGTTTACTAACATTAGCGATTATAAATGGCCATTTTAATTCGCGGCGTAAATTTAGGCTTAGTGTTACCGTTTTTGTACCATATGTTTTGATTGGAGAATTGCTGGCTGAATACAGTGTTAAATTAGATGGGGCAACAAAAGACATCTTGGCCGTATATGGCAAAACACAAACATCGCTACCGCTATCGATTAAATAATGGCGTCGGGAGGTAGGATCATGAATGAAAAGGCGACTGGATGTGTTGACATTGAAATCACATTGCGCCACAGGCGATTTCATCTCTAGTTTTCCGATTTTGTATAATTACATGGGGGACGGCATTGTCTTGCTTTGTCGGTGAAAGTTGCGTGATACCAACATAAGCCTTCTTTCATGCGCTTAGGAGTCTGTGATCTATGCCTTCTATGTGTAGAACGGTCCCGAGATCTATAGAGCAGTTCACATCACGTGACTTTTACCGGAGAACAATGAAGAAAGCTGTAGGACACACAAACACAAAAAGCATTGATAAAGGTAGCGATAGCTGTCCTACAGCAGCAGCAAGAACCTGTTCGTGACGTCACCTTGCACAGCTCTATTTTCCCGCCGCTGGCTAAAGCGTGATAAATGCTTCACTTGTTCCGTCAACTCCGCGATCTGCGCCTGCAACTCTGAAACCGACGCGTTTCCTTTATTTTGTTCGAAGCGCCGTTGTATTTCTGCGACCTGTGGGATTGACACCTCGATAATTTTGTCAGCCATTTGCGCAAGTTTATCTAAATTACCCTCCGAAACAGATAAAATGGCTTGAGTTTCTTTCGGTAAACGTTGAATCCATAGAGTTTTTAAAAATTCTTCGTCAACTTTTTCCTGGGCAAGCTGTCGCATTTTCCGTAAAAGGTGTGATGGCTTTTCATCCCTCAAAACCGTATGCATTAGCAGATCTTTCACTCGCTTTTGCTCAGAATCCGCAAACTCAGCGATCAAACTAGGGTTTAATCTAGAGCTAGCCAAATAGCCAAAAAGCTAACTGGAAGTGCTTTTTGCCCCCAAAGCATTTAGTGAATTAGCCAAATAGCAACAGCCAAAGAAATATGCTATATCATTCCCATTTTGTTGTTCTGCATTTCGCAAACCTGTTGCCGTTACACAAAAACGAAAAAAAAAATCTCATATTGCATCCGCGCTGCGGCAACACTTCAAAATTGTCTCGTGCTCTCTATGCAAACATCTTCAAACAATGTGACGTTATTTGCATCAGACACGACTCCAGCATATGGCGAAAACGAAAATCGTAGATTGTATAAGCATAGGATATGATGTGCACTAGCTTAGAATCATCAATGTGCCAGATGCATGTCGTATAAACTTTTCTGACTTGAATTTATGTGGGTGATGTGGGTTCTGGCTACAATGTGTAAAGAAATGAAACTAGCTTATTGTATTATTTTTTTTTCATAAAAATGGCATTACTGGCATGTTACCCAATGTGAGTTCTTTGTATGAATTTATAGCATCACCTTTGTTTTCTACAGCAGACTGTGAAGGGGGATTCAGTCTCATGAATATAACAAAAACTGACTTGAGAAACAAACTGACAATCAAGAATTTAAGTAACTTAATGATGATTAATTTGGAAGGGGAATTCTGAAAAGAATTTTCATTAAAAATAAGCATTTGCTGTGTGGTATACAGCCAAATCTCGAAGGGTCAATCTTACAGAGATACTTATACATGATACTTATACACATTGTTACAGACTCTTATTTGTTTGTATATTGCATAACTAAAAATAATACTCATGTATATAGAAATTTTGTATAAAATAAAACTTTTTTTTTTCCTTGGCTAAAGCTTTTTTTATTTGGCTAGAAGTTATTGGCTGCAATTAGCCAAAAAGCTAAAAATCCCTTTTTCTTAGATTAAACCCTACAAACGATTTTTAAGGGTTAAATACAATCAGCATTCGGGGGATTTTTCACAATATCGCTCACATAAGAAAGCACTTCAGAATTGAGGGCCGAAACCACGGCGTAATACTTCGTAGTATCCTGGGTAATATTATTCAAAATAAACTGCGCTTCAATATTTATAAACCATAAGTCAGCTTCTTTGTCCCAAAAAGGGGGGGAATTTAACTGCAACTTTCTCAATCTGTTGCGGGGGATCGGTTGGCGGCATCGTAAATACAAAAAATAAAACAATGAGCACACCTGACAAAAAACGTGAACGGAAATAAATTAGCCACTTACCTTCAGTAATGTCACATGTCACATGGGGATGCGGAAACTTCCATCTGTAACCAGAACTGGCACAAAGCAAATAATTAGTCCCCAATTAAATCTGGGAAAACGGAATACTGAGGAATTTAAGCAACAGTGTTGTTTGCGTGTCTATTAGTCCTTAATGCAAGGTCACCACTTGAAGTGTCTGCTATGCGTCACTTCCACGTTTTAGGGAATCTAACTCCATCAGTTTACTAAATAGCTCGATGTACTTCAATTCAATAAAGATGCGTTTAGTAGTAACTAAATTATATTTTAACAACTATATTTACAAATTAAATTACAGATTACATTATAAAAACATTGATTGAAGTGCGTCTACAAACGCTTCGCGAGACAGTCTTTTTACGTCCATACTAGACGACAGCCGGCAATCAACTCAAGGTTCTTCTACAATAAGGTTGTTCCATTTGAAGGATAGCCAATCAGAGTAGAGCAGGACTGAAACGTCACGTGGCGGACAAGATCGGAGATCGAACAGCCGTGAGAAAGTAAATAGATGTGTAAAAACACCGAAATACGAAGGAAATAATTTTTTAAAAAGCAGATTTTCGAAAGTAAATTGAACGAAATCACTTTCCTTAAAATAATTTGGACAAACACTGATTGGAGTTAATCAGATATAAAATACATAATGGTTAAATAATATCGCGATACGTTTGTTTACATTCAAATACTTAGGAAAATTCGCGAAAAAAAATACGTTTTTAATGTGTAAAATTGCAAATGAAAACTTTTAAACTATTGTAAAATAAAATGAACGAATGAATTATATGAATATGATTACACAGGAGTAGTAATGAAAAGACAAGCATTATCAAACAGAATAAATTAAACAAAACTCACACTTCAAAACTTTTAACAATAATGCATTGTCCAATTACTAGATATAGGTTTTCAAAAATTATTATGCTTATACAGGATCAAAATAATACAAAAATATTACTCCATAATTAAACTAATTCTATTATGAAAAAATATGTACATATACATATTATTTACATTATATTTTTCAAATAACAATATCGTTATTTCATACAGTGTTGAATTCAGACACTTTTCTCCGGGAGGGATTTCTGTGGCTCCGGGGGTGGGAGATTGCACTTTTTGACCATTGAAAACCCAAAATCTCAAATCTTCCGGAGGGGACATCTCATTGCTCCGGGGTCGATGTCCCCCTCCGGGCCACCCCCTGAAATCAACACTGATTTCATGTATACAAAATTTCAGCAAAAACTAAAAAAGTTGAAACAACTTCGGTATTAGAATTTCCATGTTATCTTATAAAACACATCAAATATAACATTTCTTCATACAAACAGGAAACAATAGAAAGAAAATTTATGGAAGTACAGTAGAGCGCCGATTATTGGAACCCCAATTAACCGAACTTCCAATTATCCGAACAGCCAATTTCTATCAATTTTTTTTAAACCGAACAGACTATTTCTCTCATTTTTTTTTCTTTTTTTAAACGAACTTCCAATTATCCAAACGCCCTATTAGATCTGGATACCAGATTTTAAATGATGATGAGGTTCAAGACGAAAAAGAAATTGAAGAAAATGAAAACGAATGCTCTGAAAATGATCCAGGTCCATCATATAACGAAACCTTTGAATGTTTGGAAACAGCTACGAAATGGCTCGAACGGCAGAAGAATTCTGATCCTATTCAACTAACGTAATTAAGAAGAATTCGAGATATGGCAGCATTGTAAAGAATGTCTTCTTTGAACCAAGCAACAATCGACAGCTGTTGAAATTCGCGTTTTTTCGGCGATCCCCTGTCGAAATTCGCGTTTTTTGGCTATCCTCTGTCAAAATTCAAATTTTTTCCATGGTCCTGTGACGAATTTAGAGTTTTTTTCAAGCGAGCCTTTGACAAAATTCGCGTTTTTTTTAAGCGATCCTTTGACAATATTCAAGTTTTTTATCGCCGTAATTTTTAACCGATGTCCGTAACGCCGTAATTTTTGTTGCGTATCCGTAATAATTACGGACAAATCGTAATACTTGGCACCTCTACATTATTATATATTTTGACATATCTTTAGGCATTAATAACTAATAAATAACTGTCTTCACCCGCTAGCGGAAACACTATTTTTACTAAACTTCGGAGTGAGCGGCAGTGAATTCAGACCAATATTTAAATTTCCACAAAAAACAAAGAAGTATCGGAGCTCACATAACAAAACATACACATGAAATTTTGCTCAATTGTATGCATAACTTCATGCACTTATCGATGATAGAATATTGAAAATGGCACAAAAATCGCTATTTCAGCATCATCACAGCAAAGCACCTATATAAAAATTGGTTCAATTCTTTGCATAACTTCGTATACTTTCCAATGATATATTGAGACACACATACATACGGACAGACTGGTATTTTGTAAAAACATGTTTTTTGCTATCTCTGACCCTTAACGCGTGTAAATCCGTCAAAAACCGCAAGTCAAACAAAATTTCGACTACCTTTCTTCTATTATAGATAAAACAAAGTAAAAAAAGATAATGCTAAAACAAATATTTTAATAGAGGAAATTTTTTTTAAAAGGTACAAAAAATCACAATAACAAAAGAAATTATTTTACATTTTTATGCAATTTTTGATTTTTTTTTTAAATTTTGAGGCGATTTTTTCCAAATGAGTAAAAGGAATCCGCCTTTATTTTTTTTTTTAGCCCAGTATAGTAAATGTTGTCATTTTTTCAATAAAGTTTATTTGGTGTTCGGTCAGAGATTTTTGCATTTTTCGCGAATTTTGTATGCAATTTTTAGAGTTTTATAATGTTCCGCGGCATTTTTTTTTACATTTGTAAAAGGAACTCTGTTCAACTTTTAGCCAAATATAATGAATTTTCTCCTCTGCGAGTTTTGAATTTTGAACTTCCCCCCCCCCCCCATTTCATGGCGATTTGTCTGCATTTGTGAAAGAAATCCGGTTTTAACAGTTTAGTCCAATATAGTAAATGCCTCTTCTTTTTCTTTCATTAAAGTTTATTCGGAATTTCTCGCGATTCTCTTATGCAATTTTTAGAGATTTTCCCGTTCTGCAGAAATTTTTTGACATTCGTAAAAGTAATTCGGTTTTAAAATTGCAGTAAATTTTGTCCTCTCCGATTTTAGTGTTTTTCGTTGCGATTTTCCAGAATAATAATCGCCAGGATGTCGATGCGCGGATTTGAGACTGTACTGTATTGTTAAATCTGCATACGTGTTCTGTGACAGTTATTAGAACACGTTAATATAGCGCATTCATTAGGTTTTATTCAAAAAGTCTGTTTAAATAATAGAATAATTAAAATCATTCATAGAAAAAAAATTCCAACGCAGAACAGCATACAGAATAATACTGAAACGAGCGAAGCGAGGCGAAGTTGTCCGCCACGTGACGTAATGCGCGAGCAGTTAAGAAATCTTTAGAGTTGGCGCATCGCACGAATGGTACCCCCCTGAATCAACTGAGTCCACACCACAGATATAATCTGTGGTCCACACGAGAGTTCTGAGAGAGTCTGGAGAGAGAATCAGTGCGCTGATGTGTGCTGCCATCTATCGTTTCAGTTTGAACTTATTGTTCATTAAATAACAGAAAACTGCGAATTTCCAATAACTCTTGCAAATGCTGCAAAACAATGTTTTTTTTTTTTTTTTTTTTCATTTTGCATATGTTAAAAAAATAAATAAAAAACAGAGAGAAAATTTAGATTTTAAAAATAAATGCACAAGTTCATGCTTTTCTAATCGTAAATTAAACGAAGGAAATTTCCGTAATTGGGGTCCACGCCAAGTTAATACATTGTAGCGAACTTGAATAGCAGTCATGAAACTAGGCTTGATTTTTAAGATGAACTTTGAATGTCTATAAAAGAATGTTTACCTTTTAAGTCCCAAATTATGAATTTATGAAAATTTCATCTTCTAAAGCATATTTTGTGAATTTTCGAAGCTACATTAGAAGATTTACATAATCATTTAATAAATTTTAGAAGGATTTTGCGAAAATGAATTAATGAAATTGAATTTATAGGGATTTTGTGCAATATTTGTAACTCCCCTCAAATCTTTTATTTAAAATCTTTTTTTTTAGTATTTTGTAGAATTACAAAATATACAAATATAATTTTTTACAATAGAAATATTTCCGAACAGAAACTTTCGGCTCCCCCCCCCCCCCCCCCCTCTCCCCAATCTGTCAACGTCAAGAAAGCTGAAAAAGTTGCAAAGGCAAAAGAAATTATTGTTTTTTTTTCTTTTGTGCAACCAATAATGATTTTTAGAACAAGATAAAGTAAAATAGCTATATTTCATTCTAAACAGTATAACTACTAATCGATGTATTAAATTAGTTTTATAACAAGTTATTTTAATGACACTTTAATGTACCGTCGGGCATAAAAGGTTAAAAACAGAAAAACTTTTTTACTTTCCATATTTATTTTATGAAAAGAGAACCTGATGGAGTGACTTAAAAAAACTTTTTGGATTTATTTTTAAGGGTTTTTTTTATTTAATGCTAAAACATTAAATTCTGCATTTTTAAAATTATTTGTGTAATTTTTTTGATATAATTATGCTAATTTAAAGTTTCCAATTTATAGTCTAGAAAAAGGTCTTTTTTTGATAGTTGTTGACTTTTTCTAGAATAATATTATTTTTTGGGGATTTTATGGATTTATTAAATGGTTGTGGTGTGTGTGTGTGTGTGGGGGGGGGGGGGGTAGAGGAGAAAATTTATTGAGATTTTTACCATGCGGAATTTATAGACAATTTTTAAGTGATATTACAAGTATTTTTCAATGACACTAAATTTTTAGTAAAGAATATTTGTCATGTCATATCATTTAAAAATTGTTACAACTTGTAATCTAAATTATTCACTCTCGTTGTATAAAATGTTATCAAAATATATTAATTGAGTTAATTTCGATTGTTTGTTATAAGTAAAAGCGAACAAAATAATAAGGCAAATAATGCATAAATGTAAATAAGGTAACGATCACTTCAAAATTACTTTTCCCCTCACTCCTTTCAAAATTCAAATGGAGAAACAAGTTGGTGATTCTCACCCTTATCTGCCTTAAAACCACGCGACCATACGACCAATGAGGTGGCTGTATTTCATCTGACTGTGATTTTGGCCCTCCATTTTTGAATTTCGCCATTGGCTAAAGGGGATTTACTACACGTTTACGGGGCCTTCGCTTCTTTACGCTAGAAGTTTTTACCTTGACCACGTGATCAAAACGGAGATGGAATATCCTCCATTACAGGATATCTGTCTTCCTCATAGATTATCATCCAAGATTGGACATTCCCATAGAGCGTAATGGTAATGCGATTGCGATCGTAGCGCCCGTAGTGACAATGGGGAAGAAACTCTTCATCCTTGTAGTATGCTTATTATTGAGTATCTACCTTATTGTGATCTTTCTTTTTTTAATGTTGCATGTTTACGTTTTCGATAGAATCTTACACCGATACATGAACATAGAATAGACATTCTATTTTATATATCTAATATCTATTCTATGTTCATGCACGGATATATGTTTTTTTTTTGTTTTTTTTTTTACATGATTAGTGAACGGTTTTAAGTGCAACGAATACTAGGTAAAAATTTCGTCTTGAATGCTATATATCAAAAGCAATGGTAACATAAAAATATACGAAATGTTGAACTCTACAAGTCTCAGAAAAATTTCATAATTATTCCCCTTTGGCAGGAAAATTTTTATAGCCCGTGTTTTATAAATTTATGAAGTTTAACGTATCGTACAATCGTTACAATAATCTTTTAAAATTTATGCATTTCCACTTCCTTCCAGATAAAATAAAAATATTGTTTTTAATGTAAATAACGTACAATCAATTCAATAATATTTATAATATTAATATATAAGAAATAATAATAATAATATTACAGATAGGGAAAAATTCCTTTCGACAAATTTTTAGAATTGTATAAATCTAAAAGTTAAAAAATAAATAGAGGTACTGACATTACACTCAATAAAATTTTATTCGATATGAATAAATTGACACAATACCTGAATTTGATTTTTAACAATTTAATCTTATAAACTTACATATTTACATTCTTAACAGAATTTTCTGGCGGCTTTCTTTTATATTATTAGTCTAATTATCATTTTGTAAGTTAAAAATGAACAATACAAGTACGGTAAAAAAAAGCAGCTAAATAAATAAAGCAAGCATGAATAGAATATCGTCTGACACCTGTTTCGTTTTAGGAACGAATAGATATTCAAACCATAGAGGATAAACATATTTCTTCAACATAGGTAAATTTCGGAGGTTTGTTAGTTCTTCCCCCTTGCCGATAGTGACGCTAGTACTGTTGCTATTACAGATTTTGCCGTAAATGTCCTATCTTGGTCCTTAATCTATGGTCCTTCTATTCCCCAACATTATTTCCCGAGGTCAGTGCGGAAGAATACAGTGACGGCACTTTCAGCTTGTTTTGGTTTGCATACTAGGCAGAAAACTCTCTCCCATTGTCTATTATGCTGGTAGTTGAAATTTTTGGAAATTTCTTTCAAGTTTATGGTTTTGATAACTAACGATATATCATGGTGAGCAGTTGTTCTGCATATGGTTGTAAAAACCGTTGGAATAAAGAGGGAAATATACAATTTCACAGCTAAATTGCCCTCCCCCCCCCCCCTCTCATGTTTAACGGCCATAAGTGTTTAATATTGCTTTGTGAATGATAATTTTTTCTTATTGATTTATTTTAATTTCAAGTATCATTTTTCTGCTCGTGTTTACTACAGGGATTACTAAAATACTTATTGGGAAGTAGTTTGAGATTAATGCGTTAATATATATATTGGATAAATATATTATTTTGGATAGTTTGTCTTAAAAATTTCCATCTACTTTTTTAAATGTACGATTGTAATGAAGGATATTCCATCTCCGTTTTAATCACGTGGTCAAGGTAAAAACTTTTAGCGTAAAGAAGGGAAGGCTCCGTAGACGTGTAATGTAAATCCCCGCTAGCCAATGAAAGTTTATGAGGCAAAGCAGTAGTATCTTCCCTTCTTATCAGTTAGAAGTTCCTTGGGTAAATTACCGGTATCGGTATCACGTGACTTTTTCAGCCTCGAACCCATATTTGGAATATCCTCCATTCTGTAAAGCCATTTATAATAACCATTATTGTTATAATTTTGCAGAAAGATTTAAAAAAATTTTGTGACAAGTAGTATTTAATTATCTTAGAAATTACTTTTTAAGTTAATATTTTCATTGTCATAAATTTATGTTTTATCCATGAAAAATGGTATTATATTTATTTGCTTCAAATAGGATACGTTGAACATGAAAATATATATGTATATATACAAAAGAAACTTTAAAATTAAGCTATAATGAAATTCCTAATGCATTATTTAGGCATATATATTTAATGCAAATAAAGGGGCTTAATTAATATTTTCAAGGGGAGACAACAGTTTTTTTTTCCTAATCGTTCTCATCTTTATACTCGAATTGCTTAGCAGTACCATTTATTTATTGTCAGATTAAGAGGTAAAGTAATACTTTTCGAGTACTTTTTCAATATAGGTTGAATTTTTTTTTTTTTTTTTTTACTTTGTAACTCATATATACTTAATAAAAAAATTAATTAGATGCTGAAAAGGCAGCAAAATTTTCTTAAAAAAAAAAAAAAAAAAAAAAAAAAAAAAAAAACATTGAAAGCTAATAATCTGCACTGAGATGTAATAATGCTGTTATTTAAATATTTTCAGGATTTCAGATATTTAAATATTTTGAGGATTTCAGATAACTGGCTATCCTTATATTTATTCTGTATGTGTGTATGGGTATGTTTTCATAGTTTCATAGTCAACTCATTTTTATAATTTTTTTTGGTTAGCATAACATGTGTGTAAGTTCAGATTTTGGTGATAAAGAGTAATTTTTCTAAGTTCAAATGCAAAACGAGCTGAAAATAATATTTGTTAGTTTTGTTATTTGTGCTACTAACTAATGAAATTACTTGTTTGCCTTTTTTATTAATTCTGTGATTACTTACACTTTCTTCTAGGCCATTTTTATAAGGGTGTCGCACCCTGCCCCTTTTGAAATTTTCAAAATGCACCCTGCCTTACAAAAAAAATAATAATAATAATAATAATAGTTAAATTCACCTGTAGTTGTGCCAAAGATTTCTTGTAAAAAACTTCCTCGTTCAACAGTATTCCTAAATTCATGTGCCCAAGATCTTGCAAAAATAATAGAACTTTATTTCTTTAGAAAAAACAGAATATTATTAAAACATGTTGTTATTTAATTGTATTTTTCAATTTGTGATTCATAAAATTATTAAAAAATAAGGACACTTTATTTATCATACTAAAAATTATTCTTTTTTTTCTTATATCATTACTAAACACATTAATATATTTCCTCGTGAAATAGTGCCCTTTTTTTAAATTAGTATCTTGCCCTTTTTACTTTCTAAAATGAATTACATTATTAATTATTTTAATAATTAAAGCTTAAAAATGTATAATATGTTCATAATTAGAGAGTTAAATGTTTAATAATTATTAATTTGAAGTAGTGTTAACTATTTAATATTAAATGCAGTTAATAATTTTAATAAATGTTAAATATTACTAGTATTTAATGAAGTTTTACATAATTATTACAATATTAATGTATATAACATTATTGTATGATACGAATGATAAAGAAACTACTAATTTGCAGTTTTTATAATTTCTATAATTACTAACAAATAATTATCATTTTATTAATTAAAGTGTAAAAACATACATTATGTTGGCAATTAGTGGTTTAATTGTTTTGGAAACCTAAAACTCTTGGTAGCCATTCAGTATTTGAATGCTGGGGAAAAAATCATAAAAATCCGATTTAAATTAAAAAAAAAAATCCGATTTTTTTTATTATTATTATTATTTTCATCATGATTTTTTTACATTCTAATTGAAACTAATTTGTAATTTTTCTTTAAAACTATAATAGTATTGATAAAACAAATTAAAATATTTGTCTTTCATTCGGATAAGATAAGAGAAAAAGAATTTGGGTGTTAAAAAAGCTAGAAAATTAAATGACAATTTGAAAACAACATTATCTGCCGATTTTGAATGGACATGAAAGAAGGGATTTATAAACAATTTAATTAAAAATATACCTGTTAAATAAATACTAATTAGATATCTCCTGTTCTTATAGACCACTCACTCTCATTCTTTTTATAAATTACCTAATTAGAGACGAATAAATTAGGATAATAATAAAGAGATTTCTACTATATCTAACATTGAAAACGCGGAATATTTTTTCCCTTCTGCCTATTTTGCTTCTTCGGGGTGTAATTTGTCTAGCAGACAAGGGACCGGAGAGTACGACCTCCTGTTGTATGTAGAGCTCAGTGCTTTTAAGATACATAGACCGGCAAACTGTCAGTTTAACTGAGGATTTTTGATCACAGCTGTTGTACGGCAGTATATATGTTTTATATTTTAATTTACCTAAGAAAATGGTTTTATCAGCGTATTTTTTCATTGCGGATCATTAAGTATAAGTCTACCCTATTTCATTTAGGCCTTTTAAAAAAGAATACCTTATTATTCATCAATTTTTTTGTTCTTTTCGTATAGCAAGTAAGTATTTCAATAAACATCCTCCAAGGATAAAAATATAGTGTTACTTCCGTTAATATGCATTTTTTAATTACCTTTTTGCATAAAAATTAGTTTAAAAAACGCAGATTTCTTTACAAGTAATTTAAAATTTTGTAAATTACTATATTATGTTACAGTTGCTACCTTTAATCTAAACTTCCCTACCAGTTACTTTGGTAAGTCAAAATTTAAAAAAATGTGGAATTATAATCTTTAGAAATCTATTCCCATATAAATTTCGCCTTTATTTAGGTTTATAAGGCATGTTAAAATTAGATACTCTTTTTCAAACACACCATCCATAAATTATTAATAAATCGCCTTATTTAACTTTATTTCTGAAAATTCAATATTTATAACGCATATTTGGATATAAAAAATAGCTTCATGTAAAAAAATATGTCATAAACTGTTAAATTATATTAATCCTAATATTTTAAATGTTATTATTATATGTATAACTTAACTGTATGTTTAACTTGTATACTGTGTTAAATTTGTGAAGTGGCAACAGTCTTTTGAGAAGAGGTTATGTGATTTGAATTGGCAACGTTAAGTTGTTGTCATTACTGCTTCTCGCTTGTGAGCGTGTATGCCTTTTGCTACAAAATGTGATTTCTATATATTAATATAATTATTTAATCTGGATCATTTCGAGTCAGCTCATTTATTATTGACACGTTATCAGCACGAAGCTCTGTTTAAAAAAGCTGACTGCGATCCAGAATGAAAGATTTATTTGAAGTTGTAGCGCTAGGCCGAAGCCGGTCTTAAGCCTAACCACGTTGAAAAACGAAGTGAGTAAATTTCCTTACCGCTAGACGAAGATTATTTGCTGGTGGACTTTTATTCAAATTTTAACGTATAAAAGGTATAAAATGGCCTCAGAAGATTATAAAATGCCGAAATTAAACGGCGATAATTACCACACATGGTGCATTCGTTCCTGAGCTATCTTAGTGCAGAAGCGATGTTGAGAAGCAGTAGAACCGGGATATGGAACCGACATGAGTGAAGCAGAGCGAAAGAAAAATGACGAAGCGCTTACTCTCTTATTTCTTATTGTTGAAGATACTTTCCTAGATGACATTGGGGATTGTATTAGAGCGAGAGAAGCCTGGAACTGTCTCAATGAAATCCATACCAAGTTCGGTTTATTACATGTGCTACAACTAATGAGAGAATACTTCAACATCACAATGAAGCCTACTGAATCTGTGCAAACCTACCTAGCAAGACTGATGGATTTACACAGGAAGTTATCCAATGGAGGTTATGCATTCACAGACAGAGAAGTCGCTCTAGTGATGCTGTTAGGGCTACCCAAGGCCTATGAATCGCTGATTTTGAACTTTGAAAAAGATGAAGCAGGCCTGACAACTACATTGGTGAAGTCCAGATTGCTAGTTGAAGAAAAAAGGATAGCAAGGAATGAAAGTTTACCCAATGCAAGCCATGAAGAACAAGCCCTCCACACTAGAAGTTTTGCATCCAACCAGAGAAGACCTGCTGCAGGAAAATCAATAAAGAAATATATGCCAAGAAAACCCAATGAAGAAGCAGAATTCAATAGAAGAAAAAACACAAAATGTTTTTCCTGTGGCCAATGGGTGCACATATCAAGAAATTGCGAAGAAGCTAGCATCAAAATCAAAACAGTGCCAAAATAGCAGTTGACCCCAAGACCAGTATTGCACTTTTAGCAGATGAAGACGAATCAAAGAGGAAAAACCTTTGGATCCTAGACAGTGGAGCCACTGAACACATGACCTCAGATCGAAGAAAATTTTCAAGCCTTCGACAATATTCATCTGAGGTTAAAGTTGCAAACTCAGAGAGAATAAATGTTAGCGGAATAGGTAATATATCATTCAAGATATATGAAGGTGAAGAAAGAAATATCACCATTCAAAATGTCCTATATGTCCCTAAACTAGGAGGAAACTTGATGTCTATTGGAAGAATCGAAGAAAAAGGCTTGAAGGTAGAATTCGCAGATGGTAAGGCCAGAGTGATTGACAACAATGGCAAAACACTCCTATCAGCTAAGAAGAAAGGAAGACTCTACATTATTGAAGAACAGGTAGAAATTGCTTCTTTATCAAAAACAGAAAGTATTGAATTGATGCATCGCAGGCTTGGTCACCCGCATTACAATACAGTCAAAGATTTAGTGCCTGTTGACAAAAACAAAGAATTGACAGCAAACGCACCTTGCTCTGTCTGCATTCAGGGGAAAATGAAACGAAAGAAGTTTCTAAAGGTTGCCAGTACAAAAGCAAAAGATCTCCTAGAAATTGTACACTCTGATGTTGCTGGAAAAATTTATCCCACATCCTTTGGAGGATCAAGTTATTTTGTAACATTTACTGACGAATTTTCTCACTATACCAAAATTTATCCCATAAAGGCCAAGGATGAATTATTTGAAAAATTCAAAGATTATCGCTGCATGGTTGAGAATCTCCATAACAAAAAAATAAAATTCCTCAGAAGCGACAATGGTGGAGAGTTCCGAAATGAAAGATTTGACAAGTACCTTGCTACACACTGCATTCAAAGACAACTTACTGTACCTGAGACGCCACAACAGAATGGTTTGTCAGAAAGATTAAATCAAATCCTGATAAATACCACAAGATGTTTACTTATTGAATCTGGAGCAGATCACAAATTTTGGGCAGAAGCAGCAGCTACTGAAGCCTATCTTCACAACAAACGCCCTTCTGCTACGATCAATGGAAATATCCCCGAGAGATTATGGACAGGCTCGGAAAGCAAAACAGATCACCTGAAGGTCTTCGGATGTAGAGCTTGGAGCCATGTGCATTCATACTCGAGAAAAGGCAAACTTGCCCCAAAAGTTGTGGAATGTATTTTTGTGGGATACTCAGATGGCGTCAAGGGTTACAAACTCTATGACTTAAAGAAAAAACAGTTCTTTGTAAGCAGAGATGTTATCTTTGAAGAAAACATTTTTCCATTGAAGACTGACAATTGTCCTAATGCCACAGAAGAAGTCATACTCAGTATTGAAAATTTTGAAGAGCACCACTTGTACACACCTGAAGCAGAAATAGAAGATATAATTCAAGAACAACCAAATCTTGACACAGATTATTTAAATCAATTGCCTGACTCAGATAAAGAATTAGAGGACCCAAGTTCTGAAGAAAGTTCTTACCAACAACTTGAAAACATTCCAAGATCAGCTATAGAGATGATAGAAGTGCCCGACAAACATGACACTGAAGCTGAAGTGAAGACAGATAATCCCACTTTTAGAGGCAAGAGACGTGAAGGAGCAAGACCTGTCAAGCCTCCCAAACATCTTGAAGATTTATACCTCTATAATGCCCAAGAGATAGACCAGCATGATGAGAGAGACCCAGTAACAGTAAAGGAAGCCATGCAATCTCCTGAAGCAGACATGTGGCAAAAAGCCATGAATGAAGAAATTGCAAACCTCACCCAAGCCCAAACATGGGAGCTTACCACCAGACCACCTGGTGTGAAGATAATATCTTCCAGATGGCTGTTCCGCAAGAAGAAGGATGACACTGGAAAACGAGTAAAGTTTAAGGCCAGATTAGTGGCAAAGGGCTACCTACAAGTATCCGGTGTAGATTTCCAAGACACTTTCTCACCTGTCATCAAGCTTAAATCCATTCGCCTGTTACTTGCCATAGCTGCAGAAAAAGATTTTGAAGTTCACCAAATGGATGTGACAGCTGCGTACCTTAATGGAACATTGGAGGAAGACATCTACATGGCCCAACCAGTAGGTTGTGTGGTGAAGGGAAAAGAAAATCTTGTATGCCATTTAAAGAGAAGTCTCTATGGTCTCAAACAATCTGGCAGAGTATGGAATTCATGTTTAGGTAAATTCTTGACTGAATGTGACCTCAAAAGATCTGATGCAGACCCCTGCATATATTACAATGCCAAAAGGGATCTTATCATTGGTGTGTACGTAGATGATCTGCTTATTATTGGAAGCTTGAAAAATATAGAAGACTTTAAGCAAAACATCAAAAGAAAATTCACTGCAAAAGATCTTGGACCAGCCAGCCAAATCTTGTCAATGAAGATAGGCAAAGATATTGATGGTTCCATCACTCTAGATCAAATTTCTTACGTTACTGAAATCCTTGACACATTTAAAATGTCAGAAGCCAAACCCGCAGCAACACCTTTAGATCCAAACATCAAATACAAGCATGTCGATGACTATCAGTGGGAGAAAATTAAAGAAGAAAGCAGCCGAATACCCTATAGGCAAGCAGTTGGAAGTTTCCTGCACTTGGTATGTGGCACCCGTCCTGACTTGACATATGCAGCCACATATATGAGTCAAATTAATGAGAAGCCAAGCGAAGAACATTGGAGGGGAATCAAGCATATGCTGAGATACCTTAAAGGATCCATGCACAAGAAACTTCGGTTCAAGAAGAATAGCCAAGGCTTACAAATCTTTTCAGACGCTGACTGGGCCAGCGATAAAACTGATAGGAAGTCTTTTAGTGGATATGAAAATTTTCTCTCTAGTGCACCCATTTCCTGGTCAAGCAAGAAGCAAACTGTCACTGCCTTGTCATCCACAGAGGCAGAGTATGTTGCGATGTGTCATGTGGCTAAAGAAGTGATATGGATAAAGAACTTGCTCACAGAGATTTGTGTGGAATTTGTGAATACTCCTCAAAAGGTCCATGTTGATAATCAAGGTGCTACTTTTATTGCAAAAAATCCTGTTACATCAGAAAGAAGCAAGCACATTGAAATTAAATATTTCTTCCTAAGAGACTTAGTGATCAACAAAGTGATACAGTTTGAGTATGTGTCGTCCCAAAATAACTATGCTGATTTACTAACAAAGCCAGTGTCTAAGGTCATTGGTGATGGAAAGAATATGTCTTTCCAACAAACTTTAACTTTTATCTATAAACTATGATGTTATTATATACGAGGCAGCATATAAAAAAAAGCATTCGTATGTCTATAATGGAACCTGAACTAGGTTAAGTGCATGTCTTGGTAAAGTATCGTACAGATAAAATTTACGATACTAATAAATCTACAAAAGTCATCGAAATTACGATTTATAGTTGTGTAGGACATCATGAGGGCATAACAACGAAATTTACAGCTGACCTTTGACCAGAAGGACCACACACACGGAATAAAGTAAAAATAAATATAACTGGGTACAGCAAAAACTCAACCTATAAGGTTGCGCCACATAAATTCAGAGTCGACCAATGATATTCGCCTGTATAGATGGGTGGCAACTCTGTATGCAAATTTTCTAGCTATATAGTATAATTTTATGTTTGCATAAATAATGTAAGCAGGACAATGTCCGTTTTTTTTTTTATTTTTTCAGTGTAAGTAAGAGACAGACTTCACTTGCAAATTTTATCCCAATGCTGATGGCAGCAAAAAAAATAAGATGCTGCGGTTGGATTTTAGCAGATGCTGTACCATGAATAACATATAAAATATATATACATATAAAAATAAGTTACCCCAACATTGGCTTAAAAATACATGTGATGCCCGATTAAGGATTAATATTTTGTGTCAACATTTTTTTTGGAGACCTTTTGTGCCTACCTGTGGGACATTCTCGGAGCAACGAGAATTCTACATGCTGCCGGGGGCAGTGGATCAGGTAGTCCATTATGATTTTATTCCATTGTTTTTACCAGTAATAAGCATTACCTGTGAAAGTAACGGACTATGGTGATATTTCACGTGTTACAAAATTAATTAAATAGATTGATTAATTGAAATAGGTAAATATATATATATAATGATGTGCATCAGCATTACTATTAAAATATATAACCCACAATATGTAAATAACCTTTTTTATTGTAAATTTTCTCCTATAATAAAATGTAATCAATTTTGAATATGAGTAATCTTTTCTTTATTTTAATTCTTAATTAATATTTTTCTCTTATAGATGTGGGAATGTAAAATGAATAATCTATTTATCTATATGATTTACTAAAAAAATTATTATATAACAGAAATTACAGACTTAGAAGGTAAACGATCTCCGAAAAAAATAACACAGCGCATTGATTAATTATAATTTTAATATTTAATATATTAAATTTTCTTTGGATTTCCCCGAAGGGAATTGTTAATTACATCGTTTACCTAGAGTCATTTGGTGCTAACACTGTACGAATAGTAAGAATCATAAAAATTAATCTCCTCATATAAAATTAATATTAATCAACCTCATTACCCGTGTTGCAATATATTAAAGTTATGGATATATTTTAGCATGTATATATCATTCCAGCATAGGGGAGTGAACCAGTTGTAATGGTGCCTTAGCCTTTTCCTAATTATATTAATTTAATTAATTTAATATTAGGAGACCGAACCATAGGTTATTAATAAAAAAAATTCTTTTTCCTTTTTTTTTTTTTACGTGTATCACCATAGTCGGTTTTAGTAGTACATATGAATCGGCAAACAGAAATTACTATACTACAAGAGAAAATATTATTGTGCTCATTATATAAAATTATTATATATATGTATATATAACTTACAACAGAAATTGAAAAACAAAATTTCTTTGTGTTTTCACTGAGTAATGAAAATATCTTATGTACATTGTAAACTTCAATAATAATAGTAATTATATGTTTGATGGAAACAAATGAGTAAATTAATATGATAAATACAATCACAGTACTTGATAAATAAATAATTTTGGTCATAATTATTAAATCACTGTGTATAAAATTTGCAAATTTAATGCAGTTAAGCGAAATTAACAGTTTGCTATTTTATAATACTGTACATTTTTTTTTAAACCCTTTTCACTATTTCGCAGTGTTGATGTGTATTACTATGTTTTAAAATTTTATTTACATGTATAAAATTGATACTAATAACTAGGTGTTATTTTTGATGGTATATTGTGTCGCTCTTGATAAAAAAAAAAATATATTACTTAGTTTACATTACATTCTTATTTAATGAGTAATAATTGTAAACGTAAAAGTCATAGAGATAATACAAGGGTAAGTGGAGTTACAACTAGGAAACAATTAAAAGAACTGGCAAATACAAAGAAAGAAAGTAGTGTAGATTCAAATAATAATAAAAGTAGTAACAAGAATATAAATAATAAAAATTGTAATAAGAAAACTACTATTACGATTAACAATACACCCCAGAAAAACAAATACATCATGGCCACTGACAAAATAACTGCCGAGAGTGTAATCGGTTTACTACCTAATTATGATGGAAAAAGAGAATCTAACATAAACTCCTTTTTATTACAATTTGATAATTTAATCAATCAAACCGAATTAAGCCCGATTCCTAAATTAACGATTCTAAAGGCAAGAATCGTTGGTCCCGCTAAAGAAAAATTAATGAGGGATGAAAAATTATTTTCGGAGAGTAATTTAGACAATTTCAAAAAGAAATTAAAAGAATTATTCGAGATAAAATGTAGTTTTAGTGAGGCACAAACAAAATTTTTTTCCCTTAAGCAGAAACCGGATCAAAATATGGCGGACTTTATATTAGAATTTAAAGCAGCAGCGGACTTATATATAAAAAAAAGTGGACAGGATATTGGGGATGATAATGACTCCAAATTTACGCAAATGGTAAAGTTGTCTAGATTTCTGGATGCAATTAGAAGCGATTTTAGCTTAGAAATTCGTAAGGATGCTCCGAAGGATTTTAACACTGCATGTGAGATGGCATTAAAATTAGAGAGAGCTTTTGCACATGTCGATGTTAAAGATCTCAATAATATCACTGCTAATAAGGACCCTGAATTAATGAAGGAATTAGTAAAAATGAATATGGAAAGTGCGGAGAAAATTAAAATATTGACTAGTGAATTAAACAACATTAAAGTACATATGAATTCGAATGCAAATAATGTAACTAAATATTGCGATTATTGCAATTCTAAAACGCATTCCAATCAAAATTGCTGGTTCCAAGGTGACAAAGACCAAAATAAAAGTAATGCCGCTGAGAGAAACAAAACAACCCCTCATAATGAGCAGAATTCAGATAGGAAAGGCGGAAGAGATAACAGTTACCAGTATCAGGGAAATTTCCCACAAAATTCTAAATATATGCATCAAAACTTCCATCCGAACCCTATGCATTATGCACCTCCTAACTACATGTATTACTCCCCACCCCCTCCCCACCTAAACTTTATGCCCCCACCCTACCCCAATTTACCTAATTACAACTACGGTTATAATCAGGACCATTACAATTCATATAACCAGGGTAATGGGTATGGAGGATATACAAGTGGAAATTATCAGAGAAACTACCATAGAAATAATAGAAATTCAGAAGAGGATAAAAACAATTCTCACAAAAACAAATATAAACAAAATAAAGATGATGAACAGAAACCTAAGGACAAACAGGGAAATTAATTGAGGGACTTACAGATTCAAATAAAAGGTACCCGCGTAAGTCTCTCATGGACGGGTCACACAATTCTTACAAATTGATTGCTAGCGTGAAAAGTAATAATATAGAAAGCCTTCCAATTATTAGTTTTGAAATAAAGGGTATTAAAATCACCGCCTTGGCAGATTGTGGAGCTGCGGTCAGCCTGGCCTCACCCTCCTTATTTGAGCAACTAAAGAATGCAGAAGTTAAATATAAAAATTTATGTAATCAGGTAAAAATTCAAACACTCACTAATTCGACAATTGCTTTCAAACAATGTATCAAATTAACCTTCAAATTGGAAAATGTATTCGTGTCAGGTGCATTTTATATCACAAATTCAGATTTTGGCCGTGATTATAATATGCTACTCGGTTTTGATTTTCTCAAAACAAACAAAATTATTTTGGATTTTGAGGATAAAACCATGAAATTAAAAAATAAAAACATTACACTGAATTTTCTCAGAGACACATCTCAGGGGCAGATAAACAATTTAACTCCATCTCCCATTAGTACAAATGACAATCATGAACCACAGGAAATTAACATAAAAAAACAAAGAAATAAAAACAAAAAAAGAAAAATATCACGTAAAAATATTATTTCAGCTAAGATATCTCAAAACTCAGAGATATGTCCAGGTGAGAGAGTAATTACTGAATTAATATGCCCAAATCAATTTATTATTAATGACACTATAATGTTAGAACCAATTAAACATAACATTAACATACATTATGACACATCAATTCATGAAATTGGCAAAGATAATAAAATTAACATAATTATCAGGAACGACTCGCAGCAGAAATTAAATTTAGTAGAAGGAATGAATATCGGAAGAATTTCCAAGCATTTTGAGGTAACGTCAGAAAATGAAAATAGCAGTCAAGAATCAGATCCAATAGTACAAGTTAACAACATTTCTTTAGAGGAAATTCGTGAACGCAGAAAGGCGGAACTCAGTCCAGAGGATTTTAATTTACAACATCTGGATACTGATACACAAGCAAAATTACAAGAATTATTATTAAAGAATGCTTATGCATTCTCCAAAAATTATTACACTCTTGGAAAAACATCTTTAGTTGTACCCAGATTTAATTTAATGCACAATTATCCTATACAAACAAAACCATATAAAACGGCACATAGTGTAAAGGAGTATGCTAAGTCAGAAATTGATAAGCTTTTGAGAGCTAATATAATAAAGAAATGTCACTCTGATTACGCGTTTCCAGATATTTTTGTAAAAAAAAAAAGTTACACAGAAAGGCGAAAACGTAGAAGAAGTTAAATATCGAATCGCTGCTGATTTTCGTTTGCTTAACCAGATTTTGCAAAACTATGCCTATCCGATACCTGACATAAAACGGATTTTGCAGACAATAGGCGGCAAAAAGTACTACACTGTTCTAGATTTACACTCGGCCTTCTATCAAATCGTTTTAAGAGAAGAAGATACAGACAAACTTGCTATTATTACAGAACATGGAAAATTTTCTTATTTAAGACTACCTTTCGGCACACGTCTCAGTACGGCTTACTTCGCAGAATTAATGGATATATTATTAGGACACTTTGATAAAAGTCAAGTGACATATTTCATCGACGATATATTACTAGCAACAAACTCATTACAGGAAATGATAGAACTATTAGACAATGTACTGAACATATTCATTGAAAACAATATTACAATTGAACCAACTAAAATGCAACTCTGCATGGAAGAGATCGAATTTTTAGGATTCACCCTTAATAAGGAAGGAATTTCACCTTCAAAAAGAAATATTGACAAAATTCAAAATTTAGCTAGACCTAAAAATAAGAAAGGAGTCAAATCACTCCTTGGTCTCTCCAATTATTTTAGATCACTTATTAAAGACTATTCTAAAATAGTAGACCCTTTAATTCATCTCACTAAAGATAAAGTAAAATTTAAATGGTCGGAAGTAGAAGAAAATGCATTCAAAGAAATTCAGGCTGCTATTATACAGAATCCTACTTTAAAAACCCCTGATTTTTCGAAAGATTTTATTCTAATCACGGATGCGGCTAAAACCGCAATTTCGGGCATATTGGGACAAGAGTATGATGGCGTTCTCCAACCAATTGAATTTTTTGGAAGAAAATTAAGAAATCCTGAGAAGAATTACCCTAGTTTTAAATTAGAATTACTCGCCATACACGAGGCAGTAATGTATTTTAAATACATTTTAACAGGTAGGAAATTCATTATACGCACGGATTCCAAAGCCCTAACATATTATTTAAATTTAGAGAAACAGCCTGATATTGTAGCTAGATGGATCGACAATCTCGCACCGTTTAGCTATGAAATAGAATTTATTCCGGGCTTTGCCAATCCAGCAGATTATTCCACTCGTAATTTAAATAATTTAACAGCTAGGAACGAACTACAAAATTCACTATTTGTCGTTAATAAAGATTTGGTTGATGAAAATATCAAAGAGCAGCAATTACAAGATGATAAATTAGAGAAAATTATCGGTAAAATTAAAAACAACAAACAGAATAAAATTACTCGAAAGTTTGTTCTAAACCATAAAGATATATTAATTTTAAAACCTGGATCTGATGGCAAAGAATTACTTATCGCTCCAGAGTCACTTAAAATGGAAATAATAAAAGATACACATAAACCTCATTTCGGTTTTAAAAAAACTTATGATATTATAAAGAGTAGATTTTATTGGCACGGAATGTACCGTGATATAAAGAATCATTGTAATAAATGTATACCATGCAATAGTACCAAACAGCACCAAACAATCAAGGTGCCTACACAAAAAATAGTAAAGGATCAAGAGGTAGGTTCAGCAATTCATATCGATCTAATAGGGTTACTCCCTATGTCTTTGAGAAAGCATAAATACATTTTTGTTATTGTGGACTCGACGTCAAGATTCTTAGAAGCTGTTCCTATTCGCAACTATGAAACCCAGACACTTTTGAACGTACTGAACGGATACTTTAGCCGTTATGGTTTATGTAAATCCGCAACTTTAGACAACGGCAAATATTTTCACTCTCAAGTTTTCAAAGAATACATGAATTCCTTAAATATACAATTAAAATGGTATGAACTATTACATAGTGATGAACTGTAAATATTGGACCTTTTTCTCCTGCATACTTTATTTTTCATTTCTTTTACCAGTGTAACAAGTAAGGTGTTAATTTATGCACTATATTGTGTATCGAGAAGTATTATATTATGTATTATTATGCCTTCACTTATATTTTCTAAATAGTTAAATTGAAGGCTCTAATCATTTAAAATAGCATAATTAGCAAGGGGGCGAGTTAAATTATGTTAATCCTAATATTTTAAATGTTATTATTATATGTATAACTTAACTGTATGTTTAACTTGTATACTGTGTTAAATTTGTGAAGTGGCAACAGCCTTTTGAGAAGAGGTTATGTGATTTGAATTGGCAACGTTAAGTTGTTGTCATTACTGCTTCTCGCTTGTGAGCGTGTGTGCCTTTTGCTACAAAATGTGATTTCTATATATTAATATAATTATTTAATCTGGATCATTTCGAATCAGCTCATTTATTATTGACATAAACTTCATATATATTGATAAAAATTATTTTTAAGCTCATTCTAGCGATAGCACTTAATGGTAAATTGACGTACAAACCTCGCGGTTCAGGTGTTTCAATTTACTTCAGATGCCTGCCATGATTTCGCATGCTTTTGACTGGGAATTGACCACACGCACAAGGCGGAGCTTGCAATGTTTCCCACAAACATTGGGGTATTTCATTGGCTTTTGGTGAGCGCTTGTGGGGAAAAAGCGAGAAGCTGTTTAGCTATAATCCATCGTGACGTTGTTTGACGTCAGTAATGCTTGTCGTCCATTGCCGGTCTATGTATCTTAAAAGTCTTTGACATAGACCGGCAATGGACTTTACCCATGTGACGTCAGCTGCGGGTAGACAGAAGAAAAACACCAATAGGCGAGAAGAACATTATAACACTGCTCCCCCTTCGTCCAATAAGCAGTCTTTTTCGGAGGGTACCTACCCGCAGAGGTGTGGCTGTTGCTATTCGTGAGTAAAGTTCATTCCCAATCAAAAGCATGGGAAATCATGTGAGTCATCTGAAGCAAATGGACTTTATTCCAAATCTGGGTTCGAGGCTGAAAAAAGTCACGTGATACCGGTAATTTACCCAAAGAACTTCTAACTGATAAGAAGAGAGGCTACTACTGCTTTCTGCATGAACTGTTTCACTGACTGGCGAGGGTTTTTCATTACGTCTACGGAGCCTTCCCTTCTTTACGATAGAAGTTTTTACCTTGACCATGGTATCAAAACCTAGATGGAATATCCTCCGTTGAAACACCTGAACCGCGAGGTTTGTACGGCAGCTGTGGTTATTTACCATTAAGTGCTATGGCTAGAATAAGCTTAAAAAATAATTTTTATCAATATATATGAATTTTATGGCATATTTTTCTACATGAAGCTTTTTTATATATCTAAATATCCGTGATAAATATTGAATTTTCAGTAATAAAGTTAAATAAAGCTATTTATTAATAATTTTATGGATGGTATGTTTGAAAAAGAGTATCTAATTTTATCATGCCTTATAAACCTAAATAAAGGCGAAATTTATATGGAAACAGATTGTTAAAGATTATAATAAGGAAAGGGCATGTTTACAAACAAACACTTCCGTCAACCAATCTACCAACTACATTTTTGTCATAACGATCATTGCAGGAATAGCCTTGGCGATGTAGACCAGGGGTTCCCAGAGAAGGGTTTGGTGACGCAAAATGCGTCATACAATTTATTTTTTTGGGGGGGGGATTTAGAAAAAATGCACATTTTTTTTGGGGGGGGGGGGGTTAAAATCTTAATACTATTTCCTTTTTTTTCACTATTAAAAAAAATTTTGATTTTTTTAATATCACTTTTAACTTCTTTTCAACATTCAATTTCCAGAAATGTTCATGTTTTTTTCATTCTTTAAGTTCTAGATAAGGGCAATAAGAATACATTTTGCATCTTAATATCTTTGAAGGTGCGGGAATAAAAAAAATACTTGGTATACAGGTGGGAAAATGTTTAACACATTCTGAAAGGCAATTAGGACCGCAAGACGTGATAAAAGGAATATCTTTCCAGAAGCGTCTTAAGTTTAAGTAATTTATTATATTGTTTGACAGGGTCGTATCGTACAGTCCGAGTGCAAAAATACTTTCTTGATAATATAACAAAACAAGCATTATATAAACACGACAAACATAACATAATATAACAAACATAATGTAAACAAAATAAGCATTTCAGAGGAAGAGACAACGCTAAAATAAATTACTTGACGATTTTCAGAAAACTAGGATTTAAGTACAGTTAGTGATGTTAGAAGAGTAGTATTGTATGTCATTAAAACAGTATAAGGTAAACAACCTGTACAGAGAAAAACACTTCCAGATGTTTTTATAGATTTTATCGATTGTATGGACATCTCGATATTTTTCGATTGTGCAAATTTTTTCTCGATGACTCCAGTTTGCCAATTGCTTTTATACAATACCCGATTCGATTTATCAAGAATCGTCTGCTGATAAACTGGAATGAGTCGGGTTAATAAGGACTAGTTGACTACGCCCGCTAGTGCGCCCCGCCTCTTCTTTAATCAGGGCCTCTGATTTATAAGTAATCTTGTAATATGAAATCTCAAACTGGGTCCCCGCTGCATACGGAACCGTATAGCAAGCATGGTGTGCACGTACTGCAAAATCTTGTAAACAAAAAAAATCTCGAACCGAACGAACCTCGGACCGGATCCTTGGGGTTCAAAGGGCGGGCACAGGAGCTGCATAATATGAATAAGTGGTCACAGGGCTTTCCAACGATATATCACGTGAGGGTTATAGGCAAAATTTAGAAAAGTGCCCCCGGGAGGACAAAGCGGAGGAAGGGTCATCGGAGGGGCATAACATGAATAAGTGGTCACAAGCCTTTCCAACCAAATGTCACATGAGGGGTCTTGAGCTAAATTTATAAAAATGCCCCCTGGGGTGACAAAGTGGGAGGAAAGGGGCGCTGGAAATGCATAATATGAGTAAGTGATCACAGTCCTATCAGACAATACGTCACATGAGGTGTATCAGCTAAATTTCGAGAGGTGCCCTCTTGGGGACAAAGTGAGTGGAGGGACACCGGAGTTGCATAACATTAATAAGTGGTCACAGGCCTTTCCAACCAAATGTCACATGAGTGGTTTCGAGCTAAATTTATAAAAATGCCCACCCCACCGTGAGGGCAAAGTAGGGGGAGGGGCGCGGGAGGTGCATAACATGAATAAGTGGTCACAGTCCTGTCAAACAATATGTCAAATGAGGGGTCTCGGCTAAATTTAGAAAAGTGCCCCCCTGGGTGTCAAAGTTAGGAAAGGGGCACGGTAGGTGTTTAATATTAATAGGTGATCGCAGGACCTTCTAATGATATATCACATGAGGGGTGTCGGCAAAAATTAGGAAAGTGATCCACCGGGGGTCCAACTGTCGCAACCCCCCAGGAATTCAGCCCCCTTTTTGAAATTTCATATATTATAAGTAATATTTTTTGGAAAACTCCTTAAAAAAATTCGAATTAAAATGATGAAAACGTAAAAAAGTTCGAAAACTGCCCCCCGCCGTGGGGGCCAAATTGGGGAGGGGAAAAGAGTCTCATAATATGAAAGAGTGATCCGAGGGCTTTCCGATGATATATCACATGAAGGGTCCAAAAAAGGTTGAAAATTGCTCCCCGCCGGTGGGTCCACTCTTTCGGCCGGGAATTCACGCATGCACCACTTTTAATTTTTTATATTTAATAAATAATATTTACCGGAGGACTCCATCAAAAAAACATATCTAAAATTATATTCATTGCAGAACACTACGGTTGACACTACATTGTCACTACGGTTTTAAAAATTCGTTCGCGCCCTCCGCCCCCCTCTTTGAAATTTTTATATTTAATAAATAGTATTTATCAGAGGGTTGCAAGTATGTGACAGCTTGATAGGGCTAAAATAAGAGAAACTTTGAAAATTAGGGATTCATTTCACAGCTCATTGTCATGCCTCTTTCTCTATCTCGTCTCAATAAATCTTCTCACATCTCTTCTCTGCCGAGGACGAGAAATTGATTTCTTGTTCTCGGCCAACCTATGAAAAGACACTAATCGAGAACAACATACTGTCTGGCTGAGACAAGAAAAACCCTGAGCAGATTTCCTGCTTTTGGAGGTTCCAAAACTTGTAGTGAAGGAACTTCGTCCATAGGAGGAGAAGGGCAGAAAAAAGTTACAGTAATTCTTGGAATGACCGATTGAACGAGAGAAAAGAAAACGCCGGACTTCCCTAAAATAAAGTGGACTGATCAGTTACCCTGGCAACAGGACCGAGTCAAGACCAGTTCCAGGGTTTTTCTTATTTAAGACAGACAGTATCGAGAAGCGAAGAAAATTGATTGGTCATTCTCGGCCAACATATGAAATGTTGAAAAGCGCGAGAGGGATAATCGAGAAGTCAAAAGTCGAGATGCCGATGAAATCATCGAGATGAGATTTGCGGTTATGCCAGAGAAAGAGAGAAATGAAGCTTTCAGAGTCAAACTTACCGTATTTCTGGTTTAAGTCATAATTTCTCAAAGGAGTGCATTTGCTTATCCAATCTCTTTTTGTTACTAACCGATATGGGTTAGAAGGCATAGTGGCTTATGTATTCTGTGGTTTATGAATTCGGTTTTGTATAATCCTAGTTTCAATAATTACTGTTGAATTTAGTGTCACTTTGCCCCGAATTTTCAATGTTTCTCTTACTTTAGCTCTATCAAGCTGTCCCATACCTGGGGCCCTCAGATAAATATTATTTATCAAATACAAAAATTTCAGAGAGGAAGGTGAGTGAATTCCGGAAGGCATGAGAATGGACCGACGGGGGATTAATTTTCAAACTTTTACCGAACCCCTCCTGTGACATATCATCGGAAAGCCCTTTGACCACTCTTTCATATTGTGAACCTTTCTTCTCCTGGAGTAAATTTCGGGAGGGGGAAGCAGTAAGGGGATGAATTTTTTAAATCGTTGCGATTTCTACAATAAATATCATTTTAAATGTGTTTTTTTGATGGAGCACTCCGGTAAATATTATTTATTAGATATAAAATTTAAAAGTGAGGGTTGCGTGATTTCCGGGTGTATTCTGGGAAGAAAGAGTGAACCTATGGGTGAGGGGTAAATTTCAAACTTTTTTGGACCAGTCATGTGATATGTCATCGGAAAGTTTCCGGACCACTCTTTCGTATTATGAATCTTTTCCCCCCTCCCCAATTTGGCGACTCGTGGGAGGCACTTTTCGAACTTTTTTGAAATCGTAGCGTTTTTATCATTTACGGAAACCTTAGATGAATAATTTATAATATATTAATATTTCAAAGAGAGGGGGGAGGGTGTATTCCAGGGGGCGCAATAGTTGGAATTCTGGGGGCACTTTTCTATCTTTTGCCGACACCCCTCATGTGATATATCATTGGAAAGCTCTGTGACTATTGCTTCATTTTACATACCTCCCGCGTCCTTCTCCCCTTTGACCCCGCGGGGGATCACTTTTCTAAATTTAGCCGACACCCCTCATGTGATATATCGTTGGAAAGCCCTATGACTTATTCATATTATGCACTTATTGCTCCTCCCCTACTTTGCCCCGCAGGGAGGTCGTTTAACGTATTCCAGTAGATGGTCTTCTAATAAAGGGGAAATCATAGAACTGATCTCAAATGACGTAAAAAAATCAATAAAAAATATTGATACTATTTACCATCCTTTTAGTTCATGTTCTTGCCACGAGGGGTGCTTTTTATTCTTATTTCTTTGGCCAATTTGCTGCTAATTGTCGAAAAATTCTAATTTTTGCTACTTAAACTCCCCTTACCGTTTCATACCTACTCGCGACATTTCAACTTTTTGCAACCAAGGAACGCTCTCACATGACTTTTTCACTATTATAGCTCCATTATAGCCTCCCTTCGGTTTGTTGTTTTTTAATTCCATCTGTTTTCAGTTACCAAGTATTTACTAAATACTGCTTTATAAACATATAAAAACAATGATTTTAATAATCGATTGTAGAACATCTCGATTGTAGGTTTTCGGAAGTAATCGATGACTATATCGATTGTGTTTTTTACGATTATGATTTTTTTTATTGGTAAATTTTTCGAGAATCGCCCATCACTACTTCCAGCTACGAATTATTTTAGGGGGAAGGGAGAAGTTTATAGAAAAATTAGATTTTTTTGAGAGGGAAAGGAGGATTAATTACTAGGTAATAAGACTGAAAAATTATTTTAATGGTATAATGTCTGCCATTTTATAAGAATAGGTACTTGTATAAGAGTATATTGTATATTGTTAAAGCAGTATAAAGCAACAACTTGTACTGAAATAAACGCTTCAATCCACAGTTTATTTTAGGGGGGTGATTTAGAGAATTTTTGGGGGGGTGAGATTAAACTGTATGACTAGGTAGTATAAAAAATGATTGGGAAATCTTAAGCGTTAAGATTTAATCTTAAACAAGAGCTTATGTACATGCAAATGTACATACACGTTTGATATAAACGACTCGTCTTTAATATTTTAGTTTTCTTAAAACGATATGCAATCTTTGTATTCAAGATTTATTTTGTAATAATTTAAAAGATTTTTCTTTTAAATAATTGTAAGTAAATATTTATTTTCATAAAAAATGTAGCTTTATTTATTAAAACGTATGTAGTGAACGGGCTTGTCAGTCAGGACTTATAACTGTGAAAACAATCAGATTGCTGATAATAAAATATATATCTTCATTATTTATTATGCTGTTAAAACTTTTATTTCATGTTTGTATGATAGTACGTAAGAATACTATAATTAAATAATTTAATAATAGGAATATATTTTACAATTGATGTTTTTTTTTGGGGGGGGGGGGGTGACTCAGTGTTAATGTATGAAGATTTTTTTTTGGGGGGGGGGGGAATTTGCGTCATTGGGTTTGGGGGCGATGGTCACCACTGATGTAGGCCAATCATATCAGAGACCTGTTAAACGTAGACCAATCAAATTTCCCTAGCTCATGTGTACAGGTAGGAGTCATAATGAATGTAAGGCTCCTACTCTCTTAAAAAAATTCAGCGATTTTAACTCCGACTGAGTGTATTTTCACCCCTTTCCAGTATTGAAAATGCACTTATCCTATAGGAGTGAATTTCATTTTGTTTTATTTAAATCTAGATGCAGAAGAAATTTTGTTTTTCATTTCCGAAAGATAAATTAAATAATAATAATAATAAAGATATGTTCGCGCCATAACAAGACAAGATTTTCTACCTTGTCAATATCCTGAAGTGCGCTTTTTTTACTTTATCTTTCTCATTATGATTTTTTTCTTTTTAATATTTTCACATTGTATATATAATTTTAACGTTATTAGTTATCCGGGAATGTCGATTTCTTTAATTATTTCTGATATTATTATATCTTATTAATATATTTTGCTCATGACACAGATAAATAATTATGGACTATAGAATACAGGTGTTACATAACTGCAGACTTTTGTTTAGTTAAACTTTTGAATATGAACAGAGCGAAGTATAACACAAAAATAAAAATTCACAAAATCATAATTTTAAAAAAAAAGGTCAAGCTAGTTGTGTCATAAAATAAACTGATAATATTTTTTACTAATCTATTATTTTCTGATACTTTTTTTAAATTATCTTTTACATTTCGTACTATTTATATAATACTGTGACAATTAAAATAATAATATTTAAAGTGTAGATGTGTACAACTATCTAAATGAACACAATTTATTAAATACTTGTACTTACTGAAACATAAGAAAAAAAAATAAATAATAAAAAAAATACAGCATATATTATAAGTTAATAATAATTTAATAATTTTTATAATCATGGGTTGTGTTCCGAAAATATTTTTGAGTGTCACGAGCAAATTAGTATATTAATAATCAATAATATAAGCACAAAATGATATATGTTTAATAATGTAAATACCAATTAGCGTAATTTTACACAATTTGAATACGAGAAAACTACATATCTAAGTGCATTTTATTGAAGATAAAAATTATGGAACAGATGCATTAAAAAAAAAGAAAAAAAAAGTAATTTAAGACGTTCATGTTTCCGGTTTAAAAGTATTAACGTTAAATAACGCAAAAAATCATATATACAATGTGAAAATACAACAAGGAATGGTGAAGGAATTACAAGAAAGATGAAGTAAAACAACGTACTTTACCTTAGAATTTTCAGTATTAGTAAAATCCTAGAATCGCCGGTAGCCATCTTGGTTTTAGCTGGGAAACAAAAACGAAATTTATCCAATACTTTGTGATGATTGCCCCACCCCCCCCTGCTTTCGTAGGCATAATCCATCTATCTTATTCTATGCCATTTTTAAATCAATCAAATTATAATTGTAATATTGTTTTTATCATGTAGGTAACGCTAAGCTTTGACGCTTGAAACAAACAAGCGACTCCCTTTTGAAGACGGTTCTCCCTCTGCAAAACTATATATCGCGTTTCAGGATTTCAACCAATAGGGAAGCTTCTTAAACCGCTCTTTTAGAGATATTTTTCTGTTCCGGTCTGAAATGAGCAGTCCTGGGGATGCTACTCCTAAAAGGATGATTTGGTAAACCAGTTTTTTGTGGAAAATGTCTCTTTTTGATAAAACAGATACTCAGAAACAACAAAAACACGCGTAAAACTTTTCGTTCTTTTGTTGAGTTAATAATTCGTTCTTTTGAATTAAGAGTGTATAATACTATTATAATAGCCCTATGAATGAACAGGTTTTTCTTGCTGACCAACAGTAATCCAACCAACAGTGACGTCAGCTGCCCTTTCCTTATTACACATTTTTTTTAAGTTTGACTTACAAAATTAACTGGTAGCGAAGTTTAGATTAAAGGTAGCAACTGTAACATAATATAGTAATTTACAAAAATTCAAATTACTTTTAAAGAAATCTACGTTTTTTAAACTAATTTTTATGCAAAAAAGTAATTAAAAAATGCATATTAACGAAAGTAACACTATATTTTTATCCTTGGAGGATGTTTATTAAAATACTTACTTGCCAAACGAAAAAAAAACAAAAAAATTGATGAATAATAAGGTATTTAAAAAAAAATCCTAAATGAAATAGGGTAGACTAATACTTAATGATATCTTTGTTTGTAGGACAAATACAATGATAAACCTACGAGTGATCACTGGTGGTATTAATTTTTGGCTTATGCACCACTTCACTTCCGGCAGACATGGATCATAAGATTCCCCTGCCTCTACTCTTCCATAAAATAAAGGTTTTTTTTCTTGTGTTTGATAACATAGATTTTTGTGCTGTCGACTCTTGAACTATCTAAACCGGAGAAGCCGTCTTTTTAGTAGTCACGTGATGCTGGCGGTCTCAGCTGAGCTGAGTAAATCAGTTCACAAAACAGATGGCTTTAGGTTACTATCATGACAAATCATTCTTTAATTTGATATAATTCATTACTTTACAGTATTATGAAAACATTAAAACATCGTTTTTATAACACAAAAATCAAAAATAGCCTGCATAACTTATGCGATTTATTTTAGTTGTAATTAATTATCTTCTGTCTAAAGAAAATATTATGCTTCGATTTTGACAAAGATATTTCATAATCTTCAACAAGGAGGAAAGGAGTTTACTATGTATTATTAATGGGATTTTTTTCATCTGTGAGATATTCCAATCAAAGTAGAATAACCCCTCCTTATATCGCTCATACGGATATATTTTTCTTTTTTTCTGCCATTCCTCGATTAATAATGAATAAATATCTCCACATTAACAGCCATTTTGACACTCTTTTATTTAACTTAAGCTGCTTTTTGCATATAAAGATGGAATTTAGCAATGAAATTTTAACACACTTTGATAAGTTAGATTTATAAAAATTAGGTACGAAGGTGTATTATATAAAATTATGTAAAATTAGGTGATAAATTGCCAAATATTCTTTGTTACTCATACAACTGTATGGAAGTTGAAACAACAAAAGATTATGGCCAATAAAATGCTCGTCAAAACATGCCAAAGGGCTGTGAAGCTGAAACAATTTTAAAGATTTAATGCAGAAAATAAATTGTATATAAAAAAATCCCTGCCGGCCCGGCCTACAGGCAGAGGTAGATTTCGAAGTCAAATATACTAATTTCACAAACAAAAACTAAATCATGATTAGAGATAAATCCACTTTAACAATTTTATCTGGCCGCTCTTGATGAGTTTTTATTTCATTTTCATATAATAGCTGGTTTTATCAGAATCATGTTAGGGCGGTATTCAAAAAAATACTTTTCCATTCTCAACAACTCGAAATTTTCTGGCATAATTCCAGATTCATTTTTAATAAAAAAAAATATGAAACTTGCTGACGTGATTTTTGAAGAGATTTATAAGCGACCTGTGTTTTTATTTTTTGTTCAATTAATTAAAACTTGATATATAAACAATTATTTTCTCAGAAGGACAATATTTTTCGTTTCTAACACAATCGCTTCGGGAAATTCCGTTCAAAATGTCCACTTTAACATCATTTTTTGAAATATATTCTGCCTCTATCTAAAAATCGATTATTACGGTACATTATATAGTTTCTGAATAAGCGAATCTACCAATTAAATGCGTTTGAGAGCAAAAATGAATTTAAAAACCAGTCAGAAAATAAGCAGTTTGGATTTAAGCGCATCCTTAATACAATGATTTTTCCAACACAATCCGCTTCGGTAAATTCTGTTCAAAATGCCCTTTTTAACAGCATTTAAAAAAATATATTCTGCCCCTATCAGAAAATCGACCATTACGGTACATTATATAGTTTCTGAGTAAGAAAACGTACCAATTGGAAGCCTTTGAGAGCAAAAATGAATTGTAAAATGAGTCAGAAAATAAGCAGTTTGGATTTGAATACACCCTTACTAAGATCATTTTTTACTTCAACCGGTATGTATTTTTAATTTGTTTTTGCTCTAAGAATTGGTCCTATCCAAAACTTGTCTATATAGATGTTGTAGACAATATTAAGAAGATATATGATAAATTCATGGGGATTTTATATCTTTTGAATTGACGGAGTTATAGATTTTTTTCTTCTTCAAACCCCCTTTTTGTTTTCGTTTTTAATTTTTTTTGCGGTACGAATTGGTCCTATCAAAAACTTGTGAATATAAAAGTTGTAGATAATGTTAAGGAGGTTCATGTTAAAATTAATTGGATTTGATATCTTGAGAATTGACGAAGTTATGGATTTTTTTCTTCTTCAAACGCCCTTTTTGTTTTCGTTTTTAATTTTTTTTTGCGGTACGAATTGCTCCTATCAAAAACTTGTGAATATAAAAGTTTTAGATAATGTTAAGGAGATTTATAATAAAATTAATTGAATTTGATATCTTGAGAATTGACGAAGTTATGATTTTTTTTCTCCCAAAAACCCTATTTTTTGCGCCCCTTGAGCCCATTTTTAACTTTATCAAAAATCTGCGATACATAAATTTTTGGCCCTATTTTTAGAAATAATAAAAACTTTAAACTGATTTGATATGTGCAAAAATTAAGAAGTTATGGGGGGTTTTCTGTTTTCACAAAACCCCTCCCTATTTCCCTCCCCTTGGTCCGATTTTGCCCATTAACGAACTTGACCGAGATTTTATGCCCATTGATTTTATGTATCAGTTTGGAAGAGATTGGTGCAGAATTACGAAAGTTATCGTGTCCAGAAGAAAGTGATATATATAGATAGATAGATAGATAGATAGATATATAAAGTTTTTTACTGAGGGTGGTTTGGGGTTCTAGGGGTCATGATCGGTGTAGATCTGCAAAAATTTTTCAGAAATTCCAACATAGGAACGATCCCAATAGGTAGTATTTCATACGAAATCTACCTAAAATGAAGACTGCAATATTAAAAACGCCCCACCAGTGGCTGAGAGGTTCTGCTCTCGAAGCTGGTAGACGGGAGGTGCTGGGTTCAAGCCCAATCGCGCCCGTCGGCCTAACCGTTTCGGAGTTTTCGGGGTTTTCTTCGAAACCTTGGATTTTCATGCGTAAATACGGGTTAGGTTCCCTTAGAAAGACCCCCACAGAGGGCACTCCCCCTTGGGCCTATATCCCTCGAGTTGATAATTGGCCGTCAAAAATCAACCCAACCCAACGCAATATTAAAAACATACGCTTTTATCAAATAATAATTTATTAGTAATTAATTTAAGATTATACGTTCATAAACCAATTTAGAAATCCTAAAAAGATACGTTAAATAATGCTTTATCTTTTCTTTCCTGTTCCTTTTCTTAAAAAAATACAGAGACAAAATTCTATATTTTATAATAAATTCACTTGCTTGAGCTTTCTTCGAAGCGTAAAAAAAAGCAGTGATTTTTTTCATATTCGAGTTCGTTGACTACAGCACATTAATGTGTTCTAACAGGAATTTTTAAGGAGAAAACATGAATCGCAATCAAAAAATTCAAGATGACCATTGAAAGCTTACAAAAGAGTGTCGTTTGAAAAAAACTATTATTTACTTTTATTATTAAGTAACTGAATGTGTAAACAATCATAAATAAATGTAATTCTATGTTGGAATTTCATGGGAAAAATGTAGTGAGCATATAATTTAACGTTTTCTAGTCAGTATAAATGAGATAAAAAACAAACATTCATAAATGAAAAATATTACTTTATCTTTTATTATAATACGAGCAAAAATTGTGTGTGTGTATGTAAATTTTATCTTAAAAACGGCTCTAACGATTTTGACTAAATTTCGTATTTTACCATTTTAGGGCACGAGAAGACCGTTGGGCTAGGTCATGTGTTCATGAAAATTCAATTAGTGGGTCATATTGGGTCATGGTCAAGCTAATTATATCTAAAAAAACGGCTCAATCGATTTTGACTAAATTTTGTATCCAACCGTTTTGGGGCACGAGAAAATTAGGCTAGGTCACATGTTCGAGAAATTTCGATTAGTGGGCGATTTTGGGGTCACTTCGGGTCAAGCTAATTTTATCTAAAAAATGGCTCTAACGATTTTGACTAAATTTTGTAATCTACTGTTTTGGATTACGAGAAGACCGATGGGCTAAGTCACGTGTTAGAGAAAATTCGATTAGTGGGTCATTTTTTGGCTCACTGTGGGTCAAGCTAAATTTATCTAGGAAACGGCCCTAACTATTTTGACAAAATTTTGCTTCCTATCGTTTTCGGGCGCAAGAATACCATTGAAATAGATTGCATGTTCAAGAAAATTCGATTAGTGGGTCATTTTGGGTCACAACAGGTCCGGTGTCAAGCTAATTGAATCTAAAAAAAGGCTCAAAACAGTTTGACAAAATTTTGTAATATACCGCTTCTGGGCATGATATGACCATTGGCCTAAGTCACATGTTCGAGAAAAATTGATTAGTGGGTCATTTTGGGTCACTGTGAGTCAAGCTAATTGTATCTAAAAAACGACTCAAACGATTTTGATAAAATTTTGTAATCGTTTTGGGGCATGAGAAGACCATTGGGCTAAGTCACATGTTCGAGAAAATTTGATTTGTGGGTCATTTTTGGGTAACTGTGGGTCAAGCTAATTGCATCTAAAAAACGACTCAAGTAATTTTGACAAAATTTTACATTATACCGTTTCTGAGCATGAGAAGACCATTGGGCTAAGTCACATGTTCGAGAATATTCGATTAGTGGGTCATTGTGGGTCAAGATAATCGTATCTAAAAAACGACTCAAACAATTTTGACAAAATTTTGTATTATATAGTTTTGGGACATGGGAAGACCATTGGGGTACGTCACATGTTCGAGAAAATTCGATTTGTGGGTCACTGTGGGCCAAGCTAATTGTATCTAAAAAACGACTCAAACAATTTTGACAAAATTTTGTATTATACCGTTTTGGGGCATGAGAAGACCATTGGGCTAAGTCACATGTTCGAGAAAATTCGATTTGTGGGTCATTTTGGGGTAACTGTGGGTTAAGCTAATTGCATCTAAAAAACGACTCAAGTAATTTTGACAAAATTTTACATTATACCGTTTCTGAGCATGAGAAGACCATTGGGCTAAGTCACATGTTCGAGAATATTCGATTAGTGGGTCAAGATAATCGTATATAAAAACGATTCAAACGATTTTGACAAAATTTTGTATTATACTGTTTCTGGGGCGTGAGAAAACCATTGGGCGGAGTTGCATGTTCGAGAAAATTCAATTAGCGGGTCAATTTTGTGTCTCTGTGAGTCAAACTAATGGACTTTACCCAGGAATTGCAAAAGCCACGCCTCTGTATGTATATAGCCTCCGAAAATGACTGTTTATTGGACGAAGGGAAAGCAGCGGTAAAAAATTCTGCACGCTTATTGGTGTTTTCCTTTTATATACCTATTTTAACGTAACATGGGTAAAGTCCATTGTATCTAGAAAAAAGGCTCAAAACATTTTGACAAAACTTTGTATTATACCGTTTCCCAGCACGAGAAGACCATCGGGATAGGTTACATGTTCGATAAATTGAGATTAGTGGGTTACCGTAGGTCAAGCTAATTTTAGCTAAAAAACGACTTTAATGATTTTGACTAAATTTTACATTCTATCGTTTTCGTGTTCGTGAAGAGCATTGTTTAGGTCGCATTTTCGAAAAACTTCGGTTAGTTTGTCATTTTGGGTCATTATGTCTCAGGATCATGCCATTTGTATCTAAACAACAAGAATGATACAGTGAGAATAAAATATCGAATATAACACAAGGCTAATTTGGACCGAACATAACTCTATACCTGCTAATGACATATTATTTACAGACGCATTTTCATTCGTAAATGCACTACATTGGTTCAACTAATGTAAATACCAAGAAAACAAACAGCGTTTCAGAATTTCTTACAAATGCAAGCGATTTTTCAGAAAATATTATCGTTGTCACGACCTAAATACTCAGGTTTTCCTCCCTTCATCCAGTTTTGCGCATTGAGTTCGTTTGAACGCAAGCTAGGCATACCTTTTGTCCACCAATCCCCTTGGCTTTACCAGTTGTCGCCCACGTGAGTCGTTCCTTTCGCAGTCCTTGGACCTCCCGTACCCGTTTTACCTACTTTGACTTTCACTTCGCGTAGTCTGTCTGCCACGTTTGGCGTGATAGCCCGCGGAGGTTGGCATTTCCCGTATTTCCATGTATTTTCATCAATACCTTGGCGCACGCTGTGGCGGTTTGTCTTTTTGAGTTGGTAACCCTCGCCGTGCTCATAATCTGCTGGTTTCGCTAGTGTCGAAGGAGGATCTTGCAGAATTGCAGAGGTGTTTGCAGTGCCTCGTATTTTTCGAGAATACGTTTGGGATGCTGCTGTATTACGATGGGTGCTTGTTGACAGTGAAGATGACTATAAGAAACGGTGCTATGCTTATTATCATTAAATGTATTGTTTTGTATTTTTTATAACACCTTACCAAGTTCATTGCAATATAGGTATATTTCTGCTGTCCTAGTATTTTATTTTTATGTTGACTGAATCATATGTCGATAGACTTAGAATTTAGCAGCAGTAAGGCAGATATATTTTGACATCAATTTCTACCTTGAATTAGTCCCACCAGGATGCCTAATATATACATTATGGATTATTATTGAATTTTCAATAAACATTTATGTTCGAACGAACTATTGGTTTCCTGTCACATTATACTTAAAGATTGCTTCAGTATCAGTTCATGGAAGTAAAACTTCCCAGTTACCTGGTTTATTTTCACAAGATATTTATTTTTCAAAAAAATACAACGCAACATTATAATTCCACTATACGCCAAGTCCATTGGATTCTTGTAAAAGAAATATCCTATAGGTTGGAGTCAGGTGGCTTCAATTTTAATTAAAGTATTGCAACTTTACAGTTTTTTAGATCATTCTTTCAAGTTAACCTAAAGTTAACCCTTGGCTGATTTAACCAACCATTCTTCGCATTCTACGAATGCATGTTTTACCTTTTTAAGTTGATTTTCAATTATCAACTCTTAATAAACGTCAATTGGTTCAGGCACAACCAACCAACCAGTCTAATTTTAGCACGACAGATGATTCCGTGACCTTTTTTCTGTGAACTGTTGAGTGTTTTAGTAACGTTTCGATGGTAAAGTGACATAGTGACTAGGTTTTGTGTCAAGGTTGAAGTAAACTATAGGATTTTCAGAGCATATGAACTTTTAAACTGTAAGGGTATGAAAGATATGCATTTTTATTATTGTGATATTTTTTCAAGATTTCTTTCGTATCATAAATAGTGCTATCGTGTGTACTTGTTATGATAATATGGGTATATATTTATAGAAAAGAGAAAGATATAGCGGTAAATTGTAAAGTTTAAAAAAAAGGGAAAAGAAAAAGAGGGGGAGAGTAACATTGAGCAATAGTCTTTCAAGGAATTTGATAATGGTTTTATTTTAAGGTGAAATTAGTTATAAATCTTGTGGATTATACTGCCTTTTGGTATTAGTTTTGAATGAAGTGGTTGTAGTATACATTAACACAGTTTTATATATAGAAATAAATGAGGGGTTATCAAGTAATTAAAGTGAAATTTCAGAATTTATATGCATATTTTGTAGGTGTTTAAATTGTGTATTTTGTATTACTTGTGATTCATTATCCAGCATTTATCCAAGTAATAAGTTTATTGGTCATATTCAGTGGCGTGGCGTGAAAACTTTCGGTGGTCATCGCAATTATTTAAGTTTGTGGTGAAAAATTATTAACTCTAAAATTCAATGGTTGAATGTTCAAAAAAGAAACTTTAAATCATACCTTCACTTATACATGAACTCGAAATGTTCTGCTAAAACTGGATTGTAGAGTTTTAAAAGCTTATTAAGAGTTTTAAAATATTGCTTGGTCATCGCCGCATCCAGCGATGACCGGACGCCACGCCACTGGTCATATTATATAGAAATTGAATCTTGTGCAGTTTTATTTAAAAAATTGGGTTTTTCTTTAACTGAATAAAGATAATCTTTTCTTTTGGCTTTTTGCTTTTAAAAGCGAACGTTGAACTTTGTTTAAAAAGAAACATAAGATTTAACCATGCCTCCTAAGTCCATTCCACGGAAAATTTCAATTCAGTCCAGCTTTGGTTCTCCAGAAACCGTTGAACTTTTCTTTGATCAGTTAATTGAAATTAAGGAATTAAACAATTATTCAGATAGATACTTGCTATTTTAAAATCTAAAATTCAGGATCAGGCTTTGAATTTTTACCTGGATACAATTGTTAACCAGAATTTTGACTCTCTATCTAAGGTTAGAGGTGAATTTATAAAGTTTTTCGAAAGAAAATATGATAAGTGTAAAGCTTCTAACCAAATGGATAAATGTTCAATGTTCGTTAATGAGAGTCCCCGTGCATTTGCATGTAGAATTCGCAAACTTTGCAGATTTGCATTCCCATTACTTGATAACATTGCTCTCAATTCAATAGCCTTTAACTATTTCTTAAAGAATTTACCCAAGAATGTTAAATTTAAGCTATTGGAAGAAAATATTGAATCCCTTGAGTCTGCTATTGAGAGAACTGAGCAATTACTTGTTATTTATTCGCTTGATTGTGAAACGGGCAGTGCTCCGGTTGAACCGATTTTTCATTTGAGTCATACGTAAGATGTGGGATTTCAACCTAGTCCTAGGAAAATTTTTCAGGAAAAAAAAGAAACATAGCAAAATCTTAGTAAATGAAATAACAATTCCAGGCAAAGATTACGTACTGCAAAATTTGATACTTGTTCATATTGTGCAACCAGAGGTCATGTTATGAAAAATTGCTTTAAATTTCAGGCATTGATAGAAAATAGCTGTATAAATAGTAATAAAGTTAAAGATAATAAATCGCCAAAGTCTAAACAGAAGTCTCCTAAAAAACCATAATTTAATCACGTCATAATTTAAACTACTCAGACAGACGGAGGTAACTGGCGCTCCGATCTCTATACATATAAAGAAGCCGGTATTAAGTAAGGTAGTTCAAACTAACAATCCTTCCTTTTCAAATAGCTCAGCTCAAACAGAGGACATTTTTGTAAATAACATTGAGACTTTAGTGAATACTGATCATCGAATTTGCAGCATGTCATACTAGGGCAAAACTGCCATATATCCAGTTAACCCCTTGTGGACGAGCGACCGGTATTCGTGTCGCGTAAGGTGCTCAGAATCAGTGATTATTCTCACCAGTAAATTTTATAGTAAATTTTGCCTTATTTAATCCGAGCATTTTCCCGATTCAATGAGGCAAAAATTTCTGTTTTAAAAAACCGATGATAAAAGATTAAAAATTCTCTAACAGACGCTCGTCTCGAAGGGGTTAAATTTAAATAAGGTTAAAGTCGCCACCCTCCTGGACAGTGGATCGACGTTGTCTTTGATTGATGCTGGACACTTTAGGGCAATAAAAGATAGAATTAATTTCCATTATCTATCTAATAACGTAAATATATCGACAATTAATTCGATAGTAGAGTTTAAAGGGTGTATTATGTTGTCATTTAAGATTGACAATCTCTTCTTTAAACATAACTTTTACATTGCCAATATAGGCAATGACTTTCAAATAATTTTGGGGTGTGATTTTATGCAAAAGTATAACATGTCTATCACCCCGCGTTTAATTCTGCTTTGCTTCAGGATCTGGTTATTCCATTCATTAAATAATCTCAGAAAAAAGAGTACAGTTGTCATATTAATGACACTTCCTTTTCAAGTAATGTCACTGACTGTACCACTGTGTCTGTACAGGATGAAAATGAATCGGATGGTGATAAATTGTCTGAACTTGAACCTGAAATAGTTGTTCAAAACCAAAAAGTCGTGTGCCTATGTTCGTGCTAAATTCTCAGTTGAGCCAAGTGAATATTTTGTTTTCATGCCAACAGTTAAGAATTCAAAAATTATAGGTCATGAATCGCTACGCTCGTTGTCCCATCTTAAAAAGAACGGAGTGGTTAGATCTCCGGCAGCCGGAGCTATAGTATGGTTCCGGCAGTGAACCTTTGAATCAACTCGAATCATAAGAACGATTCCTCCTTGAAATCGTTTCTACGATTCTCCATTGAGCGTCATCCGTCGTGCTGTCGTTATTTTGCTGTTAAACCAGTATTTTAAATTAAGAAAAGTTAGAAAAGAATAATGTTATTAATCTCCCTTCGGTATGTAATGCTTTTCTTTACTTTACTGTAGAGTTTTATGATTTTTTTAATTTAAAATTTGTATTTTTTGTTAATTGTCGTCATGTTGGATGCACATATTTAGGCCTAACGCGAATTACTATAGCGTTTCATGTTTTTGTAATTAATTTTACTGCCTGTATCAGTGCTATTGGCAGTTTATATGTGTACCGTAATAAATATTTTGCAGGGCAATGCCATAAATTGAATTTTTCAATTTCTTGCAAATAATTTTCTGATTTTATTGTGCGTTTCCCAGTGACTGCACAGTCTAGACTACTAATGTCATTTTATACTTTCATTTTAAAGCTTAATGTGGATGAATTGTTATTCAAATTGCTTGTATTTAGAGTATTTTATATTATAAAATGCATGATCTTTATGAATCGTGCTTTAAAGCAGGCCCCTTGGACGAATATCCAGTTAGGGTCCCCTGTAATTTGATTATAACCACTCTTTTTAGTCTGTTTAAGGAAAATGCTTATTTCTTTGCTTTCGGGTTCCTGGGCAGCAGCTTTGTTTACCTTTGTGAAAATCAGATCCTGTTTTAAGAAACTATCACTGATATTTTATTGTATATACATTTGTTAATAAATTTCTGTTGACATTTAAGTATTTAAAATATCTTTTCAGATTCTTGAACTTTTCCCGAGACAGTGGGACTACTGTGCTACCGAGATAAGAAAAACCCTGAGTATGTTTCCTGCTTTCGAAGGTTCCAAAACTTGTAGGGAGCGGACTTCATCCATAGGACAAAAAAAGACCGCTAATTCTCAGAATGATCGGTTGAATGGAGGAAAAGAAAATACGGGACTTCCCTAAAATAAAGTCGACTGAACAGTTACCTTGGCAACAGGACTGAAGCAAGACCGGTTTTAGTCTTTCTTATCCCAGTCAGACAGTACATTAATCAAAATCCAGGTACAAAGGCTGCAGAAGTGTTGCCGAGTGGATATGTGAGTGATTTTCACGGCATATTCCTTGGTAACATTGCTCCGGCTAAATTCCATTTCAAAGGGCCTTCAGAATCGAAGCTTTCTGGCAGAAAGGAGATGTGCATTGAACTGTCGAAGAAGACGTGACTGTATTGCATAAAACATTTGAAGGAAAACCACCACTATATTCAGTTGAGGTATGTTAGTAAGAATTTATGTTGTTTTCAGTACTTTAATTATGTTTTTTGTAATGTTTTTGTTCAGTATTTCTTATTTTATTTATATGATCAGTTTATCATATCATTTTATAACAATATTTACAATAATTGTGTCTTAGACATGACATTTATATATTTTTTAATTAAAAAAAATGAAAGTTCCAAATTATGTATTGTATTATATTCATAGGAATCATTTTGCTTTTTTGTATGTTTATTTAATGCTATTCATAAATTAATTTAATAATTAAAAAAAATGATTTAATTAATTTAATAAATATTAACATATTTTTACAATTCAAGAATCTATGTGCATATTCCAAAATGTTAAACCTTTGTCACATTTGTAAATGTATTGTATTGTTATAAATTGATCTGATATAAATCAAATAATAATATGCAAAACAGAATCATTTTCTCTAAAATATTTTATTTTGGCTGTGTTTGTTTTTCGAGATTGTTCCATAAAGCTAGTTTTATAAGATAAAAATAGTCTTTTGGTATTGTCAGTCTGTATAAAAATTACAGCTAAAAAAAAGGCAAATCATCAAATTTTGATAACTGTTTTTTTATCATTAACATTTTTTGGTACATAAATATACATGTGAGAAAAATAAATCACCAATCGTGTTCAAAACAGTACTTGGTGTAATCTTATTAAATACAAATTAATAATAAAAATGGTATAATTTTGTATAAAAAAACAAACAATATAAAAACTGTAATTTAGTATACATTTATTAAATTCATAACATCAGGTTGGTGGATTTGATCACTAAGGTATTTACGACGGTAATTTTATTTTTTGTGGTGTATTATACTTACTTAAATAAATATAGTAGGGTCACCCGGGGTAATTCCTAGTCAAAAAGCATCAACATCTAATTATTATAAACTATTAAAGGTATTGTTCCCAATTTTTTTGTGGAATAAGTCTCCTCTGATGGTTATATTATAAAATGCTTACTTAAATATATATGCACTTATAATTAAAATAATTATAACTTTTAAATGACCAAGAATTACCCCGGAAATGGGGTAATTCTTGGTCACTTCTGGGGTAATTATCGGTCAGCATCCTTTATCATGTAAATAATGTAGTACAGTTAATTTTTTTGACTGAGTAATAAAATAAGTAGAATCAATCTTCTAAAAGTTTTGTTTATCTCATAATTGTGGAATAATAAAGAATAGACTTTGTTTGGGGCATAAATACAAATTTATTCGATATGCAAAAGACTCTTGTACATTTTAAAAAACATTAATTAGCCAAAGAATTTTTATGCATTTTTACAACATTTATAAGCAGTATTTATTATTTCATTAGTATCCATTGTGAATGGATTTATTAATAACTTGCAAATTTATTAGTCCATAAAAAAAAAAAAAAAAAATGTTTGTTATTAATTTTATTTTGCTTAGGCCAACTGAAGTTTTCGGCTACCTTTTCAGGAAATTTTCAATACAGACCTTTAATATAATACACAGCATAATAATTAGGTTCCTCTATCGCATTATGTATATTTTTTATGCACCGCTTTGACATTTTGCAATGAGATAGTATTTCTACTTAAATTGTTCAGTCATAGTGTGTTTTATTCTCTGAGCACTTACGGTTTTCTTCTTTTAAAAGTGTTTAATATAGTAAAGGAAAATTTTATAATCTTTTTGAAAGACTGTGATATGTCATTAGTTGAAATAAAATAATTAAAACTTCAAGAATGACAATAATTTGTTGTAAAATGTGTAAAAATCAAGGTCGATGTTTTGCAGAAATTTGAGTAGCAATTTTGAATGTAATTTTTTTTAATTATTTAATTTCTACTAAATGGATAATTAAGGCATATATTTCAAAGCAAAGGATTCAAAGTATCTTTGAGATTTTTTACAGTTTCATAAATTGCTATTTTTATTTAAAAAAAAAAAAAGCGAAAATGATTAAGAATTACCTCAGAAACTCAGTGACCAAGAATTACCATGGGTGACTCTGCTTTATTAAGAACTACAATTAACTAAAATGTGGTGAACAGTGTGGTTGCAGTTAATTCTCAAAGGGTTTGCGGCAATTAAATTAACTAAATATGACAATAAAAAGAAATTAAATGATGATAAAAACATTGACCAGGAATTACCCCAGTGGCCAAGATTTACCCCAGATACATGGGGCAGTATTTGACCAACTTCTGTAAATTATTTAAAATAGGATAAAAAAATTTCAAGACTATTTTTTAATAGCTAAAGTTGTTGGTAATTGAACGAAAAGGAAAGAAAAGAAAGATATTTAAAATTTGAGTTGTGACAAAGATCTTTGTAAAAATGTTTCATAACTAAGGCCAATGTTATTTTACAGAAATTTAACAAGCCATTTCAAAAAGATTTTTTTTTTCAAAATAAACAATAAACTCATAATTAAGTAATAAATTCCAATGAGAATAGTTCAGAGTACCTCTACGATTTTTTTCACTTTGGTGAAGTGTTATTAAAACATAAAAAGGACTGACCAGGAATTACCCCAGAAACTTGCTGACCAGGAATTACCCCGGGTGACCCTATTGTATAAGCTCCAAAAAACATAAACACAACACTTTTTGGGCAGTATACACCCAAGCCTAATAAGGATTTATTTATGTGAAATTGAACAGAATATGAAGTGTGATTAAAATCCGTGCATTAGTTTATGAGATACAACTATCGCGAAAATTGTGGAAAATTAGCATAGCAGTACCACCTATTAGGCTATTAACACCAAAACCTAAACAGCAACAAGTTATATCAACGTCTAACCTAATCTGAAGTTTGATGAAATGAAAATCCATGGATCAGTTCTTCAGATAAAGTTAGTGCAAAAATTATAGAAAATGCAGCATAGCAGTGCCACTTATGCACGATTAACACCAAAACCTAATCACCAATAAGTTATGTCAACATCTAACTGAATCTAACGGTTTATGAAATCCTTGCAATAGTTCTAGAGATAAAGTTAGAGCAAAAATAGTGAAAAATGCAGCTTAGCAGTGCCACCTATTGGGGGATTAACACAAAACCCTAATCAGTAAATCTTACGTCAATGTGTAACTAAATCTGAAGTTTGATGAAAATCCGTGCATTAGTTCTTGAGACTGAAGTCGTATACGATAGTCGAACGATATATCACAAGAGGGGTGTCAGCAATATTTAGAAAAGTGTCCCCCTTGAGGGGGCTAAAAGGGAAGGAGCACCGGAGGTACATAAAATGATTAAGCAGTCAGACCATACCAATGATATGTCACATCAGGGGTGTAAGCAAATTTTAGAAGAGTGACCCCCGGTGGGGCAAATTAAGGAACGGGGCATCGGAGGTACATAAAATGTATATGCAGTCACAGACCTTTCGAGTGATATGTCACATGAAGTGTGTCGGGGGGAGGAGGGGCAATTTGGAGGGTAGAGACCGGAGGTGCATAAAATGATTAAGTAGTTATAGGCTTTTCCAATATGTCACATGAGGGGTGGTGGCAAACTTTTCAAGAGTTCCCCCCAGGGTGTAAAATGAGGGGCAGAGCACCAGAGGTACATAAATTGATTAAGCAGTCAGACCTTTTTAACAATATGTAACATGAGGGGTGCCTAAAAATTTAGAAAAGTGTCCCGATTGGGGGGGGGGGGACGGGGCACCGAAAGTGCATAAAATTATTAAGCGGTTACAGGCCTTTACAAATGTATGCCATATGAGGTCTGTCAACAAAATTTTAAAAGTAGGGCAAGGGGCGCCGGAAATACATAACGTGTATAAGAGGTCACAAGCCTTTCCAACGCTATGTCACATGATGGGTAACAACAACATTTAGAAAACTGCCCCCAGGGGGGCGAGGCACCGGAGGAACATAAAATGATTAAGTGGTCACAGGCCTTTCTAACGATATGTAACATGAGGGGTGTCCTAAAAATTTAGAAAAGTACCCTGCCAGGGGGATTGGAGATCAGGGCACTGGAGGTGCATAAAATAATTAAGCGGTTATATGCCTTTACAAAGATATGCCACATGAGATCTGTCGACAAAATTTAGAAAAGTGAACCCTCGAGGGTGCAAAGTGAGGCAAGGGGCACCGGAAGTGCATAATATGTATCAGCGGTCACAGGCCTTTCCAATAATAGGTCACATGACAGGTGTCAGCAAAATTTAGAAAACTGCCCCCCCCCCCCATGGTCAAAGTGGAGGGCAGGGTACTGGAGGCAAATATAACATGAGTGGTGCCCTAAAAAATTAGAAAGTACCCCTCCGGGGGTGCAAAGTAGGGCGAAGGGTACCGGAAATGCATAACATAAATAAGTGGTCACAGGCCTTTCCAGTGATATGTGGATATGTCACATGACGGGTGTCGGCAAAATTTAGAAAAGTGACCCCTCCTGCGGGGCAGGGCACTGGAGGTGCATAAAATGATTAAGCAGTCACAGGCTTTTCGAACGATAAGCCACATGAGGGACAATGGCAAAATTTAGAAAAGTGCCCCCTCCTGAGGGGCAAAATGGGGGGAGGGACACCGGAGGTGCATAACATGAATAAGTGGTCACAGGCCTTTCCAACGATATGTCACATGAGGAGCAATGGTAAAATTTAGAAAAGTGCCTCCTCCTGAGGGGCAAAAGGTGGGGAAGAACACCGAAGGTGCATAAAATGATTAAGCGGTCACAGGCTTTTCCAACGATATGTCACATGAGGGACAATGGTAAAATTTAGAAAAGTGCCCCCTCCTGAGGGGCAAAAGGGGGGAGGGACACCGGAAGTGCATAACATGAATAAGTGGTCACAGGCCTTTCCAACGATACGTCACATGAAGAATGTCTACAAAATTTAGAGAACTGACCCCTCCCGTGGGACAAAATAGGGGGAGGGGCACCAGAGGTACATAAAATGATTGAGCGGTCACAGGCCTTTCCAGCGATATGTCACATGAGGGGCAACGGCAAAATTTAGAAATGTACCCCCTCTTGAGGGGCAGAATGGGGGGAGGGACATCAGAGGTGCATAACATGAATAAGTGGTCACAGGCCTTTCCAACGATATGTCACATGAGGGGCAATGGTAAAATTTAGAAAAGTACCCCTCCTGAGGGGCAAAAGGGGGTAGGGACACCAGAGGTGCATAAAATGATTAAGCGGTCACGGGCTTTTCCAACGATATGTCACATGAGGGGCAATGGCAAAATTTAGAAAAGTGCCCCCTCCTGAGGGGCAGAAGGGGGGAGGGACACCGGAGGTGCATAACATGAATAAGTGGTCATAGGCCGTTCCAATGATACGTCACATGGTGGGTGTCGGCAAAATTTAGAAAAGTGCCCCCAGGGGTCAAAATGGTGGGCAGAGCACTGGGAGTGCATAAAATAATTAAGCAGTCACAGGCCTTTTCAATGATATGTCACATGAGGGGCAATGGTAAAATTTAGAAAAGTGCCCCCTCCTGAGGGGCAAAAGGGGGGAGGGACACCGGAAGTGCATGAAATGATTAAGCGGTCACAGGCCTTCCCAAAGATACGTCACATGACGAATGTCATGTGGCACATAAATTTTATTGGGCACATAAATTTTTACATAACATAAATTGGGCACATAACATAAATGGGGCACATAAATTGGGGCACATAAATTTTACCTTCCAACGGAATGGTAAAATTTAGAAAAGTGCCCCCTCCTGAGGGGCAAAAGGGGGGAGGGACACCAGAGGTGCATAAAATGATTAAGCGGTCACAGGCTTTTCCAACGATATGTCACATGAGGGACAATGGCAAAATTTTGAAAAGCGCCCCCTCCTGAGGGGCAAAAGGGGGGGAGGGACACCGGAGGTGCATAAAATGATTAAGCGGTCACAGGCCTTTCCAACGATATGTCACATGAGGGGCAACGGCAAAATTTAGAAAAGTACCCCCTCCTGAGACGCAGAAGGGGGGGAGGTACACCGGAGGTGCATAACATGAATAAGTGGTCATATGCCGTTCCAATGATACGTCACATGGTGGGTGTCGGCAAAATTTAGAAAAGTGCCCCCAGGGGTCAAAATGGTGGGCAGAGCACTGGGAGTGCATAAAATAATTAAGCAGTCACAGGCCTTTCCAATGATATGTCACATGAGGGGCAATGGTAAAATTTAGAAAAGTGCCCCCTCCTGAGGGGCAAAAGGGGGGGAGGGACACCGGAAGTGCATGAAATGATTAAGCGGTCACAGGCCTTCCCAAAGATACGTCACATGACGAATGTCATGTGGCACATAAATTTTATTGGGCACATAAATTTTTACATAACATAAATTGGGCACATAACATAAATGGGGCACATAAATTGGGGCACATAAATTTTACCTTCCAACGGAATGGTAAAATTTAGAAAAGTGCCCCCTCCTGAGGGGCAAAAGGGGGGAGGGACACCGGAGGTGCATAAAATGATTAAGCGGTCACAGGCTTTTCCAACGATATGTCACATGAGGGGCAATGGCAAAATTTAGAAAAGCGCTCCCTCCTGAGGGGCAAAAGGATGGGAGGGACACCGGAGGTGCATAAAATGATTAAGCGGTCACAGGCCTTTCCAACGATATGTCACATGAGGGGCAACGGCAAAATTTAGAAAAGTACCCCCTCCTGAGACGCAGAATGGGGGGAGGGACACCGGAGGTGCATAACATGAATAAGTGGTCACAGACCTTTCCAACGATACGTCACATGACGAATGTCTACAAAATTTAGAGAACTGACCCCTCCCGTGGGACAAAATAGGGGGAGGGGCACCAGAGGTACATAAAATGATTAAGCGGTCACAGGCCTTTCCAACGATATGTCACATGAGGGGCAACGGCAAAATTTAGAAAAGTACCCCCTACTGAGACGCAGAATGGGGGGAGGGACACCGGATGTGCATAACATGAATAAGTGCTCATAGGCCGTTCCAACGATATGTCACATGGTGGGTGTCGGCAAAATTTAGAAAAGTGCCCCCAGGGGTTAAAATGGTGGGCGGAGCACTGGGAGTGCATAAAATAATTAAGCAGTCACATGCCTTTACAACGATATGTCACATGAGGGGTGACGGCAAAATTTAGAAAAGGGGCCTCCCGCGGGAGGAAGTGGCAAGTTGGAGAGGGACACCAAAGATGCATAACATGAATAAGCGGCCACAGGCCTTACCAACAATATGACGGATGTTGGCAAAATTTAGAAAAGTGCCCCCCACGTGTGGAAGTGGGGGGGGGGGAGAATCCCCAGAAGTGCATAACTTGAATAAGTGGTCACGATATGTCACATGAGGGTTCTCGGCCAAAGTGCGCTGCGGGGTCCTGATTATATAATTATTATTTCATTTGTCTAATTAAATCCACTGTTGCAAATAAAATGTTATATTTCATTTTTTATCGCCCTTATTCACACCTTGTTCAATAACAAAGAGCAAATAAATATTCATCAACACCGCTGAAATCTAAATATCATAATAAAATGAAAGCCATGGTGTCTGTAGCATACAACGCATATGCTTCGAGATTCAGCATGCACTGTCAATACAGTAAAAAAATATATATATCATCTGCTGTCAATGATCGCATCGAAAACTGCATATATGATATTTACCACCCATCATATAAACGCCGAAACGAAATCACATACCATTAGTATCATAAACACCGACCCCCGAGGAGTCGGTATTTAATATCACAGTTTAGGCTGGGAGAAGTCGCACCATTAATATCAAGAATACCGAAACCGGAGAATGAGTATTTTTAATATCATGGTTTAGACTGGGAGAAGTCACTCCGTTAGTATCATGATAACCGGAACCTACGATTCAGTATTTAATATCAGGGTTTAGACTGGGAGAATCTAGAGTACTTGAAGCCTAAGAAGTGCTGCTTAATGTTGCGGTTTAAAAAAGAACTATGATAATCGTGGCTTTTACACCACGATTATGGTATCCATGATGTACCGTTGTGTATAAGGTTTTTTAATATCGTTATCATGATTTGCATATTATATCAATATATCACCCAGCCCTAATGGCAAGGCGGGAAAAAAGAAAGAATTCTCTATGCTGCTCAGCGAGAAAGAAATAAAGCATAGAACACTCTTCATGGAAGTTTTTCATTTAACAGAAAAACGAGGGAATCGCTTGTCAATTATACTTGCCGGTCAGTACCATACAGACATGAGGAGAGATTGACCTTGAAAAATGTTAGTAATTCTTCCTACGCAGGAAGGGATTTCCTTGATAAAAGGCATAGACATGGTATATTTAGAATGGAAGTATAAAAATAGGTCTAAGAGAACAGTTCTTTTTTTTCTTATTCATTTGCAATCTTTATTGTAGATTAAGACCCCTTGGGGACGAACGACCACTACACATGCCACTTAAGGTGCTCCGAATCCTTCATTATTCCCACCAGTTATTTTTTAATTGTAAAGTTTACCTTATTTAATCAGAGCATTTTTGTGATTCAATTACGTAAAATTTCTTGTTTTAAATAACCGGTGGTAAAAAATTAAAAAGTAAGTAAAAAACTCTTGTCGCGAAGGGGTTAATATTTTTATTTATTTATCAGATTTAATGCATTTGATTCAGTTTTTCTTTTGGATTTTATGGCTCGAGACCTTTTATCCAAACTTCATATATATATATACTAGGGGGTTTTGCCCTCTACAAGTTACGCTCGCCAACCCCCGCTCAGACACTGCAGAATCTAAAAACACGCTAATTTGATCAGCTTTAAAAAGAGTAGAGAAGATTGAATTATAAATAAAAAACAAGTAATTGATCTCTCTGTAAACTAGTTTCCATTCATTTCCCTTTGATTGAGAAATTTTAAAGCCGATTCAGCTGTTGTTATTACATCCAATGTCTATTTTCGTGTTTGATTAAATAAGGTCATTTAAACATTTGAAAATAAACTTAAATAAAAGAAATTAAGTAAACAGAGTCTTTGCCATCCCAGTATTTTCTAACAACGTTATGAAAAGACTAACAAAATACAATACAGACATTTTAAATGTATCGTTTTAAATAATTTTCAATAAAGTTTTAATTCTCTTTTTAACATTCACATGAAAATACTTTTGTTAAAATGAAATATTATTATCTGTGGAAGTTTTCTTTCACTTTTAATATTCACATGTAAATAAATTTTTAATCGTAAGGAAATATTATTCTTTGCACTGTTTTAACAAATGGCAACAATTTAAAATAATAACCTTTTCTAAAATATTTTAAAAATTTATCTTGAAATGATTAAAATAAATAAGAAATTATTATTTATTTTATTATTATTATTATTTAATGAATTATTTTTTTTCAACTTTCCTGGAAAACATAATTTAATCACTATATTTTCTTCACTTGCGATTGAAATAAAAGATAATTTCAAATTCAGTTTGAAAATGATGAAAAAAAACAATCTAATGATCTCTAAATTTAAATTTTCTCGCTTTTCTCACATAAATTGTGTAATTTTGTTGCCATAATTACATAAGTGTCATTAAATTTAGAAAAAAATTAATATCTCAAAAACTAATTCAAATAAAAAAATTCTAATAACATTTTTGACATCCATGGCTCATTACGGATAATTTGTGTCAATTTCATTGCCAAACATTCCATATTTTATGAGAAATAGCTGTGAAACGTAATCAGTCGTTTTATAAAATTGTTTCATAAAGTCAATTCATTAAGATTTTATATATATCGGGTAGATATAGTCAAACTTTTTTGTAATTGTAAACCATACACATTTTTGTATCAAACGACATTCAAAATCTTCATTTGGCACTGCCTTTTCCTTTCGTTTTGGCACCCAGAGCACATGTCCTCTCTGAGTTTTGACCCTGTCTGAACCCGGCAAAAAATGTTTGACTCTAACTTGACACACTTTAACCCATACCCAGAGTGAAAGAAAAGTAATTCATATTTTAATGCAATTTTGGAAAATTAGTCTACAATAACATCTCTAATCTCAATTTTAGTTTTTAGGCAAAAAAAGGAACATATTTATACTCATTAATATCCAAATAAATAGTTTTTAATCAGAAAAAAATATCCTGAACCTTCTTATGAAAAATCTGGTCAACTTGAATCCGACACAAAAAAGTCAAAACCCAACCCAAAATTAAAACTTTAGCCAAATGTCTAATACAGTCAAACCTTGTTAACACAATAATCGCTTAACATGGAATAATATTGAGTTGGAAAATTAATGTTAATTCATTTGTTTAACATGATAGACAATTTCAAAAAATAGTGCCTAAGGTGAAAATATTTTTTTGAATGATAAAGTTTCCCTATAATTAAGAAAATTTTTCCCCAGCTTTGGACAAATTATATGATGCCCACACATTCATAAAAAGAAGCAACCTGCAAAAGTTAATAACAGACTTTTAAAAAAAATTATTAGCAGGTACCAAAAGTAAGCCTCCCCCACCACCCCCCAATATATGATAATTTTTCCTTTTTTGAAAAAGTACTATTTATAAGCCCCCCCTTTCAAGTTTTATTTTCTAACACTTTCAATCCTTCTAAGTTTCAGGAAATTCATTATTTTTTTTTCCATATCTCCTAAATGAATATATATTATGCAATTTATTTGTAAGTAATCTCTTTACATACCTATTGTATCAGAATGACATATGTTCTCTATGTAATACTATTAATGTTTTCCTTGATTTTTATGCATTAAGACTTAAAAGATATTTATACTGAGTTTATTATAATTCTTGTTCATATTCTTTTTGCATCTAAATTAATTATTTTATGTAAATTTGTTTCATTAATTTATTATTTTTATTAATGGAAACTATTTAGCTTCTATCGAAGGAAATTTTAAAACCAAAAAAATGTTTATTTTATTTTGCAAATTGTATAAATCCTCTGAAATTTCATAAATTCCAAATATAACCTCCACCCTTCGAATTTTCCCATATTTTTCACAAAAGTTCCAATAATAAGCCTACCTTAAAATCCTCAGAATTTCCTGTCTGCTAAAGTCCAGTATTTTACTTTAAATAAATTTATTATTGTCTAAAATGATGACCAATTTGTTTCATTTCCATATTAATTTTTTTTATTTCTTACTAATTTATGATTTTAAGAGAAGGGAGATATTTGTAGGTTAATTTATTTCATTTTTATGTCTATGATAGATGGCGCTACTGTTTTTACGTTCAATACAAAATCTCAGATAACGCAGAAAAAATTCACAGTCCTTTCAATTTCGTGTTAATGAGGTTCGACTGTGTACAAATATACATTAGACTCATGCACAGGTGTTATTATACTTGATAATTCTATTTCAATCTGACCAAAAGAAGTTTGACTCTAACCTAACACATTTTAATGCACACTCACAAGTGAAAGATAAATAATCCATATGTTAATTGCAATTATGGAAAAGTAGTCTACAATAACATCTGGATTCCATTTTAGTCTTTTTTTTTTTTAATGAACCCTTATACTCATTAATATTCATATATGGCTTTTATTAAAAAAAAAAAATGTTTAGAACTTTCTTTTGAAAACAAAAAAATTGACGTGTAAAAATCAAAACTCAACCTGACTTGCCAAAAGAAAAAAAAAATTTCCAACTTGATTTGTGGGTTAGTTAGGTGGATTGAGTCATGTGCAAAGAAAATCAGGTTATATGCCTGATCCGACGCAGGACTCTACTTTGGGTATTTTGTATGTTAAAATAGAATTTTATAATCAATTTTCCACTAACTTCTTGATATACTAGCGTTTTAAAGCTAGAGTATGAAAATTTTATACACTGGTGTGTGTCAGAAGAAAATACAACATTTCAATATTTTTAGAACTTAATTATAAATTAATTTTAAAGCATTTTCCCTTTAGCCGAAAGCGGGAGATAAACCAACAAAAATTCTTTATTTTACAACTGTTTCAGTTAGTTTAGTTTTCTGTTATTAACAGAAACAATCGAGTTAATTATGTACCAAAGTATGCCAACTGGCTGTAAAAGTGCTATGATGAAATATTTTAAATACTGAAAAGCAGAAAATATAAATTAAAGAGTTTAAAATATATTCTTTTATCATTTAATAGTTTTATATTACTTAAATTATGACTATACTTTGAGAAAACTATTTAGAAATACTGAATACATAGTTTAAATTATGCTTTCCATTTCTTAAAAAAGAACCACCAAAAATCATTATGCCTCATTAACATATTCACTAATCCGCGTAAATCAAAATTAAACATAAATCAAATCAGTGAACTTTCACCAATAAGGATGCACGCCAAATAAACGTATTGTGATAGAAATTCTTTGGAACTACATGAATTTCAATATGAAATGAGGGAGATTTAAAAAATAAACATAGAATGAATGTATATATAAAAAAAAACTTTTTATTTCTTCCTACCCCCCCTCCTTTTTTTTTTTTTTTTTTTGAAGAAGAGTGGGGTGGAGGGGTTATTCATTCCCCTTAACATCAAGATTTGAAAATGATAAACAAACATTTTGTTATTATTAGAAATTGATAATTTTGATATTTGCAAACTCAGCTACATTTATTCTTTCATTTTTTAGTATCATTCTGATATTTTTATGCTATTTACTATGTGACATTCAGAAATATTGTGGATTGACATATTAAAATAAATGTAGAAATATTTATTTAGTTATCTGTAGGCAATTAACAACCACTACTATGTTTTTTATTAAACTTAACTATCAAAACTGTAATAAACTACAATATTCACAGTTGAGTATTTTTATAATAAGCAGTAAATAACAATAATTACTTCTTTAAAAGTTAAAATGTAGATTCGGTCTTTATCCCCCCCCCCCTCCTAAAAAAAAAAAAAAGAAAACCAAACAAATATTATAAGATATAAAACATATTGATGTAAATAAAGTGATTTATTGATTTTTAAAACTAAATGCAAATTAATAAACCAATTATAATTTAAAAATAAAAATATTAGTTTTAACACTAAGTACAAAGAATTCGGAAATTTTGTATGTATAGTAATTTGAATTGATAAAACTTTTAATATCTCTAAAATGATTCTTCTAGAACAATGTTACTGTTGTTTATTTACTGTATAGTTTATTGGGTTCCGGCAGTCTATCGTACGCAAACACTGGCTGCCGGTAATAAGAATCGTTCAAATAGTGATTCGTTCTCTGGAGAAACGGACAGTCCTACTACGCATGCGTAGTAGCCTGCCGGAACTATAATAAAGATCCGGCTGCCGGCTCTCTAACCACAGCCTAAAAATAATGCTTTTATCATCGTTCTTGAAAACCCTTCGGATAAAGATATTCATCTGAATAAAAATGCTAAGTTAGGTACTCTGTGTAATGTAACTGATGAGAACATCCAGAAATTCTTTTGACGACGAGGAGCAACATCACTGTAACTTAATTGTCCCTTCTGATGAGGTTATTAACAAGCGAATTAAGGAACTTTCGCCTGATGACTTTAAGCTGGAACATCTTACTCAGGAACAACGTGAGGAATTAGTTGAACTATTATGTGGTAAAGCATAGGTGTTTTCAAAATCATTAGACACTATTGGGAAAACTGACTTAGTCTGTCCTCATATTGATTTGCTTAACTCTCATCCTATTAAAGCACCCCCTTTTCCGGTTCCTCAAGCACTAGAACAGGAAGCCCTTGACCAAATTCAGGATGTGTTAAAAGCGAACATCATAAAACGGTCAAACTCTTTGTGGGCCTGTCCCATGTTGTTAGTGAAAAAGAAAAGAGCTCGTCCTTCACAACCTCAAAAATATAGGCTTGCTTTGGATCTAAGGTTACTTAACGCCATAATTAATCCATCCTCGTACCCTCTTCCTAAAATTTCGAATTTGTTGCCACAGTTGTCTAAGTATTTTACCACCTTAGACCCTTCCTTCAGCATATTGGCAAATTTCTGTTCCGAAAGAATTGCAGGATAAACTGTCATTTATTACCCTTTGGGGCGTTTTTACATTTAAAGTTCTGGTTTTCGGCGTAAAGACTGCTGCTTCTACGTTCCAGGAACTGATTTACACTCTTATCCAACAATCTGACGTTGACTCTTGTTTTTCATATCAGGATGATATGGTGGACGGTACAAACTCGTTCCAGGAAATGTTGGACAAATTAAATAAAACAATTGATGTTTTCATAAAGAACAGTGTTACACTTTCTCCAGAAGAATCTTCATTTTTTCAAACTGACATCAATTTTCTGGGATTTAACATTAAAGATAATAAAGTTTCCCCGATTGAAAGTAATATTTCTAAGATAATTGAGTTTCCATCTCCAAAAACGAAGAGACAGACTAAGGGTTTTGTGGGACTCTGCTCATTCTACCGTGCTCTTATCCCTTCCTTTTCTGATCTCGTCGCTCCACTTATACATGTAACTAAACCAAAAATAAAGTTTGCATGGAACGAACAACAACAAACTGCCTTCCAGTCACTTCAGAAGGACTTTTTTCAGAAACACGTGTTACATCTGCCAAATTGGGATGAAAAATTCTTCGTCAATACTGACTCATCTAAGCAGGCCATCTCGACAATTCTTATGCAAAGAAGAAATGGCATACTTCTTCCTGTTTCATATTATTCTAAATTACTTACTAAATCCGAAAAGAAATTCCCTTCTATTAAATTAGAGCTATATGCAACCTATAAGGGGGATACGTCATTTAAATATTACTTGTTTTATAAACAAATCACAGTACTTTCTGATGCCAAGTCTCTTAATCAATATAAAAAGTCAAGTTAACCAGCTGATGTGACAACAAGATGGCTTATGGAGCCGTCCCAATTAACATTCAACTTTGAACATATACCAGGAAAACTAAATGTGTTAGCTGATTATCTTAGTCGTTGTCCGACTAATCCGCTAACTCAGGATCTCACTACTAATCCAGAGCTTCTCACATCGACAGAACTTCTACCACTTGTTAACAGCAAAAATTATTTACATAATGATATTCAATCGCAATTTTTGGCATCATAGGATAACTTTCAAAATGTTAGCCAAGGCTCTGATCACTTTGTAAATGCTATTGATCAAGCAAATACTCAAGACCCTATTTTAGAAATCCTAGACGAAACTATTCTCAAAGAACAGTTGGCAGACACTAAACTAAAGCAAATTATTCAGGATTTGCATAGGGGCAAGAAGGGCAAAAAACTTAAGGGATACTATCTCCACCCTATGAGTGAATTTCTTTGCTTTTTCAAAAAAATATTCGTATGAAAATACTGATTTGCATAGAGCGGTACTTCCACCCTCTCTTCAACGAAAAGCTCTTACCATTGCTCACATTTCGCATGCTGGTATCCATAAGACTTTGCAGAATTTTCGGAAGCGCTTTACTTGGCAACACTTTGTTTCTGATGTGTATAACTTTGTTAAATCATGTGAGACGTGCATGTTACATAAGCATCATAAAAATAACAAGGTGCCACTTTTTCCAGCTCCTGTTCCAACGGTCCCTAATCAGAAGGTCTCTATGGACATTCTCGGTCTGTTTAATATCATTTTAAGAAGTTCCATATTCAAGATTGTATTGCTGGACTTATCCTTTAAATATTTTTGCTTAAAAAATCTGCTAAACGGCTTCCTTTACGTAAAGTCTCATTTGTGATTGAAAAATGTAAGGCGGCTTTATGTAAGATATTTTTTTTTTTTTTTTTTACTCTGTTTACAAAAATTGAGTACTACTTTCGTGGTATTTTGTATGCCACCCCTGCAAGTTTCTGTAGGAAAATTATTTTTTTAAATAGCTTTTCTTATTTTAAAATTTACGGTTTTACCAGGCTCACTTACTAATGTGAAACCTCTCTGTTGTTTGCAAGGTCAAATTTCGTGTTTGTTGTTTTCATCATAATTAAGTATTATAGTAATTTTGAATTGTAATTTATTTTAATTTTAAACATCTTCATTCCTGTACTCTCTGACATGCAGTATGTTGTTACATACCATGCAGCTGTGGTTTATCGCATTAACTCGACTGTGCCCCTATGGTATTACCTTATTCTTTCATACCTGTACAAAGTGTTATGTTTTTTCGTTTCATTAGCATGAGGTATAAGTGGTATTGTTTACAATGTTTTTAAGGATTCAGATTTTATGCTGTTATGATCATAATCATCTAAATTTAAAGTCCTAGGCACTTTTCAGCATTTTTTGGCCATTTTCAGCATTTTTAAATATTTTATTTTGGCCATCTTCATAAATTTTAGGTTTATTAGTCCTCTTTTGGAAAGTTATTTTTTTATATGGTGCACCAGTTCAAAATAATTTAGATAACTTTGCTAGTACCTTTATTGTGAATGTCATTATTATCATTTTTTTTGTTAACTATTAACCCTTTGCATTCGAGGGCTCCACTACGGAGACATAATCTTTCTTTGCAAAATTTGTTTTTGGCACCGGTAATGAAGGAAAACAAAATGTACCTTATTTAATCAGAGCATTTTTGAAATTGTGTACTTGAACGAAACTTCGTTTAAAAAAGTGGTGTCGATAGAATAAAATTTGTGTAAGAGACGCCGAGCGCAAAGGATTAAAGATTACTTAGTTCTTCAGTTTCTAATTATGTGTACCCTGAAACATTTACCTTTTTAATGGTCACCTACAATGTCAGTTATATATTCTGAACTTATCTTTTTTCAAAAGGATATATATAAAGTAAATACTAATGATGTTTTCATTTTTATCAACAGTATTATACAGTGCTCAGCAAAAGTTTAGACAATGATCGATTATGCTTCTGTGCTGAGAAGTATGTAACGAATTGTTGTAATTCAACTGTCATATATTACTGGGGACTTATCTTTCATACACAAACAATAAATTTTAATTTATACACTTTACATAATATATAATGACAAAAAAACAAATTTAACATTGTTGCAAAAATATAGACAATCTGTCTGTTAACAGAAATATATCCATAAATTAAAATCGAACTGCACTTACATTGTCTGCTATTAATGCAAAAATGTGACTTTCCATCGAAGAAACTAAATCCTGCATCACTTGGGGATCTATTTCGTGCCAAATACGTTCAACATCTGATCGAAGTTCATTTGCAGAGGAGTATTGTTAAAAAATTGCATAAACCGTATGAGATATGATGCCACAAAAGTTTTCGATTGGGTTCAGATCAGCGCTACACTCGGGCCAGTCGAAAATAGTAATATTTTGAGAGTTAAACCAATTTTTTGATTTGTATGCAACATGAATAGACGCATTATCTTGCTCAAACAATACTTTGGAAGAGATATAAGTTCACCAAATAGCTGTAAATTGTTTTCCAATGTATGTATGTAGTCTTACGCAGCTCGGCGACCATTGAGAAACTCCAGAGATACTTGAGAATTAAAACAAAGTGTGACTTAAGTCATCAATCCTTTCGAGGGCAAAGGACACATAATTTTAATTCCAAAAATGGTAAGAATATTTAATTAAAATTTTCCTTTTATAATATACGTGAAAATAAGCAATTTCATATTTTCTAATAACTTCGTTTATAAATTCTGGTATCAGTCCATTATTTCCACAGTTTATAAAAAGAATTACTCCGCGACAGGAAAGAGGTCAATTTGTTGTGAGATTTCAAGGCTGGTTGTTTTATCATTTTCATGTAAACTAATGTACATTTTTCTTTAATGCATCTACGAAATTATCCGCTGACACAGAAAGCTCTGACTCACTTTTAATGCGATTAGCAGTCATCATTTGTCTGGATGCCAGTTTATGGATCCTTTTATAATCTTGTTTTCTGGCCACACGAGTCCTTCCAGATCAATGTTTTGTTTTGAAAGAGTCACCCTTAGATAGTACTTAATAGACAGACTTCTTTGGCCGATTCAAAGTAGCTGAAATTTCTGCAACAGTCTTCCCTTTCGATTTCAGCTTCCATGCTTTAATTACTTCATCTGACTGAAAATTTCTTGTTCGCGGCATCTTCACTAACAGATGCCATCGCGAGGTGCACTTACATACTTCATGCATGTGACGTCATAAGTTTGAAATATGCGTTTTTCCGTGAACAATTGCCAAAAAATCACAAAAGTGTCTAAACTTTTGCAATATGCAAATTTCACTTTTTTCAGTTAAATTAAAAAATATCCTACATTAAAACCGTTATTTCTGTCCTAAAACGTTTAAAATATATTTAAAAATAAGTACAGTCATTTGTATAACACAAGTGTTCGTATTTTTAATTTAAAGGTTAAAAATCACCAGTGTCTAAACTTTTGCTGAGCAGTGTAGTAACCTTTCTGTGTTCACGTACAGGAGTCAGTCAGTGTTGCACTGACTTACTACTGTATCAGGATTTCTTAATGATTTTCTCCTTCGCGTGCAGGTGTTGTGTGGTCAGTTCCTCACAACTTGTACTAAAGAAAGTTTTCGTTTTTTTTGTTTATTGGAAATATGGACTACTCTTCAGTTTGATTGTTACAGTTAAATACAGAATTTATGTACTGTGCTTTTAGTTTTTTTAAGCTAATGTAAAGGCATTGTGGTGGAACACCCCCTCCCTTGTTTTGGTTTTCTGTTAAAAAAAAAAAAATTCTTCATGAGTGTAGGTATTACCTTCACTCATTCATCCATTTTTTTCTCCGTTGTCCTGGTGTATGTCGTAGTCAGAACTAAATACCTTGGTCCCCCCCCCCCCCCCTTCATTCAGTTTTGCTCCTTGAGTTCGTTTGAACTCAAGCTAGGCATACCTTTTGTCCACTAATCCCCTTGGTTTTACCAGTTGTCGCCCACGTGAGTCGTTCCTTTCGCAGTCCTTGCGATCTCCCGTTTTACCTACTTTGACTTTCACTTCGCGTAGTCCACAGATTATTATCTTAATAAGCTTATTAGCTTTTAATTGTCTGTGCTTTTACATATATAAAGAAAATGTATGTATTTTATATACATATGTCTTCTTAAAAATATTTCTTAAAAATATGTAATCAAGAATCTGAATATAACGATAATTTTAAATTCACAAATGTAAAAAGCTGTTTACAATTTCAGAAAAACAAGAAGGAAAGGCTGGACAAACGCCTGAATTGTCAATGCTATACATTACATAATTAAAATAGGGTAGATGCTCCAGTTTTGGCAACATTGGATCAATTTATCCAATATTTAAGCTGTGAATTGATGCTAACAAATAATATGCATTTTTAAACCTTAAGCAAACACTCTTTTACCATTTACAATATCATTTATTTTTTTTATAAAATGTGACTTGTAAAAAAAATAAGTGTGTGAAACTGTAGTGTGTAGGGGAGAGTGGGGTGGAATGAGACAGTAGGTTTTTCTCTTTATGTATCATTTTAATCATTTCATCAATCACACATTATATGAAGCAATGGTACCCCAAGCTTCAGCTGAAAAAAGTAGCTGATCTGCATAAGCTTTCGATTGTATAAAGAAAAAGATTATTTCAAGAATCAAAAGTAATTTGCTTCATATACTTTATATATATATTTTTTATATTAATGACTTGTTTATGCGTAGATGTAAAAGTTTCCCCATTTATGGAACATTATACTGTATATTATTCCTAATTTAAACTATGCTTAAAAGCAGCATTTTTATTTATACAAGAAGTTTAACATAAAAGAAGGTAGAGGAAGGAATGGGACATGTCTAATTTCTTTTTTTTAATAAGATGAATGTAAATTGCTAATATGCAAATATTTTTCGACAGTAGTATATTAATTACAACATTATAAATATATTCATTTACTTCAAAATGTAAATAAATTAAACAGATGAATTTTTAATGTCATCTCTGACTGACAATCCTGAATTTTCCTTCCAGTGATGAAGGTAATGGAATTTGATATTGTAGAACAGACATTATCAACCTACAATCTTTGTTAGACTGTATATATAGCCAACACTGGACTATTTGTGCCTTATCATACATTGTTTTATAGGTGTTCCATACCTCCCTGTTAATGGGGAGGTATGGGACACATTTTGAATTTTACAATTTCTTTATTTATGAAATTGCTCCTGCAAATTATGTTTCTATATTGTTCAAGGACATTAGAAAGTGTTTCATTTTGTATCCTATGTATTGAAATTTTTGTTTTTGTGTCAAACAGTTGATTTTCTTATTTTTGTAAAAAGCGTCCCATTCCTCCCTACTCACATGTATTAAGATTTTTTGCTTAGCTGACAAGTTTTCAGAATCGTTCAATATTAGGCACTCATCGGGTTCTATTTGTTCTGAAACAAATTACTACATATTAGATTTTAAGAGGTAAGTTTTCTCTCTATTGCAATTTCAGATTTAAAGTAATTATTTTAACACTTTAAATAGGGCCAAAACCGGTGCTTTAAATTTGCTATATGTACCAGTTATGGACATGGAAGTGGCCATAAAGGTTACAACATATGTTCCACTTTTGGTCACATATTTCATTAAAGTGGGAATTTTAGCCATTAAATAAATTTATGAACATCTGGATAAAACAATCAATTTAGTTTTGTTTTACATAGTATGGCTTCAATAATAATAAAAAAAAGCAAGGCTAATGGCAGTTCTATCAAAGAAATTTTGTTTTCTCTACTCAATAGATAATTCACTTTAGAAAGAAGGACACTGTGCTAGTCACTAAGGAATGATATTGCTGCAGAAAATATAGTATTGTGTTTAGTATTGATAAAACCAAAGGGGGGGGGGGGGAATGGAGGGTGATATGTGATATATGATAAATAAACTAAAACAAATTTTGAAAGATTTTACAAATTATAAATGAAAAAGTTCAATAAAATTACAGCATGATTTCTTGTATTTTTCCTAAAGAAATGAAGAAGTTCCATAATTTTTGCAAGATTTCGGGGACAATGTTTCTCTACTAATAATGGTGAATCTCAAGTAGCAGATCTAGGTACTAGGAATTGAAATTAAAAATCAATTAGACAAGTAGATTTTAGATATTGTCAGAATACTACTATTTCCTATAAAAATGGAACAACTGTAAGATTCTGTCCAGAAAATTGGGAAATCCCTAAAATAACTTGCAAAGAAGCAGAATACATAAATAAGGCACAAGGTAATATAAACCAAAACAAAATCAGAAAATGGTTTCAAGAAACACAAGTCTTTGGTGAAGATTCAGGTGTTTTAAAGAATCCACAATCCATAGATAATTATAAAACTGATTAAATATTTAATCTTTATATCCTATAGGCACTGTTGTCCCTTTTATGAATCAAATTAAATATATTTTTTGTTTTTTAATTGAAATTTTCAGTTAAAATCAACCTAAGTATATTTTATTTGATGTTTTTATCAATTCATAAAGAAATCTGCAAATTCTCTTCATACAGCAAACATATAGGGTAGATGCACCAGTTTTGGACACTGTACTAGTTTTGGCCACATTGGATCAATTTGTCCAATATTTAGCCTGTTAATGCTAACAAATAATAGGCATTCTTACATTTTAAGCAAACTCTCTTTTATCATTTACAATATCATTTGTTTATTTTTTGATAAAATATGACTTGCAAAAAAAAAATAAATGTGTGAAACTGTAGTGTGTGCTTACATGTATTAAGATTTTTGCTTAGCTGACAAGTTTTCAGAATCTTTCAACATTAGGCACTTATTGGGTTCTGTTTGTTCTGAAACAAATTGCTATTAGGTTTTATGAGGTAAGCTTTCTCTCTACTGCAATTTTACATTTAATTTAATTATTTTAACAGTTTAATGGGGGGTGGCCAAAACTGGTGCATTAAATTTGCTATATGTACCAGTTATGGCCATGGGGGTGGCTAAAAAGGGTACAACATTATGTTCCACTTTTGGTCACATGATTCATTATAGAGGGAAATTTAGCCATTTAATAAATTTAAGAACATCTGGAAAAATCAATTTAATTTTGTTTTATATAGTTATGGCTTCAATAATAATAATAATAAAAGCAAGGCTAATGGCAGTTCTTATAAAAGAGATTTTGTTATTCTCTGTCCAATAGATAATTCACTTTAGAAAGAAGGATATTGTGCTAGTCACTAAAGAATGATATTTCTAAAGAAAATATAGTATTGTGTTTAGTATTGATAAAACAAAAGGGGAGGCGATATGTAATGTTCAGACATGATAAATAAACTAAAACATAAATTTTGAAAGATTTTACAACTTATAACTTAAAAAGTTCAATAAAATTATAGTATGATTTAATTGCTTGTATTTTTCCTAAAGAAATGAAGAAGTTCCATAATTTTTGCAATATTTCAGGTACACGGATTTAGAAATACTAAATATTGTGAAAATCTTTACTAGAGATATCTAAATACAAGTAAGAATGTATTTCACATTATTTAAAAAAAAACAGGATTCCTTTTACCAAGTTTAAAAGAAATTCTGTGCTATTAACAAATGGCCTAGAGGGAACACTGCTCTAAGATAGGAAGTAAAATTAAGGCCATTCAAAATGTAATGCCAGCACTACAAGCTAGCAAAGTTTTGGAGTAACCCGTTCTTGCTTTACATCACAAGTTTGCAGGACGGACACCACTTTTCTCTAATAATGTTGAATCTCAAGTAGTAGATCTAGGTACTAGGAATTGAAGTTAAAAATGAATTAAAAAAATTAATTTTATATATTGTCAGAATACTATTTCCTATAAAAATGGAATAACTTTTAAGATTCTGCCCAGAAAATTGTAGCCGGCAAGATAGAAACTCCATTTCAAGATGGAAGACCATGTATGAAATGGTATGATTTGCTTCTGAAATCACACCCTAAAATAACTTGCAAAGAAGCAAGGTATTTAAATAAGGCACAAGCTAATGCAAATCAAAAAAAGATTTCATAACTTTTTGGTGAAAATCAAACAAAAATCAGAAAAGGCTTTCAAGAAATATAACTCTTTGATGAAGATTCAAGTGTTCTAAACAAGCCACAATCCATGAATAATTATAAAACTGATTAAATAGTTAATCTTTATGTCCTATAGGCACTGTTGTCCCTTTTGTTAATCAAATTTAAATATATTTTTTGTTTTTTAATTGAAATTTTCAGTTAAAATCAACATAAGTATATTTTATTTGATGTTTTTATCAATTCATAAAGAAATTTGCAAAATTCTCTTAATACAGCAAACAAATATATGTGTGGTAAAATAGATGTTGCATAAAAATGCTTTACTTTTACTTATTATCAATTAAAATGTTTGTTAAACTACATGATATTGGAGTGGCCAAAACTGGTGCATAGAGATGGCCAAAACTGGTACAAATTGGAATAAATTACTTGATGAGTTATTACTCACAACCTAAAATATTCTGTAGAAAGTCATTATAGTTAACAGAAAGACAATTAAATTTACTAAAGAATGATGTTATCATGATTTAATATGCTTCAATCGATCAAGAAATGTAAAATTTCTATTTCAAATTTTCTCTAAATGTGGCCAAAACTGGTACATCTACCCTATGTGATAAAATAGATATTGCATGAAAATACTTTATTTTGACTTATTATCAATTAAAATGTTTGTTAAACTACATGATATTGGGGTGGCCAAAACTGGTGTGTGTGTGGGCGGGGGGGGGGGCAAAACTGGTACAAATTGAAATAAATTACTTAATGAATAATTACTCACAATCTATAATCTTCTGTAGAAAGTTATTATAATCAACAGAAATACAATTAAATTTACTAAAGAATGATGCTATTATGATTTAATATGCTTCAATCAGACAATAACTATAAAATTTCTATTTCAATTTTTCGCTAAATGTGGCCAAAACTGGGGCATCTACCCTATAAATTGAAACATGAAAAAAAAAATTATCTAAATTTTGCTTTTTTTCTCTAAATTCTCTTTTAATTTTGCTCTAAATTTGATGTTTTTAAACATCACATCAACAGTTATTTGTTTGTTTGTTTTAAATTAAAATAGTATTTATGCCTCAACAGATGAGCTGCCTATTCATAACTTGATTATCAGACTTTATTAATCATTTTGTGTTATTAAAATTATCTCCATTTTCTAAAAAGGAATTGGAATGCTCTATAAATGATTTGCATGCTCATTTTTACTCTGCATAAAATGAGAATAGAAAGCATTAAAAATAAAAGCGTTATCTTGGTGAGTAGTAGGAAAAGGACAGTTCTGGCTCAGGAGGATGCGGTGCTGCGGTGCCGCACCGCATCCCGTCCCCCCTCCGGCACCGCATCCCGTCCCCCCTCCGACACCACCTTCCGTCCCCCCTGCGACACCGCACCCCCTCCGACACCGCCCCCTAGCGGGAAAAAATAAATTTCTGCTCTAACATGAGAGGGGGAACGACTCTATCCAATTATCATCATTAAAATTCTTAGAAATGAATGATTATTTCAATATTTATATTAAAAATACTCTCTCATTTTAATTAACATGTATACATTTCAATTTTAATTCAATATTGATATTAAAATACATTCTCATTTTAATTAATATGTATACATTCCTATCTAAATTCAATGTTATATAAATGAAGTTATTAAAATATGTATTTACAAATGATATTCCTATATTCCTTTATTATATTAATACATGGAAATATTTCAAATGAAAATCAAATTTCAAAGTAATTGCTTAAAAGGCGCAAAGGCCAACATAGTGAAAAAGATTCCAAGCCGGGACTCGAACCCGGGCCATCAGTATAGCGCACTGACGTTCTACCGACTAAACCACTTGGAACGATACCTAGCTCGGAAAATTTCTCACTATTATATGTTGGCAAGGCTACAAACGCAGCACAAGATGGAATATTTATCGTGAGTCACCGACCTGGGACAAACACGAAACATAATTAAATCCAGCATCGATAGAAATTATATTAATACATGGAAATTATTAATTAATTAATTGATTAATTATATTTTATAATGACATCTATTCTATTATGATTTATTTTATTTTCGGTATAAAAATTGATCAGAAAATTTAGTCACTATTATAATTATAAAACTGTTAATTATACTTATGAATTTCTTTTAGTAATTGAAAGTAATTTAAATGATTTAAATATGTATTTACATTAGATTTGTCACTATGTATAGTCCAATATTAAAAAATGCTATTTTTAATTCAATCATTATTATTTCTTAATTTCAATTTCTGTTTACATTATAACAATGTGGAAAAAAGAAATATCTTTCCTATCCCTCATTTTCTTTTCTAAGAGTTATTGAAGAAAGATGTTTCATGCAATCCCCCTTTATACATCTTCAGTCCTGCTACTACACCCCGTCTAACCCCCTCCCACTCCAACAAGGAGAGTAAAAATCCCTTGAAGTTTTACGTAATAGGGTGGGGGAGGTCATTCACTTTGCAACAGATGTTTCTGAGGTCACTAAGGGTTTACACATACGGGGCTTTCAGATTCTAGTTCGAGTTAGAAGATTGGGGAAAGCATAATATCCCATTTCTCCTGAGAACACCACAGTGAGTGTTACAAGTTTAATTTTCTCTGCAATCGATTTATTTTGTATAACAAGATGTCTTCCCAATTGGATTCGCAAACCGAGGTAATCATACTTTTGTTTTATAGGCTGATATATTTTTTCTTTATTAAGAAAATTGAAAATAATTAAATAATCTGTTCTTTTTCTTTTTTTTTTATAAAGGAGAATATAATTTTTGATTTTGGTATTTCTGCGGCTGAATTAAAGAGATTATGCGAAGAAACTGAAGATGCATCAGAACCCCCAGCAAAAAAAAAACCTAGAAGCAACGTTTCAAACAAGGTTTCAACGATAGAGAGACCTCAATCCCTCAACCTGAATCAAGTAGAATCCGTTCAAAAGATTTAAAAAAGTCTTTGGTATGTTTTTTTAAACAGAAAAGCACTTTAAAATTTTCTTTTTGGTTTCAATTTTGTACAAATAATGATTTTTTCTTTTTTATCTACTTTCAGATATGCCCACTTTGTGATAGTAAATTCCAGCAGAAACGGCATCTTTTACGCCATATGAGATGGCATGAAAATAATGCGGAATCCAGCAGCAGAAGTTCAATGGAAACATCTGAGGATGAAGCTCAGTGCGTGGTACGAACCGTGGAGGGTCACCCTCAAACGATGCAGAGTAGCGTCGACAAAGTTCACCCTGAAATGACAACCACCAAGGATCGATCTCAACTGACAGGAGCATTAACACATGTAAGTGTTTTTACAAAACCTATCTCTCTATGGTGAGCTGACGTGAGCAGAGTTGGGAGAAGCCTTATTCTGCTAATTCTGTTTCCATGTTTCGGAGTTGTAGGGGAGACGGATTTTTTTCTGAATTCCTTACAGCTACAGTGCGTAGGATTGGCTCACCCGAATTTCTCTGTGTTAGGTAGGATAATTTTAGGATCCCCAAATTAGTGTTAACATTTTTAAATGTTCAAGTTAGAACTGATAGATATACATTGTTAGATTAAAAATTATTAGATATAAATTGCTCCAACTGAGATTGATAGATAAAAATTATACACACTAAAAAATTTTTAGATATAAATTGCTAGATATAAATTGTCCCGATTAAAATTGATAGGGGTAAATTGTTAGATAAAAATGATTCACATTAAAAAATATTACGCATTTAAACTAAATACTCAAAATTACTTTTTATTCCTTTCAGGAATGCCCTGTTTGTCACAAAACGTTTAGTCGACGTTTTGTTTTAAACCGTCACCTGAAATCCCACAACAATGAAAAACAGTTTACATGTGAAGAATGTCCTAAATCATTTACGCGTAAAGACGATCTGGAGCGACATCAGAAGACGCACACAAATGAAAAAGAATTTCACTGCAAAGAATGTTCTGCCTCCTTCAAACTAAAACATAATTACAACAGACACCTGAACACACATAAGAAGCAGATTTCATTCCCCTGCGAAGAATGTGGAGAAGTTTTCAATAGACAGGATAATCTTCGCAGACATCAAGAGCAACATAATGCATCATCTGCTTCCCACCAATGCGAAGATTGCCAGAAAACTTTTGCCCAGAAATCAAATTTACTCCAACACCGACGCACCCATCATACAGTGAAACCCTTAGTCGTTATAAAGAAAACAACAGCAGTCAAACCGAAAAAGACAAGACCTACTGAAAAGGCCTTAAATACCTTTTCGAAAATTACTATCCCAGCTACGGAAGAAAACGCCTACGACATGGATTTTTTTCATGCCCAAATCACAGATGAAATTCAAAACCATATTTTTAATACTCTCCATGAAATCGGATCAGTTAAATGGTACTTAATTCATACAGTACGGTTCCAGCGAAGCATTGAGGATGCCGAAGAAGGTCAAACGATCTTGGGCTACTTCAGATGTGACCCCTGTGCAGAGCATATTGAAGAAACAGTTAGAGACCATCTGGTCGAAAATTTACAAAAGATCAAAACTCTTTTTGAAGAATTTGTTCAACTCGGATCGGGCTGGGTGCTAGACAGAATTATACATACTGAATTATGCTTTGCACATTACAAACCTTTAGCTGGAAGCAGTTTCATTGAAACTCCTAAAAAACTTGCTCTAAAATATGCTCTCCTCAATGTTCAAAATTTGAATGATAATAAGTGCCTTATGAGCCTTCTCGCTCACAAAAAGAAGATCGAAAAAAATGCAGAACGCGTTTCCAACTATACACCTTTTGAAAATGAAATAATATTAGGTGATATCCCTTGTCCAGTCCCCTACAACAGAATTAAAGATATCGAAGATAAAAACAACCTTAGAATAAACGTGTACTCGTACGATGAAGAAGAAGAAGAATTCGGAATGCTTCATATATCAAAACGAGTTCATCAAGAAGCCATAAATCTATTATTAATTGGAAATGAAGATAACAATACGCACTACATCTACATCAAAAATATGTCACGACTCTTTTCCCATCTCACTAAACAAGATGGAGAAGTCTACTTTTGCTACCGATGCCTCCACCGCTTCAGGACACAAGCACTTCTAGATAATCATCTACAATATTGCACAGAACATACCCCTCAACATATCAAGATGCCTGATCCTGAGAAAAATATTTTAAAATTTAATGGATATCAGTTCCAACACCTAACACCTTATATTATCATAGCTGACTTCGAAAATCTCCTTGTACCTATCCCCACAAAAGAACCTGATACTAACACTTCTTCCACCATTCCTACACAAAAACATGTTCCTGCTGATTTCGAAAGTCTCGACGTATCTACCCCCACAGAAGAACCTGAAACTAAACCTTCTTACACCATTCCCACACAAAAGCATGTTCCTTGTGGATATGCATATATTATAATAGACCAAGATGGAAAAACACACAAGAAAAAAATTAAATCCTATTTAGGTCCAAATGCAGTATCAGATTTCTTGGAAAATATTTTTAAAGAGTCGAGATGAGTTAGCTGAAATAATGAACATCATCAAACCTATGAAATTAACCAAAGATGAAGAAAAAGCCTTTAGAGAAGCTACTGTATGCAGAATCTGTGATCAACCCTTGGGACAAAAACGCTGTCGTGATCATAATCATATCTCGGGTGCCTATCGTGGAGCTGCGCACACGAATTTCAATCTTCAATACAAACAAACTACAGTTATTCCAGTTATTTTTCACAACTTGAAGCATTACGACGGTCACCATATCATGACAGAATTAGGAAAATTTAAAGAGTACTCCATAGACGTCATTGCCAATACTATGGAAAAGTACATCTCCTTCACCATAAAAAAACAAAACTGTCCAGTAAAACTTCGCTTCCTCGATTCATTCCAATTTCTATCTGCATCCCTTGAAAAATTAACTGAAAATCTCCAACCAACAGACTTCCACCTCCTTAAAGCTAATTTTCCTCAAGATACAGATCTCTCACTCCTCACTCGAAAGGGAATATATCCATACACCTATTTCACAGACTTCCAAAAATTCGACGAAACACAACTCCCTCCACCTTCAGCATTCCACAACGACTTAACAGACGAACCCATTTCCATAGAAGACTATCAACATGCACAGAATGTCTGGGAAAAATTTAATATCCAAAATCTTGGAGAATATCATGACTTGTACGTCAAATGTGACGTCCTTCTTCTCGCAGACATCTTTCAAAACTTCAGAAAACTCTGTTTAAAATATTACAAAATAGATCCCACACACATGTTCACATCTCCAGGACTCTCATGGCAAGCCTGTTTAAGGATGACACGAATACAATTGGAGCTTCTCACAGATATTGATATGCTCTTGTTTTTCGAGAAGGGAGTAAGAGGGGGCGTGAGTGTTATTACCAAACGGTATGCTAAAGGAAACAACCCTGATACCCCTGATTACGATAAAAAATGCAAAACAAGCCATATCATGTACTGGGATGCTAACAACTTGTATGGGTGGGCTATGTCCCAGTACTTACCTGTAGGGGAGTTTCACTGGATCGAGCCATCTCAAATAGATATAAACACCATCCTCTCCCATCCTGATAATGCTGATTATGGTTATGTTCTGGAGGTGGACTTACATTATCCCCCGAATCTTCACCATCTCCATAACGAATACCCATTAGCACCAGAAAACCTCCACATCACTGAAGACATGTTATCTCCCTACGCAAAATCACTATTAAATAAGAAACCCTGCAAAGGAAGTTCCAAATTAAATAAGAAACCCTACAAAGGAAGTTCCAAACTCTCACCTAATTTAAAAGACAAGAAACATTATATCATCCACTACAGAAATTTGAAACTCTACCTCCAACTTGGTCTCGAACTCATTCACATCCACAAAGTTATAAAATTCAGACAATCACCTTGGTTAAAACCCTACATAGAATTCAACACTGATAAGAGGAAGCAGGCTACCAGCGCTTTCGAGAAAGACTTCTTCAAGTTGTTGAACAACTCAGTTTTCGGTAAAACAATGGAAAATCTCCGATTAAGACGAAATATTGAGTTGTGTAACAGCGAGAAGAGGTGAAAAAAACTTGTTGCATCTCCAGCATTCACCAGCTTTAAAATCTTCAATGAAGGACTGGTAGCTGTCGAACGAGTCAAAACTACGTTGAATATGAATCGCCCAATCTATGTAGGGTTCGCAATTTTAGATCTCTCCAAACTACATATGTACAAGTTCCACTACAACATAATCAAGAAACACTACCAAGATCGTGCCCAGCTGCTTTTCACAGATACCGACTCACTCACCTACCACATCCAAACAGATAATCTACTAAAAGACATGCAAGAACATCAAGACGAATTCGACTTCTCCAACTTACCTAAAAACCACCCTCTATACTCTGAAAAAAATAAGAAGACAATAGGCAAATTCAAGGATGAGATGAGCGGGAAAACTGTCTTTGAATTTGTAGGAATTAAGGCGAAAATGTATAGCATCCTCTCGGAAAAAGGTGAGAAAAAAAGAGCGAAGGGAATACCCACCTCTACCGTAAAAAATAAAATTAAACATCAACAATATTACGACTGTATACATATCGTCTTAAAACCCTCTCTACAGTAAGCAATAGAATCCAACAAGATCACCACCAATTATATACCATAGAACAACAGAAACTAGCACTCAGCCCGTTCGACGGCAAGCGTTTTATTTTAGAAGACGGTATAAGCAGTTTAGTTTATGGATATAAAAAACGAGAAAAATGAAAAACTGAAGAAATGAAAAATTGAAGGAAAAAAAATTGAAGAAAAGAGAAAAAAATGAAGATCAAGATAAAAAAAAAGTGGGGCGCCACATAATAAGAAGATGTGGCGGGAGGTGGTGGGACCCCATAAAAATAATATATATATTTTTAAACATAATTTCATTTCCAGTTTCCTTCTATTCGAAGTCAAAAAGAAGAAGACTATTTCCAAAAATAAAAGAATATATTCAATTTCATTAGCTAATAAATTTTATAATAGTATTCATGAAATTAATTTTTCTACTGTAAAACTTTCTAAGATAGCTTGTTTACAATTTTCAAAGCTAAAATTTCAGTTACAAAACATGTTTTCGAGGTTAGACTATGACGTCACAAGAAGCAGGTGATGTTTTCCATTCGAAACCGTGAGAAAGAATTTTTTCAGTTTGTGTCAACACCAGGTGCAGGAAACGTGAACTAAAAATTGGCTCGAATATGACGTCAGAGAAGGTTTGTGTTAGTTCAAATTTGCGTATGGCAACACAAGCTCACTGGATTTTGTTGTGAAAAGCCGCATCTATTTTCTCTCTTGGAAAAATGAAACGATCTAATGGTTCTTCTCAGAATGGTTGCGAGAAAAAGTGTAAAAATGAATGTGATTTAGAAGAAGTTTTTGAAAATTTGGATGATGTGTTTCAAGACATGGATTTCAACAAACTAATTATGGACTTATCTGGTGAATCCACCTCTTCGATTGCTGTTGAGACTTCGTCTGTGCCAATCGTCGATGCAATTCCATCAGTGTCATTATCTAATGGAAATGAGAAAACAATACCTCACTCCCAATCTGTGGACATGAATGATGGCTATTCGAATAAACGAATCTGTTTAAAAGAACTTGGGAATGGTATATATTTAACTTGTGAACTGTTCAAAGGTTCTGTGATAATTCACATAAGAAAATTCCTTCGATCTTCTGAAACTCAACCGCTAAGTGCAACAAAAATTGGTGTTTCTATGAATTTAAAATCATGGTATCGATTCGTGCAGAAAATATCAGACTTTAACTTGACGTACACTTCATCCTCTTTCATTGCAAACAACTCCCTCCTCGTATTATCTAAAGATGGTATTGCTGAAATCAGCAGCATTCAGAAAGGCTGTTACATTCAATTAGAGGAATTTCAACTTGAAAATTTAAAGTGTCATTTGAATTCCTTTAATGAAAGTGTATTGACATTTCTCTATGAAAACTATTTACCAACCTTAATTGCTCATAATCTTTCACCTACAGAAACATGTGATGAAGATTTTTCTGTGTTGGAATTACGTGTAGTAACACTGATAGAACAAGAATTATGCCAGGTCTTTAAATCAGAGTATCTGTGCAGCGGTTGTATTTATAATTCCCCAGGCCAATTTAGACACGCTTGTATAACAAATAGGAACTTAGAAAAGTTTGCAAACTTAGGTGAATTATGTCTATTATCAGTAAAGTTCGAAAATGTAGCTGATCTATTTGTACGACAAACACAAACTGTTCACGATTCGTTCACAAACTGTTCACGACACGTTCTGTTTCACGATATTTCCTAGAAAATTTAAGTTTCAATGTGTTAACGGGTGTTCTGTTCAAAACACCTGATGATTTGTAAATTTTAGGAAAAAATAAACTGGTGTATCTCAAATGGTGTAATTAATGTGTCAAAATAATTTATATTTTTTCTTTCAGGAAAAAAAAAAAATCTTTTTTCAGGAGGCATCAACTTTATCGATGAAATACAAATCTTTGAACAGATTTTAGAATATAAAAAAATCTTTTCAAAGATTTAGTCATACATTTCCAAAAAGACGAGTTAAAAAAAAAAATCAAAGTGAAAAAAAAAATTCAAAGTGAAAAAAAAAAAAATTCAAAGTGAAAAAAAAATTCAAATTGAAAAAAAAAAAATTTCAAAGTGAAAAAAAAATTTCAAAGTGAAAAAAAAAATCAAAGTGAAAAAAAAAATTGTTTAAAAATTATTGAGTGAAAAAGTAAAGTGGAAAAAAAAAGTTTAGTTTAAAATTACAAGATGGAAAATAAATGTTTCTTTTACGTATAAGAAATGTTGAGTTTAAGAAAGAAAGAAACATGACACATCAAATTAATGAAAAGTATTTATTTATTTATATAACTTCTGCCAACGAATTACAGGAGATTTCAAAGCAGTCCTTTTAACTTTACCAATCGGTTTAACATTTTTTATAGGTGAATGCACATCATCTTTCATAGCTAAATATTTATTCTTGAAAAAAAGTTTAGGTGTGTTCGTAGAATTCAGTGCTTTTAAAAATTCATCTCTTCCGAATAAATGTTTATATGATTTTCTCTGAGTCAGTATTAGACTGACCAAATCAGTTAGATTAGACTTGGGAATTAATTGGTCTTTATAAATAATCTCACCCCGACCATTCCAGCGTAAAATATCTGGATACGTTTTCCAATATTGTAAGAGTTGTTCAGCTTGTTTTTGAACACCAATTGGGATCATTTTTAAAATATTGTCTTCAGAGTTTGTCGAGTTTTCAAGAGTTCCATCTTCAACCGGTTTTGAACTTTCATCCTTTTCAGTAGCATCAATTTTTAATGGTGGATTAAAATCTTGTAAATTCATTTTTCTTTTTAACAAGTCGTAATACAATTGAAGTTTTTCAAAATCTTGCAAATCGCTGTTCAAAACTTTCTGCATTTCTTTATCAAACTCGCTTAGTTGCTTTTTAGTGGGTGTATGCTTGGAAAAATCACTTTCAGGGACTAACACAAATTTCTTGCTAAATTCCATGGATAAGCAATCACCTTTAAAAAAATTACCTTTTTGAATAATTAAGCGTTTTTTCTGATAAAGGCTGTCTTTCTTAGAAGATACTTGTGTCTTCCTAGCTGGTTTTTCTGATAATGTGAAATCGGTATGTTTCCCTTTAACACGTTTAAAGAACACTCACAGATGGTCTTAACCACATTTGAAGGTAACTTTTTTAGTAACTGCTTACGCAACGCTTTCGGGCATGAATGAATTAGCTGTAAATCCTTGACCTGTTTACGGGTCGGCGACATTTTATGAAATGATGAGTCACCTGTTTTTCACAATTATTTATATTTCAGATGATAGTAATATTGATTTTGGTACGGTAAGATTTGTGTTCGTAATCGAAGTTCTTCAGCTGTTTCATTTCTCAAATCAATTAATAAGTAGGTGAAAGGGTTTCGAGTAGCATCTAAGAAAACTTCTAAGAAAAATTTATAATTTCGTGCATATAATTGTCTTCCTAAACATGTGATTTGACTTAAGTCACATCTGTTTTTAAATAGAAAAAGATAGTCTGCATTCAATCGAACATCTTTCGTTCCACTATGAAAAAAATTTTGTGTTATAAAAATAACACTTAAATCCTGATGATGACTCCCCTTGGTAAATAAGTTTGTAAGTCGACGGTCACCACTAATTTCAGACATAAGATCGTCAAAAATAAACAATGTATTGATGCCTAAATAGTCTTCATAATTAGTTGGGAAACTTTCAATGAATGTGACATCAGGTATTTCATTGTATAACTTTTGGTTGATACCGTAAAACCAAACAATTTTATCAGGTGTAGGTCTCATCATATACGCTTTAAAGTGGATAAAATCTTTTAGAAAAAAAGACTTTCCACTTTTAGATGGCCCTGCTAAAATAGCTGTGAAGGGGTGTTGAAGGCTCGGAAAATCCATGATGAATAAAAACAGACACAAAAGATATGCTATTTTATAAGAAAATTTTATTGATAAAAATTCACATATACATGAAACCGTTTGGCAACAAAATTATACACTCTTTGATCGTTACATAAATTTTCAGATACAAATTGGGACATAAACGTTTTCAGAGATTCACCTCTGCATCTACAGATGAGGAAAAAAATTGTATATTGTCCACAAACAGCTGTAATATTTGTTTGTAGCGTCAATGGGTTAAAAATCACTCGAGAGAATTCTGAAGTAAAGTCTGAAATAGGTCCTTGATAAAAGTCTGGAGTGTTTCCATAAGAATCAAAGAATTCTACTCTTTTGGGTGAAGTTATGTAGAAAGCAAGCCAATGACTACCTGGTTGATCTGAGGAATCTACGTTGCATACAAAACAGCAAGGATATTGTGTAATCTTATTAGGAAGCATGTCACTCGGAAACACATCTAAAAAATATTTCTTAGTGTGTTTGTTATGAGATAAAATGTCTTTAATCTGTTGAGATTTCATTCTCGTTTAGTTTGGAAAGTCACACAACACATGTCTTGACTTGGAAATTTCAATAATGTTTTCAAATTCTGCATAGATTAAAACAGAAATAGTTGACGAAAGTGCAGAAGAAAATTTAATTTCAACTCTTAAATTTCCTTGATGTTGTAAATTTAGGTGTGGACCATGACATAAATCTGGACTTAAATCAAATGCGTATAAGGTGTGTCCTTTAGCATAGTCTTCTCGAGATAGATAATTTCCGTTATCTCTGTTAAATCCTGGAAACAATCGATGGTAAGCTGCTATGTAATTTCCTTCGCTAAAATTCAATTCTAAAGGTTTGGATGGTATTGGTTGTCCGTCAATATAAATACTTAAAAAGTTCACGTTGTGATGGTTAAAGAAAAATGGATTAAGATTATACTGTCCATTAATAGCTGAATTTTCTAATAATCCTATAATTACACGTTTAGGCATAGATCCTAAGAATACGTTATCTTGCATAAAAGACCAGCTTCCACTAGATATTGAGTATGTTTTACATAAAACTCGGTCGATAGGATATTTAGCGTTAGTTTTCTCTAACGCTTTGGCATGTCCGATAGAAACACCTGGATTGACTTTTACCTTTCGAATAAACAAAGAGGCGTGTTGTAACATCACTTTATAATCAGGTGTTTTATCTCCGTCTTTATCTGCCATCAAACAAAAATTGGGTTTGCTGCGTGTCATTTTAATTTTCAAATCCACCATATTCAGTGAAAGTCGATTTTGTTGGAAAATATCACAATGCAAAGGTCCTATCATGTCCAACACTTTACTTTTTGAAGTTAATTCATATCTTTTATGAAGTCCAGGGTTTGTGGTAAGCGTAGGGTTAACTTCATCCAAACATTCATCTTTGAAAAAACATTCGCAGGAAAGTAAACTTTTCTTAGCATCTTCTCCATAATTCAGCAAAGTCTCAATGTAGGCGCGGTACGGGTAAGTGTTACTAGAGGAGGAAATCACTCTTTCGTTCAAACTCACATCTACTTGAGAAAACAATGCTTGTAAAAATAAATTAACAGGTGCTACGGGTGTCTTGTCGGGTATAGGTGTTCCATCAGCATTGGTCAACTTCACTTTCACGTAAACGTAAGATGCTGATAAATCGATATAATCTTCACTGTTACCTGCAATGTTAAACTCGACGGGACCACTCTCAGATATATTAGCTAGCGTGTGATACTCTACAAAGTGTTCTTTTTCTATAGCACTTTGTGTGGGTGGAATCATAAACAAGTCTAGTTCAGATTTGACGCAGGGTGGAGAATCTTTATGAATAAGACCAGACATCTTTAACCAAAAATATCGCGTGCTTTCGCTTTCTTTGCTTTAGGAAGACTGAGAGAACTTTGAGGTTTCTTTCGTTTTTTATTCCTCTGACCTGATCCAATCATAGATTTCACTTTAACTGCTGCCTTGTCTGTCAGATTTTTCCCTGCTTCCCTAAATCGCCGTTTAGCTGCTGTTTTAATATTATCACCTTGCGAAATATCGTTTAATACATCTACACCTGTATGAAATAACTGTTTTCCGACGGCTTTGGCACCTGATTTAAATAAAGATACAGCTGCGCGGAAAAGTGAGCGAAAAAGTCCTCCGAAACCATATCCTTTCTGAAAAGTAGTTCCTTGATAATAGTTCAATCCACTACCTGTCTGATGTGTATAATAATCTTCGAAAGATTGCTTGCAGCATTGGTAAGGTACAAGCATTATGAAAGATATTTTTGACGAAAATGTAGTTTCACAATCAACTTCCCGCGATCGAATGACACTAAACGTCCCGTGTGCGTCCTTATAACAGTTTCAATCGTTTGAAAATTTTTTCGAGTCACTGGTATGTAATGAGGTCTGTCAAACACTTCATGAATCATATCTCCGTCTTCCCCTTTAACAGGAATCACTCGCAACAAGGGTGCAACTGTATCTCCAACAATCTGAGGTTCTACAATATCACTGTACAGGTAGAGTAATTTAAAATCGGCGTGTGGGTCAGCGATAAAGACACTTTCAAAAGTTGACGAAGGAGCTGATACATTTGAGACTACTTCACCTGGTGGGAATCCTAAACATTCAGCTAAACCAGATAAAAATTTTAATTGTGCATATTTCTTCAAAGAAACTTTCACTTTTTTAGTGTGTTTGTTGTAGCTAATTGAAATTCTATCGTTGAATTTTTGATAGTTTATCACTTTAATGATATCATTCGGAGATTCATAATATCCTGAAGGAATTCGAATTTTTTTCGTGTCACTATCATCATGTTCATATTCGCTACCGTTTCTAGGTCTTCCATTAGCCAATTCTAAACTGTTACCTAACACATATTCGTACTCGTTACCATATTCCGTAATATTACGCCATGTATGAGGGTAAATCAATTCTGTTAAACCAACCTCCCATTCACCTTTCAAATCTAGAGGCATAGGTAATCTAGTAAAATAATGAGGAATTTTGTTTTCTGGAAAATAGTTCATTGAACTGTCAGAAGGTAACGTAACGTAGAACGACATGATTATAAATGATCATTCGCTGTAAAAATTGTGGGTTTTATACAGAAAATAAATTTGAAGAGGGTATCCACTGATTAAATTTAGAAGGATAACCTTTAAACTTAACTTGATATTCGAGTTGCCCTTTTCTTTTACGTTTTTTCAGTATTTTTTCAATATCAAAATGGTTTTTAGGTTGAACTTTTTGTAATTCTTCTGCATAAAAAGTTCCTTCAATAGGTTCGTCTAACAAATCTTTGATTCTGTAAACTGGTGGAATTCTCGTTACACACTCTGTCACTAAAAACAGTTCTTCTGTCCAATTTGTTTCATATCCTTTTTTGAAAGTCATTTTATGTTTAGAAACACGTAATAAGTCTCCTGAATTAAAAACGCAAGGTTATCTTTTCAACTTAGACATATCTCCGTAAATAGAAAACCACACTTCTCTTTCATTATCCTTATTAATTTCATTTAGTGTTCTCTTAATAGTGGTGTGGTAGGTGTGATTATAACTATCTAAAAATTGATCCAACACGTCAATATATCTATAGGTGTGGTGTGCTGTAAAATATTTCCACATTTTAGTTTTCAGGGTGCGATTAAATCTTTCCACTACACAAGCTTTCGTGTTGTTAAAAGTTCTAAAAAATCGAACACCATGTTGTTTTAGAAACTTCTGTAAACGGGAATTTAAAAATTCTTTACCCGCATCAGTATTCAAATACTTTGGTTTTCGTGTTGCGAAAATGGATTCAAACACTGCTACTATATCTTCGGCACGTTTCGATTTCAAAGGATAAGCCCATGCATATTTAGAAAAAATATCGATGCAAGTTAAAATGTATCGAAACCTGTCATTAAATTTCTGTAAAGATGTTAGATCTACTAATTCTGCTTGCCACTGCTGATCTATAGAATATGCAATCACTCGATTTGTTTGAAATTTTCTACGTACAGGTTTATGAAGAGTGTAAGCATCAACTCCTTCCAACCAAGATTTAATTTTTTTCTTAGATATCTTGCCTTGAGCTGCCCGATGAAGAGCGTCCACTCCTCCAAAACTTGAAATTTGCCTTGGATCTTGATAACTTTTCTCCATAATAAGACCTCACAGGGTAAAATTATCGGTATCGTTAAAATTAAAAATAAAATCCACTGCTATTCTATCAACTTTAGTAAAAATATAAACAACTAAAAAGACAATACACATCAATACACAGGCACATAAACCACTGATCACTTCACAGTTTAAAATCATTTTAAAAAATAATTTCGAAAAACATTGATTTATATAGTTCTAAAAATGGTCGTTTAGAGAGGGGATGCCCGTTTTAGGGAGGAATGTCCGTTTTGGGGAGGGAATGTCTGTTAAAGAGAGGTATTGACTGTGTTGAGAGGTGATATTTGAATAGAGGGTCGTTCACCCCTCATGCTATAGCAGAACTTTATTTTTCCCGCTAGGGGGCGGTGTCGGAGGGGTGCGGAAGGTGGTGTCGGAGGGGGTGCGGGGGGCGGTGCCGGAGGGGGGACGGGATGCGGTGCGGCACCGCATCCTCCTGAGCCAGAACTGTCCTTTTCCTACTACTTTGGTGTTACATTGATTTTAAAAATTGTAGCTTTTTTTGCTTAAAATTCACCATTATTACCTTAAATCAATAAATATTAATAAATGTCAAATATGTAAAAATAAAATCTAGTAACATATATTAGAAAATGAATTACTGTGAAAACAAAACCTATTGCAAATACAGAATTCACAATAAACAACACAAAACTCAATAAATACTAAAGGAATTTAATCATTAAATATAAAATTTCTTCGGAATTGCAAGCAAATAATTTTAAATGTATAACCGAAAAGCTTGCATTTTATGTCATATTGTTTGCTTAAATTTAAATCGAAATATTCTGTGAATTCATACCCGTTTTGTAAACAGGACTGAATATTTACGGAAAAGTTCTATGAATATAGTGCTAAGTATACATGAATACAATAGTATACATTGTATCGCTCAGTCTTAATGAAACAATTTATACACATAAACATAGCGATTCAATTTTCTTTTAACAGATTTTAGTGCTTTTCTGATCACTTTTCAAATATACGCTAGATGCTTTGAAAAAAAGAAAAATAAATATTTGCTAAATGCACTCAAACACTAACTTAATTTCATTAAAAAAATTTAAACTCTGCGAAAGTAAACATTGACATTCATTTCAAAATAAAAACAATATACGTAAAAAGCAAAATTGAAAGCGATTAATTGCCAAATACTGCAATCCTGTTCTTTTCTTTCGAACCACAAGTATTTTCTAAACTGCGAGCGAGTTATCGCCAACAAAGGTAATCCCTCACGATCCTACCCTGAATTCCAAGAAAAGGTAACTTCTGACGCATGCGCATTAGGTGGAGCCACGCTCATTTTAAGCTCTCCTGTCTGGATTAGGGGAGCTGCACACAGCGGTAGCTGAGGGGGAAATGACAAAAACCAGTTGGAACAGTTGAGTCTCTTTGATGGGCTTCCTAGATGCGGCCATCTTAACGCCCAGTCTGAAGAAGTGAGTTGTCTTGCAATTACATGAGCCATTGGGGAAAAGAATAATAAAAAGTAAAAAAGAATGTAACATCTGTATATTATACAGCGTTACTGGGTAGGGTGGACTGATGTCCCCCCCAGCTGCGCAGAATAGACCCCTTGCATTGACGTCACGTTGTTATTAGCAACGACTGATACTATAGCTTCTGGAGCCCACACGTGGAGCACAGAACTCCCCGTTTGCCATTAAAAGCACGTGTTATCTTTCTCTTTAATTTAGAGCTTCCTTATTTTAATTATTATAGTGCAAATAAGTCTAAAAAATCAAATGCAGAGCACCAAATTCGCCTTATATTTGGGCACCATAGGAAGCGATTTCAGACATGTGACGTCATGTGCAACCCGTCTATACTAGAACTCCTATAATAGAGGCTGACGCATATCCATTTTGTTTCGGAAAATAACAATAATATTGGGTCCCGGCTCAGCATCAATCTACCGCCGGAACTGACGGGTCTGGGGTTGCTGTATTTAAAAGTCCCAGTCACTTACGAGCGATTATTTCTCTCCTCTGGTTAGATAACGTGATTGGGTGAGTTTTCTCCTGATTGAACTTGGCGGGGATTTGATTCAAGGAAAAGGGTTTTTGGTTATGAAAAGAAATCACAGCAGGTTTTATTCGATCGTCAGCGTGCTGAAATAAATACGTTTTTCTTTACAAGTATAAGTGCAAACTGCTGTACGATGACTTTTTCAAATATAATGACAAATTTAGCCGATTGCTTATTTAAAATGATTAGACATTTTATAGTTCAATACCACTTCTAAGTAAACGTTCTAATTAATTATTCGTTCTTAATTTTAAAATTCAGCTTCATACGTAAAGGTTGGATATGTATATACATATTGGAAGGGAGTGGGGAATAATGCCACTGCCTGAGAAAAATTTCTTTTACCTACAGAACAACACTGTCAATAACAGCTAAAAAATTAATTTGCACTTGCTTTAGCTGAAAATATAAACTAGTCGGATGTGGCAATCCCCAAACTTTCTTCTATCTCATATATGTTAATACTTCCTGAAAAATGCAGCATAGCAGCGCCACCGGTTAGGTGATTTACACCAAAATCTAATCAGCAACAACTTATGACAACCTCTAACTCTATCTGAAGGCTGATGAAAATTCGTGCATTAGTTCTTGAGATACAGCTATTACAGAAATCGTAAAAAATGCAGCAGAGCAGCGCCACTGGTTGGGCGATTTACACCAAAAACTAAACAGCACTAATTTATATCAGGGACTAACTGAATCTGAAGTTTTATGAAAATCCATGCATTAGTTCTTGAGATAGAGCTATTGTGGAAATCGTGAATAATGCAGCATAGCAGCGCCACCTGTATGGCGATTTACACCAAAAACCAATCAGCACCAGTTTATATCAAGGTCTAACTAACTGAATCTAAAATTTTGTGAAATTCCGTGCATTAATTTTTGAGATAGAGCGCCCACAAAATTTTTGTCACATCCAGACTCACAGTGACAGACAGACATTTTCTAAAAACCATCAAATTGTTCATAAATAGTTTAAATTTCTCAATGGACAAGTGCAATTAAGTTCTTGCTAAACAATCATTTTAGCAATATATATAAAAGAAAGAAAGAAAAATGCATAAAAGGGATGGGGGGGGGGAGTGATTGTGTTTTAAAAAATTAAAATTTCTAAACTAAACTAATAAAATTAAAGAACGTCTTGGGTGAATAGTAGTAGTGTACTTTTTTATATTTACGTACGATACACAATTAGTTTAATGAAAGAATTCCACTTTCCGTCTTGTCGCGTTCACAATTATTTTTTTCATTACAAATGCGCGGCGCGGGAATAGCGATAAAGGCGCCAATCAGTAGCCCGGCCTTGTTAGGCGTAGTTTCGTCGAACAGTTTGGCTGTTAAATGGCGGAAAATTAGCTTGGTTTTTCGACTGGGCTCCAAATCGGGTGCCAATTGAGGGAGAATGCGTCAGCTCCTATTATAGGAGTCTTAGTTATGATGGATGCTTCGGATAATTTTGATTTCAAGGAGCACTCTAGCTCCATTTTCCATGGACAATTCAAGTCTAACCTTGCTGAAGTATGGACTAATTTTCCCGCATTGTGTGATGACAAGCAACGTGAGACTGTTAAGCTGTTCCTAATGGACTGTGACGCTTGCATATCTTAGACTGTGTCAAGCCCGGATTACTCCAATGACTCTGCAAAACAGCAAATTGTGAGTACGCTTCTGCTTAATCTTGAATTTATTTTTAATGAGCCATTTGACCCACTTAAACTGTTAAGTCTAGATGAATTTAAACAATTTCTTACTAAAATTGATGTCAATATGTATAATATTCTAAACTCTCTTAAAGTTATTACCCCAGTGAACACAAGTGACGGCTTTATTCCTGTCCGTAAGGGCAACAAAAGGCCGCTTGAGGTTACTAATCCCACCCTTCCTTTGGCCAACAAATACAAAACTTTATCAGAAAAAACTATTGATCATAAAGGTACGGACCAGGATGACGGAGGCGTTTTAGCCGAAGGCTCTGAAACCCCCGCCCCCCCAAAAAACAAGATTCACCCATTTTATATTGAATTTAAAGGTAAATGGCACGAAATTGCTGCCAAAATTAAGGAAATTAATGAAATTAACCCACTAATTAAAATGGAAGGTGAACTTCTAAAAGTTCACTGCAAATCAGATAATGATTTCAGGAAAACACAATCCTACCTTGATTCAAATGCTATTGCTTACACTACTTTAAGCCAAAACGAACAAAGACCGCGTAAAATTGTTATAGGTATACCCCCCTTCACTGAACCCAAACTAATTATTGACGCTCTAAAAGAACATAACTTTACTACAAATCGGGCAGCTATGATAAAATCTCGTAAAACTGGCTCATTTATGCCAATATATGTTGTTAACGTTATGCCCAGAACTAACTTTGAAGAGATCTTCAATATAAATGGAATCTGTAATATTCGTGTTATTGTCGAACGCTTTAAAGGCGGTAACATTGTAAAACAATGCTACAGATGTCAGAATTTTGGCCACGCCTCTGAAATCTGTGGTTTCGAGGCTAAATGCGCTAAGTGTACAGGCCCCCACTTAACCCCTAGCTGTCCACAGAAAGGCAAAATTGTCCCTAAATGCTGCAACTGTTTTGGCGATCACCCGTCGACTTACCGGGGTTGCCCAAATTCACAGAAAATCCCCAACCCAACAAAACAAACCAAAAAACAACCCAAAAATGTTCCCCAACATGTTGGCGGAAACGCTCTCAAATTACAACTATGTCAAAAAAGCTAACTCTAACACATCTACTACTGATGCAGTCCCAGATTTAAACCAAACTCCCACTTCCAACACAGAAAAAAAAGACAACATACCAAACAACACAACAACAGAAAACTTAAACATTTCTAATTATACCTCAGATTTCAAAGAAATCTTCAAAACCTTCCAGGAAATGAAGAGTTGGGTTGGGTTGATTTTTGACGGCCAATTATCTACACGAGGGATATAGGCCCGTGGGGAGTGCCCTCCGTGGGGGTCTTTCTAAGGGAACCTAATCCGTATTAACGCATGGAAGATCCACGGCTCGAAGAAAACTCCGAACGATTAGGCCGACGGGCGCGATTGGGATCGAACCCAGCACTTCCCGTCTACCAGCTTCGAGAGCAGAACCTCTCGGCCACTGGTGGGGCCCAGGAAATGAAGGAGCTTACTAAATTCAACAAATTTTTACAGTGTTTCAAAAACCTTGCTAAACGTATTAAAAACTGCGAGGACCCTTTGCAAAGAATGTTTATTATAATGGACACATTTGACGGTCTGGTCACGGAATTTAATGCTATTTATCATGAATAATACCACTAACTCAACTTCTTCCTTTTCATCCCTTGTTTTTCTTACATGGAACTGTAATTCTCTTGACTCTCGCATGAATGAACTTAGACTCTTCATCTCTGATCACCCACACATTGATATAATTTTTCTTCAGGAAACCCATAATCCCAAGTACAATATTAATATCCCTGGCTATAAAGTCTATCACAATCCACGTCCAAACAGTTTCTGGGGAGGGGGGGCACTGCTATGTACATCAAGCATCCCCTCACGCACTACACAACTACAACTGCACTATACAACCACACAAGCACTACCTCACGCAAAAACAACACATACACTGACCTAGATTACACTAATATTGTTTTGAAGCTTCCACAAGTTGGTATCAACTTAGCCTCCATTTACGCACCACCTGTTAGAAATTTCCCAGTTGCTGGTCTAACAGACTTACTCTCACAACATCAACACTGCTTTTTTGTTGGCGACTTTAACGCGAAAAGCAGACGGTGGAACTGTCACGGTAACACTGCCAGGGGCACTTCACTACACAACCTTATTCAGCACCACAATTTAAGCCTTCATGCTCCAAACACCCCTACACGTATTGCCACTGCTAGGAACACACAAGACTCTATCATTGACTTTGCTATTTCAAAAAATTTCTCTTACCCTGTTACAACCACTGTTATCAAAGATCTTTCCTCTGACCATTACCCTGTCTGCTTTAAAATTGACTTAATTAACCCTCTTTCTCCTCCTCCCTCCGTGGCCATTGACTGGAAGAAATTTACCCAGTACCTCGCTAACTTGGACTTAACTTCTCCGGACATCAATACAACAGATGACATTGACTCTGCGGTGGAAACTCTTAACTCCCACATCATCGATGCTCAAAACTTCGCAACAATCCCACGGTTCAAAAACAATAACACATTCACCCCACCACGCTATATTTATGACCTTATTAAGCAACGCAACAATCTTAGACGCACTTTCCAAAACTACAGAGATCCAACTCTCAAAACTCTCATTAACAGACTTAATAACAAGATTAGAAATTGTCTCTTTAAAGAAAAACAAAAAAATTGGAGTAACTTTCTAACTACCCTCTCTGCAGAAGACAACTCACTTTGGCTAATTAAACGCAAACTTAACAAAAATATCACCACCATGCCACCACTCACTGTTAACAACACCACAGTATACACTGATAAAGACAAAGCTAACACACTTGCCAGATCATATGCTAATCAATTCTCACCCTACGACACCCACACTAATCAGGATCACATTAATCACGTTAATGAAACTGTTCGCAGTTTCTTAGCCACCCCACCTGTTGACCCCCCCACTGAAATTCAACCCCTCATAATCCACAACATCATCCAAAAACTTAAAAAACGCAAGGCCCCTGGGTATGACAATATCTCTAACACTGCTCTCAAAAACCTTCCACATAACTGTATCATCTTTATTACTAATCTAACTAACTCCATTTTTAAATTTAATTACTTTCCTAAACCCTGGAAAACCTCTATTATCTCCCCTATCCCTAAACCTGGTACTAATCTTCTGGACCCAACTAACTACAGACCCATTTCACTACTACCATCCTTAAGTAAAGTTATTGAACGAGTCATTAGGATCCAACTCCAGGACTTCATTGACCACAACAACACACTTATTCCTGAACAATTTGGCTTCCGCCCCAAACACTCCACACAACACCAGCTCTATCGGGTCGTTGAATTTCTTAGTGAAAAATTCAACGAAAAAATCCCAGCTGCTGCCATTTTTCTTGACATTGCAAAGGCATTCGACAAAGTCTGGCACGAAGGCCTTATTTACAAACTAATTCAGCTTAAATTTCCTGCCAGACTTATACACTTGATATACTCTCACCTTTGCAATCGTCTTTTCTGCGTCCGCATTAATAACATTCTTTCAGCCATTTTCATCATCCTGGCCGGGATCCTTCAAGGAAGTGTCCTCGGCCCTTTCCTTTTTAACTTGTTTTTTAATGACATTCCACGTTCTTTACATACTTATCTTGCTTTATATGCGGACGACACCACTATTTATACCTGTGCTCATCACCCATATACACTATACCGGTACCTGCAGACACACATCAATGCTTTCATGGACTGGTGTTCCTTATGGCGAGTCAATATCAACGAAAATAAAACTAAAGCTGTATACTTCTCCAGAAAATTTTCCAATCCTAACAGAATTATTCTTAACAACACTGCTATTGAATGGTCTAACGAAGCTAAATACCTAGGGGTCATTATTGACAAAAGACTCACATGGAATAAACATATTACCTCCATCAGGGGCAAAGTTGCTGGGGCTTACAACGCACTTAAACCACTACTCACCAGTAAAACACTATCAATTCACAACAGCTTTTACTTTATAACACTTGCATCTTACCAATTATCACATATGCCTGTCCAATTTGGGGCTTTACCTGTAAAACATCCATGAATAACCTTAGCCGCTTACATAATAAAAATCTCAGAACTGTTCGCAATGGTTCCGATATCTCCGTAACTCAACAATTCGCAAAGATCTTAAAACCATCACTTTACGTAAGCGCATTGTCAATCTTTCCAAAAACTTTTTCAAAAATATTTATAATCTTCCAAATGAAATTGTCGCAGAGCTTCCGGACTACGACGCCTCCGAGCCGCATCACCGGAAACGGCCAAAGTATTCCAGTCTAATGGACCCCCAGTGAACTTGTGTTCGCTCCTTGCTAAATTTACTATGTTATCACTAATTGTTTCTTTGAAAAAAAAAAAAAAAAAAAAAAAAAAAGACAAAAAATATATTGTATGTACCTGAAAAGTAGCCTTTTTTTGGTTTCTGCTCTTGCCTCGTGCTGATAGCTTAGGATCTAGTTAGAACATCATGTCTTTCTCCCTTGAAATACTGCTTATCTTTTAAAAATAGTAGTTGAATAACTACAGTTACATCATCTCTTATTATCTTAATATTTTAATTATTTTTATCTTAAACTTCCTCTTAGAGCTTAAATGCATTATAGTTAATTTTAATACTCTCTCATTTTATTTTTTGTTCTCTCCTTTAATATTAACTTTACTCTTTCATTTTTTATCCTCCCCCCCCCCCTTTTTTTATTCCTAGAGTACGTACCTTGACTGTGTACGTAGTTCGTTAGATGCGAACCTGACAGCATGCAAAGGGCCCTTTTCAGGGCTAGTATAGACTAAGACTCCTATAATAGGAGCTGACGCATTCTCCCTCAATTGGCACCCGATTTGGAGCCCAGTCGAAAAACCAAGCTAATTTTCCGCCATTTAACAGCCAAACTGTTCGACGAAACTACGCCTAACAAGGCCGGGCTACTGATTGGCGCCTTTATCGCTATTCCCGCGCCGCGCATTTGTAATGAAAAAAATAATTGTGAACGCGACAAGACGGAAAGTGGAATTCTTTCATTAAACTAATTGTGTATCGTACGTAAATATAAAAAAGTACACTACTACTATTCACCCAAGACGTTCTTTAATTTTATTAGTTTAGTTTAGAAATTTTAATTTTTTAAAACACAATCACTCCCCCCCCCCCATCCCTTTTATGCATTTTTCTTTCTTTCTTTTATATATATTGCTAAAATGATTGTTTAGCAAGAACTTAATTGCACTTGTCCATTGAGAAATTTAAACTATTTATGAACAATTTGATGGTTTTTAGAAAATGTCTGTCTGTCACTGTGAGTCTGGATGTGACAAAAATTTTGTGGGCGCTCTATCTCAAAAATTAATGCACGGAATTTCACAAAATTTTAGATTCAGTTAGTTAGACCTTGATATAAACTGGTGCTGATTGGTTTTTGGTGTAAATCGCCATACAGGTGGCGCTGCTATGCTGCATTTCACGATTTCCACAATAGCTCTATCTCAAGAACTAATGCATGGATTTTCATAAAACTTCAGATTCAGTTAGTCCCTGATATAAATTAGTGCTGTTTAGTTTTTGGTGTAAATCGCCCAACCAGTGGCGCTGCTCTGCTGCATTTTTTACGATTTCTGTAATAGCTGTATCTCAAGAACTAATGCACGAATTTTCATCAGCCTTCAGATAGAGTTAGAGGTTGTCATAAGTTGTTGCTGATTAGATTTTGGTGTAAATCACCTAACCGGTGGCGCTGCTATGCTGCATTTTTCAGGAAGTATTAACATATATGAGATAGAAGAAAGTTTGGGGATTGCCACATCCGACTAGTTTATATTTTCAGCTAAAGCAAGTGCAAATTAATTTTTTAGCTGTTATTGACAGTGTTGTTCTGTAGGTAAAAGAAATTTTTCTCAGGCAGTGGCATTATTCCCCACTCCCTTCCAATATGTATATACATATCCAACCTTTACGTATGAAGCTGAATTTTAAAATTAAGAACGAATAATTAATTAGAACGTTTACTTAGAAGTGGTATTGAACTATAAAATGTCTAATCATTTTAAATAAGCAATCGGCTAAATTTGTCATTATATTTGAAAAAGTCATCGTACAGCAGTTTGCACTTATACTCGTAAAGAAAAACGTATTTATTTCAGCACGCTGACGATCGAATAAAACCTGCTGTGATTTCTTTTCATAACCAAAAACCCTTTTCCTTGAATCAAATCCCCGCCAAGTTCAATCAGGAGAAAACTCACCCAATCACGTTATCTAACCAGAGGAGAGAAATAATCGCTCGTAAGTGACTGGGACTTTTAAATACAGCAACCCCAGACCCGTCAGTTCCGGCGGTAGATTGATGCTGAGCCGGGACCCAATATTATTGTTATTTTCCGAAACAAAATGGATATGCGTCAGCCTCTATTATAGGAGTTCTAATCATAACTACCGTCGCATTATCCACGCAGCAAAAAACTGCCAATTTCTACCGGGACGGGGAGAAAAAACCGGTTCGCTCACTCGCTTACTGCAGGAGGGAATCCAAGACGTCTTTACCACAGCGCTCCAGAGGGAGGAATGAGTGAAATGACAAAAACCCGCTCTGGAGCGGGATATTTATTGATGCAGGGAGAAATGGGAGGAGCTTAGCTAGCAAGGAAGAAAAATTATTGGCTGAGAGAAGTTAATCGTGGAATCTTAAGAGTTTGTTGAGCAGAGTCAAGGTAAAAACAAAGTTTAAATTTACAGGAGTACTATTAAAAATTTAGAGAAATTAAAAAGTTAAAATTAAATTAAAAAGATATGCAGGGTATCTAAAATCATACCTAATTTCGGTCTTTTTCTGTTATGGATGTCAAATATATCATATACTGGGAGTGAATTCAAAGCACTGTGTTCAGACTTTTCCAAAGAGAGGTGGAAGTTAATATTTAAATCTTGGATGTAAGTATTTAATCTGGGATAATCAATTTCTTTATAAAGATGAAAATTTCGGACATAATAAGGCACACCAAAAATAAGTCTAATTGTAGAATTTTGAGATTGTGTTAGGATTTTGATGTGGCAGTAGGCAGCGTAGCTCCAAATTTGACATCCATAAGTCAGAATCGGTCTTAAAAAGGAGTTGTAAAGGAGCAATTTACTTTTAATAGACAAGTCATTGTTTCGGGCTAATAAGGGGTAAATTAAGTTTTTAGCAGCTCGAAATTTATTACGCTCGTAGTGGATGTGTTGTCTGAAAGTGAGTCTTTAGTCAAGAATGATTCCCAAATATTTACATGTGTTTGACCATGGCAAATCAGTATTATTAAAGTTAATTTTATATTTATTACGATTATCTTTCATTAAGTTACAAAAGAAGATGGCTTGTGTTTTATTTAAGTTAATTTTAATTCGCCATTTTTGGAACCAGGTAGAAAGAATTTTAAGTTGGCGAGAGAGAGTAGCAAATTTACGGTTACGATAAATAGCAAAAACACAAGTATCATCCGCATATTTAGCCAATTGAGTAAGGGGGTGGTGGGGCATGTCATTAATAAAAAGATAAAAAAGGATTCCCGACATTCGAGATCCTTGGGGAATTCCAAAAGGGGCAAAGAGGTTCCTAGAAAGTTTACCATTTACACGTACATAAAAATTTCTGTCGAGCAGATAATGATAAATTAGTTTAATTAAATAGGGGGGAAATTTGTAATTTATTAATTTGAAAATAAGGCCCAGGATCCAGACTTTGTCAAACGCTTTTTCAATATCTAGGAAGACTGCGGCTGCATAACTTTTAGTGATTTTGGCAGTTGTAATGTGTTCCACCAGTCTATAAACCTGATGAGGAGCAGAAAGCTCCTCTCTGAAGCCGAATTGAACAGGTGACATTAAGCTATTATTACTGATATGGTTATTGAGATATTTGGCAATAAAGGCTTCAGAAAGTTTACTTAGGAAGTTAAGAAGGGAAATGGGGCGATAGCTGATGGGGCTATCAGGTGGTTTGGAACTTTTAAGGATAGGAGCAATTAATGCAGTCTTCCAGTACAGTGGGAAATAGGAGAATTTAAAAAGGCTGTTAATTAAAAGGGTGATTTTTGGAATATAGGAATACGGGAGTTTCTTAAGCATTTCATTAGAAATCTTGCTGACGCCTGGGGATTTTTTATTTTTAAGTTTACTGATTTCTTTTATGACGTCAGTATGTGTCATCGAAAAAGTGGGCGGAGGGATGGGGTTGCTTAAGAAATCTCTGACGGTGTCATTTACTCCTCTCTCAGTTTAAAAATTAACAATTGGGTTTCCCGTGAACTGCAATTCCAGGCTGCTGGCAATAGCGCCTGCTTTTTCTTCATCAGTGTACGCGCAATGGGAGTCATTAGAATTTCGAATATTAATGGAGAGCATTTTAGCGACAGAGCTCTTGAATCACTTGACTGCCTTCCATATGCTGGCGTCCTCTGGTGAGAGTGATTGTAAGTACAGACTCCAGCTATCTTGGCGCAGTCGGTAGAGAAGTTTTTTAAGTTCCTGTTGAGCTCTGTTCATGATTATTTTGTCCGAAATTCTGCGCGTACGTTGCCAAATTTTCGTAGCACGATTTTTATTAGTAGTTAATCTGCGGACATGAGGATCTAATCTGTAAAATTCGTTGTCATAAATTTGTATAGTAGCACGATCAACAACTTCTTTAATTTTAGTAGTGATGTTTTCAGTTAGGGATTCAATGTCGTTAGTGCTGTTGATCTCAATTAGAAGGGGGGGGGGGGGTTCATTAACACGTTCACGCCGGCGCAGTGGGTCACATTTGACTGTCTCAGAGCTGCCAAGTCTCCGGCTTTTTGGATACCAGTATTTTAATACAGAAAATGTTGTTTTATTTAATTAGAACAATTGGGCGATTTAAAGGAACAACATTTTCTCTAAAATAACAGCGGTGTGCAAAAAGCCGGAGGCTTGACAACTCTGACACCGTCGAGCGTGATCCACCGCGCCGGCGTGAACGTGTTAATGATATTTTGAAATTGAGTCCAATTTATTCTCTTGATTATTTTAGGAGATGGGGGGGGGGGGTGGAATTTTGACTTGAATTTTGAGATTTATCGGGTTATGATCTGAACTTAGTTCCGGTAGAGATTGCATATTTTTAACATAATTAAACCTGTTATAAAGTCCGAAATCAATTGTGCTACTACTGTTGTTAGCAAATCTGGTTGGGGTTGCCGGAAAAATAATGTCCGCAGTTGTATTTCGAAGGAAATTGTAGATTTTATTGCCATATGCGTTGCTGTAGTTGCAGTTCCAGGATGGGTGGTGGGTGATAAAGTCTCCAATCAGAAAAGTGTTGGCGTATGTCGGAGGAGAAGTTTGATGTCATTCATGACGTCACTCGCGCTCTCATTACCGGGGCAATAAACTGAGAAAAAAGTAAGGGTTGGGGTTGCAGGAATTTTTAAAGTAACACCTGTAGCGTTGACGAAGTTTGGAAGACGGGCAGGGGTGACAGGGTAGAAATTTAGATTATTTTTAATGCAAACAGCCGTGCCCCTAATGGGTCGTGATCTGTTGCGGTTGTTAAAGTCATTACGAAGGATGTGGTAATTTGGAATTTGAAGGTAATTTGGAATTTTGATTTTTGAAAGAGATGCCAGGTCGGAGTTTGTTTCCTGAAGTAGAACAACATCGGGGTTATGCTCCTTTACGAACGCCCTGAGCTCAGGAATTTTCCTTACAATGCCATCACAATTCCACGAAAAACTATTTAAACATCCTCTGGAACCCATTAACGGGCCAGAGTTTGCGATTGATCGAAGGCTGTCATTAGTATGGATATTTTAGACATAGGGTCGTTGGCTGCTATTATTTTTTGCAATATATTTTGGTATTTTATTATAAGTTGCTGGAAATTTTGAACTTGGAATTGTTGTGCTATTTGGTCCATAATATTTTTTAAGGTGCTGAAGTTAAAACTATCATCAGAAGGGGGTTGGGGATGGGTGCCTTGGGTTGAGGTCTGGGTGGGTGTTGGTTTTGGAGTTGCGGCGGATGCGTATGAGAAATTAGGGTTGATGTGGGTTGATTTAAATGTGGGTCTGTTAATTTTAGGAAATTTAGCGCAGCCGCGGTAAGAGGCTGCATGATTTTGCCCGCAGTTACAGCTGATGGGGGTGTCAATTTTTCCTTTGCTTTTAGGGCATTCTGGAGCAGTATGGCTGCCGTCACACTTACAACAGCGTGAATTTACCGGCAGGTGGAGCTGGAGTGATGCCAATACTGGCAATTGTAACATTGCATCACTCTGGGGGAGGGGGACGGTTATAATTTTCTATATTTACGATATGGTGCAGGAGGGTTTTAATTTTAAAGATTTCTCGGGCGATGGGTCCGTCCTCGAGTTGGATTTGCAATAGGGGCATGAGGTGTTTTGTTTTAAAATATGTCATTTGGGCGACAATGATGACAGGTAGGGTTTTCTTAAGTTCTGTTTGGATCATTTCGTGTTCCATATCAATTGGCAGCCCGCGAACAACCACTTTAAGAAAAGAGCGAAAGAAGTGTTTTTTTTTGAGAAAGAAGTGTAATTTAGATAACAGATTATTTACTTATTATTACTATCGAACAAGAAATAAGAAAAAAGAATTGATATTTTCAAGATGTTAAAAACTTTTTGTGATGAGGAGGAAGGGCAAAGAACGGAAGCGGATATTTCATGCAGGACCAGGAGGGAGGGAAAGGGATTTTATTAAGACAAATTAAAATCCACCAAAAAAGTCAAAAGATTCAAAATTATCTCCCTTAGACTTTTAAATCAATTTTTTCCACAAAAAAAAAATTGTGAAAAGGGAAGGGAGGCTTATATTTGGAAATGGGAAAGTAAATCAAAACTTCTTAAAAGTGGATGGGGGGGGGGGGCTTACAATCGGGATTTTACGGTATATAGGAATCTGAAAAACATTCATTAATTCCACAATCATTATAAGAAGTGCGTATGTGCATATTTATTAATACTTTCGGAACAGATGTCATAAATTCCCAAGGCCGCCATCTTGGAATTTTACTTGGCGTGAAAACCCCTTTTCCGCCAAGTAGTAAATATCGCCAAGCACCGATTTATACGCATGTTAGGCTTAACGATAATAAAATGTAAATAATAAACAAAACTCGCTAAATTGGCAATCAGTAATCGTTGTATGAGCACTCTGCGCTCATTAACCAAAAAAAAAAACATCAATGGATTCAGCCGTTCTCGCTATGTAGCAATCTCAAAATTCAGCAGTTCTCACTTTGTAGCAATCTCAAAATGTACAAAACTCGTATGGCAACAAAATATACACTAAAAACAAAACTCGCTAAAATGGCAATCAGTAATCGTTGTATGAGCGCTCCACGCTCATTAACCAAAGAAAAAAAATTACTGGATTCAGCAGTTCTCGCTGTGTAGCATTCTCAAAATTCAGCAGTTCTCGCTTTGTAGCAATCTCAAAATATAAAAAACTCATATGATAACAAAATATACATAAAATTATCAACATACCTTAACAGACATCTGCTTTCTTGAAAGCTCAAGCATGATATTCCTGTCATAGCATCACCGTCATTTTCCAAAATAGGCTTATGAATACGCATTGATGCACTGTAAACAAACCTCCTTTTTTCATCAAAATTTCCTCATATTTCTTTATTACTTCAGCTAGAGCGTTTAAACGGACCACAGAAACCATAGTCGATCAAATACATCCAATAAATTTAACATAAAAATAAAAAGACAGAACGATACAACACGATATCAAAACACATCCACAAAATCCTAAGCGAAAATGGGCTTCTAAGGGGTTGCCAGAACACGACACGCCAGAACACACACATCACACGGGGTTCCACATATCGTTAAAGATCGCCAACATAAAATCGCCAAGAAATCTCAAAACATCCAAGATGGCAGCCATCTGGGAATATACCGCATCTAAGCCCATTCTTAAAATTCAGCAGTTCTCGCTTTCTAGCAATTTCAAAATGTAAAAAACTCTTAAAGCAGCAAAATATACATAAAATTATCAACATACCTTAACAGATATCTCCTTTCTTGAAAGCTCCAGGATGAAATCTCTCTCATAACACCACCGTCATTTTCCAAAATAGGCTTATGAATACGCATTGAGACACAATAAACAAACCTACTTTTTTTTCTCAAAATTTCCTCATATTTCTTAATTACTTCAGAAAAAGCGTTGATTACAGAAACCATAGTCAGTCAAATACATCCAATAAATTTAACATAAAAATAAAAAGACAGGACGATACAACACTATATCAAAATACACCCACAAAATCCACCGCTTCTCAGGGGTTGCCAGAACACAACATGTCAGAATACACACGTCACACGGGGTTCCACATATCGAGGTTGCCATAGCTATAAACACTGCCAACACGCCAACAAAAAATCGCCAAACAATTCAAAACAACGGCTGAGGGAACATAAGGCATCTAAGCCATTGAGGATAATGCTTTTTCACACCATTTTAAAAAATCAGAAAATATGTGATTTTATCATCTGATATAAATCAATTGATTAAAATCATTGACACTCTATTGCTGTGTTTATTGTGTATAAAAGAATGAATAACTGGATTATTAAAAGGAAATTATGACATTGCAAGTTATATTAGATTTAAATATCATTTTTAAATTAAATGTTTTTTTATGTTTGTTAGATAAAAACCATGCTTTTTACAAACTTACTGTACTTAAAATTTTTCACAATACTCAGGAATTACGCTTAGAAACAATTATTTAAAGCTTTGTTTTATGTATTCATAAGTCACAATACCTGTAGAAACTTTCCAAATTATGTTCATCTTAGATTTGAATACTTTTTTATGTCATTTTAAACATTTAGAAAATTTTTGATTTTAATCAATGATTTAAAAAAAAATCACTTGGTTAAAATCATGATTTAAATCGCTGATTTAAATCAACTGATTTAAATCGTTGACACCCTATCATTAACAACAACAAAAAAAAAATCACTGGATTCAGCAGTTCTCGCTGTGTAGCAATCTCAAAATGTACAAAACTCGTAAGGCCAGCATACAAGAGAAATATACAATAAATGGCTAATATAAAACACTACAACAAAAAATCCATAAAATTATTAACATACCTTAACAGATAAAGATGAATAAAAAGAATTTTGCTTAGTAGCCACTGGCCGGTATGTTGATTTTTTTTTTAGTAGCCAGTTACTGACTAGTGAGAATAATTTCTTTAGTAGCCAAAATGTACATTTATGTCACTGAATATTTAATTTAATAATATATGAGTTTAGAGTAAATAAGTAATTTATGTAGTACTAAATAAAAATATTTTAATTCATATTGTTTTGAATAAACTTGAGATACTAATTTCCAATCTATTTTAAATCTTAAATTAGGTTATATGCACCATGTTTGTATAGCTAACAACATAAGTCCCACTCTGCTTAGGTACTTGTGTAACTAACGACATGGTACTAATTCTACGTTTTTTCCACGTTCCTTTAACAAAATTCGCATTTTCCCGCGATCTATTGGCGATGTTTGCGTTTCTTCCGCGATCCTTTGATGAAATGTGCGTTTTTTCGTGATCTTTTGACAAAATTCGCATTTGTTTGTGATTTCTTGATGAAATTCACGTTAGTTTTCGCGATTCTTTGACAAAACTATTGGTTTTGTTCGCGATTCTTTAAGAAAATTCGCATTTTTTTTTCGTGATTCTTTGACAAGATTCGAATTTTTTCTGCGATTTATTGACGAAATTCCCGTTTTTCCCGCAATCCATTGGCGATATTTGCGTGTTTTCCGTGATCCATTGGCGATATTGGGATTTTTCAGCGACCCACTGACGATATTTGCGTTTTTTCCGCGACTCTTTGATGAAATTAGTGTATTTTAGCGATTCTTCGTCGAAATTTACGGGGTTTTTTCCGCGATCTTTTTACAAAATTCGCTTTTGTTTTTGTGATTTTTTTGAAAAAATTAACATTTTATTCGCGAAATTTGAGGGTTTTTTTTTTTTTTTTTTTGCAATTTATTGACAAAATTTGCGTTTTGTTTTTCGAAATCTGTTGACAATATTTGCGTTTTTTCTGCGATCCATTGGCGATACTTGGGTTTTTTCCATGATCCTTTGACAAAATTTGGGTTTCTTAGCGATCCTTTGATGAAATTCAGGTTTTTTTTCGCAATCCTTTGACGAAATGTGTGGTATTTTTCTCGATCTTTTGACTTAATTCTCGTTTTTCTTCGCGATTCTTTGAAGAAATTTGCATTTTTCTTGCGATCTATTGACGATATTTGGGTTTTTTTCGCGATCCTTCGACGAAATTTACGTTTTTTCATAATCCTTTGACGAAATGTGCGTTTTTTCACGATCTTTTGACAAAATTCACGTTTTTTTTTCTGCGATTCTTTGACGAAATCCCTTTTGGAAAATCCTGCATTTGGCCAGTACATTCCATATTTTGAATCGCCAGTTGTTCACGTTTAGTCGACGAGTGCTTATTTTCATCTTTATTAACAGACATCTCTTTTCTTGAAACCCAACTCTAAAAATTGTTGAATTGCCATAATTTCGTAAATTTCCAGTCGTCCGGTAAACTTCATTTAACTTTCCAGAAAAAAAAAAAAATTAACAAATACTCACAATTTCAAACTAAATTACACAGGTTCTTTAACTTTCAAATTTTACAACTAAAAACAGCAAAAAAAAAAAAAAAAAAAAAAAAAAAAATTAACAAATATTAACAATAACAAACTTTTGCCTTATGCGGAGTTGAGTTGTCAAAACACCACTGAGCTAATTGTCGATAAAAGTTTTCAGGTAGGCGTAACCTCAGAGTAAAGATAAGAAGTAGAGGCCGAATCCCATTGTTATTTCAGTCAGAACTTGAGGCTCACATGTTTCTGCTTTCATCGCCAAAACGTTGTCTTTTTTGGCGGTGATCACATTATTGGCAACTGTCGGATTTGATTTATGCGAGAGAAACGCCCGACGCAAGAAAGTTTCAGCGAGAACCAGGGGAGAAAAACCGGTTTGGCGCGTTTTCTCTGCCCACCATCACGTGACGGTGGGTAGTGATCCCGGCGTTAAGAAAGGGTTACTATTTCCGAGTCCAGTTATATGAGAAGTCTATGGGCGTAACCATCCAATACACAACAAATCAACCAATCCCAAGCCGATCCAAATTCAAGATCAGACCACTGTAGGCGTGGAAAGAATTTACGAAACGAACTGGTAACAACAAAAATCCATTTATCGCCTCACCAAATTGAATGATGCCAAGTGTCTCGGCTTTTCTGGGATTCAACCAAAAAGAGATTTATCACCCATGAAATTTCATAAAATACGATATAAATTTTGTTCTAGGATTCAGCCAAAATTTCACACTTACTTCCTGTGAATTATTTAAAAGGAATCTTACAACAGATTTCTTTTATTAAATTTGCATAGTTAACATTTCAAATAATATATAAAATAAAATTTCAAGATAAAGCATTCTTTTAAGTTGAATCTTGAACTTTACAAGATTTCATTTAAATCCGATCATTAGTTTCCTTGTTATGACAGAACAAAGAACATACCCACACCCCACCCCGAAGCCCAGCTTCCCCTACAGAATTGTTATTAGCATAGATTTTTTGAATACGTACATAAAAAGAATCGCCACAACTGGGATAGGAAATATTTTTCCTTGAAAAAAAAAAAAGGCTGCTGATAAAATATAATTTGAAATAACAAATAAGTGCGGATTTCCTTTACATACAGACCGATCGACAGACACCATACCATATTGTGGCAATTTATACAAGGTTTAGAAACATAATTCACTGAAATATCTCTTTACAAAGTAAAAAAAACAAAAAAACATACCAATTATACTTCGGAAAGGATTATATCCTTCTTTTCAACTGAACTTTATACTGGAAAGAAGAGACGTTGTAATAAGCCTCACAACAGAATATACGAAACAAAGGATCGCAAAGGATGTACAGAGTCCTGTTATATAAACACGGTTAGAAGATGTAAACAACTCTACTAAATGGGTCTGTTCACGGATAAAGATCAGGCCACGCGCGCATTGAGGAGACAGGAAGATGGAGTGGGCTTCCAGCAGTTCACATCACGTGATTATTACAAAGACTTTTAAGCACTGAGCTCAACATATAATGGAGGATATTCGAAATATGGGCTCGAGGCTGAAAAAAGTCACGTGATTCCGGTAATTTATCCAAGGAACTTATAACTCATAAGAAGGGAAGATACTACTGCTTTGCCTCATGAACTGTTTCATTGGCTAACGGGGATTTACTACACGTTTACGGAGCCTTCGCTTCTTTACGCTAGAAGTTTTTACCTTGACCACGCGATCAAAATGGAGATGGAATATCCTCCATTACAGGAGATCCGTCTTCCTATTCCCCAACATTATTTCCCGCGGTCAGTGCGGAAGAATACAGTGACGGCAGTTTCAGCTTGTTTTGGCTCGCATATTAGGCAGAAAACGCTCTTTCTGGGGCCTCGGTGGCCGAGCGGTTAGGACACCGCTCTGCCAGCCGCCAAACATTGAGAGCGGCAGAGGTCTGCGAGTTCGACTCTCGCTGGCTCCATTGCACACTCTTTGTGGAGCTCCCGGATGTAATTTCTCTGTGTTGTAAATTTCATTGTGCTATCTCGTCCCTGTATATTGACGATGACTTATAAGCGGACCTAGATGTCAAGCACACAAGTCAGATGTATGTGTTAACAACAATAAATAACGCTCTTTCTCCCATTATCTATTATGCTGGTAGTTGAAATTTTTTTCAAGTTTATGGTTTTGATAACTAATGAGGTGGTGGTATGGTGGATAATCATGGTGAGCAGTTGTTCTGCATATGGTTGTAAAAACCGTTGGAATAAAGAGGGAAATATACAATTTCACAGCTAAATTGCCCTCCCCCCCCCCTCTCATGTTTAACGGCCATAAGTGTTTAATATTGCTTTGTGAATGATAATTTTTTCTTATTGATTTATTTTAATTTCAAGTATCATTTTTCTGCTCGTGTTTACTACAAGGATTACTAAAATACTTATTGGAAAGTGTTTTGAGATTAATGCGTTAATATATATATTGGATAAATATATTATTTTGGATAGTTTGTCTTAAAAATTTCCATCTACTATTTAAAATGTACGATTGTAATGGAGGATATTCCATCTCCGTTTTAATCACGTGGTCAACGTAAAAACTTTTAGCGCAAAGAAGGGAAGGCTCCGTAGACGTGTAATGTAAATCCCCGCTAGCCAATGAAAGTTTATGAGGCAAAGCAGTAGTATCTTCCCTTCTTATCAGTTAGAAGTTCCTTGGGTAAATTACCGGTATCACGTGACTTTTTCAGCCTCGAACCCATATTTGGAATATCCTCCATTTTGTAAAGCCATTTATAATAACTGTTATTGTTATAATTTTGCAGGTAGATTTAAAAAATTTTGTGACAAGTAGTATTTAATTATCTTAGAAATTACTTTTTAAGTTAATATTTTCATGTTCATAAATTTATGTTTTATCCATGAAAAATGGTATTATATTTATTTGCTTCAAATGGGATACATTGAACATGAAAATGTATATGTATATACAAAAGAAAAAAGAAACTTTAAAATTAAGCTATAATGAAATTCCTAATGCATTATTTCAAAATAAAGGGGCTAAATTAATATTTTGAAGGAGAGACAACAGGTTTTTTTTCCTAATCGTTCTCATCTTTATACTCGAATTGCTCAGCAGTACCAACGTCAAAAACATGGACACGCGCAATCTACTGCCCATCTTGTGACGTCTTGTGAGCATCTTTTTAGTGTATTTCTGTTTAACATATTGGCTTCTTTATCTCACTTGATATCATTGCCAAGTGTGCTATAATTTATCCACATTGTACGCAGGCTTAACATTGTCAGTAGCAGATGGGGACAGCTTAATGCAACAATGTTAAAAAAGTGCCTGCGTAACAGAAGAAGGGAGAAGGAAATCTCGAAAGGATTGAGTACGAAAATTTGGCGGAACGCTCCCCTTCGTGACATCATTTTGACGTCATAGGGGCGTAGAAAAGGGAAAGCGGTATTCTGGGCCACTTCTTTTCGTATTTGGTGAAAGATTAGATGCGAAAATTTATTTCGGATGTTTACATTTTTTCGGATGCTATTTTCGCCATCTCAAAGTAGACGAAACGGGGGTGAAAAGCCCATTTCGGACGCAACTTTTATGATTGTTTACATATGATAGGACATTTTCGTAAGTTTCTGTCGCCCGCTGGCGTGGTCAGTAAGCGGAGGCTTCTGTCACGCCAAGGGCCCGGGTTCGAGTCCCTGGGTAAGACATGGATGTAATTGTGAATGTCCCATTGTAGTTGTATAATATGTAATGGAAAATAAAAATTGTTGTGACTTGTTGTTGTTTCTATGTATAATAAGGATCATTCGAGGCGACAGCAATTGTAGCTATAGGCCCCAAAGCATTCTCCACTTCGGTGAATTTCAAATGTCAAAAAAAAAACAAAAAAAAAATGTAGTAAGTTTCTAGCATTTTTTAATGTTAGGTCTTTTTTATTGCATTTGTGAAGAATATTATAATGTATTTGGTAAAAAATGAGCGTTTACTCTGTTATTTTGATGTGGGGAGGTTTTAGTTTTTACTTATTTTAAAATAAATTATGTACATTATAAAAAATACTTTAATTTTTAAGAACAAACATATGTTTGGAAATGATTTTAAAGTTGTAGAATTCGTTTTAAATGGAGATAAATTTGTTAAATAATTGGAAGAATCTGATATATTTTGATAGGATTGGTACCCTCTGATCAAAATCCAAAAGGGAGAGGGTGGGGTTGGATTTTTCAGCAAATGAATGATAATTATTATAATTAATAAAATCACTTTGCTTTCAATTATAACTGTTTTATCTACAGGGTGATTCATAAAAGATGGGCAGAACTTTAAGGGGTTATAGTACACTTAAAGACAAATAATATTAAATAGGAGACTAAGGGTCCCAGACGTATTCCCAAGGAGATAGGGGGCATTAAAGTTTAGGGTCCGAAATTTCAAATGATTATAAAACATGGAAAAATTGGTCGATTCGTTTGCGGTTTTTGCAAAAAATTTTCTTTATGCCAGTATTTTCTTGAAATAAAATTTTAAAGTTCAATTTCAAAAAATGCCGATAGGGGGCGCTTTAGACTTTGGAGTAACAAACAACTATTTTTTAACGTTATTTTTTGTATTTCTTTAAATGATTTCGAAAGCTTAGACTTAAACTTAAATTTTGATCTAAAAATCTGAGTCCTAACGAGTAGTTAAGTAGCGTAAACTGAAATTTGAAATTTGAAACCCTTCTCCCCCCAGAACAAAAATCAGTTATTCCCGATCTTTGTGTCGTAGATTAGGCTCTAACTACTGCCGCGTTTTGCTAAAATTATTCTTTATGTCAGTATTTTCTTGAAAATAAATTTTAAAGAAAATTTTCAAAAAATTCCGATAGAGGGCGCTTTAGACTTTGGAGTAACGAACAACTATTTTATACCGTTATTTTTTGTGTCTCATTAAATGCTTTCTAAAGCTTAGACTTAAATTTTCAGCCCAAAATCTGAATCGTTAGACGTGGTTAAGTTTCTGGGGAGAGGGGTTTGAAATTTCTACTCCTGAGCACAGTTCAGTTTACCATGTCCACACATTGTGTGCTGTGATACGAGGTAAAAAGACACAAATTAGGATTATGTTACCAAAGCATATTTATTAACATGTAATTACAATAAATGTTCAAAATTGTGACCACCAGAGGTTATGCACGCAGAACAACGGCGAAGAATGGAACGGCGAACATTCGCGAAAACATCAGGCTTTTCGAGCACTTCCCCTACAGCGGCGGAAAGTCTGGCGACCAGTTCCTCGGGGGATTCAATGGGTGTCTCATACATAAGAGCCTTCAATCGTCCCCAAAAAAAGAAATCGAGGGGTGAAAGATCTGGCGAGCGAGCAGGCCAAGCAACAGGACCACCTCGACCAATCCATCTGTTCGGAAATGTGATGTCCAGATAGTTGCGGACGTCTCGTACGTAATGGGCTGGCGCTCCATCGTGCTGGAACCACATGACCCGCCGGATGCGTGGAGGAACAACGTTTAACAGGTCTGGCAGCACATGTTGCAGAAATGTGAGGTATGTTTTACCGTTGAGGCGTTCAGGAAGAAGGTACGGTCCGATTAGGTGGTCTCCGAGGATTCCTGCCCAAACATTGATGGAAAAGCGTCTCTGATGAGCATGTGGATACGTAGCATGTGGATTGACATCCGCCCATACATGTGCATTGTGTGTGTTAAATGTACCTTCACGTGTGAAGGTACATTCATCGGTGAAAAGCACAGTTCGTCAAAAATGTGGATTTAGCGCGTTCTGCTGCAGAAACCAGCGGGCGAATTCAATACGATTTGGATAATCCCCTGGAGACAGTTTCTGGACTCGTTGCACATGAAACGGGAGCAAATGTTCATCCTTCAGTACCCTCCAAGTCATGGACTGTGAGGTATCCAACTGCCTAGCCACTGTTCGTGTACTTGTACTTGGCTGCGCCGCTACTACATCCAGAATGGCTTCTGCAACAACTACTGATTCGTCCTTTTTTGCACGACCTGCATTCGACCCGGAAGCGAGAAATGATCCCGTCTCAAACAACTGTCTGTGCAAGCGCTCGAAAGTTTTGCGGTTAGGCAACCGCCTGTTGGGAAATCGCTCTCCGTACATTCGTTGTGCCTCTGCACCATTTCCATCTGCCGCTCCGTAAATTAAATGCATCTCAGCCTTTTCCTTATTCGTGAAGGGCACCATCTTCCGATTCATTACTACAGCGACTTACACTTGACTCACCGTTCAGTGGTTTTTATGCCTGAATCGTGTCGAAATTTTGCATACGTGTTCTTCTTCTTCCCCATTTGACATTTGCATACTTTCTGTTTCCTTCTTCACCCGGTGACTAGCGTCAGGAATGGAGCTTTAACGTTTGCATGAGCGACGTTTCCAACTGTGCCAGTGCCTTTTTGAGTGAATTCCGACTATGCAGTCCTTGATGAAAGTTGTATTTTTGCCTCGTATCACAGCACAGAATCGTTGGGCATGGTTAAGTAGTGCAAACTGAACTATGTTCAGAAGTTGAAATTTGAACCCCCTCCCCTCGCTACTGAACCACGCTCAGCGATTCAGATTTTGAGCTGAAAATTTAAGTTTAAGTCTAAGCTTTAGAAAGCATTTAATGAGACACAAAAAATAACGGTATAAAATAGTTGTTCGTTACTCCAAAGTCTAAAGCGCCCTCTATCGGAATTTTTTGAAAATTTTCTTTAAAATTTATTTTCAAGAAAATACTGACATAAAGAATAATTTTAGCAAAACGCGGCAGTAGTTAGAGCCTAATCTACGACACAAAGATCGGGAATAACTGATTTTTGTTCTGGGGGGAGAAGGGTTTCAAATTTCAAATTTCAGTTTATGCTACTTAACTACTCGTTAGGACTCAGATTTTTAGATCAAAATTTAAGTTTAAGTCTAAGCTTTCGAAATCATTTAAAGAAATACAAAAAATAACGTTAAAAAATAGTTGTTTGTTACTCCAAAGTCTAAAGCGCCCCCTATCGGCATTTTTTGAAATTGAACTTTAAAATTTTATTTCAAGAAAATACTGGCATAAAGAAAATTTTTTGCGAAAACCGCAAACGAATCGACCAATTTTTCCATGTTTTATAATCATTTGAAATTTCGGACCCTAAACTTTAATGCCCCCTATCTCCTTGGGAATACGTCTGGGACCCTTAGTCTCCTATTTAATATTATTTGTCTTTAAGTGTACTATAACCCCTTAAAGTTCTGCCCATCTTTTATGAATCACCCTGTATATTTAATTATTTAAAGTCAAATGGGTAAAATAAATTTAATATTTTCTTTTAATCATTGAAAAAAAATTAAATTTCATGGATTTGGAGTTGATGTTCTACTATAAATGCAGTTAGTTATACTAAGTTTAATTAATAAATATAACAGAGTTTAATTAATAAAGAATTGTTATATGCTATATAATTTTAAACATAATACTTATCCCAAGAAATACATGCTATTAATATCCAATTTTATTTATTTATTTTACATAAAACCTTAGGTTTTGATGAATGCTTAGCTGAAAATCTGATGTATGATGTACCTCTTCCCATTAAAGTTGACAAGAATATGAAATAATCTGTACTGAGGTATACATCAAACTGAGATAACTTTTAATATTAATATATTTTTTGAAATTGTTATATATATGTGTAAGAAAAATATATACTGTTACTTTCTTGTACTTTTGAAAAATAGTGAAGAAGGAAATGTTTTTCTAACTTAATTTTATTTATTTATTATTATTATATAATTATACCTCAACCCTGCATCTATTGCTGTCTTACACAACTTTGCATTTTTTTTTCTTTTTGTAAATTAGCTTTTAAAGTACACATATATTAAACAAATTACAGAAATTTTATAATCTTCTTCAAATTTTGTTAAAATATCAATCAACGTGTGAGAATTACTTTTTAATAAATGTGAAAATAAATAAAGTTCATGAAATCATCTTTTCAAAAATATATTCGAAATTTAGTACTATTATTACAAAATTTGAATGACTTTGTTACTAATTATTTATGCATTTCCAATATTAAAATATCAAGGCAAAAACTGAATAATAAATACATGGTAGAATTTAATTATTAAAGTTTTTTAATATAGCATATTTTATAGTAACAATAATCTAAAAGTTAAAATATCAGTGAAAATCTTTTTTACTACAGTTACAAAATCAACTTCATACCTACATGAATAAAATTTTCAGACAAAAAAAAAATATCTATGAATGTTTTATAAGCATCTTTGATTAAAGTTGGTTGCTTGCTGATTAACTTTATTTTAGGTACCTTTCTTTACAAAAAGCTACCTATTGCAGCCATTCGGAGGAAAGCGATTTCAAAAAATTTTGGTATATTTTCATCGATCATGACCCCCAGACCCCGAAACCACCCTCCGTTCAAAATTGATATATATATATATATATATATATATATATATATTACCATTAATTAAACATAACCTGCCACCGTCAATTATTATGAATTAAAGCTGTAAGTATTAAAAAATATTATAAGAATTATTATGGAAGAAAAAAGAAAAAAGTGGACACCGACAAAAATTGAAAAGCTTATACATTGAATTACGTTATCGAGGGCACAGAATTCAATGATATAAGCAAAATGGTTGTTTTCTGTTGGAAAAATAAGCTAAAGCTAAAATTAATTTTCCCCTGTGCCCGAACAACCACTAAAATCAAGTGAATTGATTAAAAATGAAAGCAGAATAGAAACAAATAATATGAAATGGAAGAATCAATAAAACGTATTTAAATATTTATAGGATATAAAATAGAAATAATAAACACCATACCGATTAATATTTCAGTATTTTACAAAAAATATATATATATATATATATCTGACCTATGTCACACTGTAACTCTCGCATTTATGAACCGATTTGGATGTAATTCGGTGTGTACATAGTACATACCAATGTCTCGACCGAGTTCGTTGGCCAGCTTCATCCGCCATTTTGTTTCAAAATGGCGGCCATTTAAAATTTTTAAAAAAATTTAAAATTTGAAATGTGGTACCAAAAAATTGAAAATGGAAAAATATTTTTTTCTTATGTATTTGACCTTTATACAAAGACTCCGTAGCAGTTTTTGTTTCGTCTATATCTTAAAAAATGGCTGAGTTATAGCATTTTGAATTTCTAGCGAAGCTGACATTTTGAAACGTCCTGAATTTTATCACGCGATAAAAGGCGTATTTATGAATCGATTTGGATGTAACTTCGTTTATACATAGTACAGACCAATATCTCGAACGAGTTCGTTGGCCAGCTACATCCGCCATCTTGTTTAAAAATGGCGGCCATTTAAAATTTTAAGAAAAATTTTAATTTGAAATGTGGTAGCAAAAAATTGAAAATTGAAAAAATATTTTTTTCTTATGTATTTGACCTTTATACAAAGACTCCGTAGCAGTTTTTGTTTCGTCTATATCTTAAAAAATGGCTGAGTTATAGCATTTTGAATTTCTAGCGAAGCTGACATTTTGAAACGTCCTGAATTTTATCACGCGATAAAAGGCGTATTTATGAATCGATTTGGATGTAACTTCGTTTATACATAGTACAGACCAATATCTCGAACGAGTTCGTTGGCCAGCTACATCCGCCATCTTGTTTAAAAATGACGGCCATTTAAAATTTTAAGAAAAATTTTAATTTGAAATGTGGTAGCAAAAAATTGAAAATTGAAAAAATATTTTTTTCTTATGTGTTTGACCTTGATAAAAGATTCGGGAGCAGTTTTTAATTCGTCTATATCTTAAAAAATGGCTGAAATGGCATTTTGAATTTCTAGCGTGGTTGACATTTTGAAACGTCCTGATTTTTGACACGTGATAACAGACGTATTTATGAACCGATTTGGATGTACCTTGGTGTGTACATAGTACATACAAATAACTCAACCGAGTTCGTTGACCAGCTTCATTCGCCATCTTGTTTCAAAATGGTGGCTATTTAAAAAAATTAAAAAAAAAATAAATTTTAAATGAGATACCAAAAAATTGAAAAATGAAAAAGATTTTTCTTGTATGTGTTTGACCTTAATACAAAGATTCCGGAACAGGTTTTGTTTCGTCTACATCTAAAAAAATGGCTGAGTTATAACATTTTGAATTTCTATTGTGGCTGACATTTTAAAACGACCTGATTTTTGTCACGCGATAACAGGCGTATTTATGAACCGATTTGAATGTAACTTGGTCTGTACATAGTACATACCAATGTCTCGACCGAGTTCGTTGGCCAGTTTCATTCGCCATCTTGTTTCAAAAGGGTTGCCATTTTTTAAAAAAAAGTAATTTAAAATTTAAAATGAGGTATTAAAAAATTGGAAAATGAAAAATATTTTTTTTATGTGTTTGGCCTTGATACAAAGATTCTGGAGCAGTTTTTGTTTCTGAAAATTTGTTCTTTTGTTTATATCTTAAAAAGTGGTTGAATTATAGCACTTTGAATTTCTATCATGGCTAACACTTTGAAACGATCTTGTATTTGTCACGCGATACCACACTTATTCGCCTATTTCGATGGAAGAAGGCATGTGGATAGTATACATCAATACCTCGATCAAGTTCGCTGGCCAGCTTCATCAGCCATCTTGTTTCAAAATGGCGGCCATTAAATTAAAAAAAAATTATATTTAAAGTGAGGTGCAAAAAAATTAGAAATTGAAAAAGGTTTCTTTCTTAAGTATTTTACCTTGATATAAGGATTGAGGAGCATTTTTTGTTTGTCTTTATCTTAAAAAATGGCTCAGATATAGCAGTTTCAATTTCTAAAGTGGGTGACATTTTGAAAAATCTGATTTTTTGCCTGCGACAGCACTCGTATATATCAACCGATTCCGATATGAGTGAGCATGTGCACAGCAATTACTAATGTCTCGACCAAGTTCACTGGTTAGCCTCATCTACCATGTTGTCTTAAAATGGCAGGCACTTTAACAAATCGCCGAATTTGGCAGCCAAATATAAGTGACTTTAAATAAAAGCAGCTTGGATAAAGCTGACTAATTTCGCGAAATTCTCATTCATAATGATTTAGTATTGATAAAAATTAGTATTGAATCTCCTACATTCGGTTTCCACTTAATTGAGCTTCGTGTGTTTGAATAATATAAGTTGGCTTTTTAAAAATAAGGAATATGAAAGCTACCTCTTCCTCCCGGCACTGGCCGGAAGGACTTTTTGTGGTTTATATTCTTTGAAAATTGCTTTTTATGAAAGTTTTACTACCCTTTTTGGGAGAAATTTTTTTAAATGTTTATTTATTAAGAATGTGAAACTTTTATTCATGTGCTCTATACATTAATGACACACATATAAATATACATAAATTAAATTTTGATTGCTGTAAAAGTAGAAAGTTTGAACTTTAAAACAGTATTTAAAGAATAATAACAATAATTCTTCTTGATTTTATAGAAATTGTTTAAGTAATATCAAAAGCAGACAAATGACTTACTTGTGTAATAAATTGCATAGTAAAACAGACGAGTAAAGTTCAATGGGAGTTTTTAAAAAAGCTATTCATTTTAATTTGTTTACAGTTGAAAATATGCTTTTTACATTAGATTTATAATATATATATATAAAAAAGAAGGTATAAAGGTTTTTAAAAGAATGTATAACTTTTTTAAAATTTTCAACCACTATGTTAATAAGATGCATGATAAATAAATATTAATTGATGTTCCTGTAAAAATAAAAGAAAAAAGGAATGTTAATTATGGTGTATTACACTGCTCAAAACAATTAAAGGATATTGCAGTTTTAGGTGGATTTTGTATCTGGTAAACTGTTTAGCTGATTGATACATGGTCGACAGACATAGTAGGTTATATGAGAATAAATTACACATGTTTGGCAGAAAAAAAATGCATTTTATTGCGCATTTGTGTACTAAAGGAAAAAAACACAATTTGTGCATATGAGAAAAAAAAGAATGAGAAAAGGTGTTTTCTTCAAAGAAAATCATTTTCACTAGGGGGTATGGTTTCCACGGGCGGCCAGCAACGTTGAACACCTTTGAGGCATGGACTCAATGAGGCTATTAATGACGAGTTGGGGTATTCTGCCCCACTCTTCCAGAAGAGCTCTTTCCAGTTCTTGGAGAGTTTGTGGGGATTGTTGGCGGCCAGAAACTCGTCTTCCTAGAGCGTCCCAAACGTGCTCGATTGGATTCATGTCTGGAGAACACGCTGGCCATTCCATTCGAACGATTCCTTCCTCGAAAAGGAAATCCTCCACCAGGTTTGCACGATGTGGCCTGCAGTTATCGTCCATTAAAATGAAGTTATCTCTGACTGCTGCAGCGTAAGGGACTACAATAGGTCTGAGGATCTCATCCCTATATCGGCGACCAGTCAGAGCTCCATCTCGAATGATGTAGAGGTTAGTGCGCCCGTCAATGGAGATGCCACCATACACCAACTCTCCTCCACCGCCAAATCTGACACTTTCGTGCACGAACGCAGGATTATTCCTACTGCTACGGTCCCTCCAGATGAAAATACGCCTATTATCCGGATGCACAGAAAAACGGGACTCGTCAGAAAACAGAATATTGTTCCATTCATTTCTCCTCCAGTTGACATGCTCGGTTGCCCACTCCCTGCGGTCGCGACGATGCCTTGATGTTAATCTAACACATACCATTGGTCGGCGAGCATACAGACCTACAGCATGGAGCCGGTTTCGGACAGTCTGAGTTGAAATCGTGGTCCCTGTAGCCGAGCGAAGGTGTTGTTGGAGAAGAGTAGCGTTCATGGTTCGGTGTCTCCGAGCTGTTAACGCTAAATACCGATCTTCATTGGGCGTTGTTGCCCGTCTACGACCTTGCCCTGGTCTTCGGCCTGCACATCCACTCTCCAAAAAACGGTTCCAGATCCTAGAAATGACACTTTGTGACACTCCAGTGGCTTGCGCTACTTCGTCTTGAGTTTGGCCCCCTTCTAACCTACCAACAATTCTCAAAGCTTCTGAATCTGTCAAATGACTTCGCTGAGACATCGTACTCATCGAAACAAAGCAATCACTGAATGCCGATCATCCTTGTCTTCATTCTCTTTTATCCAGTTGAAAGTCAAATTTCATTCGCTGCCGCTGAAGCGACGTTTTTGACGTCGAACTCAAATTTTGCATACTCCACAGTTTGAAAACCAGAAAAATTTGCATTTGTGATTCTCTTCTTCTATTTTCGGCAAAAAAAATTTCGTTTATATCTTTATTTTATATAAAACTTCAAATATCCTTTAATTGTTTTGAGCAGTGTACTATAGTGATTGAAAGCTTTAAAAATTAAACTTGCAGGCAGTTTATTTCATGAAGATATATTTTGGCAGATTTAGATTTTTCTTTACTCTTGATTTTTCATAGAATTTTCTAATTTAACATAAAGGCAATAATAATAGTAATAATGGTTTAAAAAAATAGAAATAATAATTTTTATTTTCACCAGTGTTGACAAAAACTTATTATTTTTTTCTTTTGAAAATAAATATTAAAAATGAAATACATTTCTTTATTATCGTAAAAAGGAAGCATTTGAAGAGTATTTATTATTAAGATATATTACAAAGAATTAATTTCAAATGCTTCTCTTTTTTTTTTTTGAGAGAGAGAGGGGGGTGTGTGTGGGGAGGGGGCATATCATTTACATTTATTTTCTCCTTTTTTTATGTACTGTTTTTGAAAACATGTAGCAAAATACTTAGTTTGTTAGGAAAGGGCGTGATATTTTTTGTCAACACTCTTAATCTTATTTAAACATTGTTTAAACAACTGTTTATATTGCCAGTCTTACCTTAATAACTGTGAATAGTTTTTTTTCTTTAGTCTTTTCTAAATTATTTACATTATCTCAATATATCAATTGCACGATTGATTAAATCTGTACTTGTTTACATTCCTGTTACCCATTTACAAGAAACAAATTCTATCTTCAATCAATGTGATTTAACACCAATAATGTATTAAGATAAGCATAACATCATGTTCAATCAACTGTATTACTACATGTCACATACAACATACACGTTTCAACTTTATTTATTTTATGGATAAGTCAGTTTAGCTTTTATAACGAAGAATATATGTTAATTGCTGAAAATAATGACTTAGGAAATGTATTAAAATGAAAAGTTAGGATATAAAATAAGGATATGCTCTTATTAATGTACTTAAAAAAATAATAAAAGCATGAACTACTGTAAAATATTATATTTTGCTTATGAAAGGTAATATAAAAATTACATTACCAGTGAAAACAAATAATAACATTGTAAGCTTTTGCTGATTATCTCTGCATAAAGGTAAACAGCTCTGATATTTAATATAAAGTTGAATTTTTGGGGTGATTTTATTAAAGCTATTTCTTTTATTTTTACCAGTTGAAAATATCCCCTTTTAATTAGATTTATATGTATAAAGTAAAAATAAGTTGCATAATGAGTTTTTTGGCTTTCAGAACTATCAATCACTAACTTAATAAGATGAAAAGGAATGAAAAAGCATTTGTTTATAGAAATCTAACTTGCAAGCATTTTATTTCTTGCAAATGTATTCAGTACTTTATTCCTTGATTTTTCACAGAAATCTTAAACATAATAATTTATATTTTCGTCACAATGTTTAGCGAAAAAAAAAAAAAAAAAAAAGACATAACTTTACTCATTTCACTTGACTTATGAATATAAGGGGAGTAGTGTAGTTACGCTGGTCTCCGCCAAGCTTGGCGATGAAACAGGTTTAAGAAAGAGATAAAGTCTTGGGGATGGTCAGAGCGATAACTTGCTTTGGATGGTTGAATAATGGTAGCCAATAAGTACGCCAATAGATACGTCATTGTGTCTGTAAGGAGTAGGAGGGTGGGAAAAGCAAACATATGTTGTACAAATCAAGCATGAGGGATGTGATTAGTGACAACGATAAATAAGAAACATGAATTACAATCCATTAGATAGGCAGTTTTTTAACAACGAAAAGTTTTATTATGACAAGAATTTCATTTACTTTATTTTTAAAATTAAATGTTAGACAAGACTTTCATTTACTTTATTTTTAAAATTAAATGTTAGACAAGAATTTCATTTACTTTATTTTTAAAATTAAATGTTAAAACGTAATTTAAAATGATCAAAATGTGCTATGGTTTCATTTCAAGCAATCGATATTCTGAAACAATTTTCATTTTGTTTATTGAAATAATCTGTTCCAACTCAACTCATATAATTCTCATTAATTCATATAATTTTAACTCATATAATTTTTAAATTATATAATGAAATATGGAAAATGGGTGATTGAATCACAGTTTTTTTTTTTTTTTAATCTATACTAGTAATAAAAGAAAGTCGTTTTTCTGTCTGTGTGTGTGGGATGGCTAGCGAAATCTACCGCACCTGATGAACCCGAAGCTCAGATTTTTAAATTTTGAAGACCGGGCCCCCTAGGGCCCTTTAAGTTTTATGCCTTAAATTGTTAAAAACTTGTCTTTTTTCGATATTCGTCGTTTTGGGTGCCCTTTCTTCGTTTAGTTATTCCTTTACTTCTACATTTCATTTAAGACCCTGCAGGGGTGATTGTGTTCCGGGTGTACCCCGTATTTCTCGATCGATCCTTCCGGATTTATGAGATCGATATGTTTAGTGGAAAATTTGGACATTAAAAAAATATCGCGAATTTCGACAAATGGTCGCCGAAAAAAATCAACTCCTCAATCGTTCGGTGAAAAAAATCGACAATTTCGTCAAAATCTCAAGATAAGCCCAAATTACGTCAACTGATCGCGAAATAAACACAAATTACGTCAAAGGAAGGCGAAAAAAAGCGCGAATTTCGAAAGGATCACGAAAAAGCAAGATTTTCGTCAAAGGAGCGTGGGAAAAACTGAAATATCGTCAAAGGATCGCGGGAAAAACGTAAATTTCGTTAAAGGATCACAAAAAAAAAATGAATTCCTTTAAAGAATCGCGTGAAAACGTGAATTTCGTCAAATAACGGCAGAAAAAATTCATAATTAGAACCGGGAAGGATTTTCCCCATCGCGGAAAAAACGCGATTTTCGTCAAAGGATCGCGGAAAAAAAACAGAAATATCTTCAAAGAATCGCGGGAAAAGCGCAAATTTCGTTAAAGAATCACGGAAAAAACGTGTATTTCTTTTAAAAAAATCACGAAAAAACACGAATTTTGTCAAAGAATCTCAAAATAAAACAAATTTCGTCTAATGATCGCGAAATAAACACAAATTTCGTCAAAAGATCGGGAGAAAAAAGAAATGTCGTCAGAGGATCGCGGGAAAACGCAAATTTCGTTAAAGGATCACGAAAAAAAAATTTTCTTTAAAGAATCGCGGAAAAATCACGAATTTCATCAAACGACCGTAGAAAAACACATAATTAAAACCGGGAGGGATCACCCACCACCACCCGTTAATCGCGGGGAAAACGCGCTTTTCGTCAAAGGATTGATGGGAAAACGGAAATATCGTCAAATGAGCGCAGGAAAAACGCGATTTTCGTCAAAGGAACGATGGAAAAAGGGAGATATCGCCATGATCGCAGAAAAACGCAAATTTTGTTAAAGGATCACGGGAAAAAACATGAATTTATTTAAAGAATCATGAAAAGAACGCAAATTTCGTGAAAGGATCGCAGAAAAAACACATAATTAGAACCAGGAGTGATTCCACCCCCCCCCCCACCCCCCCTTCTGCTGTAACCTTTCATACAAGTTGCTGTGAATTTCAGATACATTTTTTTTTTTTTTTTTTACTCAGAATCACCCGCTTCTGGTATTGTGTCATCCATCTCAATCTCAGTACAAAAATTTCATATGTGTAATGTGTAATACCCAGGAAGAAAGATTTTTTTTCTTTTATTTAGCCACTTTGAAGTAAAATTGGATTGATGTTGACATTTTTTCACTGCTTTCAAATATCTAGGTGTCATATATATGACTTGCATTAAATCTACTAATAAGATATCCTACTCTTAACAGTTAATTTGTGTTTGTTTCATGAGTACTTGGAATAAATTTATTTACTGATTATAGAATTGGAACTTTGCATATTTAGCAAAATTGCACTCTCCATTTGATGGAGTCATTTAGCCAGAGGTGATTCTGTTCTGAAAAATTAAGGCAGTCATTTCCGAAAATTAAAAAAATAAAATCGGTCGTAAATCCAAAAATTTGGACATAAAATATATCGCGAATTTTGATAAATGATCGCTGAAAAAGATCAATTTCGTCAATCGTGCGAAGAAAAATCGGCAATTTCGTCAAAGGATTGCGGTAAAACGTGAATTTCGTCAGAGGATCGCGAAAATAACGCAAATTTCGTTAAAGGATCGCGAATTTCGTCCAGGGATCACGAAAAGAAGCAAGCTAATTTCGTCAAAGAATCGCGGAAAAAAAGACAAATTTCGTAAAGGATCGTGAAAAAACTTCAATTTTTGTCAAAAGATCGCGAAAAACGACAAATTTCGTCAAAATATCGCGAAAAAACGGCAAATTTCGTCAGAAGATCGCGAAAAAACGACAAATTTCGTGTAAAGATCGCGAAAAAACGGCAAATTTTGCCAAAGGGGCACGAAAAAACACGTAGTTAGTGCCGTAGTGGATTCCCTTCCCTCTCCCCCTCTGTTGTGACCTTTCAGAAAGTTTGCTGTGGATTTCAGAATTTTTTTTTCTTTTTTGCACAGAATCACCCCTACATTTAGCTTTCAGTGAAATTAATGTAAGTTTACCAAATTGTTTTTCTGCAAATGCATATTTCAAAAAACAATAGCAGAAATATGTCATTTGATTGTTATGCTGTTGCTATGTAAATTAATATTGGTATATTTTGCATTGATAATTTTCAGGGTTTTTCACTTTGTATCAGTTAATTTTCAGTGTTTTTCACTCTGAGTCACAATCACCCCTGACCCTGGGGCCCAGTCGCTCTCAATTCATATCTATAAAGTTAAGTCCTCTCCCCAGGCCGACACCCTCATATTTTTATTTGGGCCCTAGGGCTCTTTTTAAGCCCCCCCCCCTTTTTGGCGCATTTCTTTAAAATGTTATTCTAATGATTAATTCATACCATATGCTTGATTTAGACTAGTTGAAGATCTAAAGCGCTACGTGCTAGAACATTTTTAACTAGTTTTCATCTTAGAACCCTGCTCTCAACTATTAACTCTTCCTTTAAAAATGGACCATTTCACTTGCTTCTTTTTTTCTAACTTCGAAGTCCTTCAGCTGCTCATGAACGATAAAAAAAATTCTCAGACCTCAGCTACCACCTATCTCCTACTTGGGGGCTATGTTGCATCTGCTTTAAGAATGATCCGATTATCTTGGCAGTTTTCTCTAACATAGTTCTAATGTCATCCGGCAACTTTATAAATTTCCTAAGATTCCTGCTACCACCTTTTTAGAATATTAATCTTCTTTTACGGCATGGACTTACGTTTACTTTGTAAATTAAATATTGCGTTAATGTTAAAGGTAATTCGTTAAATTTACAGAGGAAAAAGAAAAGGTTCTCGAAAAAGCTAAACTGTACTTAAAACAAGAAACTTTCTGAAACATTCACAGACTCATTTTTCAAAGCAAAAGCATGAAATTGACAATCATAAACTACTAAAATTACTTAAAATCGAATGGTTTTTTTTAATTTTCTATAAATGTATATTACATTTTAAGTTGTAAGCAATTGTTGTCTCCTGACGATAATTCTGATACTTGCGTCTGAAAATTCAGTTTTTAATGCCAACTTTGACTGCATTTTCTGAAAATCCCGTGCCTTTATCGAAAAATGGAAAACGCTATTCGATTACGAATGCAGCTGTCAGTATTATGCGTTTTCGAATTAAAATAAATTGAGCATAAAAAAAGATGAGTCAAACTTTAAAAGGTGGTAGATCACACCACAATTGACAATTCTTCCATAATTTTAGGAAACCAGGTCACAATCCATTTTTTCAGTTAAAGAAATAGGCAGAATCCGAATATTTATTTAGAAGTTAATAAAGATGATATTTTAACGAAAAGTTCAGCAGATTTACATTTCTTTATGCGGTATACGATATCATATAAAGGGATAGATGCGCGCAATAAATCAGTCAAATGACAGCGTATAGAATGTTAAGTTACATTCTGAAATATGGAGCACCTAATTCGGCACTATTTCGACGTGGATGATGATAACTTTCACCAGTTGTCGTCATATTGTTACATTTGACGCTAAGCAAGTTAAGTCCCAGCAAAATCATCGTTAGTATAGATTCTTTATTTTAAACGTGTTCATCTTTAAAGGAGAAAAAACACTGGAATCCGTATTCATTTTGACGGGGACAGTGGGAACTGTTCATGTTAAAAATAATTCACGTTAGCGAGGTTCGAATGTAATAATAATAATAATTTTTAGACTTTCTGAATCAAACTTATCAACTTACGATTTTTTATGTCATGATCAGTGGCATTAGTATTTTCAGATATTAATAGAATAAACAAAGAAAAAATAATGATAATAAGTAAATAACAAGATCTTTGTCAAGATACACCTAAAATTAGAAAATAGCGCAGTTTGTTACTTTTTTTTATGTTAAAAATGCAATTGATTGAAGTCGAATTTTTTGCAATTTTTGGTTGAGGATGATGTCATTTTTAGATATGTTATTCTAAACATTTAAACTAAATAAAATAAATTAAAATAAACATTTCTATAAGAAACTAGAATCACGGAAAAAAGCGCACACGGGAAAAAACAAACCGCATAAAAGACCACTGGAAGTACTGCAATTATTAAGTTGTATTATTTATTTATTTATTTATTGCGTGTTAATTTTTGTCAATTGCTTAGAATTTTAAAAATTAATTAAACGTTAAAAAAGAAGTTTTTTAGGAAGGAATTTAGGTATGTTGGCAATCTTTTTCCAAATTTTCGCTTGAAATTAAAATAACCGGTCAAGTGCAGAATTATCAGATTTGCTTTAATTTAGTATAATGGTTTATTCTGATAAGGCGCTTCCCTGATTATTTACCGTTTTGCTCAAAAAGAGTGAGTTCTATTTTATGAATACTAGACATAAATAAGAGTATAATATATAATTAGTGTGAATAGCCTGTGAGCTCAATGCCATCAATTTAATTGGGGCCTTTTCTATTTTAGTTTATTATCTGATTTTTTATAGTGTAAAAGGATATGGGAGAAAACAGACTTATGAGTGTTACAGAAAACTATGTTTTCAAATTGTGAGATTTGGTCAAAAAAGGGGAAAAAAAAAAAACAAACAGAATATGGTCATTTTTATCTGGGAAAATTTCTTCTGCTTTATTTTTCAAAGCGAGAAGAAGTGCTTTCTGTTTGGTGGTTGTTATTGTTGTGGTGGTGGTTTGTGTGTGTGTGTGTGTGTGAGGTGATCAAGGATATGTTAAAAATGAAGTATATTTTACAGCTTCTTTCAATTCGCTACGAGGATAGCTTTTATGAGGACCCCAGAGGCCAAGTGGCATAAGTGACAAAATTGAAAAAACTGAGCTAAGTGCACAGGCTATCTAGAAATAAGGCTATTTTTTGGAGGTACAGTCGAACCGCGTTAACGCGAACACTCAAGGGGAAACTTTTTTGTTCATGTTAAAAGTAGTTTGATCAGAAACAGTTTATGCTAAAAGTAACTCGCGTTAAGCGTGTTCGTGTTAACGAGGTTTGACTACAAATAAATATAAGTGATTTTCCAATTGTGTGCTGCGTTCTAGAGGTCAACTACTTAAGGGGATTCTTCACTCACTTGAAAACACCAGCTCCGTAATGTTAAACCTATGGACAGGTTATTTTCGAATTTCTCGTTTAAATTTGAATATTTTTAAACGATTTTGCATAGGTTAGTTGAGCTCGATCTCTAATAGGAGCATTTTGTTCTTTTTCGATTTTGAGTGCAGATTTTTTAAATAAAAGTACTTTCACTTTCGAAACCGGTTCCGAAAGTTAAAGTACTTTTATTAAAAAAAATTGCAACGAAAATCGAAAAAGTACAAAATAGCAATATTACAGATAGATCTCAGCTATCCTATGCCCCCCCCCCCCCTCCCAAAAAAATAGTTTAAAAATATTTAAATGTTAACGAGAAATTTAAAAATAACCTACCCATAGATTTAACACTACGGAGCTGGTGTGTTCAAGTGAGTGAAGAACCCGTTAAATAACTACTTAACCTCTTTAATCTGTCATTAAATTAAAAAAAAAAAATCCATTCCACTTTTTCTTTCACAGTAATTGAAATAACAATTCAAAGACCGCCGTGAAATAAGCAACAGTTTTTATTTTAATTCAGTCAGTTACTATTGATGATCAACTTTGAACTCAATTTACTCCAAATCAAAATTTTGTCACTTGTATCCCTTGCCTTCTGGGATACTGATATATAAAAGCACTGCTGCTTTTATATATTTTTTTGAAGTTGGATAAAGAATAACGTTTGAGTGTGTGCAGGGCCGGTGAGAGGGGGGCACATGGGGCAACTGCCCAGGGGCCCGGGACCAAAGAGGCCCGGTTTCAGATGGAACGAGTACAGGAATTTTATACTGTTCCAAATCTTAACTTGCTCATATTGTTTTCTTTTACAATCTGTGAAAAAGAAAAAAAAAAAAAAAAAAAAAAAAACATTTCCCAGTAGCGTGTTTTAGAAGATTTCCAACAAAATCACAGGAAGCTCCCTACTGAGAGGGCTGAAAGCTGTGCAATAGTTGATGATGTGACTACTAATGTTACCATAGTACAAATAACAGGGAACTTCCTGTCTTCCTAAAAAATGACCAGATTGTAGGGTCATGCTTACGCCTTGAGGGCATTAGTTTTTATCTCCTCTTATCTCTCTCCCTCTGTGGGTATTGCCGTTTTATCAGGTAGAAAGCTTTCGGCAACTGTCTAATTGGGATTTTTTTTTTCTAAGTTGATGATACATAATGCTTGCAGGGACCGATTTAAAAATTTGGTTCCCTGGGCACAGATGCTTTACAGACGGGCCCTTGAACCGCTGCTTGCAGGGGGCTTGAGTAAAAAAAGAATAGATATATTGAAAACGGTACTTACTACGATAACCACTATTGACTTTAATAATTGCTTTAAACTATCTATTAAAAAATTTAATTTGATAATCATTGTTTTTAAATAATTATTCAATAATTATGAAATTTAAATGAGAAGTAGTAGTGCGTAGAAGTGCCCGATATGTCCAAGCAGCATAAGGTAGGTTAGGGACTTGACACCTCTTCCGTCAAAATAGGTGGAAAAGGTCATCCCCGTTGTCTATAAAAGATAAAGTTTGAGAAAAAAGTTATTTTTTTGCAGTTTTTTGTTGTTGTTTAATTCAGAGTCAAAATTTTTACGCAATAGACTTAAAACTTCTTTTCAAAATAAAAAATAAAGACACCTATTGATTTCCTGTGATTAAAGGATATATTGTTCAAAGTATTTTTCTCAGATTCAAAGGCACCTGTTTGTCTTGCGATTGGCGTGCTGGTTACTGAACAAGAGTTTGCTTGTTTCGAACCCACCCAGGTATGGATGTGTGTTGTGGGCCAGATTCCATTTTAAACTGAAGTCCCGGTCTGTTTAGCTCATATGTGCAAGAGATGACCGTAGCATCCCTAACCAATAAAACCAGTTCCAGATTCTCTGAGGATTACTTTCATAATTATACTTAAAACTGCATATTGAACCGAACCTCTTGCATAAAAATTTTTTTCTTTAAAATCTTTAATTTTTACAATTACGTGTAAACCTTTTTCGTTTTGTTGCTTGGACTGAATAAGTCACTGATAAAATCTCGTGCATTACAAGAGGCTTGTGCAAAGGCTATTTTGTTCCAGAATAATGGGTGACATTGCTAACAAATTCCGCGCTAAAATAATTTGCAGATTACTTTTCGAAAATTACGCTGTGAAATGTAATAACCGTGCCCACCCTGAGTATGCCATACCCAGCGCGTGTAATCCCGGGTTAACTCTTTTGCAACAAGCGTTATTTAAAGAACTTTTAATCTCTTATCACCGATAATTCACAAAAGATTTTTTTTCCCAAATTAATTGCAGAAATTCTGCGATTGAAAAAAAAAAAAATTCTATTCAAATTTGTTATTATTAGTTCTAATCAAGGATTCTGCGAACCATTCATATCACAAATATACGTGAAACTCGTAGCGAAATGGTTAATCTGTCATGCATGACAACCTCATAGGAATTTGTATTGAAAAGCTGTACCCCACCTCCTCTCCCAGTGAACTATGCTTATGTTATTTTTATTTCTCTAATAGCACACCCGCCCGGCGTTAAACGGGCCATAACATTACGGACGATAATATTAATTATCTCAAATTTGTAGATATATATGTAACCTGATTTTGTAAGAATTTATACTTGTAAATGAAAATTTTTCAAACGAGTCTCGTATCGAGACTTCCGCATTATTTATATTTTTTTTAAACAGAATGTCTCGTTATAAAGTAAAATGTATACGTTCCTTACGGCTCCAGTTCCATAAGCCGAAGACACCCGCGAAGTAATGCTAAACCTATGGGGAGGTATTTTCTAATATCTCGTTTGCTTTTCGACGTTTTTAAATATTTTTGCATTGAATAGCTGAGGTCGATCTCTATATCGCCTTTTTTTTTTATTTTTTCGATTTTGGTTACAAATATTTTTTATAAAGTAGTTTTACTTTCGAAATGTTTCCGAAAATGAAAGTGTCATCATAAAAAATATCTGCAACCAAAATCGAAAAAGTAAAAAAGGGGCAATGCAGAGATCGACCTCAGCTATTTAATGCTAAAAAAAGAAAAATAAAATATGTAGAGAGACAAACGGGATATTAGCAAATAATCTCCCCATAGGTTTAGCATTAGTTTGCGAGTGTCTTCGCCTGCAAGGATAGGAACCTTAAGTGGGTTTTATATGCTTTTGAGGGAAAATAAACTAATTCAGAATTTTAAAGTGTGCGGGATTTTTTTTTTTTTTCGGTTCATGGTCTAGCATGGCTGAAAAGGCTGAATACAGAATAGATACCGAATATTCGGTACATCCATATTAGCTATTATATATAATCTATATTGTATCTTCGAAAAATTAAAAGTTTCTTGAAAAACTATTTTAAAAAAATGCGGAAAAAAATCCTTAAGGGTGTTTTCAAATCAAAAGAGCTACTTTCTGGGACATTTCTGAATTCATTTTTGTTCGGAAATTGGCAGGTATTGTTATTCAGAAACTATGTAGTCGAAAGACGTTTTCCATTTTCTGGTAAACGCAAAAGATTTTTCAGAAAATATTGTCAAAGTCGTTATAATATAAATCGTTTATTCGTCGAATATTAGTCGTTATAAATATTGTCAAATATTGTCGTTTTGAACCGAATTCCAGACACGGCAGGTCGAGAAAGGCAAAAAACTTGTCGTCATGTGACCCCAATCGCTTATAACGCGATAAGTAATTTTATCAAAAAATGTAAAACTAGTTTCCATTGTATTCCGCTTCAACAGTCAGGCCTGCCAATATGCTTAAAAATGAGACAGAAAATGTGGCAGAAAATTTTCGTTGTTTAGTAGGAAGCTCGAGAACCGCTTTAAAGAAAAATAATAACTAGAGAACAGGAATTCTGCTTTTTCAGAATTTAGTGTCGCCTCCGGCATTTCCATTGCTTCATTTTCTTCTGATGGACTGATGGCTTCTATTATTATGAAACAGCCATTATAAATGAAGTGATAAGTGTAAGTGAAGATGAAAGAGCAGCCGTAAAAAGCTAGAACTCTGATTTTCTGGTCAGAATATGGGAAAAAATGGCCATAATTTTTTTTTTTTACGGCTGCTCTTTCATCTTCACCTAACACTTCATTTGTAATGGCTGTTTCCTAATAATAGAAGCCACCAGTCCATCAGAAGAAAATAACTCGGTTAAGCGGGTCTCTACTGCAGTACAAAACATATTTCAATTTTAAGACTTAAAGCACACGTTTTAGTTTATGTAATATGACGTCATTCGCATCCGCTTAAGAATTCCACATTGACGATCTAATCTTAAACACCAACAGTAAAGCATGCATAGAACATCACTGTCGCGAAATAAGGCACAAATGCAGCAAAAAGATTCCATCAATAATTCAAGAAAATCGAAAAATAGGGCTATCTAATGATTCATAGATATTTACAATAAAATATAGTATATAATAGCTCCATTGTTTTAACAGAAATCATTAATTTATATATTTTTTTCAAAATAAAACGCATTTTAATTACATTTTCTTTCGGTTGTTACGAGAAAATGGCAACAAAAAGATATAATTACTATTTTTAAACTATTTTTCCTTCTTTCTACAGAAATGGAGTACTACTTCCGTTGCCAATATTAAGCAAATGGCTCCAAAAACTACAAAAAAATTAATATTTCAAACATAAATTAGGCCTCACCAGGCCTAGTTTGGTGACTGGTTTCATTCTTCCAAGTCTTCACGGGCCAAAATTTTCAGTCCCGGTTTTCACCCAACCCGTATGAAAATCATTGTCTCAGCTTGGCCTGGTAGCAAAATACAGCTAAATTAAAATATAGTAATACCTGTGAAAAAGAACCGGCCTATGACGGAATCCTGTTTTAAACTGCAAAATGTGTTGTTCCATGCAAAATTAATATAATAATATGTGAGAAAAGAATATATAATACATTTACACCTATTAAAAAGGGAACTTGTCGATAATGCATTTTTTTTACTTCTGTGCGATTCCGTCTTAGAAGATTTTACTGTATAGCATTTTTTAGATTTTTAAGTCTCCAATACATGAAATATGGATTAACAAAATTAATGATAATCGAAACATTTGCATATAACAAATAGAGATTTATTAAGAAAAAATAAATATCGCAGCCTACGGCATTTCTATAAAAATGAAGATTACAAAAAAAAAAAAAAAAAAAAAAAAAAAGAATGAAAAAAGCCAATATTAATTATTTTTGATCAGAATTCCTCATACAGGCAAATTTTTAACCAAATCGACGTAAAAATCAATGTTTTGTAAAAATTTACTGGGGCCGTGCCAGGCTCGAGTCGAGATTTTCATTTTTTCCGGGCCAGGATGGTCTCAGGCTGAACTTTTAGCTGCTATAACGCCGGACCAGGCCAATAATTTTTTTCGACAGGTCTGGCCGAGTTCAGGGATACCTTTTATAATGGGCCGGGTCGATTTTTTTTCTACGGGTCGGCCTGTCCCGGGCCTGAAAATGTCTTTCTAACTTAAAATTTAAAAAGTATTGCAAATTTCAAACTTTGAGTTATAAATAAAAGAAAAAAAGATTTTTTTTTTAAATATTTTCTATTGAATTTATTTTTGTTGTAATAATAAATAATCAATCTAAATCTGTCTTTTTACACCTCACCCCAAATTACTGCCTTTACCTTTGCGCCCTCCCCCCTCACTGGAGTATCGAGCACGAAAAGCTTAAACCTTAAGTGATGAGGTGATTTTTATATATATATATATAACGTGGTGAGGTGCTGTGTATGCTACCCCAAAATTTGATTTCTTGTCTTGTGCCAGCGCCGAAACTAGCCTTTTTTGCGCCCGGAGCAAACATTGATTTTGGCGCCCCCCCCCCCCCCATTCCGCAAAGTATATTTACAAAGAGAATTTTACTAATTTTCTAATAGCCGACTTACTTTAAAATTTAAAATATGTAATCATAAAATATGTAATACTGAACTACGTAATCTACAACGACGGATCCAAGGGGGAGGTCACAGTGGGTCATGACTCCCCTCTGAACACCAACAAAAATATTCTAAAGAACATTTTTTAAATGAAATGTACAGTAGAGCCCCGATTATTCGAGTCTCGCTTAACCGAGTTTCCTCTTTAACAGAGTTTTTTTCTTTTGATGGACTGATGGCTTCCATTATTATGAAACAATCATTATAAATGAAGTGTTAGGTGAAGATGAAAGAGCAGTTGTAAAAAGTTGCCATTTTTCCCCCGTTCTGACCAGAAAATCAGAGTTCTAACTTTTTATGGCTGCTTTTTCATCTTCACCTAACACTTTATTTATAATGGCTGTTTCATAATAATGGAAGCTATCAGTCCATCAAAAGAAAATGATCCATTCCAAAGGTATATATATGTACGTTCAATATGTACGTGAAATACTTTTGTTGTTAGAAAGGAAATATTATTTGTGATATCTTAGAATTAACAACAATAGGTGAAAAGATTATCTCAAAATATTAAATAAATGACTCGCGCAAATATATTTTTAAAATTAAACTGTTTTGCATTCTTATTTGGTCATTTTGAATAGGACGCAATTTTCTCCATTTACAATTTTTTATTTAAAAATTTCCTTTCTCTTTTAAAATTCAAGTGTAAATATAGTTCTTATGACGCAATTTTCAATATTTTCCTGCTTTTAACAAGTAATCATTTCATTCTAATTTGAAAGTTTTTTTTTTCGTTTATAATAGCCACGTGTAAATAAATATTCAATTTGGAGGAAATATTGTTATTTGCACTGTTTTTAAAATTGGCAACAATTAATAATACCCTTTTCTAAAATATGTAAAAAATATCCCTCAAAATGATGAAAATTGGAATTTAAAATGGAAATAAATCCTCAAAAAATGAATCAAATTAAAAAAAATAAACGCAATCTGCACACAGGGAACTTCTAATGTATACCTTCAGAAAAAATGATTACCGTATTATATGGAACAAACACCGCACCCGTCGTAAACACCGCACTCCTCAAATTGGCCTGAATAAGCATAAAAATATCGTAATCGTCGCACCCGTTGTAAACGCCGCATCCGTCGGAACGCTACTTTTGTCGACAGCGTCACATTAACCTAACTTTAATTAAAGTTTTCTGAGCAGTGTAGGATGCCTCGTTTTCAATATTTTAAGATGTCTGAAGTTTTATTTAAAATATTTAAATCCGATTTTAACTCCGATTTTTATGAATTTTTAAACTAAGGAAACTCAGTTGGTATTTTAAAAAAATCGTAAACGCCGCACATGGTGTAAACGCCGCTCTTGGAAAAAAATTAACTTTTAAACTCGTAAACGCCGCGACGTTTCTCCCATAAAATACGGTACATTCCTATGTATAGTTTTTGCTCCTATAAAACTTTTTGAATGGAACGATTTTGACCCACTATAACATTAAATATCGCTTAAAATAATTATTCAATTTAAAAACTGTCTGCATCAGCGTGTTTATCAAACATTTCTCTATAATACCACCGATTTTCATATTTTTGTATACAGTAGTTTTCTTAATATTAACAAAGAAGGATTCCCGGCCACAAAATTTCATAAACAGCGGCGGTGACAGCGTTAGTTACCCTTTTTTTTTTTTTTTTAGAATAGGGAAATTCTAATGCAATATTTTGTTTCTTGCTTTTTTTTTTCTTTGTAATTTAAGGGCTCCAAATTATAGAATAAAAATAATGAGTATCAGAATCAGAAACAAGTGCCGTCGCCGGGTCTGCTGGATGTGAGAGAGGGGATCTACCTTGGGTTTCAAAAACAATTCAAGGGCACAATTTTCAAATGCAGATGTTATGTCTGGTTCATTTATTCTTTTTTCTGAGAACGCTCAGATTTTTTCCTGAGAGAGGAAAGACCTGGTCCCTACAGAAGACTAATCAATTTTTCCGTTGACAGCTATTTAGAAACTCTTTGTACAACAGAACTTCAATCTTCCTGCTTGGAAAACGACTTGATGCAATCGGTTTTGGTGAAAAGCACTGCAGAGAACTGCCCTCACAAACAGTCAGAACTTCCTGTTTTCTTAAGAAATTTAGAAAGGACAATACTTTGACGACAGGCCGCCATGAAGCCTCAGGTATAGGCAGGCATGACTGATGAACATATGTCTCACTAGGCATTCTGGGTTCATCTGGCAGCAAGGTCGCTGCAATCATCGGGTAAACGGAGTGGCTGCTCACAGTCATTCAGTGCCCCGCGCCAATTTAATTGCAACATATTTTTTTTATTTAATTAACAAATATTAAAAATGCTAATCTTTTTAATTTAATAAGGTAATCTAAAAAAAGGAAAAAAAAATCTGCGTCATCATCAATATTTGCCAAAATTTTTCCTTTTCTAAGAAACTTCAAAAACATTAGCCTTTCACCAATTTTGAGAGATTAAATCTTTAATGGGTTTTCAGCTCCTTCACCTCCACGGCGTCTTTACGCGAGATACGCATTTATGCGGACAGGAACATCGATATTCATGTATCGTATTTTATGGAAGAAACGCCGCACCCGTCGTAAACGCCGCACTCCTAAAATTGGCCTGAATAAGCTTAAAAATATCGTAATCGCCGCACCCGTTGTAAACGCCGCATCTATCGGAACCCTACTTTTGTCGACAGCGTCACATTGACCTAACTTTAATCGAAGTTTTCTGAGCAGTGTAGGATGCCTCGTTTTCAATATCTTGAGGTGTCTGAAGTTTTATTTAAAATATTTAAATCCGATTTTAAATATTTTTATGAATTTTTAAATTAAGGAAACTCAGTTGGTATTTAAAAAACATCGTAAACGCCGCACTTGAAAAAAAAAAAAAACTTTTAAACTCGTAAACGCCGCGGCGTTTCTTCCATAAAATACGGTAATAAAAGAGAAACTTGATTACACAAAAAGGAAAACAAATCTGTGTTGTTACATTAAAAATAGTCACTAAAATAATAGTGAGCAGTTTAATCATTAAAATAATGTTGTGCAGTTTGTCAGAATCATCATCAGCATCAATCTCTTAACAATTAACATTTAGTTCATGCCAGGGCCGAAACTAGCCTTTTTTGAACCCGGGGCAAACATGGATTCCCCCCCCCCTCGTCTACAAAGTATTTTTTTTCGGCCGCAAGCTTCCCCTGGAACGAGTCCCTGTGCGGCCGCACCTTTCGTGCACCCCTGAAGACGGCTGTGAGATTAGCATTTCAGTTTCTAGTGTAGAGAGCCTAAACTAGTCAGGCAACGAAACGCTCAAGTTAATGTTAACCCTATGGGAGATTTCTTTACAGATTTTTCGATTGCATTTTAATATTTTTAAATGATTCTATTTTGCATAGAATATCTCGGGATGGGGGGGGGGGTCGATAATTTTATTGTGGGTCTGTACATTTTGGATTTTGATTATAGTTTTCTATATGAAGATAGTTTCAACTTCTGAGCCGGTTCTAACCAATTCCAAAAATGAATGTATCCGCATATAAAAAAAGTTACTAAAATCGAAAATTACAAACGCACAATAAAATCTATCAACCTCAGGTACCCTATGAAAAAGAACAACAACAAAAAAAAATCAATTGATAATAATTAAAATGCGAGCAAGAATAATGGAAACAGCGCTCCTATAGGATTAACAATAGTTTGAGCGTTAAGCGTCTACACTAGTCACGCTAAGAAACTGGAACGTTAATGTTAAACCTATGGGAGTGTTTCTTACAAAATTTCTTGCTTTTATATTAATAGTTTAAAATGATTTTTTGTTTAGGATAGCGTTGAGGTTGAATTCCAACCAAATTAGCGTTTACTTTTTCGATTTTGGTTGCAGATTTTTTTTTTTTTTTTTTTTTTTTTTTTTACAAAGTTTCTTGCAGTTTCAGTGGCGATTTCGAAAGTAAAAGTATAGAAACGCTAAAGATCAATCTCAGCTGTTCTAAGGGAAAAAAAATCATTTTAAAATATTAAAATGCACGCGAGAAATTTGAAAAGAACACTCTCATGTGTTTAACATTTGTTTGCGAGTTTCTTTGTATTCCACAAACACACACACACACACATATACAGTCTGCTGGAAGTGTATCATGTAACTTACATAAATACCCTTGATACCACTTCAGCAGGTTATTATTTTATTTTATTGTCATAAAAAAAATACTATTATTCACATATTTTGATTATTATTATTATTTTATAAAATGCATATATATATATTTAGAGTGTGTCTTACATATAGGTATTTTTATTATTATTATTATTATTATTTAATATAAATATACTCATATATGTATTTATGCTATAAGGTCTTAATAAGAGTGGGACCACACAAGGAGTCCTATCTGTAGAGGGGATCTTTTCAGCGAGTCACGGAGTCTGCAAGCCGGACAATAGCTTGACATAAAATGCCAAGTCGTATTTATGACGGGATACTACTTTATTTATGATACCTAATAAAACACGCCACACAGGCGAAGACTCGGGGTCCAGAAACCAAGATCGCTGACGCTCAAGGGGCGGAGTATGGTATACCCCGGAAAAAGTGCAATACCGAATCAGAGGTTTGCAGGTCGAAGGAAGAAATGGGGGTCAGCAAGGCTGACCGATCATTCGACGGAGGGCGGAAAGCCCTCCTCCACATTGTCATCACGAGGTGATGTCGTAACTGAAAGAAGAAGTTACAAATATATCGATTGAAGTTTCTATACCATGAAGACTTAAAAATATGAGATCGATGTCAATTGCAGAACGATGATGACTTAAAATAGATATCGATTAAAATTTATATACCATGAAGACTTAAAAATATGAGTGCGATTCAAGTTGCAGAACCATGATGACTTAAAATAGAGTTCGTTTCAAGCTCCTATACCATGAAGACGAAAAACATAGATGTCGGCTCAAGTCTTTAAACCAGGACGACTTAAGAGATCGATGGATACTCCAAACTATGCAGTCTTAAAAATAGAGTTCAGCTTGAGTTCCAGAAGGACGATGTCGAATTATTTGGGTCGTGTTTTCCCGTTAAGGGATGACCCTATGGATAAACTGACCTCGGACATTGCTTCGTCGTTAAGTGTTTTAAATTAGTGAACTTTACCGTGAGTGAAAAAAAAAAAGTCATTCAATGTGCCAAGGATTCAAGTGTGACCTTAACCACAAGTAATCCCTCTCTACAGAAGGTTTGTCCTCTTTAACCGTTTTGTATTCCCATTGTGTGAATAATTTATGTTGTATTAGGGAGGTACAATTTATGGTACTCAAGCGATTAAGTATTAATTGTAATGTTAATTTAAAAAATAAATTTAATGTAATTACTAATTCATTTTCGTTCTTTGAAACGCTGGTGTCTTATGACACAAGTCTATTTTGTTTCTTTTATTATTTTGTAAATATGTACATTACTGTAAATAAACCTTTTGTTTATTGTTAACTTTTGGCTATGTTTTTTATACAACATGAGTCCATTGTTTTACTTTAATGTAAGTTTTATTTCAGATGACAGTCTGCTTTATGATGCTATTTATGCGTAGTTTAGATAGATCTTATTTAGATATAACTGCGCGGTCTATACGCTATTTCTTCACTAAAATTACACAACGCAGCTTGGGGCGTTTTGGAGATGTGTTTCCTCCCGCCTCAATTTAAGATAATTAAGGTTAGTTTAATTATCAGGAATAGCCAGGACCAGTATTATATAATTACGATCACAAATGTTTGTCTATAAATTGTAATGTTTAAATACCCACTATAATAATTCAGGTATTTCAGGTTCAGTAATTGAGGAGTAGTTAACCTCTCTTACTCTCTTGGGTAATTACCCCCATTACCCAATTATTATTTCCCCCAGCCTTCAAGGTATGTTTGGGTAGTTACGTTGGTTCCGGTAAATGGACCTGGATCTCCCCAGCACAGTCGAACCTCTATTTAACGAAGTCGATAAATCTCGGAAAAAAGTTCGTTATATGGAAAATTCGCTAAATAGAGATTCACATTTTAAAATACTTTAAACTACATAAATCAGATTTTAAATTAATAAACACTAAATATTTTTTCTAAAAGTAATTAATCACATTTTTTTAAATAAATTATATCGTTTATTTTCGTTATATGTATATATGTTTTATTTTTTTTACCCACCAATATCCATCATCAATTCATTTTTTCTATGTGTTTAAATCTTTGAATTCTATAAGGAAAAGAAGACATTGTCCGGGAATACACAGTATTTTCTGTTTAAAATAATAGTTTTACATTAAAATTAACGAATTTTAATAACATTATCGTATTTATTATTATTATAACAAATAATTTTAACCATACATTAACATATGCGTCCTTAAATTTAATTTCTGAAAAACTCTGTTAATTTTGCCTGCGTTTTTCCTTTTAAAAAGTGCTTTATCTCATAATACGTCTCGCATCTTTGCAATGCACCAAACACTCCTTCATGCGTATTTTCTTCTAACTATAATCCGCATCGGATTGTTTCAAATGATTTCAGCATTTCATCATACGAAGTTTTGTTAATTCCTGCATCATGATCATTTCCATCATCATCATATTCGTCTTCATCACAGTATTGTTTTTATTTTTCCCACTGTCGAAAATACCCAATTCGGATAGTGTTTGCGAGGTCTCAATTTCAGAATTAAGTGAAATACAATCATCAATCAGCACATCGTGGTTAATTTCTTCTTTTTTTCTCATCTGTATCCATATTTTTTTTAAGTTACCCTAAGGGATTATCGTCTTCGTCCTCCGTACTTACCGAATTCTCACTGCTGACAAAGAAGGCGCCTGGTAAAACCAGTTCCAGGCCATTGAATATCATAAAATGTGTTTAAAGAAAGTATAAGTTTGAAATGTCCAGAAATATTTTCAGAAATGAGGAGAAAAAAAAATTTAGATCACAAGAAAAAGTTCGTTAAATAGAGAATGCACTTCGCTATTTGGAGGTTATTTTACGAAGAAATTCGCAAAATGTTCTTGGTTCCAAGGAAAAGTTCGCAAAATAGGGAAATTCGCAAAATAGAGGTTCGTTAAATAGAGGTCCGACTGTATATATACTTTTGTATGAAATGATAAACAAAAGCTTCGCTTTTCGTTTTGGCGCCCGGGGCACATCTCCCTCTAGTTTCGGCCCTGTATGCTTTACTTTATTTGAATAATAAATAATATAGCTATGTTCATTATTCTACATAAAAGATAAAATTATAGACTTCTTTTGAAACATGAATTAATTTCTTTCATTCCGAGTTCGGTCAGTACAAATTGCGCAGCAGTCTAAACCACCGACAATACGATAAAAAAAAAAAAAAAAAAAAAAAAAAAAAAAAAAAAAAAAAACTGACTTATTCATGAATTAGAAACATACATGGAAAAGGAATGAAAAAAAAATGTCGAAAAGCTCAGTACGCATTTTAATATTTACATAAAATATATATTTTCTTATTCTGTTCAGAGATAAAATAATAATTATATCAATATTAATATTCCTTGGCTATTCTAGAGAATCTAATATTCTTTCCTTTCTGTAAAAAGAATCTTTTAATTATGAATTTTTATATATTTGTCTGTATTTTATATTTCTGTATTATTTAAAAAACAGAAAATTGTATTAATACGGACGAATTCATTCAACACCTCTCCCCTCCCTTCCATCTTTTAAATATATATTTAATGATACTAATTTTCAAAATGTTACGTTTTTCCGTATTATTTTTGCGATTATAATTAAATATGTAAAAATAAGTATATCAATAAATTCAAAAGCTTATACTGTTTTAATATACATTATTTTTGTGTTTATTCCCCCCCACACACACACACACTCCCGTCACCAACCAATCTTCTCTTCATTAGCACCACAGATAATAAAGCGAACATAACCATCTTGCAACGCCAGCTATGGAACAAACCGCTTTTAGTCAGTAAATAACAAATGACCCTGACACCTGTCTCTTGGGGTTGCTGAAAAGACCCTGCTGTTGAACAATCACAATTGGCTCAACACAGCGGCACAATACGCCAACACCCCACTTATCATTCTAGCAACCATATTTGTCATTTGCCAAGGCTTGGCGACTTCTTCGCACTGGGACCAGCATATCAACACTAGTCCCCAATTTATAGACAAACATTTGTGATCGTAATTATATAATACTGGTCCTGGCTATTCCTGATAATTAAACTAACCTTAATTATCTTAAATTGAGGCGGGAGGAAACACATCTCCAAAACGCCCCAAGCTGCGTTGTGTAATTTTAGTGAAGAAATAGCGTATAGACCGCGCAGTTATATCTAAATAAGATCTATCTAAACTACGCATAAATAGCATCATAAAGCAGACTGTCATCTGAAATAAAACTTACATTAAAGTAAAACAATGGACTCATGTTGTATAAAAAACATAGCCAAAAGTTAACAATAAACAAAAGGTTTATTTACAGTAATGTACATATTTACAAAATAATAAAAGAAACAAAATAGAATTGTGTCATAAGACACCAGCGTTCCAAAGAACGAAAATGAATTAGTAATTACATTAAATTTACTTTTTAAATTAACATTACAATTAATACTTAATCGCTTGAGTACCATAAATTGTACCTCCCTAATACAACATGAATTATTCACACAATGGGAATACAAAACGGTTAAAGAGGACAAACCTTCTGTAGAGAGGGATTACTTGTGGTTAAGGTCACACTTGAATCCTTGGCACATTGAATGACTCTTTTTTTTTCACTCACGGTAAAGTTCACGAATTTAAAACACTTAACGACGAAGCAATGTCCGAGGTCAGTTTATCCATAGGGTCATCCCTTAACGGGAAAACACGACCCAAATAATTCGACATCGTCCTTCTGGAACTCAAACTGAACTCTATTTTTAAGACTGCATAGTTTGGAGTATCCATTGATCTCTTAAGTCGTCCTGGTTTAAAGACTTGAACCGACATCTATGTTTTTCGTCTTCATGGTATAGGAGCTTGAATCGAACTCTATTTTAAGTCATCATGGTTCTGCAACTTGAATCGCACTCATATTTTTAAGTCTTCATGGTATATAAATTTTAATCGATATCTATTTTAAGTCATCATCGTTCTGCAACTGACATCGATCTCATATTTTTAAGTCTTCATGGTATAGAAACTTCAATCGATATATTTGTAACTTCTTCTTTCAGTTACGACATCACCTCGTGATGACAATGTGGAGGAGGGCCCTCCGTCCTCCGTCGAATGATCGGTCAGCCTTGCTGACCCCCATTTCTTCCTTCGACCTGCAAACCTCTGATTCGGTATTGCACTTTTTCCGCGGTATACCATTAAAGGTCAAAATTAGCACTAGCCACCGGCCACAGGGCCAGTAAATGAAAAAAAGTGGCTAGTGAAAAATTGTCTATCAGCGGCCACCTTCCGGCCACTTTTTTACAAGGAGATAATAAAATTCTCTTGCATTTCATCAAGGGTTCTACTTTTTTGGTTCCAGTATATTTATATTAACATACTTGTTTGGGCTACTCAGTTTTAGATTAATACTTATAGAAATTTTACTGTTTAGCATTTTGAAATAAAAAAGTGGCCGCTTGTTTAAAGAAAGTGGCCACTTTAAAAGTTAGTCCTACCGGCCAGTGGCCGCTAATGAGTTTTCCCAATTTTGACCTATATATACCATACTCCGCCCCTTGAGCGTCAGCGATCTTGGTTTCTAGACCCCGAGTCTTCGCCTGTGTGGCGTGTTTTATTAGGTATCATAAATAAAGTAGTATCCCGTCATAAATACGACTTGGCATTTTATGTCAAGCTATTGTCCGGCTTGCAGACTCCGTGACTCGCTGAAAAGATCCCCTCTACAGATAGGACTCCTTGTGTGGTCCCACTCTTATTAAGACCTTATAGCATAAATACATATATGAGTATATTTATATTAAATAATAATAATAATAATAAAAATACCTATATGTAAGACACACTCTAAATATATATATGCATTTTATAAAATAATAATAATAATCAAAATATGTGAATAATAGTATTTTTTTTATGACAGTAAAATAAAATAATAACCTGCTGAAGTGGTATCAAGGGTATTTATGTAAGTTACATGATACACTTCCAGCAGACTGTATATGTGTGTGTGTGTGTGTGTTTGTGGAATACAAAGAAACTCGCAAACAAATGTTAAACACATGAGAGTGTTCTTTTCAAATTTCTCGCGTGCATTTTAATATTTTAAAATGATTTTTTTTCCCTTAGAACAGCTGAGATTGATCTTTAGCGTTTCTATACTTTTACTTTCGAAATCGCCACTGAAACTGCAAGAAACTTTGTAAAAAAAAAAAAAAATCTGCAACCAAAATCGAAAAAGTAAACGCTAATTTGGTTGGAATTCAACCTCAACGCTATCCTAAACAAAAAATCATTTTAAACTATTAATATAAAAGCAAGAAATTTTGTAAGAAACACTCCCATAGGTTTAACATTAACGTTCCAGTTTCTTAGCGTGACTAGTGTAGACGCTTAACGCTCAAACTATTGTTAATCCTATAGGAGCGCTGTTTCCATATTTCTTGCTCGCATTTTAATTATTATCAATTGATTTTTTTTTTGTTGTTTTTCTTTTTCATAGGGTACCTGAGGTTGATAGATTTTATTGTGCGTTTGTAATTTTCGATTTTAGTAACTTTTTTTTATATGCGGATACATTCATTTTTGGAACTGGTTAGAACCGGCTCAGAAGTTGAAACTATCTTCATATAGAAAACTATAATCAAAATCGAAAATGTACAGACCCACAATAAAATTATCGACCCCCCCCCCCATCCCGAGATACTCTATGCAAAATAGAATCATTTAAAAATATTAAAATGCAATCTAAAAATCTGTAAAGAAATCTCTTATAGGGTTAACATTAACTTGAGCGTTTCGTTGCCTGACTAGTTTAGGCTCTCTACACTAGAAACTGAAATGCTAATCTCACAGCCGTCTTCAGGGGTGCACGAAAGGTGCGGCCGCACAGGGCCTCGTTCCAGGGGAAGCTTGCGGCCGAAAAAAAAATACTTTGTAGAGGAGGGGGGGGGAATCCATGTTTGCCCCGGGTTAAAAAAAGGCTAGTTTCGGCCCTGGCATGAACTAAATGTTAATTGTTAAGAGATTGATGCTGATGATGATTCTGACAAACTGCACAACATTATTTTAATGTTTAAACTGCTCACTATTATTTTAGTGACTATTTTTAATGTAACAACACAGATTTGTTTTCCTTTTTGTGTAATCAAGTTTCTCTTTTATTACCGTATTTTATGGAAGAAACGCCGCGGCGTTTACGAGTTTAAAAGTTTTTTTTTTTCAAGTGCGGCGTTTACGATGTTTTATAAATACCAACTGAGTTTCCTTAATTTAAAAATTCATAAAAATATTTAAAATCGGATTTAAATACTTTAAATAAAACTTCAGACACCTCAAGATATTGAAAACGAGGCATCCTACACTGCTCAGAAAACTTCGATTAAAGTTAGGTCAATGTGACGCTGTCAACAAAAGTAGCGTTCCGATAGATGCGGCGTTTACAACGGGTGCGGCGATTACGATATTTTAAAGCTTATTCAGGCCAATTTTAGGGGTGCGGCGTTTACGACGGGTGCGGCGTTTCTTCCATAAAATACGATACATGAATATCGATGTTCCTCTCCGCATAAATGCGTATCTCGCGTAAAGACGCCGTGGAGGTGAAGGAGCTGAAAACCCATTAAAGATTTAGTCTCTCAAAATTGGTGAAAGGCTAATGTTTTTGAAGTTTCTTAGAAAAGGAAAAATTTTGGCAAATATTGATGATGACGCAGATTTTTTTTTCCTTTTTTTAGATTACCTTATTAAATTAAAAAGATTAGCATGTTTAATATTTGTTAATTAAATAAAAAAAATATGTTGCAATTAAATTGGCGCGGGGCACTGAATGACTGTGAGCAGCCACTCCGTTTACCCGATGATTGCAGCGATCTTGCTGCCAGATGAAGCCAGAATCAGGGATGTAGTGGAGGGTATACGGGGGTATACGCCGTATACCCTCTGGACTTTTTTAAGGAACACCGTATACCCTCTGTTTCTCAAGAAAGCTATAGTAAATACACTCTAGGGTATACGCTCTGCCTTAAGCGTATACCCTCTGCTTAGAGCGCATACCCTCTGTTTCTTTTACGACTACACCACTGCCCAGAATGCCTAGTGAGACATATGTTCATCAGTCATGCCTGCCTATACCTGAGGCTTCATGGCGGCCTGTCGTCAAAGTATTGTCCTTTCTAAATTTCTTAAGAAAACAGGAAGTTCTGACTGTTTGTGAGGGCAGTTCTCTGCAGTGCTTTTCACCAAAACCGATTGCATCAAGTCGTTTTCCAAGCAGGAAGATTGAAGTTCTGTTGTACAAAGAGTTTCTAAATAGCTGTCAACGGAAAAATTGATTACTCTTCTGTAGGGACCAGGACTTTCCTCTTCTCAGGAAGAAATCTGGGCGTTCTCAGAAAAAAGAATAAATGAACCAAACATAACATCTGCATTTGAAAATTGTGCCCTTGAATTGTTTTTGAAACCCAAGGTAGATCCCCTCCCTCACATCCAGCAGACCCGGCGACGGCACTTGTTTCTGATTCTGATACTCATTATTTTTATTCTATAATTTGGAGCCCTTAAATTACAAAGAAAAAAAAAGCAAGAAACAAAATATTGCATTAGAATTTCCCTATTCTAAAAAAAAAAAAAAAAAAAAGGGTAACTAACACTGTCACCGCCGCTGTTTATGAATTTTTTGTGGCCGGGAATCCTTCTTTGTTAATATTAAGAAAACTACTGTATACAAAAATATGAAAATCGGTGGTATTATAGAGAAATGTTTGATAAACACGCTGATGCAGACAGTTTTTAAATTGAATAATTATTTTAAGCGATATTTAATGTTATAGTGAGTAAAAATCGTTCCATTCAAAAAGTTTTATAGGAGCAAAAACTATACATAGGAATGTACCGTATTTTATGGGAGAAACGTCGCGGCGTTTACGTGTTTAAAAGTTAATTTTTTTCCAAGAGTGGCGTTTACACCATGTGCGGCGTTTACGATTTTTTTAAAATACCAACTGAGTTTCCTTAATTTAAAAATTCATAAAAATCGGAGTTAAAATCGGATTTAAATATTTTAAATAAAACTTCAGACATCTTAAAATATTGAAAACGAGGCATCCTACACTGCTCAGAAAACTTTAATTAAAGTTAGGTTAATGTGACGCTGTCGACAAAAGTAGCATTCCGACGGATGCGGCGTTTACAACGGGTGCGACGATTACGATATTTTTATGCTTATTCAGGCCAATTTGAGGAGTGCGGTGTTTACGACGGGTGCGGCGTTTCTTCCATAAAATACGGTAATCATTTTTTCTGAAGGTATACATTAGAAGTTCCCTGTGTGCAGATTGCGTTTATTTTTTTTTAATTTGATTCATTTTTTGAGGATTTATTTCCATTTTAAATTCCAATTTTCAGCATTTTGAGGGATATTTTTTACATATTTTAGAAAAGGGTATTATTAATTGTTGCCAATTTTAAAAACAGTGCAAATAACAATATTTCCTCCAAATTGAATATTTATTTACACGTGGCTATTATAAACGAAAAAAAAACTTTCAAATTAGAATGAAATGATTACGTGTTAAAAGCAGGAAAATATTGAAAATTGCGTCATAAGAACTATATTTACACTTGAATTTTAAAAGAGAAAGGAAATTTTTAAATAAAAAATTGTAAATGGAGAAAATTGCGTCCTATTCAAAATGACCAAATAATAATGCAAAACAGTTTAATTTTAAAAATATATTTGCGCGAGTCATTTATTTAATATTTTGAGATAATCTTTTCACCTATTGTTGTTAATTCTAAGATATCACAAATAATATTTCCTTTCTAACAACAAAAGTATTTCACGTACATATTGAACGTACATATATATACCTTTGGAATGGATCATTTTCTTTTGATGGACTGATAGCTTCCATTATTATGAAACAGTCATTATAAATAAAGTGTTAGGTGAAGATGAAAAAGCAGCCATAAAAAGTTAGAACTCTGATTTTCTGGTCAGAACGGGGGAAAAAAATGGCAACTTTTTACAACTGCTCTTTCATCTTCACCTAACACTTCATTTATAATGGTTGTTTCATAATAATGGAAGCCAACAGTCCATCAAAAGAAAAAAACTCTGTTAAAGAGGAAACTCGGTTAAGCGAGACTCGAATAATCGGGGCTCTACTGTACATTTCATTTAAAAAATGAGCTTTAGAATATTTTTGTTGGTGTTCAGAGGGGAGTCATGACCACTGTGACCTCCCCTTGGATCCGTCGTTGTAGATTACGTAGTTCAGTATTACATATTTTATGATTACATATTTTAAATTTTAAAGTAAGTCGGCTACTAGAAAATTAGTAAAATTCTCTTTGTAAATATACTTTGCGGAATGGGGGGGGGGGGGGGCAAAATCAATGTTTGCTCCGGGCGCAAAAAAGGCTAGTTTCGGCGCTGGCACAAGACAAGAAATCAAATTTTGGGGTAGCATACACAGCACCTCACCACGTTATATATATATATATATATATATAAATCACCTCATCACTTAAGGTTTAAGCTTTTCGTGCTCGATACTCCAGTGAGGGGGGAGGGCGCAAAGGTAAAGGCAGTAATTTGGGGTGAGGTGTAAAAAGACAGATTTAGATTGATTATTTATTATTACAACAAAAATAAATTCAATAGAAAATATTTAAAAAAAAATCTTTTTTTCTTTTATTTATAACTCAAAGTTTGAAATTTGCAATACTTTTTAAATTTTAAGTTAGAAAGACATTTTCAGGCCCGGGACAGGCCGACCCGTAGAAAAAAAATCGACCCGGCCCATTATAAAAGGTAGCCCTGAACTCGGCCAGACCTGTCGAAAAAAATTATTGGCCTGGCCCGGCGTTATAGCAGCTAAAAGTTCAGCCTGAGACCATCCTGGCCCGGAAAAAATGAAAATCTCGACTCGAGCCTGGCACGGCCCCAGTAAATTTTTACAAAACATTGATTTTTACGTCGATTTGGTTAAAAATTTGCCTGTATCAGGAATTCTGATCAAAAATAATTAATATTGGCTTTTTTCATTCTTCTTCTTTTTTTTTTTTTTTTTTTTTTTGTAATCTTCATTTTTATAGAAATGCCGTAGGCTGCGATATTTATTTTTTCTTAATAAATCTCTATTTGTTATATGCAAATGTTTCGATTATCATTAATTTTGTTAATCCATATTTCATGTATTGGAGACTTAAAAATCTAAAAAATGCTATTCAGTAAAATCTTCTAAGACGGAATCGCACAGAAGTAAAAAAAATGCATTATCGACAAGTTCCCTTTTTAATAGGTGTAAATGTATTATATATTCTTTTCTCACATATTATTATATTAATTTTGCATGGAACAACACATTTTGCAGTTTAAAACAGGATTCCGTCATAGGCCGGTTCTTTTTCACAGGTATTACTATATTTTAATTTAGCTGTATTTTGCTACCAGGCCAAGCTGAGACAATGATTTTCATACGGGTTGGGTGAAAACCGGGACTGAAAATTTTGGCCCGTGAAGACTTGGAAGAATGAAACCAGTCCCGGCTCGGAAACAGAAAGCATAAATTAGGCCTGGTGAGGCCTAATTTATGTTTGAAATATTAATTTTTTTGTAGTTTTTGGAGCCATTTGCTTAATATTGGCAACGGAAGTAGTACTCCATTTCTGTAGAAAGAAGGAAAAATAGTTTAAAAATAGTAATTATATCTTTTTGTTGCCATTTTCTCGTAACAACCGAAAGAAAATGTAATTAAAATGCGTTTTATTGTGAAAAAAATATATAAATTAATGATTTCTGTTAAAACAATGGAGCTATTATATACTATATTTAATTGTAAATATCTATGAATCATTAGATAGCCCTTTTTTTTCGATTTTCTTGAATTATTGATGGAATCTTTTTGCTGCATTTGTGCCTTATTTCGCGACAGTGATGTTCTATGCATGCTTTACTGTTGGTGTTTAAGATTAGATCGTCAATGTGGAATTCTTAAGCGGATGCGAATGACGTCATATTACATAAACTAAAACGTGTGCTTTAAGTCTTAAAATTGAAATATGTTTTGTACTGCAGTAGAGACCCGCTTAACCGAGTTATTTTCTTCTGATGGACTGGTGGCTTCTATTATTAGGAAACAGCCATTACAAATGAAGTGTTAGGTGAAGATGAAAGAGCAGCCGTAAAAAAAAAAATTATGGCCATTTTTTCCCATATTCGGACCAGAAAATCAGAGTTCTACCTTTTTACGGCTGCTCTTTCATCTTCACTTATACTTATCACTTCATTTATAATGGCTGTTTCATAATAATAGAAGCCATCAGTCCATCAGAAGAAAATGAAGTAATGGAAATGCCGGAGACGACACTAAATTCTGAAAAAGCAGAATTCCTGTTCTCTAGTTATTATTTTTCTTTAAAGCGGTTCTCGAGCTTCCTACTAAACAACGCAAAATTTTCTGCCACATTTTCTGTCTCATTTTTAAGCATATTGGCAGGCCTGACTGTTGAAGCGGAATACAATGGAAACTAGTTTTACATTTTTTGATAAAATTACTTATCGCGTTATAAGCGATTGGGGTCACATGACGACAAGTTTTTTGCCTTTCTCGACCTGCCGTGTCTGGAATTCGGTTCAAAACGACAATATTTGACAATATTTATAACGACTAATATTCGACGAATAAACGATTTATATTATAACGACTTTGACAATATTTTCTGAAAAATCTTTTGCGTTTACCAGAAAATGGAAAACGTCTTTCGACTACATAGTTTCTGAATAACAATACCTGCCAATTTCCGAACAAAAATGAATTCAGAAATGTCCCAGAAAGTAGCTCTTTTGATTTGAAAACACCCTTAAGGATTTTTTTCCGCATTTTTTTAAAATAGTTTTTCAAGAAACTTTTAATTTTTCGAAGATACAATATAGATTATATATAATAGCTAATATGGATGTACCGAATATTCGGTATCTATTCTGTATTCAGCCTTTTCAGCCATGCTAGACCATGAACCGAAAAAAAAAAAAAAAAATCCCGCACACTTTAAAATTCTGAATTAGTTTATTTTCCCTCAAAAGCATATAAAACCCACTTAAGGTTCCTATCCTTGCAGGCGAAGACACTCGCAAACTAATGCTAAACCTATGGGGAGGTTATTTGCTAATATCCCGTTTGTCTCTCTACATTTTTTATTTTTCTTTTTTTAGCATTAAATAGCTGAGGTCGATCTCTGCATTGTCCCCTTTTTACTTTTTCGATTTTGGTTGCAGATATTTTTTATGATGACACTTTCATTTTCGGAAACATTTCGAAAGTAAAACTAACTTTATAAAAAATATTTGTAACCAAAATCGAAAAAATAAAAAAAAAAGGCGATATAGAGATCGACCTCAGCTATTCAATGCAAAAATATTTAAAAACGTCGAAAAGCAAACGAGATATTAGAAAATACCTCCCCATAGGTTTAGCATTACTTCGCGGGTGTCTTCGGCTTATGGAACTGGAGCCGTAAGGAAGTATACATTTTACTTTATAACGAGACATTCTGTTTTAAAAAAATATAAATAATGCGGAAGTCTCGATACGAGACTCGTTTGAAAAATTTTCATTTACAAGTATAAATTCTTACAAAATCAGGTTACATATATATCTACACATTTGAGATAATTAATATTATCGTCCGTAATATTATGGCCCGTTTAACGCCGGGCGGGTGTGCTATTAGAGAAATAAAAATAACATAAGCATAGTTCACTGGGGGAGGAGGTGGGGTACAGCTCTTCAATACAAATTCCTATGAGGTTGTCATGCATGACAGATTAACCATTTCTCTACGAGTTTCACGTATATTTGTGATATGAATGGTTCGCAGAATCCTTGATTAGAACTAATAATAACAAATTTGAATAGATTTTTTTTTTTTTTTTTCAATCGCAGAATTTCTGCAATTAATTTGGAAAAAAAAATCTTTTGTGAATTATCGGTGATAAGAGATTAAAAATTCTTTAAATAACGCTTGTTGCAAAAGAGTTAACCCGGGATTACACGCGCTGGGTATGGCATACTCAGGGTGGGCA